>JALMGJ010000005.1:88820086-89461753 GCA_023362775.1 Charina bottae | reverse complement strand
CCTGCCAATCTGGAATCTTCAGTGGATAAAATTCTATGTGCTGTCATCCTGTGGCTGTCTAGATTTTTGCAGCCAGAAAACTCTATTTATAAATAAATAAACTAAATAAATAAAGAGCTTTTAGGGGAATGGGTATCTTTGTGCTCAGACAGGCAGCTATTCTGCATATGAACAACTCCTCCTATGACAGCCAGATTTCAAGAATGATTTCAGGAATGATAAGATGCTCTCAAAATCCAAATGTTCCCATCAACCTCCAAAGTTTGGGAAACCCTGGTCTTTTCTCTCAAAGGTTTCAGCCTTGATCTGTGCTAAAATGGTGAAAAGTGCAGGAATGTTACCACTGCAGTGGACAGTTGCGAATCATTTCCTGAACATACTACCTTAAACAAGCCAAGTGTATATATTATTATCCAACTATTTTCAAAAATGTGTTGGACAAGTTGCTATCTGATGAAATATTTAATATCAAAATAACTATTAAATATATTTTAATACATTCAGGCTTACCAGTTTGGTTCTTTTTAAAACAGCATTTTTCTTTTCTTACTCTTTTCTATAAAGCTTGCCTGAAGCAGTTTGGTTGTAAGTATAATTTTTATTTTAAAGTCCTTGAAATATAAAGAATGAATGGATATTGTTTTAGCACAGCAGTGTTGTTTTGGAATCAAATCTCAAGAGTCACTACTTACTGAGATATTTCATCTGCTCTCCAGAAATGTGGCCGAAACATGGACATTTTGTACTTCAGTGACTAAAGAGGAAGATTTGTGCCAAACAGGTGCATGATTTCTCTCGCCTTGACATCGAACCATTTGCAAAGAAAGACAAATGGTTCTCGGCAAAATTTGCAAAACTTACCACCACGAAAGGACGTTGTGCTTCATTACAAGCAACTGTTCTGTTTATTACAAAATACCTTGTTTGAGTTGATGCAAGTTGCAGCTCTCGTGGCTGTTATTTCAGGTCTCATTTTTTTTTCCTTAGCTCAGACTGCCAAAAAAAGGGGATATGTCAGCCCCCATCACAGATAAAATGTGGCTGTTATTCCCTTAATAAGGAATATTCCAACACTGTACCATTGCTGAATTGAATTAGAATAATTTCTCATTGCAAGTCAAGGGATAAGTGATACGTGCTTGATTTAACTATGGAATTGACTATTTTCTGCATCCATGCACTACTTTAATCCAGAAATGAACCGAATGGGCCTGGTTGTAGAGTTTTTTTTCCCTCTTGGTGCCCTTGAGTCAGTGCTGATTCTTGGCAACTGCCTGGACAAATCCCTGCAGTTTTCTTGGCAAGATTTCAGAAGTGGTTTGCCATTGCCTCCTTCCTAGGGCTGAGAGAGGGGGACTGGCCCAAGGTCACCCAGCTGGTTTTGTGCCAAAGGTGGGACTAGAACTCATGATGTCCTTGGTTTCTAGCCTGGTACCTTAACCACTACACTAAACTGGCTCTATATGGTTGCACAATATACTAAACAATGAACAAAAGAAGCACCTAACCAAGGTTAGACCCATCCAAGTGTGGCTGCATTTGTTTTCTCCCTACCTGATATGTTGTCTGAACACAGCCACTAACTTTCCCATGTGTGTCTCCTCTGTCCTCTTAGTCCCTGTTCTCACTGCATTGAACACCAAGCTCTAAATTGGACTTCTCCGTACATCTGCTTGAATCAAAGTAGAACATTCAGCATGATCACAGCCATGATTAGAAAGGACTTCAATGCCACAAAGGCTATATTCTTAACTCTACAGAAAACAGCTAACTACAGGTCAACCTAAGGTTAGTGTAAAACCAGCTGAACTGCTCAGTTGATAGCTCACTACATCTTGCAATTCCAGAATTTGGTTTATCGGAGTACATCCAAGTTAACTGATGTTGGTGGGCAGCAAACAGTTCTATTCTTTCCAATGCCCTTAAATACCCAGTTCATTCAGAATGTCTGGCTAATGATGCCAGGCAAATTGAATGCTAAAAAAGGCATTTCACTAGTTTGAATGGGGATCATTAAAGTCAAAATGATGAGATTTGTGGTTCAACTGGGCTAGAGTAAATGTCATCAGGTGAACATTTATCTGGGATTCAGTCCCACTGAAGGTGCTTCCAGAGAGCGAACTACAATGGTAGAAGTTGTTTCAGTCCTTTATAATTTTCTTCCACAATAAGGAAAACCCTTTGGAAGTGGCAGAGAGCTTCAAAAGCAGCTTGTGATACTGTCCAAAAATGCAGCAGGAGATTGTGCCTCCCTTCCATACAACACTTCTGCATGGCCATGAATAGGATTAGAAGATCAGTCACCACACTCCTATGAGGTAGGTTACTTTTGACATTCCTTCCTTGGTAATTTTATCCTCAGTGAGAAGAATTAAGAGCCAGACCTGTCTCTTTCACAGGGAGTAGGTGTTCAAACAAGACTTGCCCAAGGAGGAAAACCTTTGCAGACAAATGGGACAGGTTGGTTGGGTGACACCTCAATATCTAAAAGGTATTTGAGTTATATGCTCATGTGATAAAATATTGGCTAGGGTAAAAATATCCTTTCAGCACAATATAAAGCCAGGACATTCTTTAAATAATGATCTATTAATATTTAGCATCTGGGGATGAATTCAGCCAGCGGTCAATGTGTCAGAAGCAATACTTCACACACTATGCACAATCTGGATGCATAATTCTGGAATTTAGAGAATAAACCTTACATCAAAGTTCCATTTTTTTTCTTATTTTTTTCATTTTAGTTCTGTCCAGGCAACATAAACATTTATCTGTTCGCAAAACAGGGCAGCAAATAACAGAATGGGTTCATCCTAGCAGCATTTGACAGATGAATGGCAGCTGATCTAGGCTTGAATGACAAGACCAGCCACATGTGATGATGTGGTAAGAGGACAGAAACCATATGAACAGGCCTACTGCAATTGTGTGAACACAACATGTACAACGTTAATTGCAAGATAAATCATTATCCATATTTAAGAAACACTGATTATATTTCAGGGTTCTCTGGGGGGAAAAGGAAATTTTCTCCCAACTCTTTCATAATTCATGAAACACACCATTTATAGAACACCTCAGCCAAGAAACATTACTTTAAAGTGAGCTATTTTACCTGCTGATCCTGCTTCTAGAGCACAGCAAAGGTTTTAATTAAACTATTCATTGCTTAAAAATGCAACAACTTGACATTCTTTGTTGTGTGCTATGTTATTTTACTTTGTAACTGTGTTGCCTTTTGAAGCAGAGTCATGCTAATTAAAACTGTTCCTCGTAGTTTACATAAATACATACACATTTAGGAATAGTTACTGAAGTTTAGAAGGGGTTGTTACAGAATCACATCCCCAAAGACAACTTTAGCACCATCTGGAGACGAGCTGTAAAGGCTCGAGGGATGCACGAGACAGCTTGATCTGTATCTCTGCACATTTTTTTACAGGCACATGTACTAAGATGCTTCTGGTCATTGTCTCAGAGGGTTTAGCTCCATAATCTCTGGAGAATTGGAAACTGAAAAACATTTACTCCTGAAAGGATACTTTGAACATGTCCCCAAGGCCAAAATTGGGACTATGTTCAACTAGGAACAGATATTAAAAAAAAACTGGACATCGACTTTGATGTCTTACTCTATCTCAGGGCCAAAGGACTATTGTCTCCAGAATGAGCTACCTTTTCAAATCTTCCCACTAACTTTTTAAGGTCCTTCTTTTTTTTTAAAGCAATACTTAATATAAACATGTCACTATTAAGTTATTTCCTAGGCAGTGCCTACCCCCAACAAATCTATGAGATTAATTTGCAGGTGAATCTGCATAACTGAACACCCGGGGTAAAAATACAGTAGTGTAAGTTTTAAAAATTGCTTTAAGAGAATGTGTAATCAAAGGCATTCCTAACCATGTCCTCAAGGTCATGCTCTTGACTGCTCAGCTGTATTTGCAATTCCAGCCAGGTTAACACCCAAGCTGACTCATTTGCTTGCATTCCCCAGGCAACAGGAATTGAGGTATTTTTTCTTTAATTAAATTCTAAAATTCAGGGCAAAAACATTCATTGTGCACTACAATGTGTCTGCATATGTGTTGCTTTTATTGGTGAAAGTTTCAACGGCAGGGAAAAGAACATTGTTACCTGGGGATATCTGCAGATCAGACTGCTGGTAAACATACATTGACAAGGCAACATCAGAGTGTACGTGTTGATCAGGAGCTGGTGAATAAATATTGGCAAGTCAATTCTGGATGTTCTTCCATAATAGCCTCCCTCCAATTATGGATCACCTGTGTAACATGTAGCCTGGCCCTGATTTTGCCCTGATTTTGCCCTAAGACAAAAAACATCATCCAGAGTTCATAGAAGCTCACTGCCTGGCTCCAGGAAACATAGGGTTGTCAGAAATGGGTTGTCAGGACAAATTGTTCAAACTGGAAGAGTCAGAACCACTCTCCCATTTTGCAAGATATTTGCCTCTGTTAGTACAACATTTCTGGAGGTGGGCTTTTGTTTTTGTAGACTTTTTAATACACCTAGTTACTTTATGAAGCTTCTTTCAGAGAGATTATACATTAGAAATGTTTTGGAAATCTTCTCGTAATGGATTGTACCTGTATACTAGACTTTACGGTAGTGGAAGACCTTTTTGATCATACTTGGATTTTTGAGAACATGTTATGAGCAGTGTCACAAAATGACCACCACACACAGTAAGCCTTCTTGGGGTCAAGCTCTTCTTTATGCAATATAACCATGTAGATTTCTTGACCACAACGCAATGACTTGGCATTGCCTACTTCTGCCATTCTTTTGTTTACTTCCTAGTTTAGTGATGCAGTTTCATGGTGGTATTCCATCATGGTCCTGACCATGTACAGCTCTTTCAGAACTTAGCTAAAGTTGTCTAGCTGTCGTCACCAGCTTGGTCACCCAGAAACATCTAAGCAAAATGAAGTTTTCCAAGCCCTAAGTGGTCCCTTCCCTTCAGGAGCAGCAAGAATTGAATGTGGCAGCTCGTCATGCCAACTGTGAGCTGCAGCCCCAACAGATATGGAGGGCCCAGGATGGGAAAAGCTGGTCTATGGATAGATCTCTGCTTCTTCCATTAAAGGAGGTGGTAGTATCTCATTCCCCAAAAGCCACATTTTTTCCCTAGCAGCTATCTCGGTTCTTGGCAGAAATCACATGGGCCATGTCTATCTGGCTTTTTATTTGGATCTTCAGTAATCCTCCTCAGAAAATAAGTGACAGTATTTATCCACTTTTCAAACTTAAGAGCCTGTGACCGATCCTTTGGCGCCACCTATTGGTCGAAGGCTACAACCACAGAAAATCTCTGGCTACCACTATTGAAACTAGAGCTGGGAATGGAGGAGATGATGCTTAATTAACTTCATGAATAAAGGTAAAGGTTCCCCCGCACATTTGTGCAGTCGTGTCCGACTCTAGGGGCCGGTGCTCATCTCCGTTTGTTAGCCAAAGAGCCAGCGTTGTCCAAAGATGCTTCCGCAGTCATGTAGCCAGCATGATGCACACGGAACGCTGTTACCTTCCCACTGAAGTGGTACCTATTTGCATGCTTTCGAATTGCTAGGTTGGCAAGAGCTGGTGCTGGTGCAGGAGATCACTCCGTCACGCGGGGCTAGGGATTCGAATCCCCGAACTTGCGATCTTCCGATCGACAAGCCTGGCGTCTTACCTGCTGAGCCACCACGCCATGAATACTTGGATGTATACTACAGTATGTTGATACTGGGAGGAAGCTGGTAGCAGCTTTTCTGACTAACAAGTTTGATTAAAAGGTATAAGCTCATCTCAACTTAAATCCTACATCAGTTTAGCCGCTTGGTGCATTTGATGAAATGAGGGGCAATTCATGAAGGATTGGGCCCTTCAATAACATTTGTCAATTGGAGAAAGGGCTACCAGCCTTGTTCTGATTTTTTGGTTATCATATACTAACAGGCCTCTCCCCCTACAATGTTGATATGCAAAGTTAGGAATACAATCCTATGCATGCCCTTGGGGAATCATTCAACAAGTACTGGATCAGAAATGGGCCAGTCAAGTCATGTAATTGAGTCAGAGGTACTGTGCAGAGTGAACTGAGGTTCATACTTAGATGGAGACTTTAAGGCAGGGGTCCCCAACCTGTGGGCTGCAGCCTGTTAGGAAGTTGGCCACACAGCAGGTGAGCGGTGGTGGTCCGTGAGATTGGCTCCCACCTGCAAACCCCGCCCCCCGCCTGCACGATTGGCTCCCACCTGCAAACCCTGCCCCCCTGGTCCGCGTGATTGGTTCCTGCCTGCAAACCCCGACCCCCAGTCTGTGGAAAAATTGTCTTCCATGACCGGTCCCTGGTGCCAAAAAGGTTGGGTACCCCTGCTTTAAGGAATCCCAGGACAGTAGGGAAAAAAATTCCCAGAAAAAGACAATAGCAAACCACTTCTTTTTTCAATGAGATCATCTTCATCACCACCACCCTTCCTCCTGAAAAAACCCAAAGCTTTGTCCAAAAAACAGATTTAAAAAATCCTGAAATAACCCATTTAACCCATGATTGCCACCAGTGGCTTCCTCTAGAAACCGAGTAATGAAAGAGGAGCAGAACCTTGTGAGATTCCACCCTGCAGATATCATGAGACCAAACAGATATCTCAGTCAATGGTGTGGTTCTCTAGGTAATAATAATAGGATATGTATCTTCAGTTCCAAAACTACTCTGCTGCTATAGTAATATCCCACGATCAGTTGATTGATTGAATCCATCAAATCATTGAAAGATCCAGGCAAATCAGTGTGGTACCATGCCCTTCTCCCTCAATTAAGGAAGCATCTATCAGGGCCACCAAAGCTACTTCACTGTTCTAGCCAAGTGTGAAGCCTGGCTGAAAAGGAGCTGAACCACCTCCTTCTTCCAAGCAACTTTGCAACTGGAATGCCTACATGGAGCAATTACTGAGGATCAGGGTGTGCTGTGGGTAAGTCTCATAGCAAACAATTATTTCATACTAAAAGCTTTACTATGAGACCTGATGGTCTTAGTTTCTACTTGCTTCAGTGTATGGAATAGTTAGTTTGAACCAGTGTTTCTCAACTTTAGCAACTTTTAAGAGGTGTGGACTTCAACTCCCAGAATTCCCCAGCCAGCTGAAGTCCACACCTCTTTAAAATTTCTCAGGTTGAAAAACACCGGCCCAGAAAATGTCATGAGCCAAAGGTCATTTGAGATCAGAAAGAACATTTACTTCTTTAGCAAAACTTGACAATAAGGGTCATGAGCACTCCAAGGAAGCAAAATAATACATAAAATAGCAATTAGCAAGCTTTGATGCCGTGTAAGTTTCCAAATCTTAAATTTCACTCACAATTCCTCACCATTTATGCAGTCTTACCTACTTCAGAGCACAGCTGGAAGGAGAAACTCTGTACTGTATTGCTGTGTACGTTGCACACACATTCTCTATATCAGAGCTTTCCAAACTGTGTGTTGGGACACGTTAGTGTGTCGGCTGCAGTGTCTGGGTGTGTCGCGGCTGCTGCTGCCTCCGAGCCCTGCCAGGATTCTGCGCAGGTCCTAGTGCCTGCCTTGTGCCTGGCTGCCTCCAAACTTGCCCTGCCAGGATTCTGCGCAGGTCCTAGTGCCTGCCTTGTGCCTGGCTGCCTCCAAACCTGCTGTGATTCCGTGCAGGTCCTAGTGCCTGCCTTGTGCCTGGCTGCCTCCAAACCTGCCCTGCCAGGATTCCACACAGGTCCCAGTGCCTGCCTTGTGCCTTGCTGCCTCCAAACCTGCTGTGATTCCGCGCAGGTCCTAGTGCCTGCCTTGTGCCCTGCTGTAAGAGTGTGTCGCGAAATGATGCATGTCTAAAAAGTGTGTCACCAACATGAAAAGTTTGGAAAGCTCTGCTCTATATACTTGGGACTGAGTTCAAAAAGCTCCCTGCAAAGTCTGCACCCAGAGAGAATAGAAAACACATACTTCGCAAGGTTCTGCCCCATATGGTTTCAGAGATCTTAGCCCCCAGAATTCTGGCTTGAGACTCTCTATGCAGCTGCATGTCCAGTTAGGGATTGGCCTTGTGCTATTTGTGACCAGAAAGTTTCACAAGTGCTGCTAGCAAATCACAAATTTCTTCCAGTTACATTAGTGTCCCCTTTCTTAGGAAGCTAGCAGTTTGCATTTATCTTTTCAATGATCTCCTGACATCATCTAGACTCCCCATAACCAGAGAACAATGTCACAAGCAATAGTGCCACCACCAGCATTTCTCAACTCAGTATTTCATTGAGACCAGAGTCTCACCACTATCAATTCAGGCTCAGCAAGAACCAGAAAGGTCATGAAACTCAAACATCTCCTTAGTCCTGGAAGGGGATAAAGTGAATGAATAAGCAGAAGATAACAATCATCTGGCTCAGGAAGGCAGACGTAACCAACCTTTTGATCAGATAAAAGGTTTAAATTACACATATTTACTAAGTTTGTTTGGAGAGCAGTCAATCTTCCTTGCTGAAACATATGTTAGTTTGATGTCATAAATCACTTTGAGAAGGTCAGTTGTTCAGCCTTCATGAAGCTTCAAATCAAGGCTGCTTGGACTTACAGAAATGGCTTTTGTGCATAAGCAAAAGTTGGTTTTTTGAGCAAAGCGCCATAGCTGCTTTGCCAGTTACAAACAAGACATTTAGCTTGAAATGTTTGAAGTGAAATATCCTTTCAGGGATCTGCCATACACACATACCAAAATCTGCCTTAATTAAGACAGCAAAGCCTAACCCAAATACATTATCCTAACTTAATAAGTAATGGCTTCCAGAACACTGCAGAAATCAAACAACGCTCCACTAGTGAAGGAGAAAAAAAACAACAATTGCCAATTCCCAGGTTGAGGAAGTTTTTAAAGTAGATGTCTCCAATCAATATGAGGACTTCCAGATGTGTTAAGCACCCTGCCCCAAGTTCTAAGCAAGCCATCTTGGGTAGGTATTATGGTAATTACAGTTCAGATATACAGTATTTGGAAGGCATCCAACTGGAGAATGTGAATGGCATGCCCTAAAAGTAAAGGGAGCGTAAAATTTCCATTGAGAGACATCTGGGCACTATGTTCACAAAGTTATATCATCTTAATAAGCTAGCGAGGAGGAGCTGTTTTTGCATTTCTTTACAGGACTAAGGAACTGCTACCCTTTAACCTAAGAAAGGCATAAACCATCTTCTCCTAGAAAAGGTATTTAATATATTACATACCAAAACAAACATGTTATAAAAATACCATTTATTATTGATAAGGAACATGAGCCAAACAAGTTAGACTATTAAAAAACACTTCAAAGAATGCAAGAACAATTGATCAAAGTATCACATTTGTTGTTTAAACTATGCTGGCCTCTTTTCTATACACTGTAGCATTTTCAACCTTCAGTGAAATGTCCATTAGAGAATTATAAATTCACATAACAGAAGGGTCATCACAGTTCAGCAGCTGATAAGTGACAAACATGCATGGCTTCCAGTTTAACTGCCCTCTTAGCAGAGGCATGTGCATTTGGCTACTAACGTCTACAGAATTGACATTTTCAGCTTGCCTGTAGCAGAATTCAAGATTACTGCTTATGTCAACAATTCAATGATGATCATAAACCCCAATATGCAAGGACAGATTAAGAGGAGGTGGCTTCATCCATCCTTTCCTATTTTGCACCACTGACTTCAATTCCATTATTGTAGGATACTGGTGGATTCAGAACCTACCGTAATATTCCTGAGATAAAGACAATGGTACCAACGATGCGGGTCACTGGCCCTAAATACAAGCTACATCTATGCTACAAAACTGACACGAGGAGATCTAGGACAGCGTCCTGAATTAATCAAAAAGGGCAAGACAGTAAATCTGTTATTAAATTCACGGCCCACCATATGGACCAAAGAACCCTCTGGGTTCAGTGTTTCTCTTTTAATTGCGTACAGCAAGTTAAAGAGCACAAATAATCAAATTAGTAATCCGATTCACCTCCTTTGTCGTCTTAAATCTGTGCCTAATAGCCTGCCAGCTATTTAATCTACTTTTAAATAAAGCAAAATGCAACCTAACATTGGTCCTGATACAGAATTGTAATATGAGAAATATACCGTGAGACTATAGGTCAGCGATCATGCTATATTTACAACAGTGGATATACCAGCGGGTACAGCTTTCCTTCATGTTTGATTTCAGAAGTTTATAGTTGCATCTGAAACAAGCAAATGTAAGCTTTTTTGTTTTTTGCAAGTTAATAAAAACATTCTGGTCGTTCTGGTACCATACTCCTAGATTCAGATTGTAACAGCAGCACATCACAAGTGCTAATTCTAAGCAGCCCAAACGCACGTTATTTTATTCTTGTTATGATCCAGACACAGGAGTAATTCAGAAAAGCGGTAGGAAATTCATTAGTTCCACGTCTGTAGCTTGGAGGGTTCTTCGGCCTTCAGATCGCAGAACCCTGAAGAGCTTTAACTGAAAGGCAATCTGTTCTTTAAGAGTTTGAGTTTGAAGTTTCAAGGGGGAAAGGCTACTATGAAGCCACGTTGACTTAACTGCCCACACAGTCAAACGATCATTCATTCATTTGAAATGGGAAAATTCAAGCACCAATTCAACAAACGGTAGGATAACCTTTAATACAGTGCTACTTGCTATTGTTCTCACGTTTTCTGTTATCAAGTATTGGATAGAAAATTTAACGTGCATATTAAAAAAAAAAGAGTGATTAAAAGGGTTCAAGGTGGTTCAAGTGAAAGTGAAAACTGGACTTCTTCACGGACTTCTGTCGTCTCTGATTGGGGCTCAGCGAGGTTTAGTCGAGAAATGTGTACGTAAATAGTTTGCAGGGATTCTTCTTTGCATCTCTGATCTTGAGGTCACAGCTTGAATATCACAGCTGACCACAGTCAGTAATGACGATCTTCTTTGAAGTCTTGCCACTCCTGGAGCCAAAGCTTTCAATTCTTTTCACAATGTCCATTCCTTCTTTGACATGGCCAAACACAACATGTTTTCCATCCAGCCTGCAATACAAACAAAAACGATGTTGGAAGTAATGTGACGATACTTCTGTCAAGGTATATTGAAAATGGACATTTTAAGAGGATCTGCCTAAAAGAAACCTAAGTAATTCTGTTGTAAACCGCCCAGAGTCCCCCTTGGGGGAGTTGGGCGGTGATAAATTTGATAAATAAATAAAATAAATAATTTCCCTTCCTGTTTAAGAACTCTTCTCCAGGGAGATAAAAGCTCCATGTGATAAAACCTGAACTCAGAACAGCTTTACCACACTTGGCAGGATGCCAGAATTAACAAGCCTTAATTTGAACTCATCCAGCAAATAGAGTGATAAAACATGGCTTGGAATAGCACTGCAGATGTGAGGCCTCTTCAAGGTAAGAGGGTAGTTGCTGGTTGGAAATGAAATTAAAAGTGTAATTCTAGCAAAGATGTATTGACAATTTACAGCCCAACAGATCCTTAGAAGGAGTCTTAAAGTATTGTAAATGTTAAATTCAGTGTGATTCAAGCAAGTTTATCTTTGCTCCAGAGCTAACAAATCCTTGAGAAACTGTTCTTCGGCTCCTTTTAGCTGCCAAGCAGGCCTTATTAATTTTTAATCTAGCATTCAAATCCCAAAGGCTGCAGTTAGATATCTCTAGAAATCCCATTAGCCAGACCTGTGATTCAGGGTATACTGCTTCTGAAGATGGAAGTTAGTTTAATCACTAGAGTTACAGCTATTAACTGAGTTATTCTCCAGGAGTTGATCTTTTGAGGTTGAAGGCTGAAGGATCAGTAGAGCAGCCAGATCTTCCTACAGCACCACATTCACAACAGAAGGTCATCTGTCTATCTTATTTCAGCAAAATTTTCCTAGAACAGCCAGAAACTGATACAGACTGAGTTTCAAAATTGAGTAGTTGGGGGTGGGAAAGCAAGAGTCTTTCTTTGACTGCATTCACTTCAGAATAACTTTTACCAACTTGGTATGTCCCAGATGTGCCAGACTAAAACTTTCATCGTAGCTACCGTTTGCAGCTAAGCAAAAGTACTACTTCCATAGCTGGAAGGTTGGGAACGGCCACCTCAGAAAGAGGAGTTAAAGTATTTTCAAATTAAGAACAACCCTGGAAAACTTGGGGAAACACTGAACTTTGGCAGGAAAGCTAACGATGGGACAGGATCATAAGAGGCGATGCCATTGCAACAGGAAGTTGGAATGTTGACACAGCCCAAAGGCTGGTGCGCGGGGCAGTTCTTGCCCCCAAGTCCAGAGATCATTGACCATCAGAATGGTATTTAACTAAGCCCTAGCTGAACATCCAAACACCAAAGAAATCAAAAGACTCTATCTTGATGGATTATAGGCTTGTATTGAACACAAACAATAATTAAAATAGAAATCAAAGGGCTCAAATCCCGCCCCCCCAAAAAAACGTAGCCTCATCAAACACAAAAAGGCCAGAACTTGAGCCATTCCAAGGCTACCAAGCAACTGAAGACATTTATGCTCATGATGTGATGAGTCTGTCCAAGACATACAAGCCCTCCAGCTGAGTAACGCACTGATTCATCACACATCCCTTCAGCTTATTAGATTTGCCGGCAGAAAAATACCCAAGTTATGTAATCACGTATTTCTGCCTGCTGTTCTCTTCTGCCTCCTCTTTGTAAGCTTGATCTGAAATTTCCACCCCAGGTCACTGTTTATCACTGCACATGTATCCAACTGTTTATAGGAGGAACATACTTTTAGGTGCTTTGGCTAGTCCTATTTTTGTGGTTGGAACTACGGAAAGGGGATTCATGTCAACTCAGGACTGTATTGTGAATGCATCAATGACCATCACTTGATTTGACTGTGGGGTGATTTCAAAAAGCCAGCATAGAGTATGTAAGGCAACAGTGTGTTCACCCATTTAAAGCGAGGAAGATCCTGCTCCTTTTTTTTTTTGCAGCTGTGGTTTAATATCACCAAGATCAAAGCAAAACTGAACAGTGGAACCAATGACCGAGAGATGATGGGCTGTTCTTCACTGGATATGTTCAAGCAGAAGGCTGGGAGCATCTGTCTGGGATGCTTTGATTTGGAGGGCCCCCTCCAACTCTTGGATTTTATGACTGTATTTCAACTGACAAAATCCAATCCTGATAATTAATTTAAATAATATTTCAATGTAGAGAGCTAAAGGTTTTCTCCTGTACAGTCGTGTCCGACTCTAGGGGGCGGTGCTCATCTCCGTTTGTTAGCCGAAGAGCCAGCGCTGTCCAAAGACGCTTCCGCGGTCATGTGGCCGTCATGACGCGCGCGGAATGCTGTTACCATCCCACCGAAGTGGTACCTATTTATCTACTTGCATTTGCATGCTTTTGAATTGCCAGGTTGGCAAGAGCTGGGGCGAGTGCGGGAGCTCACTCCGTCACGGAGCACTCGGGTCTCGAACCGCCGGCCTTTTGATCAACAAGCCTGGTATCTTAACCACTGAGCCATCGCGCCCCTTTCAATGTAACATAATCAAAATATTCTTATGCTGTAAGAAATACTCTTACAGAGAAGCAATGCCAATGAAAAAGAATGGGAACATGACCTTACTGACTAGTAGAGCTAATGTTTTTAGGAAGCAGGTTTTACACCTTATTTCCTTCCCATACCGGAAGGTGCACTGCCTGGGCAATTTAATATTAAATTAATGTACTCAATAAAACTGAGTACATTAAGAACATACAGAGCAACATACAGTATCTGCGTTCCTCAACGCTTACCAATCTGTTTTGGCCGTGCAAATGAAGAACTGAGATCCGTTCGTGTTGGGACCAGCATTGGCCATTGAGAGGACACCTGCAAGAGACAAGAGAGCAATTTAACTTCACCAAACAAAGGCAGGGAACAGCCATTCACGGAGAGAGGTTTTGCATTAAGCCTCTTCTTTGGGGTTTTTATTTTTTTTGGTCTTGTATTCAAGCTTGGGGAATGGTATTCCCCGAGAAGTCACAATGCAGCCTGTTGTAAAAGCTAAAACACATGAACATTTGCTGGAAGAATCAGATAGTAGCTTTTCTCAGAGAACCTTCACAAGAGGGACCAATTAGTTCTGTCCTTCGTGCCAGAATCCAGCACTGCTTCCTCCCTTCTCTTCTTTTAATGTTAGAATCATCTCCTCAATTCCTGTGCCGGATGCCTTTTGTAAAGCAAAATATTAACTCCCAAATTCTGCTTGGCAAAACCCAACCACAGAACTTCTCAGCATGGTACCTTTCAAAAGTTATGAAGTCCATCTTCCATCAGTCAACATCCAAAACAGGTGGAAGGCACCCATTTTGAAAAGACTGATTTCATTTAAGCATTTTAGATGTTAATAGACTGATTGGCATAATCTAAGCAGAATCATATACTTTTCAATATCTGCTGGGGATAAAATGAATACGTGTTGCTGGATTTCCTTCACAAGTGTACTAATACATGAGAACAGATACTTGTGATCCCCAAGTTTAGTATTTTAAAAGTGAACAACCAGGACTTTAATCTATACTTGGAAACAAATGGATAACCAGGGTTAATATTTGTTACTCTTACTCTGCTTGTTTATATTCTTTGAGTATTTTAAGTCTGTCTATGTATATGGGACTGTAAGGCACGCAAGTCAGCGAGAATTGGAGCAGTATATAAGCCTAGTCAATTGAATAAATAAAATGTAATTACTGATGAGCTGCATCATGACAAATGAGAGTCAACTGCTGGACTTTTGACTGACCCACCTGGAGACTTCAAGTACAACTCCAGATACAATAAATAGAAACACAGAGTTCCTTTTAGTTATAACCTACAAGGTGGCATAGACAGGGAAGGGTTTGCCCTCATTTTATCCTTACAAGAGACCATGAGATAACTTGAACTGAGAAGTAGTGACTGACTTTCCCCTATGAGTTCTACGGCTTTAAATATGAACCGAGGTCCAGTTGCTACTTCATACTGGACTTCATTCCAGTGCATGGAGAATTACAACCAAGACTTTTGGGTTTGTTTCTTTTTTTTTGGGGGGGGGGGGGGGTCAGAGGTTGCCAAAATATGCACTTTTGCTTTGTTAACAAAAGGCACAGTACGTCCACTTCTCAGCAATGGATCCCAGAAAACCTCGAAAACTCTAAAACAGATCCTTAAGAGTAATATAAACCATTAAAAGGTAAAGGTTCCCCCCACACTTTTGTGCAGTCGTGTCTGACTCTAGGGGCCGGTGCTCATCTCTGTTTGTTAGTCGAAGTCTAGCGCTGTCCGGAGACGCTTCCACGGTCATGTGGCCGGCATGACGCACGCGGAACGCTGTTACCTACCCACTGAAGTGGTACCTATTCATCTACTTGCATTTGCATGCTTTCAAATTGCTAGGTTGGCAAGAGCTGGGGCTAGTGCGGGAGCTCACTCCGTCACACGGGGCTAGGGATTCGAACCTCCGAACTTGCGATCTTCCGATCAACAAGCCTGGCGTCTTACCCGCTGAGCCACCACGCCCCTGTTAACATAAAACACTGCACAATCTAAATTCTTCCATCAATATTTCCCTCAGGGAAACCTTGGCTTAGTCTAGACTGAGGCTCCCATTCTTACCTCTACCTTGATCTAGACTAGTATCGATTCAAGTTTCAGATAGAACAAGTTGGAAAGGAGAAACAAAGTTGAGAGTTGCTTCTGCATACAACTACAATAGTAGAATTTAGCATTAGTGCTCACTTTAAGATAGGATAGGGTCATGTACATTTAGTCACCGAATCAGTTTCAGAACTTCATCATTATTAACACAGTTGTTGGTCTCAGAGGTGGCTGCCCAAATAATGCAACCAATTCTGAGGCTCCATTTCTATAACAAAAACAGGCCAACATCCAAGAACGACGCAAGGGAAACCTTACTTACCAGGTCCAACATGTTTAAGGATGAAATTTTCATCAGGAAATCGACTGCCATATATAGATTTCCCTCCCGTACCATTGTGATTTGTAAAGTCACCAGCCTGGGGAAAAAATAACGTTTTTGTCAAATTACATACCTGAAGTAAGGAATACCAATCCTAGCAGACTGAAACTTTCAGCAATTGTGGTGAAAGGTGGCGCGGTAGCTCAGCGGGTTAAACCGCTGATGCTGTGAAGACTACCGATCAGTAGGTCAGCAGTTTGAACCTCCGTGTGGCGAAGTGAGCTCTCGTCACTTGCCCCAGCTTCTGCCAACCCAGCAGTTCGAAAGCTAATTGTGAGTAGATAAATGGGTACCACTTCATGTGGGTCAATTTGCTGGCATCCTGGCGGGGGTCGCCTCCGGAACGAAGACGACCTCGTGAATGGCGGCGGAAACGGAGAGCGGAGAACGGAGACGACGGATCCCGAAATAGCAACATCCAGGACGTCAGCAGCTGACTCTGAAGCAAGGTATGCTGGGACATGTAGTCCAATACTTCAAGAGTCGGTTCCCTTACCCCTTTCCTAAGTGCGTGGTTGTAACATTGTTAAAATAAATATGAATTGTTAGTAATTGGATTTGTGATATTTTAAGCTGCCTAGAGTCCTCCGATAGGGAGGGGATAGGCGGGGTATAAATATGAATAAATAAATAAATTGGATCATTATGTTTATAACAATAGATTTGCTAAATGACAAGATGTGTCATACAACTAAGTAACTGATTTATTTAAAACTGTTTATCCCACTTTTCTAAAAAAACAAATTACATGTTAAGCCATGATTTTAAAATACTATATGTATTTAAAACGTAAATCAGGAAGGTGGGAATCAGTTACAAACCAGTGGGGAAAGCCAAATCTTCATCCTTTGCCTGAATATAGACACAGCTAGAAAACCCTTCAGAATAAGGAATTCCAGAAAATGGAATCAAAGACTGAAAAGGCCCACTTCTGTGTAGTTGCTAGCCTGGTTTCAGAGGAGGGTGGAACTCAAGGAGAAACATGCCTATCTCTTGTTTCAAGCCAGAAAGACTCACAAGAGCACTGGTACTCTTTTAGGTACTCTAATTTTAGATACTTTAATCCTGAGCTGTTTATGGTTTCAAAGGTCCTACCTAGCACCTTGAATTGTAAGGTAAAGGTTCCCCCGCACAGTCGTGTCCAACTCTAGGGGCCGGTGCTCATCTCCGTTTGTTAGCCAAAGAGCCAGCGTTGTCCGAAGACGCTTCCACGGTTATGTGGCCGGCATGACACGCGCAGAACGCTGTTACGTACCCACCGAAGTGGTACCTATTCATCTACTTGCATTTGCATGCTTTCGAATTTCTAGGTTGGCAAGAGCTGGGGCTAGGGCGGGAGCTCACTCCGTCACACGGGGCTAGGGATTCGAACCTCCGAACTTGCGATCTTCCGATCGACAAGCCTGGCGTCTTACCCGCTGAGCCACCACGCCCCTTATACTACCTGCCTACTTTAGACCTAATAAAGATTAGTTAAGCAGTTTCCACAGTCCTGTTTCAATTCCCCCTGCCCACTTTTATTGAAAGTCGTGTGTGAAAATGGTTAGTCTCAGACTTCCAAGGAGGTAGCCACTGTCACCTGAGCGATTAGAAATGTAGAATATGCAGGGACCAATTGAAAGAGATTTTGGGCATGAAGGGATTAGGAACATGAGGATATCAAACTGCCAAAAGGCCTTCTACTTGAGCTTGTGAGTCAAAGGATCATTTTCAGGAAATGCCACTCTGGCAGAGAAATTTGGTTTCTTCAGTGCCAGTGTTGCACAACACAGGGACAATGATGGCTTTGTTGAATTCAGATGCATCTTCCTTCCCCATTTTTCTAGCCATCAAACTTTCCAGTTCTAGTTCCTCAGTAAATCCAGGACCTATCTGGGCTTTATAAGTTGACAGAAGGCACAGAAGAGCCCATGGATCCATAGTTCAACTCATAATCTGAATGTTGCAGAGATCTACCAAAGTTTTGATTGAACTGTTTATCATAAAACCAATGAATCCCCCAAAGCAATCAATAATCCATTTGGACCCCTCAGTCTCCAAGAACAGATCATTTTCATGCCACCAACCTCTGCAGAGGTTCAAACCCCGTAATAATTTGTAACTAAATGATGTAAATAATTTGTACTAAATGATGATTCAAACACTACTGGTTTATCTTAGAACAGGTCTTCTTAAACTATGGTCCAAACCTGGTGGGTTTCAAATAACTTGGGAGTGTATCACCATTTAAAAAAAAAAAAAAAACAAAAAAACATCAAAACTTGTCCAAGTGAACAGTTGCTATACTGAGTACACCTATGATATACAGATTAAAATGTAATTATTAAAAGTAAGAAGTAAATGTATCTCATTAGTTTTATTTATAGGGGAAGGTCACACAAATTCATTTATCATCTTAGGGGGTCATGGTACAGCAGTGTTTGCAAACCACTGTCATAGAGTATTGTACCAATTGCAGAGAATATCTGTAGCTCAGGGTTGAACTGTGGAGTCCTTGGTGCTCTCTGAGCCTTGTTGTTTTCTTGCCGACGTTTCATTGCCAGGCTAGGCAACATCTAGAGTACTGTGCTGAGAACTGCCAAAATAGTAAGTGATGTCCTTTTGTCAGTTATAGTACAGCAGTACATTTTTCATTAAAAGAACAAACAGAGGATATAGTTTTGATATGCACTGGGTTCAAGCCCCAAGCAACATAGGTGGCCTTGAAGACCAGATCTACAACACCTTTAGTGACAATATCTGAACTGAGGGCCACACCAAGTGGGAAAAATTAATTTGTACTGTCATTATGTCGATGAAGGTTCTCAGTCATCCAGGTGGAACAGTCTGTGGCTTGAATCATGTCAACTGGATTTCTATTTTCTCAGTGGAAACGTTTCACTCCTTATCCAAGGAGCTTCTTCAGTCATGAAAAAATAGAATCATGAGAAAATAGAAATCCAGTTGACATGATTCAAGCCACAGATTTGTACTGTCATATTTACCTACAACAAACAGAACAAGAATTGATGGGAAAGAAATCCAGATATTTGATAAAAGACAAACTATTCAGAACTGAACATGATATACACTGCTACTTCACAGCGATCAACGTAGCAACTTCACAGTGATCAGTCTAGCATGAGAGCAACAGAAAACTTAGAAACATCCTCTTTTCTCATTTTTGAGTTGGTTAGAATTATGAAGAAAGAGCTGGATATTAAAGGGATTTCAGTTAACATACAAGCTTAGCTATTCAGTTTAATTTTGCTGTAAACACTGAGGGGAAGGTCAATGATCATCACATTTCTGTGTTTGGATCACCTTGCTAAACAAATGGATTTTTAAAATTTATGCAACAACTCTGGTCTTTCATCCCTGTAGGCTCTTTGGTCATTTAAATCATGTTATGCATTTTGGGAAAGGCAACCAAACTTTCATGACTGTTACATGAGTCATACTCTGTCACATCGTTACAAAAAGGTCCACTTGGACAATCCAGAGGGTGGAACTGGATATGACAGCCATGCAACAAAGCATTCCTTGCTTACTTTTCCCCCCACCCAACTTAATTACCTAAACCCATTAAGTATCATGATATCATTTATTGGTTTCTGTTGGTACAGGTAGGGCAGTCACAACATTATGTCGCCATACTGAAGCAGAGGACCAAGATGAAGGTCTAAACAAGAAGATGTGGTTTTGAGACCACATTCAAGTTTCTTTCTTATGTCTGTGAAGAATTCAGCACAGGTAGCACTGACACTTTTTCATATGCTGCTTCAGTGTATCTACAAGGGGCATGTGCAATTATTTCAATTGATGGCCCTCCAGAAGTGGAGACAGGAATGTGAACAGCTAAATTTGAGAAAATTAATATTACAATTATGATGGTGATGCAGTTAATATTACTCCCCATACATTTAATAATTTCCTTTTTTTGAGCGTACTGAAATGTACAATTCACTGACTTTTGGAAGGGCTGAGCAATTCAGTGAGAATCTTGGAATGGTTGAAGAATATCAAATTGAAGGATGCTAGGAGGTTGTTTAACCCATTAGACCTTCCTTTCCCAACTTGGACCTCTCCAAAAGGATTTGTAATCAAACATCCCTAATTCATAGCTAGTGTATCCATTGGCTTGGTGAATAAGATTTATGAGAGTTGACATCCCACACAACAAATTTTGGGAAGTCTGGACTGCATAGCAATGGCCTCAAAGTCCAGGAGAGCAACTTAATGTATTATATGCAAGATTTATATACCTCATTTCCAAACTTAAGTTCCTCCTGAACCTGCCTGGAGCACACCTATAATTTAGCAGGACTGACAGATCAAAGCCCTGTTCCTTTAATTATATTAATTAGCTCTGTCACCCACAGCTTACATTTTAATTGTGGAATGATAGGCATTCTTATTACAGCTCTTTATAATACACACTTGAATACAACTTACTTTTAAGTAGCAATACTTCAGATGACAATGCTATTTAGAAAGCCTAACAATAGAATTCAAACAATATAAAGAATGTTGTATGCATAATACATTTCCACTAGACCACTGACGATAACAGAACCAGAAGGTTCACAGGTGAGGATATTTATGAAGCATCCAAGCTCTTATTCTTACATTAAGCCAGAGCTTTCCAAACTGTGTGTCGCGACACAAAAGTGTGTCGCCACACACAGTCGGCTGTGTCACCACACAACCCGGAAGTGGCAGTGGGGGTGTGCACGGCGGCGGCAGCGGCACCGGTGCGCCATCGGTGCTTCCGCGTTTTAGCGGAGGCTGCCGCCGCTGCCGCCACCATGCACACCCCCGCCCGCACCGGGCTTTCCCGCGGCGACACATGAAAATCCGAAGGCGCTGCAGCCGCGGCGGCACGCAAAGACCGAAAGCGGCAGCAGCGCTTCCGGCTTTTTACGCGCTGCCGTGGCGGCGGGGCTTCCGGGTTTTCCCGCGGCGACACACCAAGGGCGGTTGGTGTGTCGCCGCGGGAAAACTTTGGAAAGCCCTGCATTAAGCACTACAAAACTGACTATATTTGTATACAGGAAGTATTCTTTTCTTTGACATGCACACAAACATGCCCCACGCAGAGGTGAGCAATGTTTGAAGGGTTGGGGGGCAGGGGGAATGTGGAAATCAACCACTTTCAAGGACAGGTACAGGAGGCCTTTTGGGGATGTGGTGGCAGAGCTGACATCTCAGCCCTTTTCTTCAAACCACAACAAATATAGGGAGAGTGAACAGTTGTGCTGGAGAGAACCCTCAGCCATCTCCCACTTCTATGCAAGCCCTGGAAGACTTCAGAAGAGAATGGATTTCTCAGACAAAACATACATCAAAGGGGAGTAGGAAACGGATTTCACATTTGTGGGGAGGATAAATAGAAACTCTAATTTCTTTCCAGTACCCAGGTATATCCCCGGAACAAGATCAGAAAAAAATAAAAAGGCAATAAGCTTTGAGAACTGAAAAGCGGTTTTTGGCACATATTTCCCAGCTGTCAATCTCTACGCGCCCTCATCTCAACCTAGCTGAAACCCAGAGCTTCCATACGGAAATAGAATGTCACAATTATCCACTCATTAGAAGTGTGGTTGGGCAGGTTTTAACTTTGTATGAGCCATCTTTTCTTATTTGGAAACATATCTTCTCACTTTTGAAAATAAAACTCCTTTGTGGCTCATCTTCACAAGAAATTTAGAGCAAGTCAACCACCACAAAAAAAAAACAAAAAACTTGCTGCTCCCCATGAGCATCCTCCCTAAAATGTGTATGCCTCAAAATCAATTTAACTATGCACTTTTTAAGGTTTCGTCCCCCCCCCTTTTTTTTTCTTGCTAGCTCTGTGGAGGTCCTTAGATTTAAAAGCTTAGGAACACATGGGTGTGTTACTGTAAAGCACAAACCAATAAAACTATAAAAATTGTACTACAGGGATGGAAAATAGACTTGCAACCCCAGGAGAAGACATCACTCCTTGTCCATCTAACTACGTAAGGCTCATCGCAAGAACATTGGCTTAGGGGTGGAGAGACATCAAGACTCAAGTCCACATTCAGTCATGAATCAAACTTATTCACCATCTTCCTCCCAGAAATCCTGCAAATACAAAACAGCAAAGAACAGAAGTATATGCTTCTACCTTCAGCTCCTGGAGGAAATGTGGCTATGCATCGAATAAATGAGTAAAATTCCATCATCAGTGCTGATTTCCTAATCAACCCCGTAGCGAGAAAGCAAGTTCTTTCACCAGAGGTCTAAACCTGACACCACCCAGAAGTTCAGCTGTTTTACTTAAGGCTTCACCAAACCAATATTAAATAATCATGAAGTTTGCAAATATCTACAACAGCACAATTAATACATCTCTGCTACTTTTAAAAAAACAACAACAGTAACCCTCAAATTTCTACAGGTCGCCAATTGCACCGCTATGATTGGTTCTAATGTGTGAAAGGCCACAGGTGTGTAAAGCTAACAGCATACTCAAGGAGTGAAGAATCTTTCTCCAGGCCAATGAATTCCACTGCATTTTGTTTCTTCTCCAAGAAGTCCTTAAGGACAGGATACAGTCTATGTAACTGGTACATGCGGAAATGCATCTTTGAAAATCACATTATGTTGTTTATTTGTGGCTGGTGAGGGGGGAACTGGACACAGGGAACCTTTTCATCTATGTCCAGTTCCAAACCAGTCCATACTCCAGGAAATCAAGCCAGACTGCTCACTTGAGGGAATGATATTAAAGGCAAACCTGAAGTACTTTGGCCACATAATGAGAAGACAGGATACCCTGGAGAAGAGCCTGATGCTAGGGAAGTGGAAGGCAAAAGGAAGAGGGGCCGACCAAGGGCAAGATGGATGGATGATACTCTGGAGGTGACGGACATGACCTTGGGGGAGCTGGGGGTGGCAATGGCCGACAGGAAGCTCTGGCGTGGGCTGGTCCATGAAGTCACGAAGAGTCGGAAGCGAATGAACGAATAAACAACAAAAACCAGTTCCAAGCTTGGTAAATGACAGGTGATCTCAGGCTGTTTTCCTTCCTGTTTAGCACCAGGTTCCCCATTAAAGTGCTAGGTAGAAAAGCTGCCTTTCACCCTATTATAAAAAGTCACTTGTCTTTTTCATAATAACCTCATGAAGCAGAAATCTGGGGTTTTATTACCTGGCACATGAAAGAAGGTATCACTCGATGGAAGGTGGACCCTTTGTACCCAAAACCCTTTTCTCCAGTGCATAAGGCTCTGAAATTTTCTGGGGGGGGAAAAAAAGCACTTTGTTAGTAAGAAAAAAACCTCTATGATGTGATAATGCAGGTAGTACATTGTAAGGGCTGCAGAAGCCAAGAAAAACAAGTAGAGGCATTCCTTGTTTAGTGACTGCCTTGTTTAGCGACCATTCACAGTTACAACAGTGATGAAAAAGTAACTTTGCGACCAATCCTCGCATTTACGACCTTTGCAGGTCTGTAAAGCCAAGGAAAGCTGAAGTCAGATCATAAGCACAGTCGCGGTTTCACTTAGCAACCCTTTGCTTAACAACAAAGATGCTGGTCCCAATTGTGGTTGCTAAACGAGGATGACCTGTACTAAAGTGGTATTTAGAACAGAGTAAACATATTTATTCATATATTTCCCCCACCCACAAACCTATATATAGCCACAGACATGGTATTACAATTTTTTGCACTCACCCACCACCTCTTTCTGCTGTTTTAAATAACTAAGAATTGCATGTCTCAAAAGCATGGGGCACATAAAACTTTTTAACAGGCAGGAGGGAGCAGCCACCTTTTCTGTATTCAAAAGATGTTCAGAACTTGGTTCTTGCAGGGAATGTCAGCAGAGTGACCGTTTGCACAGCATGATTGACCAGTCATGTTTCCTGCTACTACCAGGGTACTCAGCTCTGGATGCCAGCAGTCTAAACCCAGAATAACCAGGTCAGATATCTGTGCGGCAATATTTTAGTCTTCTCTGTAACAGCAAGGAAACCCACTGCTTCCTCTATCACTTCGTGCTTTCTCTTCCTCCACCCCTCTCCACCCGAGTGACTTATTAAGGGGGAAAAAAATCCAGTTGTTATTACCACGGACAGTCAGGGTTGACAGTCCAAGTCGCTATGAGGCTAAAACTAATCCTTCAGGGCTAGTTTTACAACCCAGGTACATGTACTGGGCCATCATGACCAATAAAAAGAAAAGCTGCTGGTACAGTATCCATCCATCCATCCAGAATTTTTCAATACAATAAAAGTATAAAAAATTACAAAAAAAAAAAATAAGAAAAAAGTAAAAAAAAAAGAAAACACAGAATTTTGACTTCTGCCTTCCTTTGCCATTTTACTATTTCCCCTCCCTCTTTAACCTTTTTTAATCCCCAAATCCATAAATCATCAGTTCAGTCTTTTCTTCTTTCTGCAAAAAGTCCATATAAGGCTTCCAGTCTTTTACTGCTGGGTTCAGTGTCAATAAACAATTACCTTTGCTTATTTAAACATCTTTATAATTTTAACTGAGAGCCAGTTTGGTGTCGTGGTTAAGGCATCAGGCTAGAAACCGGGAAACCATGAGTTCTAGTCCCACCTTAGGCACAAAGCCAGCTGGGTGACCTTGGGCCAGTCACCTTCTCTCAGCCCTAGGAAGGAGGCAATGGCAAACCACTTCTGAAAAACCTTGCCAACAAAGCTGCTGGGACTTGTCCAGGCAGCCTCCAAGAATCGGACACGACTGAATGGATTAAAAAATAAATTAACTAGAGAGCAGGATCAGAGCATCCTAACATAGGAGAAAACGGCATGAAAACTATACTACAAATATGTGAGATGAAGCAAAGGAAATTCTGTTCCTGCAACTGGTGCCTGAAGGAAGCATTAATCGGTTACCTGAAAGCATTTTAATTTTCCTCCATTTTCTTGCCAAGATGATCTCTGAGCAAATCTTAAAAACATAATTAAGATTAATTAATCTTACCTGCTGTCTTTGGCACCACATCAGCTTTTAGCTGTCAGAAGAAAAAGAGTGTAAAAACATACATTAGCCTCATGAAATATATACCCATATTTCAGAAATAAAGAAACTGCACAGTCTCAGAACATTTTAATGGGAGACTGCAGAATCAATCCAATCCTGAGCATATTCTCAAATCACAAGTCAATTCTAACTGCCCCCCAACCTTTAACTGAAACTCTTTTAAGCAATCAGTTCAAGATTATGCTTTATAAGAAATTCCTAGGCCAGGGTGATAGTTAAAAATATGGAATCGGAAATATAAAACACAGTAATTCTGTTTTGGCAGACTAATGCATATTTCCAACTTCACTACCCTGATGGACAGAAAAGAAAAAATAGGGCAAATAATCATTTTATATACCAACAACACATATGGAATCACAGTACATCTTAGATTTGATGTATTTATTTACATTACACCTTATTCTTTCTAGCTGCTCCATTCACATATTACATTTTTAGTTTATACCTAAAGATTAATTATGTGTTATTGCTAAAGAATCCTGTATTGTGGGATAATTCCACATATTACACACTAACCTATATTTGTGGGAAACTTTTGGAAGCAAACACATGAAATGCCTAACACAACCTCCCCCCAAACTTTTCCAGTGTCCAACGATTTTGGGAGATGTACTGTAATCCAGCAAGAGAACATCGGACTGAAGACAATTGCTATAAAGCTTTAACTTCCAAGCATCAGGGCAAAGATACTGCATGTCCAGTAGTATTTCATTCATAAAAACAATAGCTCATTTGTCTTAGTTAAAATAACCTCTAAAGCAGAATCAAGCATTGTAGACTTCTACCCCGTGTAACCCAAGCACTGAAACAAAGAGTTTGCAATTCACCTACAAAGGCATGAAAGCAAATCCAATCTTTGAAGGAAGTACGGAAGTGGGGGCACGGAATTCATTGCACGTGTAAACCCTACTCTGCCACAAATTAAGCCACTACAAATGAAATCCTACAGAACACAAGGAGGTTGCAAGAAATTTTTCAACGTTTGGAGATTCCCATCCAATTAGGGTAATGGCATTGTTCATACAGTGACCATGTCTGTAATAAAATGCAATTGATTAGGGCAGGGTTCTGTGGCACCCTAGGGTTCCGCGAGAGGTCGCTAGGGGTACCCTGGGAGATCACAATTTATTTAAAAAGTTATTTAAAATTCAGGCAAATTCACATTAAAGAGGTAAATTTCATTTTTTATTTTGAGTTTAAGAACACTGTTAGTGCATATATACAGGCCTACACATGAAACAAGTAATTTTGTAACCTCTGGCCTATATTTGAGCCTGACTGTGCAGGGGTTCCCCGAGGCCTGAAAAGTATTTCAAGGGTTCCTCCAGGGTCAAAAGTTTGAGAAAGGCTCGAGTAGGGGGAAGCACTTAGCCTGCTTATAGTAGACAGACATAAGCATTGGGAGAGGGAAGGATTACACACACAGAGATGTGCAAACATTTCAGATTGGAGATTGGCTGTTTCAACATACCGGAATTCCATTCTATGCCTGAAGAGAATGTACCTCTGAAATCTGAAATGGGGCGTTTTGAGTTTAAAACACATCTGTTTCAAAATACACCTAATAATCTGGGATTAGAACCTAAGGGTTCTCACATTTTTCTTCTTTTGTACAAAAAATAAAAACAACTTCTGCATTTCTTAATGAAGAGTATCCAATCATGGCCTGGGAAGAATTCCTCCTCTCACATATCAACCATTCCTATATAGCACTTAACCTTTTCAGCTGATCAGAAACAATCAAATCATCAACAACTGAAACCACCACTTCCCTGGTTTTCCGACTTTCCCATTATCTAACACAGAGCTTTCCAAACTTTTCATGTTGGTGACACACTTTTTAGACATCCATCATTTTGTGACACACTCTTACAGCAGGGCACACTAGGACCTGTGTGGAATCACAGCAGGGCTGGGAGGCAGCAGGGCACAAGGCAGGCACTAGGACCTGTGTGGAATCACAGCAGGGCTGGGAGGCAGCAGGGCACAAGGCAGGCACTAGGACCTGTGTGGAATCACAGCAGGGCTGGGAGGCAGCAGGGCACAAGGCAGGCACTAGGACCTGTGTGGAATCACAGCAGGGCTGGGAGGCAGCAGGGCACAAGGCAGGCACTAGGACCTGTGTGGAATCACAGCAGGGCTGGGAGGCAGCAGCAGCCGTGACACACCCAGACACTGCAGCCAACACACTAACGTGTCCCGACACACAGTTTGGAAAGCTCTGATCTAACACCTTCAGATGCATTAAAAATAAGCCACAAAGTGATGCCTTTTATTTCAACTAAAGCAGCAGAAGAATCCCTGATGAGACACCCTAAATGATTCCTGAAGGGGCAAAGAAATTTCACAATTCAACATTTTACAACTTTAATTTTCCTGTATGTTTTCAGTGTGTTTGGGCAGATGCCGGATTTCTGTCTGTATGTCTACAGCCCAACCCAAACTGCCTTGCCTTATACAACTTTCTTCCAAATCTTCTTGAACATTTCTGTGAGCTGGTTATATGGTGCCTCGGTTATTGCATTGTGATTATTTACATTTTGTTTATAGAGGTTTCATTATATTGTTTTCTTGTGAATTTGTTGTTATTTATTTATTTATTTATGTTTCAATTTATATACCGCTCCATCTCCCCGCAAGGGAACTCTGGGCGGTTCCTCTGGGATGTTAGCCATCCCGAGTAATGTATGTAAGTTGGAGACCAATATAAGTACTCTAAATAAATTAAACATTCTTGCTCAGCTTAATATCATGTGACATTTTTTGGTGGTTATTCACAACCATTTGAATGTGTCACTGGGTCAGTTTATGACATAAGGCACAATGCACATGGCTCATGGGAGTGATCCTGCAAGTATTTACATGTGAATATATTATGTCATAATGATTCAGCCTAGTAACATCCCAAATATTCCCTTATGCATGACGTGGCTAACATTCAGAATCATCTCATGCAACTGAATGTGGGGAAAGAATCCCAAGAATATTTTAGAATATCTAAGAATAATCCTGACATACCATGTGTGAGCATACATGCATGTAGCTAAACGAGATATTTAAAATCATCCCAGAAGAGAAGCTATTTGACAACCTAGGTTCTAGAGGATCTAGGGGGCCAGGAATTGAGGATTTCTTTATTAAAAAAAAATCAGATTTTTCAAATTTTGAAATTTCAAATGGGTTTTTCGAGCTTTCTTTAAAGCAGCCTTTCTCAACCTTTTGACCCTGGAGGAACCCTTGAAATATTTTTCAGGCCTCCCTGAAACCCCTGCACATTCAAACTCAAATATAGGCCAGTTACAAAATTATCACCTTCGTTTCATGTGTGGGCCTGTATATATGCATTAGCAGTGTTCTTAAACTCAAAATAAAGAATGAAACTTACCTCTTTAATGTGAAGTTGCCCAAATTTGAAATAATTTTTTTAATAAATCGTGATCTCCCAGGGAATCCCTAGTGACCTCTTGCAAAACCCTAGGGTGCCACAGAACCCTGGTTGAGAAACCCTGTTTTAAAGTGTTGCATAGGAACTGAATTTAGTACAAAGAACTAATTTTATTTTATTCTGCTGGTTACGGCCGAGAAATAAGGTTACAGACCTGCTAATGGCGCTCTCTGAAAGCGCAGAGAGATACAAGTGAAGGTGGCCACGGGAGGGAGGTGAAGCGACAAGATCCCCACCATGCCACTGGGACACAAGTTCTGCTCATTTTGTACATGCATCCATCATGCGCACATACAAGAGGAGCAGGGCTGGCATTGCAACAACCCAACGTTGCTTTTATTCCTCTGATCCAGTGCTTTCCAAAGTGCCGCTGTTGGCAACGCACCAATGGCGGTGGCGCGCACACATGCATGGCGGTGGCGCAGGGGGGTGCACGGCGGCGGCCTCGCTAAAACGCGGAAGCGCTGATGGCGCACCCCCACACCACTTCACAACACACTAAACTGTGTGTTGCGACACACTAAAGCGTTGCGACACAGTTTGGAAAGCTATGCTCTAATCCTGCCAATGCCTCTGTAAAGAATAGAAAGAAACAAAGAATCTGAGTAATGGGACAGATCTGGACACGATGGAAGAATCTGGCTAGGATGGCAAGGGAGAAAGACAGAAAGCAGAACCTGTTCCTGAGGATCTCGGAAACAAGTTTGAAGTTTCTCATCTCCGAGGGTATATTCCAATCCCAGAAACAGGGAATAGAAGACCTAACCCCCACCCACCCCCACGTTGGGAACAGTTCAATGGAGTTCCAAATGACTTCCAAAGTATCATTCACTAAAGAATTGCTTTATACAGTATACACTTTTTAAACCTGGAAAGAAGAGCCTGAAAGGAGCCTTGATTTTCTTTGTAGCTGTCCAACATGAAAGATTTTTTCCCCACTAGAAGCATCACTGGGACAACTTTTCTGCGTAGGAGATCCTTGTGTAAATCAGCATTTCAGGGAGAGTTCAGAACTTAGTCTTTCTTCTTTCGAATTGCTAGGTTGGCAAGAGCTGGGGCGAGCGTGGGAGCTCACTCCGTCACGCGGGGCTAGGGATTTGAACCTCTGAACTTGCGATCTTCCAAATCGACAAGCCTGGCGTCTTACCCGCTGAGCCACCACGCTCCCTATAGTCTTTCTTCTGGAATGCAGTAATGTCAGCTTTCTTTAACAATTTACATTTCATGGATTAAAGAAGGAGGAGGTATCAACTATGGAGCCTCTAAACATTAAGTAGGATGGGGGAATTAATAAATGGGATTAAGAATCCAGCCTTAACGTCCACGGATGGCTTTGGTGTTACAGTTGTTAAGCATCCTGTACTGGGAGGGAAAGAAGAATCCTAACTCCTCTTCCAGGACTGAATCAGGATTGGTTTATTTTGTTGGGAAAATGTAATAAACACCAGTGCTCACTGAAAGCAATAGACCTGACTCCAAAAATAGTAAGACTGAAGAGGGCAGGCTCAAGGTCACAGCTGGTAAACTCCTAAGCAAACCATGCACCAGAGGAATAAGGTGATGATAAAGCAGCAGATCCCCTTAAGCCAGAAATAAAACAAGAGTGGAGGGAATTCACTCTACAGGTAGTCCTCACTTAACAACCATTCATTTAGTGACAGTTTGGACTTATGATGGTGCTGAAAAACCAACTTGCAACCGGTTCTCGCACTTACGACCATCTCAGCATCCCTGTGGTCACAATTTGAGCACTTGGCAACCAGTTTGCATTTATCACCATCACAGCGTCCCGTGGTGGCCGTTTTCAACCTTCCTGGCTGGCTTCTGGCAAGCAAACTCAATGGGGAACCACATGATTCACTTAATGCTCACGGTGATTTGCTTAACAACCGCTGCAAAAAAGGTCGTAAAATCGGGTCGGATTCGCTTAATGACCGTTTCCCCCTAGCAACCAAAATTCCAGTCCCAATTGTGGTTGTTAAGTGAGGACTACCTGTACTATTGAGCTATTGACTTCATGTTCTGGTGTGTTTTGCCCTTTGAAGTAACAGCGTGAACTTTTCTTGGCATGGAAATGGGGGGGGGGGGAAGCCACTTGTTGAGATACAGAAGGCCAGCTTGGTGCTGGTATTATGGGATGGACAGGGACCAAACAACCTGATTGCACCAACTGGCAAAACACATGCCTAAGAGGGTACCTGGCAGAGATTAAACTAGTTTACCAATTGCAGCTTTACTTACAAGAGGGGGGGGGGAGAGCCAAAACCTGCTGAAAATCTTAGGTTGAAGGAAGAGAAAGAAAAGCCTTGGTGCAATGCCACTCCACTGTATAAACAATGGTGTTTCTTTGTAAACAAAGAAACTTTCCTGGCAACCTCACAAACATGACCATGACGGTAAGGCACATCTTCTGAGATGATTTCTCAACGCCTCAGTCCAGCCTACAACCCTGGGGCTTCCTGATGCTCCCCCATCCAAGGGGTAGCCAGGCACACGCCCACCTGGCTAGAATTAAGCCTTTCAACCTGCACCCTGGTGGCTGTGTGACTGCAAGACAAAAAGTGAGCTGGAAATAATGCAAACACGCTCGAAAGCCATGCACGTTGCCATCTGTAAAGCGCCACCAACTGCAGCAAAAACTGCAGTGGGAAAGCTTAGGGCCCCCTCGCTGAGCTGGGAGGGAGGAATAAACGAGAGACACGCGCCAGCCAGCCAGCTTGGGCACCCCCCAGAAGGCCCAACAGAATGGCCGGGCGACAGCAGTGCCCCCACTGCCTCCCTCGCTGGCGCCCAAGGATGGCAGCTGGAAGCCCGCGGGCGAGTCCCGACGGGCACCAAGCCGGGCAGGGCGGCCCTCCATCCAGCTCCTGCCCGCTTCCCCCCCAAGGGCACCTTGGCGCTGCCGAAGGCGCCTCTCCCGGCCGAGCAGCCTGGCTCACCTCCAGCACAACGCGCCCGAGCGGCTGGTTGTCCGCGCCCACCTCCAGGAAGACCAGCGGGTTTCCCGCGGCGCTTCGGCCGCTGCTGCAAGCGCGGCAGCCGGTGCCGAGGGCGCCCTCCGAGGCAGCCGTGCGGCCGCGAAGCACCTCCCGGCCGGCCGCGGCGCCCAGCCGGCCCTGCGGCGAAGGCGCCCCGAAGAGCAGCGGCAGGCGGCCCGCCGAGCGGAGCGCCAGCATGTCGGCGGCGGCGGGGTCGAGCGCGGAGACGAAGCGGCGGCGCAGCGAGCGCACCAAGCGGGCGAGGCGGAGAGCGAAGTAGCTGCGCTCACGCGTTCCGAGGTCGGAATGGCGAGCCCGGCTGGGCGCCCTTTTAAGCGCTTCCTGCCTCCGCCTCCGCCTCGCCTCCGCAGCGCCCCCCGAGGCCGGCCGGGCAGCTCTGCTTTCGCTTTTGCAGCGGGTGCTTGGATTTCTCCGTGATGGGAAGGGGAAGGGGAAGGGGAAAGGAGAGAAGGAAGGAAAAGAAGAAGGAAGGGGAAGGGGGGAAGGAAGGGAGGGAGGGAGCGGAAGGGGAGGGAGGAAAAGAGGGAGGGAGGGAGGAAGAAAAAGAGGGAGGGAGGGGAAGGAAGGAAGGAAACAGAAGAGCAAGGGAAAGGGGAGGGAGGAAGGGAGGAAGGAAAGAGGAAGGGGAGGGGAAGGAAGGAAGGAAGGAAGGAAGGAAGGAAGGAAGGAAGGAAGGAAGGAAGGAAGGAAGGAAGGAAGGAAGGAAGGGGAGAGAAGGAAGGAAGGGGAAGGGGGGAGGAAGGGAGGGGAAGGGGAGGAAAAGAGGGAGGGAGGAAGAAAAAGGGAGGGAGGGAGGGAGGGAGGGAGGGAGGGAGGGAGGGAGGGAAGGAAGGAAGGAAGGAAGGAAGGAAGGAAGGAAGGAAGGAAGGAAACAGAAGAGGAAGGGAAAGGGGAGGGAAGAAGGGAGGAAGGAAAGAGGAAGGGGAGGGAAAGGAAGGAAGGAAGGGGAGGGGAGAGAAGGAATGAAAAGAGGAAGGAAGGGGAAGGGGGGAGGAAGGGAGGGGAAGGGGAGGGAGGAAAAGAGGGAGGGAAGGAAGGAAGGAAACAGAAGAGGAAGGGAAAGGGAAGGGAGGGAGGAAGGAGGAAGGGAAGGAAGGAAGGGGAGGGGAGAGAAGGAAGGAAAAGAAGAAGGAAGGGGGAAGGAAGGGAGGAAGGAAGGGAAAGGGGAGGAAGGAAGGGAGGAAGGGAAGAGGAAGGGGAGGGAAGGGAAGGAAGGAAGGGGAGGGGAGAGGAGGGGACAGGAAAGAGAAAGGGAGGCCCAAACTTGTGCAACTCTTCTCAAAGCTCACTTTGCAAATAAATCTATGTATTCATGCCATGCTATACCCTTAAATGTTTAGCATTGAAGTCAGTTCACTAATACAACATAGTTTCTAAAGATCAGTTAGTGCTCCAACAATGGGAAATGTAATAAATAAAGTGTATACGCAGCCCAAATGCTTAGTTTTTTTGGTAGCGAAGATTCTTGGAGGTATTCATATTATTTTTTTTAAGGAATTTATAGGGCCGCCTAAATTGAACAAATGTGACTGGGCAAGAAAACAAAAAGGCTTAAAACCAGCAACAAACATTAATTGGCAATTGGAGCCTGTTAAATGAAAAACACCTGTTTCTAAACTATTGTATACTTGAAGGATGGGTGTCCCTTCAACACTGTAGAAACCGTTTTTTTTCCTCACTGCCATGATGAAAGTATGGAATATCCATTCCAAACCATTGGGGTTTTCTTCAGAATAAAATCAGCATCCACACACAAACACAGCATGAATCTAGCTCAGAGCTTTCCAAACTGTGTGTCAGGACACGTTAGTGTGTCGGCTGCAGTGTTTGGGTGTGTTGCGACTGCTGCTGCCTCCAAACCTGCCCTGCCAGGATTCCGTGCAGATCCTAGTGCCTGCCTTGTGCCCTGCTGTAAGAATGTGTCGTGAAATGATGCCCTGCTGTAAGAGTGTGTCTGATGATGCATGTCTAAAAAGTGTGTCACCAACATGAAAAGTTTGGAAAGCTCTGCTCTAGCTCAACAAAAGCAACCCATGGTAACAGACAAATGGGTCAAGGAACCACACCAGTGGCTTTCTACTTGCTTTATATTGTCCTAGCAATGGCTGGGCGAGACTATACATTTCATGAGTAGATAACCGCAAATATTTGGGGGAGGTTGTGGCTTTTTCACTGTAAAGTTCAGAGACTGAATTGAAGGGTCGAATTCGCACTCCAGAGACCAGTCCCATCAACTTGTTCAAGGTCACTGATCTCTAGGTGAGGAATGGCCATGCCAGTAAAGCGATTGCCAATGTTTGCATTTTCTATGACGGCTTTCACACCCTTGAGTTTACGTGTTGCCTTGCTGTTGTGCTGAGGTATAATTAACATGGAGCAGTTTTATGTTGTCACAGCAATGGTTTTGCGCTGCCCCAGATTGCTAGTATCGCTGTTGTTCTAAACGTAAATCAGGAGGCTGTACTCTTCCTGTTCCTTGCCCTGCATCGGGGTATTAGCATTATTATGTCTGAGTTCATAATGGATTACTGAATTAACCTGTTTTCCAGGCTAGGTTGGCACTGACTCTCAGTCTGCGGAAACTAATTGGAAATAACCTGGCTAGCCTATCAGGAAGATCTGCTTTGAGAAGAGTTGATTATGATAATGTGATTGCCTCTGCCCGTACCTGATGTGAAGGCTTCCACATTAGAAATTTCTGGTGTAACCCAACCATCACTGTGGCAGTATGAAGATTAATGAAATATAGTATAATATAATTTAATAGATAATATATATTATTATCATAGTGATGACTGTATAACATTGGACATTCTCATTCGATAAGCTGCCCTCAACCATCATTGTATGCATTTTTTAAGCTCCCTACAACCATCAGAATAATACTTCCTGCACAGGATGGAGTGGATCCTAATCCACAAAAGCATATTCATATTTGTTAGCCATTAAGGTGCCATGTCTCCTGAGAAGACTGTAATGCTGGGAAAGGTGGAAGGAAAGAGAAGGAGAGGACAACCAGCAGCAAAGTGGAAGGACTCAATTATAGCAGTGATGGGTGCACCATTGGAAGACCGGAAGGTCCAGGTTGGGGACAGATCATCCTGGAGAAGGTCTGTCTATGTCAGGGTTCCCCAAAGTGGTCAGTATCGACCCCCAAGGGTTGATGAGGCTATCCAAGGGGTCAATAAATGACTGAGGGTAAAAGGGGTCAGTAAATGTCTGGGGGTCAATAGGTGATTGATAAATGATGGAAGGTCAATTGGAGTCAACCTTTTGGGGTCTCTGCAGAGCTCCACACCAGTCCCTAGTCCTGAAGGTGAGGTGGCTAGCGGTGAGACAGTGTTACCCAGGGTTGGATAGTCTGCCACGAGCAAGAGCGACCTTGAGTTGTGTCTATTATTATTATTATTGTTGTTATTGTTGTTGTTCTTGTTGTTGTTATTTGTAGTACTATTAGTTAAAGTAGAATTTATCAAATCAATCTCACCCTTGGCAAGGCTAGGCAGCTGCAGAGGGTTGAAGATGTACAAGGCAGATTAGATGAACCATCTGTAATTATCTTGTGCAATTTGCTAGTATGAAGCGTGGCAAAAAGATGAGTTTCTAATAATCACATGGTTGATGGTTGTGGCTCTTGGCATATGTAATAGTCGAAACAGGTCATTATCTACTGTGAAACGTTGTTTATAAATAGAAAAAAGTGAAACAGCTTTGTGACACATCTCCATGGCTTCCAAAATGCCTTCACAAAATGTTCAAAGTGCCCTTTCATAATCCTTCAGCGACTCCTGAATCTTACTGGATCGTTATCTAGAAATGAGCTATTTAGTGATGTTTTAATATTGTATTATTAATGGCTGTCTTAAGTTGGGAGGTATTAGAAAGTTGAATTTCTTGTTAGGAAGCTGTGACAGAGACTGCCCTAGTTTTTCAACCCAAGTGACTATTAATAACATAAATATCCTGATGGTATATGTTTTAGCCAAAATTCAATTGTCCATTTTGTATTTTTCTATCCCCCTTCCTTCACTTGGTTAGCTAGGCATATTTCAGAGTAACCACCCAAAGTGTTAATGTTATTTTCTAATAATAGATTGTAATATTTTAGATTTATACTTGCACAGGTAATGAACGCACCATTATAGTAGTGCAGCCTTTCTCAACCTTTTGACCCTGGAGGAACCCTTGAAATGTTTTTTCAGGCCTCGGGGAACCCCTACACACTCAGGCTCAAATATAGGCCAGAAGTTACAAAATTATTATATTGTTTCATGGGTAGGCCTGTATATATTTTTATCTATTTTAATTATTGTCTTTAGAGTCCCCTTCAGGGGAGATGGGGCGGTGATAGAAATTGAATGAATGAATAAATAAATATATGCATTAACAGGGTTCTTAAACTAAAAATAAAGAATGAAACTTACTTCTTTAATATGAAGTCGCCCAGATTTGAAATAATTTTTTAAATAAATCATGATCTTCCAAGGTACCCCTAGTGACCTTTTGCGGAACCCAAGGTGCCACAGAAGCCTGGTTGAGAAACCCTGTAGTAGTATATGTTACATTTTTATTTATTTTAATTTTGTTAGGCTAGTATTTTATCTCATCCATTTGATTTTACTTTTGTGTTGTATATTTTCAAATTGTGCTGGTCACTGACTGAATAAAGAGTATTTCATTTCATTTCATTTCTTCAGCTAATTGATCACTCGGGAGGTGTATAACGATGTGTTCCATGTATGTTTTTTGACAACAATGTGGTTTGACACCCATCTCTAGGATTTTTTTGGGATTTCCCAATGATCTCCAGTCCAAGAACTAACCAGATTCAACTCTGTTTAACTTTTGTGGGGGCATTGCCAAAAGTTGGGGGGCTACCTCCTGCTATAGATTTGTAGCTATACATATTTTCTGAAATGGCTTTTATTAAAATGGACATACATTTTCAAATTGTGTAATAATATCAACAAAACTATCTTCAAATTAAACAATGAGAACTATTTTTTTCAAGTTTTTGCCCAGGACAATGCTAGTTACTGAATGACAAATAAGTTTTTCAAAGAACATTCCTATATTTAATTATTGTAAAGACTATTTTTTTTTAAAAAAATCAGAAGATTAATTAAAGCTTTTTACCACTAGATAGGAAGTGTCATGATTTAGTGATTACTTCTTACTTGAGCTATCATGATACACTGGTTCATTTGTAGGCAAGTTTTGTTTTGCTTTGTTTTGCTTTGCTTTGCTTTGCTTTGCTTTGCTTTGCTTTGCTTTGCTTTGCTTTGCTTTGCTTTGCTTTGCTTTGCTTTGTTTTGTTTTACCTCCCTTCCAGTACATATTCCATTAAGATGGATCCATTAAACAAGATACTAACTTTTGTTTGGCACTGTAAGAATGGTCTTCCCTAAGCCCAAACCAAAAAGTATATCTAAATAATGAGTGAGAGCTAATTAGGGCCGAAGCGGTGATTACCTACCACTCTGAAAATTATCTAACCCAAACCAAGAAATAAATCTAAACAATGAGCGCTAATTAGGGCTGAAGCAGCATTGGCCACTGTGGGAACAATCTTCCTAGAAAGATGTTTTCCCTTAGCTCAAATTCCCCTAATAGGATATTCCAAGATTGGTCAATAGGATCTATAGTAAGCCCTGACTCACAGTTGACAGCAGGAATGTTACACCCAGGTTTGTTAGAGGAAGAAGAAGAGGGTGTAATCTGGCTGAGAGTAACAGCTAGAAAGGAAACTAGCTGGAATGTTGAATATTTCACTATAAATGCATGATGTAAGAAACAGTGATGTGATTGAGTAAAAATAAAGGTGTCATTATATGCTTCCTGTATCCAAATTGCTTTTTGTACAGGAGGGTGACCAAAGTGCTGTTAGTAGACAAAAGTTCTAGATCAGGTCTGAAACTAGTTCCACAGTAGCTTTTGCTGGCCAGTGCTTCCCACCCCTTAAGTACAGGTAGTCCTCACTTAACAACCACAATTGGGACCGGAATTTCAGTTGCTAAGCGAAGCAGTCATTAAGCGAATCCGACCTGATTTTATGACCATTTTGCGGCAATCATTAAGTGAATCACCATGGCCGTTAAGTGAACCAAGTGGTCGTTAAGTGAATCATGCAGTTCCCCATTGATTTTGCTTGTCAGAAACCAACCAGGAAGGTCAAAAATGGCGATCATGTGACCATGGGATGCTGCGATGGTCGTAAGTGGGAGCACTGGTTGTAAGTCATCTTTTTCAGCACCGGCGTAAGTCTGAACCATCACTAAACAAATGGTCATTAAGTGGGGACTACCTGTACACGGTTCCATGCACAATGGTGCAACTATGGAGAATACTTGAGCTAAAGGTAGGGACATGTGTGTGTTTTGCTGGGGCTGTAGAATGGCATGAACGTTGAAGAAAAGTGTCCTGGTTAAAGACAGAACATAAAGTTACATGCTGATCTGTTATGTAGAGAGGAATCTCTATTCCTTTCATCATAGGATGTTCGCGTTGGGTGGTTCTATCTATTAAAATGAGACATTGGATATACAGTAGGAGAGAGCGGTGCACATGTGCTCCCTCACATGAGATGTTCTCTTCTGCAAGCACTGTGGGGTACTGGAGTGGAAACAAAGCCATAGGGCAGTGTTTCTCAACCCTGGCAACTTTCAGATGTGTGGACTTCAAAATTCCCCAGCCAGCCATGAAAAGCACTGCCATAAAGGAAGGAAGCACACATTGAGTTAATTATTTTCTTGTTATCAGTTACTCCCACATCTTGATGCTTAACTTGATGCTTTGCAACCAGCTTGGAAAAGCTTGGGTTCCTAAATTTTAATGAAAGTGTTTGTAAGGATTGAGATCCAAAGAACTGTATTAGAAAAACCAAAGACCTTGAGCACACTTAAGTGATTTAAGGGGAAAATAACATGTTTTCTTGTATAAGCAGTCTAGTACCTTGGCAAGCTAATTGGAGCTTTCAGATTCAGAAACAGTTTTCCATGTTGGGCAAAGAGCAATTGTTGAAAAATCACAATGCTGAGATCTTTCAGGCGTTTGATCTGCATTTGCAGATCTTGGCCTATTTGCTAAACTGATAGAATTTATACCATCTTTGGCATACAAAGACATATTCCAGGTGGGAATGAAATTGACTTTGTTTTTACTGCATTCATTTATTTATTTGCAATTTATTTATTTATTTGATTTGTGTCCCACCACTCTGCTTTGAGGAGCATCCAAGGAAGCTAATCCAAAACTCTGGCAAGACGCAGGGCGTGGAAAAATATTTTGAGATCACAGCTTAATTGCAAGCAAACAAACCTGTTTTAACAATTTAGATAACACAAACAAATGCTGTTGTTCTAAAACATTTAGCAGTGTTAAAATAATAATGTTGGAAGAATAATACAATTCCCCCTTCAGTCAATGAAGAACTTCAAACATATGTTGCCATTTTATATGTATTTCTTTATATATCTTATATGTGTGTGTGTGTGTGTGTGTATAATTATTAGCCTGAATCAGTCTATTTAAGCATGAAGAGCTCTTCACTGAAGGTAAAGGTTTTCCCCTGCACAGTCGTGTCCGACTCTAGGGGCCGGTGCTCATCTCCGTTTGTTAGCCGAAGAGCCAGCGTTGTCCGAAGACGCTTCCGCGGTCATGTGGCCGGCATGACGCACGCGGAAAGCTGTTACCTACCCACTGAAGTGGTACCTATTCATCTACTTGCATTTTGCATGCTTTCGAATTGCTAGGTTGGCAAGAGCTGGGGCGAGTGCAGGAGCTCACTCCGTCACACGGGGCTAGGGATTCGAACCTCCGAACTTGCGATCTTCCGATCAACAAGCCTGGCGTCTTCCCCGCTATCTTCAGTGCATATTATTCAGTGCTCTTGCCAAGCTAGCAATTTGAAAGCATGCAAAATGCAAGTAGATGAACAGGTACCACTTCGGTGGGATGGTAACAGCGTTCCGCGTGCGTCATGCCGGCCACATGACCGCGGAAGCGTCTTCGGACAGCGCTGGCTCTTCGGCTAACAAACGGAGATGAGCACCGGCCCCTGGAGTCGGACACGACTGTGCGGGGGAAAACCTTTACCTTTACCTTTTGCATAACCTTCAGTGAAGAGCTCTTCATGCTTAAATAGACTGATTCAGGCTAATAATTATACACAGACAGGTTATGCACTGAAGGTAATCAACTATGCTGGTCCAGTGGGGATTTGTAGATAGATCTATTTGACTTCCCAGTTTAGGGCCCAGAGTCACCCAGTCAGCTTCTGTGCTTAAAGGAGAACTAGAATTCAGTCTTCCTGCTCCTAATCCAGCACCTTCACCACTAGACTATACTTCAGGGTTTCTCTACCAGGGTTCCGTGGCACCCTAGGAATCTCTGCAAGAGATCACTAGGGGTTCCCTGGGAGATCACAATTTATTTAAAAAAATTATTTCAAATTCAGGCAACTTCACATTAAAGAGGTAAGTTGCATTCTTTCTTTTGATTTTAAGAACACTGTTAATGCATATATACAGGCCCACCCATGAAATGAATGTAATAATTTTGTAGCTTCTGGACTCTATTGGAGCCTGAATGAGCAGGGGTTCCCCGAGGCCTGAGAAATAGTTCAAGGGTTCTTCCAGGGTCAAAGGGTTGAGAAAGGCTGCTATACTTGCTCTTGGGCTGAGAAAGAATGACTGGCCAAATGCCATCCAGTTGCCTTCTGTGTGCTCAGAAAACAGGCTTGACCCCATCCTAGACCAAACCTTCACCACTAAACCATGCTAGGTCTCAGTATGTGTGTGGATGCATGTGTGGGTGAAGAATTTGCCATTATATAAGGAAAAACAAAATATATATTTACACTGGAAAAATGTCGTCACTGATCACAGCCTTTATAAATGTGCTTGATATTGTCCCTGGAGTTCCATTACCTCCCATTGCTCATATCTTCAACATTACAAATACAGAATACTTACACGGTGTTCCTACTGCTCTAGGGTAATCTTATAAAATAGTGTCATCTGCTACCCATCACAGGTAAAAAGTTATTGACATGAGAAGATAAATTAGCAGCGTGCAAATACAGTGAGGAGAAAATAATTTCTAAGTTTAAGAGAAGACATATATGCTCCTCTGAGGCCAAGACCTTATGTGATGATTGTCAAAAGGATGATGGGATCCATTAGGCTGGGACATGTCTTTTCATCCATTTGAATGCGTTGATGATGAATGCGCCAGCTGTTCTTCAAAGGTTTAGTAGAAGTGAGTGGAAAATTGAGCATTGAATACCCAGAGATTGCATCTGGAGAAACGTTTGGTTGAGTGAAATCAGTGATGATTCAGAAGGAAAGAGATGTACCTAAATAAATGTTGAAAGATAGGATTAACTTGCCATTTGTGTGTGTGTGTGATGCAAGCTGTTCCCTCCTCCTCTTTTCCCCACAAGAAGTCGGTGAAGTAAGTTGGGTTGAGAGAAAAGGACTGCCCCAAAGTTCTCCAGGGAGCTTCTGAGACTGATGATAGACTGGAACACACGTCTTTCTGCTTCTAGTCCAATACCTTCATCACCACACTGCTTTAGCTCTTGCAGACCATACTCTCATTGTCAATATATGTCGGGGTCAGCCCAAGAACAACGACGAGTCAGTGTATTCCAAATCTCCAGTTCTTTATTGCTCCCACCATACAGACAGAATCTTGCCAGACTAAAGCTATCCTAACTAACCTAAGGGGAAATCACCTGGGAGAGTCTAGGGTGGGGCTACTCTGACTCTCTTTGATTCCCTGCCAAGACTCTTTAGACTACTAGTCCTCTTATCTCCTTGGAATGCGCTCCCTCCTTCCTGAGAACCAGCGGCAGAATCCACCACAGTGGCATACTATGCAAAAAAGGCCCCAAGAAACATGTGTCATCAGCATACCGGGGGCAACATATTAAACACTCCCCCCCTCTGATTTTTGTCAGGTAGGTGGATAAGATAGGATTCCAAAGTGAAGATATCATGGAATCTAGAAGGCATTGCCAGTATCACTTTCTATTAATGTAGAGCCAGTTTGGTCTAGTGGTTAAGGCAACGGGCTAGAAACCAGGAGACTGAGAGTTCTAGTCCCGCCTTAGGCATGAAAGCCAGCTGGGTGACCTTGGGCCAGTCCCTGTCTCTCAGCCCTAGGAAGGAGCCAATGGGAAACCAGGAGGCTGAGAGTTCTAGTCCCACCTTAGGCATGAAAGCCGGCTGGGTGACCTTGGGCCAGTCCCTGTCTCTCAGGCCTAGGAAGGAGCCAATGGGAAACCAGGAGACTGAGAGTTCTAGTCCCGCCTTAGGCATGAAAGCTGGCTGGGTGACCTTGGGCCAGTCACTCTCTCTCAGCCCAGCTCACCTCACAGGGTTGCTGTTGTGGGGAAAATAGGAGGAGGAAGGAGTATTAGGTATGTTCGCTGCCTTGAGTTATTTATAAAAAATAATAAAGGCAGGATAGAAATAATAAATAAATAAATAAATACTGTATCCAAATAGGAGCTGAGCCCTGCAGAACACCCACACACATACAGACAGTTCAGAATGCTGCTCTACAGGCGTTGGTTGAAGAAAATCAAGCAAATAGCAGTACCTCTGTCTTTCTCTTGATGGGGTCATTCCACAGCCCAGCCAAAGTTGTTTAAAGGTCAAATTCAGGCCTAAGCCATGAGTGAAATGGAGGCAGAAAATCAGTATTATTCAAGAGAGAAATTTCAGGGACACATTCCATCACAATATAACAACATCGGTGCTCATGACAAAAACAGCTTCTTCTTAGCTGTACTAAATACGTCGTGTCCTCCCCTCTTTAGTTGTTTATTCATTCAGTCGCTTCCGACTCTTCGTGACTTCATGGACCAGCCCACGCCAGAGCTTCCTGTCGGCTGTCACCATCCCCAGCTCCCCCATGGTCGAGTCCGTCACCTCCAGAATATCATCCATCCATCTTGCCCTTGACGGCCCCTCTTCCTTTGGCCTTCCACTTTCCCTAGCATCAGCTTCTTCTCCAGGGTATCCTGTCTTCTCATTATGTGCCCAAAGTACTTCAGTTTTGCCTTTAATATCATTCCCTCAAATAAGCAGTCTGGCTTTATTTCCTGGAGTATGGACTGGTTTGATCTTCTTGCAGTCCAGGCCACTCAGAATTTTCCTCCAACACCACAGTTCAAAAGCATCTATCTTCCTTATGGTCCAGCTCTCGCAGCCATAGGTTACTATTGGGAATACCATTGCTTTAACTATGCAGACCTTTGTTGTCAGTGTGATGTCTCTGCTCTTAACTGTTTTATCGAGATTTGTCATGGCTCTCCGCCCAAGAAGTAAACGTCTTCTGATTTCCTGGCTGCAGTCAGCATCTGCAGTAATCTTTGCACCTAGAAATACAAAGTCTGTCACTGCCTCCACTTTTTCTCCCTCTATTTGCCAGTTATCAATCAAGCTGGTTGCCATAATCTTGGTTTTTTTGAGGTTTAACTGCAACCCAGCTTTTGCACTTTCTACTTTCACCTTTGTCATAAGGCTCCTCAGCTCCTCCTCGCTTTCAGTCATCAAAGTGGTATCATCTGCATATCTGAGATTGTTAATGTTTCTTCCAGCGATTTTAACTCCAGCCTTGGATTCGTCAAGTCCAGCACGTTGCATGAGGTAGGGTGAGAGTATACAACCCTGCCATACTCCCTTCCCAATCTTAAACCAGTCTGTTGTTTCGTGGTCTGTTCTTACTGTTGCTACTTGGTCGTTATACAGATTCCTCGGGAGGCAGAAAAGATGACTTGGTATCACCGTGTCACCAAGAACTTGCCACAATTTGTTATGATCCACACAGTCAAAGGCTTTAGAATAGTCAATAAAACAGAAATAGATGTTTTTTCTGAAACTCCCTGGCTTTCTCCATTATCCAGCGGATATTGGCAATTTGGGCTCTAGTTCCTCTGCCTTTTCTAAACCCAGCTTGTACATCTGGCAATTCTCGCTTCATGTATTGCTGGAGTCTACCTTGCAGGATCTTGAGCATTACCTTACTGGCATGTGAAATAAGTGCCACTGTTCGATAGTTTGAGCATTCTTTAGTGTTCCCCTTTTTTGGTATGGGGATATAAGTTGATTAATATAAGTTGATGCCGTTACCTTCCCCAGGGATCGTATTTAGTCTGACCTCTCTGCCATGACCTTCCTGTCTTGGGTGTCCCTTCACGGTTTAGCTCATGGCGTCATTGAGGTGCTCAAGCTCCAGTACCACGACAAGGTAATGATCTTCTTTGCTGGAGGTCCTCCTCTCTACTGCTTCTCTATCTCCTTCCAAATTGTAATAAATATAGAATAAATCTTCACCCAAGCCCTTTTAAGTTTCAGTCAACACTTTGGCTTAGTTTTCATGAGTCACATCGATATGAAACAATTATAGATACCTGCCAAAGCATGAACCTGAATCACACATGGGGGATTTCCATCTCTCGTGATTTCTGTTTTCATTTCAGATACTTTAGATGTGGTCATTTCAGGATTTAGGATGCAACCAGCATTATATCATTAAGAGAACGAAGGGCTAATTTTGGGGAACATCACCATGTATTCTGCAGAATCAGTTAGCCGATGAGACAGTCAAGGATTGGTGAGAGAAGTAGTTCGATATAAATACAAAATGTGAATTTGAAAAAGTCATTTATTTATTTATTATTATTCCTATACTGCCTGATCCTGTTGATTCTGACCATTGTATAATAAAACCTTCAATATAACAAAATGTCTAATCCCCCCAATGTTAAATTAATTCAACATAAGAAACCAGAAAGGAAAGGCAAATGTTGCTACATTGCTAGCGTCTTGAAAAAATGCCATCTTTAAAGCATTCCAGAATGATTGATGTGAAAAGCTAGGTGCATTTCTGGGACAGGATCTACAAAGTGGGGGCTACCACTGAGAAGACCTGTCTTCTGGTCCATATCCATGTCATTATGGTGGGACCTTGAGCAGACTCTCCAGATGTCACTACAGCACAGGCAGAATCATACTGGAAAGGTAGTGTAAAGACTTTAGAACTATAAGTAATGCTGATGTATTAATTCAGGGATATATACAGAAACTTGGTCTCTCTCTCTCTCTCTCTCTCATATCTCTCTCTGTCTATCTATCTATCTCACTATCTAATCATCTATCTATGTCTCTCTCTCTCTCTCATATCTATCTATCTCACTATCTAATCATCAATCTATGTCTGTCTATCTCTATCTAATCAACTATCATCTATCTCTTATCATCTATCTCTTATCTATCTAATCATCCATCTATTGTCTGTCTGTCTGTCTGTCTGTCTGTCTGTCTGTCTGTCTGTCTGTCTATCTATCTATCTATCTATCTATCTATCTATCTATCTATCTATCTCACTATCTAATCATCTATCTATGTCTCTCTCTCTCTCATATCTCTCTATCTCACTATCTAATCATCAATCTATGTCTATCTCTATCTAATCATCTATCATCTATCTCTTATCTATCTAATCATCCATCTATTGTCTGTCTGTCTGTCTGTCTATCATCTATCTACCTACCTACCTACCTACCTACCTACCTACCTACCTATCTACCTATCTACCTATCATCTATCTACCTATCATCCATCCATCTATCTATCTATCTACCTACCTACCTACCTACCTACCTACTACCTACCTACCTACCTACCTACCTATCCTCTATCATAGAGAAACTCAGCAGTACATATTTTTCCCAGCATGGGAAATGCAGGTGTGTCAAATAATAATTTATATTTCTCATGCAACAGTTAATGGAATGAAGACTGTGCTTAGAAGTTTTTTTCTCTTTTCCTAGCTAGAATGTTTTTGAACAGAGTTCATAATAGCTGTCTTCTTTTTATCGGCTGCTGTATTAAATTCTCTAAAAATAAGCAGAGGCCTTCCAGTACGTATCTTACAATCATCAGATTCTTTTAATTTAACCCTTCCTTCTTGCCATAGGGAAAGCAAAATGAAAGCAAGGATTTTAATCTGTAAAAGTTTGGTTCTATTCTTCAAAATGCTTGGATCTTCTGCTTTTCAGAAGTGAGATGAAACAATGACCTTAGGTAGAGGATTTGAGGAACTCATGAGAGATGTCAAACTGGAATATGGAAAGATAGGCAAAATTCTCCAGAAAACTAGGTCCCATAAATGAGGTCCCACAAAAATGAATAGAAATCATGTGAAAGCAGAAAATCAAGAGAGAGCTAGAGAGAAAGACATTCTTGGTAAAAATACTCCCTGGGGAATTTTAATTGTAGAACTAGGTGAGAATAATTAAAGAATACCCATTATTAATCCGAAGCTCATTAAAACTTATGTCTTATTTTAAAAATGATTAAAATAAGCTCAGTTATATATCAATAAGCAAACCAATCATTTAAAAGGTATTCCTAATATCTACATAATCCCTCTTACCTACCAACATAAAAAAGTAACAAATTAATTTTTAGTTCTCATTGTCTATTCATTTCATGTCAGTTATGATAGATTGACAGAGACTCTTAAATGATGAACAGCAATGAGTGATCTGTATTTCAAGTGGATATTCATAACACACAACACGTGCTGATGACTTGTGCGGACAATGTTGGACCAGTTCTTCTGGTACTACATGATGAGCGTGCATGCAGTTCTGAACATTGTTGGATGACAGGATCATTAAAGATGTGGGGAAGGGATGACAGAGAAGCTTAATTATTTCCATCTATCTTCATTTCTGAGGCTACAGAATAGATCCCTGCCACTGCAGTAGTTTCAGGGTCATCTACCAAAGTTAAATGTGGTGAGGAGTGATGCTGGCCACTAATTTAGCCCTAGGAAGGAGGCAATGGCAAACGACTTCTGAAATATCTTGACCAGAAGTCAACACTGACTCAAAAGCGCACACACATTTAGGGATGTCTACTTTTAGGAAAGAGAGGCAGTTTCTTTTAGTGGTTAAGGCATCAGGCTAGAAACCAGGAGACTGTGAGTTCTAGTCCCGCCTTAGGCGCAAAGCCAGCTGGGTGACCTTTAGCCAGTCACTCTCTCTCAGCCCTAGGAAGGGGGCCAGGGCAAACCACTTCTGAAATCTTGCCAAGAAAACTGCAGGGACTAGTCCAGGCAATCACAGAGGATCAGACATGATTGAACGGCAAAAAAAAAAAAAGGACCAAAACATCTCGTTTTTGAGGAAACTTTACAATGAGCAGAAATTCCCATAAGAACTGAGTCTGGGGGAACAGAATGGTTCAGAATGCAAAGGGAATGAGATAAGGATGCATATTGTCCTGGTATTTGTTTATCTTATCAGCTAATATACGAGTCCCCCATTGGGGGAGATGGGTGGTCACATAAATTTAACTAATAAATAAAATCAAATAAATAATACCAGGGGCAGCTTTAGGCTAAGGCCAAGTAGGCAATAGCCTATGTAGCCAAAGTGTAGGGGGCACCAGTTCCGCCTCTCCTTCCAAATCATTGTAAAAATGCAAATCTTTGCATCAGTGGGAGGTGGCCCCATCAGTCAATGTGGCCTTGGAATGCCATATATACCCAGCACAGCTAATATAAGATTGGAAGAGATGACAGGTGGAATCAAAACGGGGGGACAAAGCACTAAGAAATTCTGATGTGCATATGATACTATGTTATCTGGAAGTAAAGAAGACCCCATTAGGAAACAAACAAATGGGAAATGGAAAATCTGGGTTAATGTTAAACATCTATAAGACAAAAGAAGTTTCAACCTGCATAGGCAATAAACATGCTGTTGATGATGAAGACCTGAAGGCGGTAGCCACGTGGTTTTGTTTTCCTGGGTTCCAAAACTGGGATTAGCAGTGTGCTGGAGAAATAAAGAGGTAGAAGGCATGAAGATTATGTCAAACATAGACAAAATCATGAAAGAGAAGGATATTTCTGCAACAGCTAGGATCACCATGGCTCAAGCAGTAGTCTTCCCCATGGTATAGCTGTGAAAACAGGGCTTTGGAAAGGGTGATAAGAAGACAATGGCTGTCTCGGCATTTTGGATTTGGAGCAGTTTTCTGAGAATACCATGGACTTCAACAGAAAGCCTCAGTAGCCAAAAGCTCCAGGAACAACTTGCAGCCTGCAGCTGCGGCATTTTAAAAGTTTATGAGAAAACTGATTTAAAACAAGGAACACCGTTCAGCCTTGGGTCCATAATAGTCGAGGCACAGGAACCATCCTTTTCTATTTTCTTCCTGGTTTTGCGAGTGAAAAAATTGCCCACAATAAAGTGTGTGTGTTTGCCCATTCACTTATGTATTTGTTGGGAGGGTTTATAAGCAAAGGAGCTTTCCCCATCTTCTCTTCGATTTCCCCATCTTGTCCAAAACAACAACTTTGGAGTGAGCCATTGGTTGCATTTGTTCATTGTCTCAACACTATTAAGAGCAAAGCACCAGACAAGACAGGAAGAGGTGTCCTTACTTTAAACGATAATTTATCAGCAGGAACATTGTTTTGTCTTCTGGCTGCAATTCAAAAGCAGTTCATTTACAAAAAGATGGCTTTACTTTTTTTGTTTTTGCTTGTTTATTTATTTATTTATTGAATTTATCACCGCCCATCTCCCCCTGAGGAGGGACTCTGGGCGGTTTACAATAAAAACATAGTTAATAGCTATACAATATAAATACAGTAAAATAAATATAATAAACGGTAAGAATATAAAATGTAATAAAATCCAGATGGCGAAAATTCTTTATAAGTCCGTGAGTAAAAGGGCCACTTTAGGGCTGTTTGAGGAAACTAGCCATCCCCAGGCATAACCACTCTCCCTCCTGCTCCAGGCATGCTGACAAAACCAGGTTTTTAGTTTTTTATGGAAGTCCAGGAGCGAGGGGACCTGTCTTATCTCCGGGGGAAGAATGTTCCAGAGGGCAGGAGCTACTGCAGAGGAGGCACGCTTCCGCGACCCCGCCAGATGGAATTCTTTAACAGATGGGGTCCGTAGCATGCCCTTTCTGCATGCCCGGGTGGGGCGGGTCGATGTAATGGGGATGAGACGGTCCCTCAGGGAACCTGGACCCATGCCATGTAGGGCTTTAAAGGTCATAACCATCACCTTGAATTGGACCTGGAAGCAAACTGGGACCCAATGCAGCTCGCGTAGCAAAGGTGTTACATGTGCCACCCTTGGGGCACCTAAGATTGCCCGCATGGCTGCATTCTGGATCAGCTGTAGCTTCCGGATATTCTTCAAGGGTAGCCCCATGTAGAGCACATTACAGTAGTCTATATGGGAGATAACCAGGGCATGAGTGACCGACCAGAGGGCCTCTCGTTCCAGGAAAGGGCGTAACTGGCGCACAACACGAAGTTGAGCAAAGGCCCTCCTGGCCACGACTGCCACCTGCTCTTCGATTGTTTATGTGAATGAAACAATTTTAGTTTAGAAAGTTGTGAAGTCTTATCACTTTTTTATCTGATCCACAGATTACAAATATAAAGTGATATATTTATTTCTTGCCTAAGCCTAAATCCAATGAAATCATGCATTTTGTGCAGGGAGGCAGGTTGCACAAATTAATCCATCATTTTAGAGGCCTGTGGCATTGAAAACGTTTGAGAATTCCTGCACTGTAAACTTAAATGTACTCAACTGTAAATGCTGAATAGTGTCTTTCAATTATTTTTTTATAAAATCAGAAATAGAAGCTTGAGATTTACAAAACAGCTGCCCGATCATCAATCCATCATTTTCCAAATTTATTTAGGAAAAAAAAATAATATGAGCAAAATGAGAGTACTTTCAGTGTTACAAGAAAGTATGTAAATGTCTAGCAATAGTCAATTTGATTTTTAAATACAAAATAACGACATGAACACCTAATATACAGGTTTCATTTGAATACATATTTATTAGATAAATATTAGGTTGTCACATCATCTAACTACATACAATTTTGCAAGACTAAAAATCACAATTGTTTTTCTGACCAGTTTTAAAGTATGAAATGATTGAGTTGTACTGTACATACAATGTACAAACAAAGACAAATGGCCATTTTTGCATGTTAATTCAGATTGTACTTTTTTATTCTCCTCTGATCCACAATATCAAAAAATTGTACAAAGTATGAATTTGGTTACAATCTTTTTATTATTTAATCCCCTTATTTTCTTCATTATTTTTGTAGCACCCTAAAAATACACAGATGATAAAGACTAATACACTTAAGCTAATTATTACATGAAGGTAAAACAAAACAAAACAAATGCAACTTTTTTTTCCACAAAAGAGTCAGAGTATATTACAAGAAATGAAACAAAGGTGGAGACTTCACAAACGCTAACAAACAGGATTCATTTTCCACATAAGATGGATCTTCAAGCTTTATTTTTGTCCTGTAAAATAAAAACAATACACAATCCAAGGAAAATGAATGCATTTCTGTTAACATGTCTCTATTTTCCATTTACATATGTACAGATGTCCCTTGGTGTCTCTACTGCAGACATTAGTGTGTTTTCATCATCCTATAATAACAATAACAACAATAATAACAATGTCTTGGCAGTAGAACAATAAATCTCTGTGTATTCTTTTCCAAGTAGGTAACTATTGGGAAACTTTTTAAAAATGAAAACTCAAACAAAATGCCCCTAAAACAACAAATTGGAAAAAAAAAACACTTATGGTAGGAATATAAATTTGCTCTTCAACACAAAAAACTCATTAAGGCTATAACCCTCTATATTTACTGAGAGTAAGTTGCACAGAATCTAACAGGGCAGACTTTTAAGTAGGAAAGCATAGGACTGAGTTTCTCTGTATTTTAACATGATGCCAGTGTACTTTATTTTTTCCAGCCTAAAGCAGCCCGGCAATACAATATGCTGATGAATCATTTGTGTGTGTGTGTGTGTGTGTGTGTGTGTGTGTGTGTGTGTGCGCGCACCTGCAGGTAGGTAAGTACAGGGATGTTCTAGGCTGATTTTACAAAGCATGCTATTTTGATAAAATCCAAACTCTATTCACAAACTTAGCTCTATCGATTCCATGTTCAATAAATATTCTCCCCCTTTTTGCATACCAAATCAGCATACGTAACATCTACCTCTGCCCAAGATGCAGATTTAATTCTGTTACTAGAGGAGATAAATCTTCAAATAATGGGAAGCCTTATACCAATAATGTCCTTAATCCTAGATGTTTTTCCTCCTTTTATACTTCCCAAAGAAGCTACTTTTTATAGGCTTTATTTAGATCACTATGAGCCTATCACATCTGCTTTGAAATAGTTTTGTTTCCAGTTACACAAAAGAGCAAGAGAAAAAAACGGATTCAAGTACTAGTTCCGACAGATGTGTGCTTAATGATAAAGGGGCCATTTTATAGAACTAGAGTTGAGACACAACACAGTATATGGCTTAAGATTGGCCTGCAACAAATTGTAACCATTAAGCTGAAGCCACTCAAAGGCCACATCTTCTCAGTTGACAGACATGAAAAATAGCAATTTTACTAAGCCTGTTGTGGGCAACCATACATACTGTAGCTGTGGCTGGTGTTCAGTGATCAAAAATAATGCTGCATAATCTAGGGGAAATATCTTGTATTAAAAAAAATACCTCCTGCATTTCTCAGAGGAGGCTCTATCTTCTGTCTTCATGGTTTGTCATCCATCTACAGTACCTTGGGATAATCAGCCCCAAGCATTGTGGTGTATATCAAATAGCAGGGTCTATCCTGTACCCCTTTCTTCTCTCCTATGCATGGGTGTAGCATAGTTCTCAGAGGTGTTTAAGCAAGAATCTTAAGAAATAACTTATTTGTCTATAAAGCAGGTGATTTATGTTATGACAGTCATCATTCTTGGTCATATTTTTTTCTGCATGGCACCTTAGCACACGGGCCAGATGGATTCTATTGATTTGCAAACTGAGAGGGGCTAATTCATCAAAAAGAAAAGTAAATGCTCCCTTAGCTCAAGAACCCTTTAGCAGGGGGGAGAAAAAAAAAGCAAAAGAAAAGGCCATCCCCCCCCAGACTATGTATCTTAAAAACACATGTAAAATCAGCTCATGAAAGTGTTGGCTATTATAATCAATGACAATGCTAAAATATTCACAAAATATATTTACAATATCAATTCTTCAAATGATTGATTTTGCATAATGAACAGCACTTTTTTAAAAGAAGAAGGGGGAGGTGGAGAGAAAGTAAATGTAGGAACATCTCTACATAAAATGTTTTAAAAATTCAACACTTCTGTTGGAAAAGAATAGAGGAACTAAAACTGCCATTTCCTGTTTAGCTACAGCAAGATGCTGTGGGTTAGCACATATCTATATATATAGAGGGATATATAGATATCTATATCTATGCATATATATCTCAAGATGCATATACAGCAGTGGTGGTAGATCAAAGAACAAAAGCTCCAAGAATTTACAAGCATGACTTCAGCGAAGAGAACAAACGCAGAATGGACGCACATTTTTTTTATCATGCCATTCATTAAGGAGAAGGTGGTAGAACTTACACATTGAAACCAACGAGCCAGAGAACCTCTGGCCCAAAGCTGAAAGCCTACTGTTGAAATCAAATGTGGAAATATTTGATTTGATTCTGGATGCAATCGTGGTTTTTTTTTATTAAGAGGAAGGAAGGAAGGAAGGAAGGAAGGAAGGAAGGAAGGAAGGAAGGAAGGAGGGAGGGAGGGAGGGAGGGAGGGAGGGAGGGAATCAACATCCCTACACAGAAGGCAGAAGATGAAATGTTGGCCTGCGAAAGAGCAGAGTTGGCACACATGCACTTTTTAAACACACAGTTTACTATACATAATTTATAAAAAGAGGGCGACAGCACAACAGCGGGCCCAGAAGTGACCGGAAGCTCATGCAGGAAGGAAGCAACCGAGGGAGAATCACAAGTACCAGGGAAGCATCTGGCATGAGAATCAGCAGGAAAATTGCACAGAATGACTAATTTTTCCCCATGCCCATTATCCTTGGAAATCTATGTTTTTAAAAGAAGGGGGAGAGGTTCTGGCAGGTATATGATAAAACACAACAGCAAAAGGATGAATCACTACACAGCCTGGAAAATGCAAGGCAAGCCATCAGGGCTATACGGTGTTTCTCCTAATATAAATGCCTGTTTCAATTCCTTAAATGAGTTTCCCCTCTCTTGGTTTGAATTAAATGGGCAGGGACATCTGATGGGTCAAAAGAGTCACGATTTCAGCTGTGACAGTGTGCTGGCAACCTGCCTCTTTTTTTACTCGAATTGCACACCTGACATGTTAAAAAGGGGCAGAGGTTTGATCACATGGTTGTGGCTGCCATCTTGACTTTGAACCCCTCCCAGATACCCCTGCAAGGGGGCTTTCTCCATGTCCCTGGCCCTTTCCTTTTTCCTGGTAGGAACTGAGCAATGTTCTAGCTGCACAAGTAAAGAAAAGAGGACGTTCTTATCGCCAATATTTTGCAGGGTCTTCTCACTTCATATGTAAGTACGGTTCTTGTCCTCTCTCCCGTTTTTCTTTCTTTCTTTCTTTCTTTCTTTCTTTCTTTCTTTCTTTCTTTCTTTCTTTCTTTCTTTCTTTCAGTGACTGGCTGCTCTATTATCAAAAAGGCAATAAACTGAAAAGAAACTTTTGTAGGAAAACACATGAGAAGTAGGACAATATACACTGTGTAAAGGGAAAGAGTTATTCTGCCCACAAGAGTAATTAAACAAAAAAGATTGCTACGATTTACTAGAAAAAAACACGCTTGCCACAACCTGGAGATTTCACAGGACTCTCCCAGCATGGAAAAACCACTGTCTGATGTCTCCCTTTTGATACATGTTGTATTTTTATCCTACTTGTGACATGACTGATTTCTTTGTGCTTTTTGGTATTTTATGATTCCCAGTTTGCTCAGTTAGTCTGAACGCGCTGCCAAATGTTGTCCTTAGTTTGTCTGACAGATAGACTGGAACCTGCATTACTTGGGGAGGACTGAGTGGAACAGACATTACAGCAAAAGGAAGGAAATGCATGGAAGAACACAGGTTGGAAAGACACGCTGAAACTGGTCGATAAGAATGGACCTGTTGCTGTTTCTTTCTTCCCTTGCTGAGACTGGCTGGGATGTTTCTTGCTAGATATCCCAAGAGTCATCCACTCGCATTCTCTCTGCAGAACTAGCCAGAAGTGAGGTTTTCCACAGCTGTACTAATGGCCTGTGATGTGGCAAGGCAGTCTAGGAGGTCAACGCCATATTGTCCTCTCCCTTCTCTCCACTGCCACCATCAAAGCTTTGACTCAAGCGGTTCCGAGATGAAGTAAGGAAGGAGTGTGTGCTGTACGCTCAAGCTGTGAGCTTGTCCTTGTGGAAAAGAGTAACTTGAGATTCCTCACTGTGAAGCTACAGATGTGTCAAACAGGTGAAAGGTGTTGGGAACAAAATTCAGAAGGCTTCAGTTGTTCTCAAAAAGAGAGAGAAGGTCATCATTGCTATTGCTTGGTAAGTCAGGAGGATCCAAATATGAAAGTAACTCATCTGGATTTGTGAGCTCAGGAAGCAGCTACAACAGAAAGAGAAGACATCTGGTGAAGCTCTTGTCAGTGTGCAGGCATCAATGCCCCTCATTTGTTGGAAGACACAACTTCTGAAGCATTGATGGAGACTCTCAGTAGGACTAGGGTACAACAACAACAAAACTTTGACATGCTGTGGTGCCTTCACTGACAGAAGCTAAATAAAAAGGGTTTTTTTTTGAGCATCTTTCTGTCTTGCACACAAACACACAGTTTGTACATGCACATAAATAGTCTTCCAAGGAAAAGGCTAGCTGAGATCTTTCTCCCCAAATATAAAATTGTATACTTAAGGAAAGTCTTTATCAGAAAGAGCTTTCATACATTTACTTCCACATCTCCATAAAACAGATGGCTAACAGTTTTACTAAGACTTCTGCTCTTCTGTTCTGTCTAAGATATGCCTTCTCTTAGGTTTCACAACTAGGGCACACCCACATATAGGTTACCCAGTGTCAGAAATACATCTGCTTGATATGCCAAGCTGGCACTCCAAATGTTTAGCAGCAGCCAATATGGTGGCCAGAAGCATTCTTTCAATGCAGCCATCAGATTGCCAGCAAACACAGTTACAAACGCAGGTAACAAGTCATATAAAAATTACTTCTACAATGATTTCCTTAAAGCCAACAGTCCTCTCCTAGTTGTATTCAGGCAAGTTTAAACTCAAACTTTCTGGGAGAAAGCTTTAAAAAATTCAATTCAACAATCATTCATCAATTAACAGAACAAATAAAACTGATCAATACTATCTCATTAGCAAATATCATGTAGCTTCTTTGATTCATCTGTTAAGTGTATTCCACACTCCTGAGTTACATGAAGTGAAATGTGATGCTTCCTGAGTGAAAACACTGTTAAAACCTTTGATTTGCCAGTGTCAGAGACATAAAATTATATTCCAACTCGTTCCCTTCAAAAGCCACAGATATTTGTCACAGTTTAGACAGTTTGAACCATCTTATCTGAACATACAGATGTGAACTGAAACAGTGGTAAGCGTTTACCTACATGAGTCTTTCCAACCACATTTTGGAATATTTTTTTTTCCTATGAAGTCTTGCATGATAGCCTTTCTCAACTGTTCTATCCTTCTTGTTCGGGGAAAACATACACTCTCTTTGCCCACAAATTACTTTGCTAATCACAAACAATGATTAGTGACTTTCTTCCAGGCAAAATTGATATTACTGCATTTTAGCAAACATAGACAAATAGGAAAGTCTCCTTAGAGTTAACTCTTAGTAACTTTATGAACATGTCCATGTAGTTGTTTTGATTTTTTTAAAAAAACATCTTTCTAATGTTTTGTTTTTGAAAACGTATTTCAGGATGCTTTTTTTCCGTTTCAGTGTTTTCAGACCAGCCAGAGTTAGCTAGATTCTGCCACCTAGCTGGGCATAGCAAACATTACACACCATTAAAATACTAGCTGCAGGAGGAAATCACTCCTGTGTGCCCATTCAAAAAGGAAGAACGTTTCTAAGTCTAAAGTACAAATGTCTGACACCAACGTGGGTAATCAGCTCTACAATAGATCATGTCTCCTACAAATGGACCTTGAGCATTTTGGAGATTCCAGCAGGGGAATGAAGTTCTTGTATACCCTTGATCTATCTGGGATGGTCGTCCTCTTCCACTGAGCATGCAGCTTCATAAGGGACACACATGGAGTGCTGAGGGAGGAAGGGGACACCCACCTAGCTTGCCAGATCAGCCAAATCAAACCTGAAGATCAGTAGGGTGACATGTTACACCCTAAGTCCCCCCCCCATCCTAGTTCATGTCTCTTAACATCGAGTCCTTCAACCTTTTAACAATTGGTGCACATGCACAGAAGGTATTATTAATTACTCCATTTTTAACAATTCTAGCTGTCTTATATTCTTCTTTTGTTATAGGTTGTATTAGCGAGAACTGGTCAACAAAATGAACAAGGGCTTAGCCTTGGTGGCCAAGATGACCTCTTGCAGCCCTACCATTCTTAGGTTGCAATTTAGTTAAGAGATTGTGACCATGGTGGAGCTTTAAAAGCTGAGCAGGATTGGAACTGATTAATTCCAGGGCTAGCTCATAGATTGGGAAACTGTAAAAACATCCTGGAATAAAACAGTGTTAAACCATTCTCATACTGTTGTCAAGAATGCTACATGAATATGTCCATATATGCAACAGGAGTTGACCTACTCAAGGGAATATGCACTAAGGTTTAGAGAAGGAGAGCCATGTATGGACCTCAAAATGGCTCTGTGGAGGGGCAGAAGTCCATTCTGAATATGGTAGGATTGGAGAAAAGGGCTGGTGGTAGAAGGGAAATTGTCCAATTGTCTTGTATCAAAACAAGCCTCTGTAAGAACAGAAGGATTTCATCACATTATGCCTTTAAACCAGTTAACCAATCAGACATTCTATAAGAAGCCAGAATTTCCATTGGCCTGAGGTGCTGTTCCTGAAGTTTATTGCCAGAGAGGAAATGAGGAGCAAGCAGAGAATGGATTTGAATTTCATGCATATCAGCACTTGTTACTTCTTGACTTCCCTGTACAGGCCTAAGCAGTTCTCCATTGTCTATGCACCTGTAATATTGTTTTAAAATTAAATCTAATTTCTTTAAAACTTCTTTTTTACTCTTGCTTCTCCCCCTTCCTCTCCTACTTTTGTGACTACAAACAAAGCCCCCCCTCCCCCCCAAAAAAATCATGGAAATAGTAAATCCTGTAAGTTTCTCTGCACTACACTAAGGGTTAGTTTGGTTACTGAATCGATCCATTTTCTGTTGTCGCACAGTAGATGGAACCATAAATTAACCAAACAGGCTGGGTTTGCTCCAGCTAACCCTCTAACCAATCTATGGGCATAGACTATGAAAGCTGTCCTTTCTTCCACCTCTTCTGACCCTGAATGTACTTTGAAGGGAAGCAGATGACAGAATGACACAGACTTACATCCAGCGAAGGCTCCGGCATGTCAGATGTTCCCTGCCCACCAGGTTGAGCTTCTAAAGCTGCCGAGGGGTTAAAAGCCAGGTCACTGTGTGGATGGTTGCTAGCAGCGGCCTGGGTCGGCTGCCGGGACGGCTGAGTCGGGGGACCGCTGTGATGTAATGGCTGCCCTGACTGGCTGCTGGGATGAGGGACGTGCAAACCTTGCTGCATGGAACTATGGGATTGATCAGTGTTGCCAGGATGAGGGATCTGCAGAGGAGGAAAGAAGCAGGAAAGGAGACATGAGGCGATGAGGTGTCAAGCCGGAAGATGGATAGGGCATGGTGCGGGGGGAAATTGTTTCATAAACCATCATCACTATAAGCCTTAATCACCAAGGAGAAACCCGCATTGCAATCTGGGCACTCATCTGTCACTGAATCCTAGGCGCCAGAAAGGCAATTTTTAGAAAAATGCTTGGAATGAGAAATGGTGGTTCTGTTTGCTAGTGGGCCCAGATCCAGGCTGATGCTTTGAAAACTCTCTGTAGATGGAAAGATGGAAGCACTGAGTAATTTCTCTAGTATGAATCCTAATAAACTGAGCACAACTTTCTGCATCATTCTTTTAGGCAAAATAAGAGTTAACAGGTTATATCTTCTAGCTAAAAAAGATATCAGAGAATCAGCTCTTGATAATTGAGTTGCATGGTGCGAGGAACAAAAATATGAGAAACTTAGTTTTTCACCGATTTCTTTTCTTTTTCTAAAAAAACCCTCCAAATATTCTTACTGTTCTGCATACAGACATGTGTGTGTGTGTGTGTGTGTGTGTGTGTGTGTGTGTGTGTGTGTTTGAAGTCAATATCCTGGTGAAGGACACTCCTTTTACACAAGCGTTCCTTCATTGTGGACCATAATGACTGAAGAAAATTACAGGTAGTCCTCACTTAATGACCATTCATTTAGCGATGGTTCGGACTTACAACGGTGCTGAAAAAAACAACTTACAACCGGTGCTCACGCTTACAACTGTCGCAGCATCCCCGCAGTCACAATTTGGGCGCTTGGCAACAGGTTCGCATTTATGACCATCGCAGCATCCCATGGTCATATGATCGCCATTTCCAAGGTTCCCAGCCGGCTTCTGGCAAGCAAAATCAATGAGGAACCACGTGGTTCGCTTAACGACTGCAGTGATTTGCTTAACAACCACCGCAAAAAAGGTTGTAAAACTGGCTCAGATTCGCTTAATGACCGCTTTGCTTAGCAACCGAAATTCCGGTCTCAATTGTAGTCGTTAAGCAAGGACTACCTGAACATGCATTAATATTTTAAAAAAAGAATGTCTCCTAAACTCACCTGAATATATACAGTAGCTGCAAACCCCATACACAGACAGAAGGACACAAGGCAAATCAAAAGAAGGTGCGCAAAACTCCTAGAGCACATAGACTTATGGCTACATAATATAGAGCTATTTTCCTGTATGTAGTCACAGGAGACAATATTTTCAAACAGCTAAATTTTCTTCCGCTTCAGATAGCTAACATCACCATTTGGGTTCCCACTTATACTGTACTGGCATTCTCCTCTTGAATATTTGAAGACAAATCTAGTTTCTCATTCCTTTTAAAGGCAAGGCACTCAGTCGTTGCCTTTCAAACTTCATCATTTACTCATCGAGACAACTTCCAGCCAGCCAAATCAAGGACACATCCCTACTAGTGACTTAAAGCATCTCTATTGTCACCCAGCCATCGTAATATAAAACATACCATCGTTCCTGCAGTATTGACACAACACTTTTTAGGTGACTCTAGAAAATGCTACGGGCCTTTTCCCACTGCTAAGTTGGAGTGCTCAGCCCTTGAGTTGGCAGAAGTCGCCAGTGTGAACTTGGCTGTCCCCATCACTGATCCCTTCCCTGTCTCTGTTGCCTGTGCCAGTCCTGACTTCCTTCAAAGATAATGGCTAACGAACCCTGGCTAATCATACGCTTCTGGAGGCTGCCTTTGGATGGGTTGGAAGAATGAGGAAAATGCCACTTTTAACGTTGGTCCCGATAAAAGGACAAGATGAAGACACCACCATGGAGATGTTGGCAAATAGATGTTACTGGGACACGTTTGTGCCATGGTTAGATGCAAGTGGGTGAACACCTTATAAGCCACCAGGCTCTGTAAGTGACACTTGCCTATGTGTCTGAGCCTTACGGTGGAATATTTGTCTTCTACAAATGCTCAAGTCCCCACCCTGCCCCAAATGTTCAAAGTGATATGCTAAAATTTGTAGCTGCTCCTTCAGATAGCACACAGATAACCATGACATCTCCCTCCTTTGAGATGGGAGAGGAAAATGACGACCCAAGCCATAATTTGTAAAATTTGCATTTTCTGTTTGTAAAAATCAAAAGTAACACCGCATATTTTCTTTTTGGAGAAGGGGGGGGGGGGGAGAAGATACCTGTTGTCTTCTTTGCTATCTCATTTGTGGAATGGGGGAAACAAAGTTTGATTTTTCTTCCCTCTTCCCATTACCAGAAGGGAGGGAGGGAGGGAAATGAGTTGCACCTATGTTTCTTAAAAGGTAAAGGTTCCCCCCGCACATATTGATATTCCATATTGATATTCCATATCAAGCTCCTAAAGGTAAAGGTTCCCCCTCCATATTTGTGCAGTCGTGTCCAACTCTAGGGGCCGGTGCTCATCTCCGTTTGTTAGCCGAAGAGCCAGCGTTGTCTGAAGACGCTTCCATGGTCATGTGGCCGGCATGACGCACGCGGAACGCTGTTACCTACCCACCAAAGTGGTACCTATTCATCTACTTGCATTTGCATGCTTTCAAATTGCTAGGTTGGCAAGAGCTGGGGCTAGTGCAGGAGCTCACTCCACACGCAGGGCTAGGGATTCAAACCTCCGAACTTGCGATCTTCCAATCGACAAGCCTGGTGTCTTACCCGCTGAGCCACCATGCCCCCTCTATGTTTCTTAGTACCTGGTTAATCTCAGTCCTTATAAAGTGTGTGAAATGAAGCTGAATATTGGCTCAATTTCACTTTTTGCAGACAAGGCTATTTTTCAGTCTCAGAATCAGTTGCATTAAGGCATGCACTGCCAACTGCTTCATCTTACTATAGCCAATAGACATTAGAAATGAATTATGAAAGGCTAAAGTAATGGCTTCTGGGAGAGACCTCACACAGGGAAGCAGATCTTAAATAATCACAAGCTAGAGCAGCTTTCCTCTTTTAAATATGTATTTTTCTTTCAAAAAGAATTTACCTCCTTTTGGATTTCTGAACCTTTGCATATCATTGCAGTTGAATGTTAGAAAAGCTTTTATGTGAGTCCTAACGATCTATCGAGGGAATCTGAAAATAAACAAATAACTCCAAAATGGATTTTTTTGTTTCATTTATTTCCGAAGCAAAATAATTCAATATGCAATATACCAGCTTGAAAAAAGTAATCATGCCCTTAGATTCAGTAACTGGTTGCTTTTAGCTACAGTAACTGCAACTAGGGACATGCAAAACTCGCCAGTTTGAGGTGGAATGTTCTGGAGAACTCTGGACAGTTCAGCTGTTTCCAGAAGCAAATCCTCCAAACTCGAAGGGGTTTGAGGTATCTCAGACATGACTTGGCATTCTAGTTGACACAGACTTATTTCAAGCCTGGGAAACATCAAACTACTTCCAGGAACCACAAAATTGCCTTGGAATGCCATGGTCTAGAAAAGGCTTAGCATGGCATGGAGGGGGAATGGAACAGAGGCTCCCAGAAATTTCTTTGGGGGAGGGGGGTTGGTGTGTATCATGCATGTGGTCAGATCCTAACTGTGATGAGTACAGCCAAAGTGTGTGAGATTTATCAGGCCTTATTGTTTAATTAAATACACAACCCACTCTTGTTATTCCTTAAAGTGAACTGATTTAAGGAGGGGTGGAAGTAGGATTCCTTTTTGTATAGGCTGACCATATTTCAGGATGGCAAAACGGGACGGGGTCTTATGTAATATTCCGTATTCATGAAAAAGACAGGGGTCCCCCCCCCCGGTCCACGCAATTGGCTCCCGCCTGCAAACCCTGCCCCCCAGTCTGCATGATTGGCTCCCGCCTGCAAACCCGCGCCATTCCCACCGGGTTTGAAAAACGGGACAAAATTGAGATTTTTATGAAAACGACGGGACGGCTGAAAAATGCTTTAAAAACAGGACTGTCCCGTTTTGAATGGGACGTATGGTCAGCCTATTTTTGTAGCAGTGCATCACGCTCCATATAACTTTGTTTAGGAAATTAATGGAACAAACAAATTTATGCAATTAATGGAACAAACACCAAACTTGGAGGATATTTGTTCACTCTCAGACTGTCTTTAGGACCCACAGGAAGCTCTGACAATCCATAGAAGGGCAAATACTTTCTCAGAGAACTACTACTCCACATGTAGAACTGCCGTTCTACAGGCATGTGGATTAAATTATGTCCTGCAAAAGGCCTCAAGATAAATGAGCTATTTACAAGTACTGCCACTCTAAAAGGCCTTAATTTATTCTTGCTAAAATAAAAAAATGTACCTTATCAGATAGAAACACAGCTATTGTATGGTACACAAATTGGCCCATATACTATCTTGGCAAAATTAGAAGCCCCACCATCAGAATTTCTGAGAAATACACTCCTGATCCCATGTTGTGTTAAAAATGCAACCCTCCAATTGGAAACTAGGAGCAGAACAGTGGCTAGGTAATCTTGACTTATGAGTCAAGTTAAATGTTCTTCCTACTCCTTTATCTCCCCCTGTATTATTAGATAAATTTCCATCTCTCTGGAAGTACTCACTAGAAGGGCAGCTGTGTTGCTATGCCATTTTCTCAAATGTCCTTGTTTTAATGGGCTATGCAAAAACTAGGCCATTGATTAAACAACATGTTTGGGATATGGAAAGGCAAATAAGATTTCAGTTAGGCAAACAGCTTTTTTCACTTGGGAAATCAGATGCATACTTTTAATTTAGCAAGATACTTTGTGATGATCATAATCCCAAAATACCACAGAGAGCTTTTGTTGTCCCACAGTGGTGCTTGGGAAAAAAAAAACAAAAGTTAAAATGTGCCAGGCAAAATAGGAAATATGGAAACAATTGTCCATGTATTGTTTTGTAATGTCTAGAAAGAAAGACACAATTCTTCTTGATGACCATTCCTAAAGGACTGTCCAGTAAGGTCAAACAATTATTATGTACTCTATCTTTCATCAGAAGTGAATGATGCAGTAACTTTAAATGCTGTAACGTTTTGGCAAATAGCATACAAGGTCCAATAAAAGGCAGTTTTATTAGCTGGGTAACAGATGAGGACTGTAGACAGGACAGCTACTACGATCTCTGAAACCACTTGAATGACATGCTTGTGTTGATTTTTACCTTTAAGTTCTCACGCAACTTCAGCGGCCAAGTTAAATATTCTTCAAGGCCTTAATGCAGTAAAAGCCTGATTTAACATACTTTGGATGCAACAGGCAAAACCTAACCATCTGGAAAGATCACTGAGAAGGAACTGGGATAACTGGGGAGGGGTGGACCAGGAGATATACTGAGTTATGACACTGGCAATGGAAAGCATAAGAAAGATGCTCTTCTTAGTCTTTTTCACAATGTAGTGAGGCACTGTTTGAATTTTTGGAGGCCACAAACATCTTTCCTCCTGCTTTAAAACTGGTGACCTGGTTCCTCCTGGTCATTTCCATAGCATCTGAGGAAGCTGGGGGGCTAGGTGGTGGCTAAAGGGCTGAGCCCCCCCCCCCCCAGGCTTTAAAGAACCAGGGGGCAGATGCATATTTTGACACCTGCACAAAATGGCCAAATGGCTTTTCAGATGTAACAGAGAGACAGAGTGAGTTCCCGTGAGGGTGAGCTACAACCAGGGCGTCCCCATGTCAGTCCTGCACTTTAACCATTACACTGTAGAAAACAGCTCTTTAGGGACATCTAATGCAAGTCGGTAAGTTGTGGCATTTGTGTGATTGCTCCATCACACAAGCCTCATCACTGGTCCTCATGGATGTCCATGTGCCAGTCTATTTCCAAGTGTACTGGGTGTCTACTGCAGAAGAAGCCAGAGCTGGTCATCTAATCCCTGCTTTATCACTTCCCAGATATTCCCTTGCAAAGATGAAACAATACATCTTTTAGGGTCACACTTTCTTTTCTTTTTCCTGCTGCCCAAAACAGGTTTTTAAAGGTTTCCTTTGAATGTGCTTACTGTATACTCTCAATTATGCAAACTACCTGTTGATAGAAGGTCATATAAGCAAGGTCAATAAGTAAGATCCTTACAGGTTCCTGCATGGCATGACTTAGGGGTTTTTCAAGCGCTGCCATATTGCTGGTCATATCCGGTGGGTGTGACAGCTGGGGACCGTGCATGAAGTCATTCATAGATGTCCCACCGGGATTCCCGTGGGGAAAATCAAAATTGCTGTGACCTTGGTAACTGTTACCTAAACAGTAAAGAGAAAGCAAGTGTGCATTTGGAAGGGAGAGTCAAATGTATATTCTTACAAAATCAAAATCAAAATCAAACCATCAAGCCCCAATGACCCCACCATATTCTATGAAAGTTGCAATAATAAGAGATTTCCACCCCACTGCAGCCCTTTGCTCATACTGCATGTATTCAGAACTGACCTACTTACTATATTTCATTTACGGAACCAGCCACATTAGTTGATCCTAATGATACAATATGAGTTTTTTTTTTTTTTTAGAAAAAACATTCCTTTATATTAAGAGTGATTTAAATAACTGTGCTTCCTACAGAACAATGCTGGTTATAAGGAACTTCCAGAGTGCTCAGATGCCCATCTTCTTCATTCTCGTAGAGCCACAATCGGGCTGAATTTTGGTTGCTAACCATTTTTTAAAAATACCAATGATATTGTAAAAGTTGATTGAAATGGAATCACTGTTCAGTAGCACTAAGTGTGTGGAGATGAAAATCAGGTAGTGATCTACAAGCACAGGAGCAATACAACATCAGGAGAAGAAAAAAGAAAGGCTGGAAACAAAACTTTGGAATGAATAGGTGGGAACGTAGAAAAAGAGAAGATATTGGTAGGAGTATATATATGTTAGTCCACTATTTGGGGAAACCTGAGGAATGAATGACTAATCTTGAGGAACAGCAGTTGTCCTCCATGAATACGGTTCATTCACAGAGTTAGTGCAAGATTTATAGCAAGTGAAAAAACATCTCCAAATTGGGCCAATCCTTACCCTACCCAAAAATTGAAAACTGCTTTGGATTTTTCTGTTCTCCTCCTTGCTTTATGCTACTAACTACTAACCTGTTCACAGTCTTACGGGAGAACTGGAATTGGGTACCAGGCATTGGTAGTGGCTAACATAAAAGGTTGATGTGGTAGACTTCCTTTCTCAATAGCTTAAATTAAATTAAATAAACTACAAGGGCAGCCTTTGTGGTTTCCAGGAAGCCAAAGAGGAACAAAAACCGCCAAGTCAGTCATTGAACTGGATCACACGGAGCCTTGAAAATGCATCATGCCTAGAGGGGATGCCATGTTGTCAGCTGAAGAGCAGAAGCTTTGCCTCCTTCAAGCCAAACAGAGAGTCTGATGGGACTTGCATTGTTGACTTTCCAACACTAGCTTATTTTGAGAAGTTTAATCTCAGGCAAACAGAAGCTATTAGCTGTGAAAGGCTATTTTTTTCAAGGAAGCTGGGACTTTAGTTGGTGATGTTAATACAGCAGAGAATCACTTGTTCCTACTTTGCTAATCTGCTAAGGTTGCCTTATCCCTGTCCACTTTATCTGGGGTGATGTCACAAAATACACCAGAGTTTTCTTCAGAGAGATATGGACAAGCTACAGGTCTGGCCCTGCTCAGCCTAATACTACTGCCACCTTTCTCAGTACCCGTTTAAGGAGAGGAAGTTATAATCCCATATCTCGTGCTTTAATCCAAAGTTTGCTTGGACTTGGAAGTTAAGAAGAATCTAGTTAGCATTTGGCAGGAGATCAGGATATTTGGAAAATAAGATATCTGTACATTTGGGGGGAAAAATCCTGAAAAAAAGGCAAGGCTGGACCATTTCAATATTGTTGTGAAGAAAACACCATGGTTGTGTCCATGAAGTCACCAAGAGTCAAGCGTGACTCAGGAGAGAAATGTAGACATGGATAATTACTTCTCAATCAACCATATGAAACTGGGTGACTAGCATCTTGGTTCATGATGGCTTCCTAAAGTCCTTCTCAGCAGGGCCTGAGGAAAGGCACCAAGGAATTAAGTATTCAACAAAATAAGACAAACACAAAAAGAAAGGTAGGCTTCTTGGCAAAGTCTGTGACCAACGAACCATTTCAACAAGAACATTGGCCAAGTCCACATAACCCACAAACCCTTCGTGTGCATTGTTTGGCTCTGGCTTAGCATTTTTGGCAGCCAGCTATGATTTATCCAATAAACCATTGCTTAAGCAAACTTGGGCTTAGCACCATGTGTGAACCCCACCCACATTTTGGATTAAGGCAAGGAGGGAGGGGAGCCGATTGCTCTTCAACTTCAACTGTGTAAATTTGGAGGGAAGGAGGCAGGACTTGAAAGCTGCTGGTGAGGCTTCGTCATGCTGGAAATGGGGAGAGTTAAGAAGCTTTTTGCCTTTCCCTCAGACATTTCTTTCCGGGTCTCTGCGATGGAGAACTACAAGCTAGCAACCTACAATTAAGATGTCACTTGAAAAGACAGCTGGAAAATCAGCTCTAAATGGCTGACCTGCTCTTGAGCTCTGTGACTGAATTTGCTAACACAATTCTCAAGAGACTAATATTGCCTCTGATTACTCATTCACAAAATGACTAATGACCAAATCTGTCGGTCTCCCTAAAACCCTGATAATAGCTGGTCTATTTTGTTAAAGGATTTGCTATTTAAATACACTTTCTCACCAATTGTTACCTTGTCTGGGACTGGAAGTTAAAAAGAATTTGGCATGGTTAATACCATGATGGGAGACCAGCAGAGAATTCTAGGGAAAGATGTATGGATTGATGAATAGACAGACTGACAGACAGACAGACACTGGCAAACCATTTCCATTTTGTTGCCAAGAAAACTATTTGGACGTTCAAGGAGCTGAGTTTGACTCTCAGGAGACTTTATTTTATTTACCCTAGAATTTCTGCTAAAGAGTAATTCATAGTTTGTCAGTCCTAGTTATATATTTTTACGCTTTGGGTAGCCTCATACAAAAACATGTCAATTCCAAAGCAAGTATGAACTTGGGGTAGAGAACTACCTGTCTTCCACCTGCTTATCTTTATGGATGAGGACATAGTATAAATGCTACATACATAAGTCACATTTATTTATTTACTGGATTTTGAGTCCACCCGACTCTAAAAAGATGCTGGGTGGCTTACAATAAATATCCTTATGACACATCTTTTTTTTTTAAATGCACAAGGAAAATTCACATAGAGAGCTAGGTCAGGCTAGCTCACTGGACCTCACTGAAGGATCAAGAAATTAGTGGAGATATTCCACTAATGTGTGTTAGATCAAGGGCCTGGGAGAAGAAAAGGTATCTCTAGATATTTCTAAGTGAGTTGGCTGTTTGAAGAATTAGTTGCATACATCAAATGTTAAACTCACCTTGGCTACTGTATTCATTGGAATTGGTGCCACCAGGTGGTGGTGGAATTGATGGGTAAGGAGATGGACCTGGACCCAAGGCAGCAATCATCTCCATCACATTAGGCATGATCATCTGGCTAGGACTCATGGTTTTAAACCTTTTAGAAGGAATGCCATCTGGATCATCCTTGATGTGAATGTCTGACTTGATTGGAACAGGTCTCCAGCTGCACGTTGGGTCAATTGTGACTTCCTCAAACTCAGAGCTGTAAAACACAGTACATTTTATAATACTAATAGCTCTCAATATAGCATATACATTTTAGATGTTAGTAATACCATAAACATATTGAAGTCATCAAGTCCAATAGGCTACCCAGTGCAGGAGTCCAAATTAAAACAATCCCAACAAATGGACTATCTAGGCTCTGCTTGAACACGTCCAAAGGATGAAAGCCCACCAACTCTCTTTTTAATAATTCATACATGTTAGGTCCACAAGCCCATTTTTCTTTAAAAGCTCTGCTTGGATAGTTCAGAATAGAAACTCATGATCAATTATTGGTTTTGTTCATATTCATGTTCATAGAATTGTTGAGTTTCAAGGGAGACTATCAGGTAATCTAGTCCAATTCTCTGGTCAATTCAGGACAACTAAAGCATTTCTGATAAACAGCCAATCATCTCTGAAGACCTCCAATGGAGGAAAACTCACCACATCATGTGGCAGCACTTACAGGGTTGCACAGTCTCACCTAAACCTTCTTCCTTGTAGTTTTACCCCATTGTTTATAGCTCTGCCCTCTGTGACAATAAAAATTAAGTCCACTCCTTCTTCTGTGTGACAACCCTTCAGATATTTGAAAACTGCTATCAATCTTTTTTTCCCTGCAGGTTAAACATACCCAGATTCTTTCATCATTCCTCATATGGCTTGGTTTCCAGACCCTTCTCTGAATTTGCTCCTAATTGGCACTGCCCTTTTAGAACTGTGATGCCCAAAAAGGTAACGGTAAAGGTTCCCCCCACACATTTGTGCAGTCATGTCCAACTCTAGGGGCCGGTGCTCATCTGCGTTTGTTAGCCGAAGAGCCAGCGCTGTCCGAAGACGCTTCCACGGTCATGTGGCCGGCATGACGCGTGTGGAACGCTGTTACCTGCCCACCGAAGTGGTACCTATTAATCTACTTGCATTTGCATGCTTTCGAATTGCTAGGTTGGCAAGAGCTGGAGGTACTGCGGGAGCTCACTCCGCATGCAGGGCTAGGGATTTGAACTTCCGAACTTGCGATCTTCCGATCGACAAGCCTGGCGTGTTACCCGCTGAGCCACCACGCCCCCATGTGATGCCCAAACCTGGATACAATACTATAAGGAGGTCTGACCAGGGAAGAATAAAGTAGAACGATGACTTCCCATGATCTGGACTCTGTGCTTCTCTTACTGTACCCCAAGATATAACTGGCTTTTTTAGTAGTTGCATCACATTCACTGCAACTCTTCCCATGCGACTGTCCAAAGATAATAAGTCCAACTATGCAGGACTATGTCTCGCAAAAATGCTGAATAAATTCAACCTGTACACACTAAATGGCTCCATTAAAGGGGACTACCCTGGGGAATTTACATTTATGGCAGGAACAAAGACAAGTACAATAGACTATATGCTAGTCACTAAAAATGTATTACCTTACGTGGAGAACTTTAATGTATTACCTCACTTTGATAGTGACCACCTTCCACTCTCCTTGAACCTGAAGCCTCCTAGACGGCAGATACAGATTGAAACTCTGTTTACCCCTGATATTTCTCTAGCTGGCCAAGCAAGATGCCGGGTCAAATGGTCTTTACAACTTGACCAAAAGCCGAAGAAGATGTTTGCTGAGAACAACATGCAGGAATGTCGATCGGCCTTCATAACAACCAAATTCATCCAAGATCCTTTGAATTTATATAAAACGCTAATACAAAATTTATAACCTTTATTAGCTTATGACTCTACGCCCTCTCCTAAAAGGTCTAAAAATGTATCAAAGCCATGGTTTGATAAAGAATGTGTGGATGCTAAGAAAGCCCTCACTGCCGTTTACCATCAGTATAAATCACAGATAGGAGACAACAATAAAAGTATAGAGAGCCTTAAACTTCTACTCACTCTTAAAAAGCAGTACAAACGTTTAGTGGCTGAAAAGAAAAATAAGGACATAATAGCTACTTGGAAATGTTTAACTGAAGCAGCAAAGCTAAAGAATTCATCTCTTTTTTGGCAGATAATATCCAATAAGATGTATAGAACCTCTACCTTAACAGACTCTCATATACCCCCAGAAGTCTGGGAACTACGTTTCAAGATGATGTATGAGGAGCCATCTAACCAAACAGCACTGAAAATGAAGGAAGACCTACCAGACTGGCCCCCCGTATCAGCACACGAAATCAAGTTGCTTATAGGACAACTTAGAAAGAGGAAGGCCCCGGGTGCTGACCTTATACCCCCAGAATTATTAAAGAACAACGTGGAGTGGTGGACTCCAATCTTAGCATCACTCTTTACTTTTATAGATTCCACTGGACAGATACCTGAGGATTGGGGTGTGGCTATCATAGTTCCAATTTTCAAGAAGGGTAAGAGAGATGACCCTGCAAATTATAGGCCAATAAGCCTGCTAAATATAATTAGTAAGCTCTATGCCAAACACCTATATGAAAAATTAAAGATCTGGCTGGATCAGGGAAACCGGATAGCTGATGAACAGGCAGGGTTTAGAGAAGGCCGAGGCACTATTGAACAATATGTGATTCTACAGCATTTAATTGAAAAATACTCATCGAATAAAATAACAGCACTCTATGCTGCCTTCATAGATCTGAAGGCAGCTTTTGATTCGGTGTCTAGAAATAGACTCTGGGAGAAGCTGGAAGCAACATCAATTGATTGCCGGCTTCTCCATCTAATTCGTGCCCTATACACAAATACAACCCTCAAGATTAGGTGCAATAGGCAAGGGGCGCTCTCGAAGCCAATAAAAGTCCAAAAGGGGGTGAAACAGGGATGTATTTTGGCCCCCCTACTTTTTAATTTTTATATCAATAATTTGGTGAACTGCTTAAACAAGCCAGAATTTCACCCTCCCAAATTAGGAGATTACAGAATTGCTACGCTACTATATGCAGATGATGCTGTAGTCCTATCTAGAACTCCTATAGGACTCAAAAGAGCTCTGAAATCCTTGGCTCATTATTGTAATAGCGAGAAGCTGGAAATAAACTATGAGAAAACCAAGATAATGGCATTCGCAAAAAGACCGAATTGTAACTCATGGAATATCCGCGAACACAAAATAGAGCAAGTGACCAGTTTTAAGTACTTAGGCATAGTTATTCATAATACAGGTTCGCGGAAAGCTCACTGCGAGTATGCTGCAGCCAATGGTCCACAATCGGCTAATGCTATTCTAAAATTCTTCCGATATAAGGGGGGATCGTATGCCCCAGCAGCACTTAAACTCTTTCGGGCTAAGTCTTTAGCCCAACTCCTGTACGGGACTTTAGTCGGCCCCTCTCTTTCATGCTTCACATCACTGGAAAGAGTACAAGCTAAATTTATTAGAGCGCTACTTCAGATGCCTAGATGTGTGTCAAATGCACATCTACGACTTGAAACTGGCATGGTTAGGGTTGTTTCCAGAGTGTGTTTAGCCTCTTTAATCCTTTGGCTAAAGTTCAAACTATACCCTAAGGGCCTTGTACCTCTTATCTTTCAAGACAATTTTCAATCTTCATGGATCAAGGCCATCAATGCAAACCTTCTAAAGCTAGGATATTCACCAGCCACTCTCCTTGAGATGGATTATAACCGAGCAAAGCTAGAGCTAAAACAAAGGATAATGGATATAGAAAGACAAACAGACATAGGTAAGGTGCCACTTTTTCTGTCCCCTGCTCATAAAAAATATATTGTTTCTGCTGCCAGCTATCTTGAGCAACTTGAAATTCCCTTCCACCAGAAAGCCTTTTCACTAGCTCGCTGCCATGCTCTCCCTTCTGCAGTGTTGGAGGGAAAATATAAAAAGATTCCATTGGCCGCAAGACTTTGCCCATGTGACTCAGGAGAGGTCGAAACTATAGACCATGTCTTTTTACACTGTGATTTTTACAAAGACATTCGTATTAAATTCATTACACCCCTCATTATTAAACACCCTGGACGTACAGATTCAGAGTATACGCAACCGCTGCTTATAGAAGAGACTTCTGCAGTTACGGCACAGGTAGTGAGGTTTTGTGCCGCAGCAATGAAGATCCGACATGCCAAGAGAGGCCAATATATGTAATGTCTTGTATTCAGCTGTAAATTTTATAGTTTTATCTATGTTTGCAATATGGCCGTGAAGTAGTCTTTTATGTCTTTTATCTTATGTTTAATATACTTTTAAAATTCTGTATTCTTGGGTGGTCGAGATGGGCCACACCTTGGATTTTATGCATGGAGATGGACAGATGGTAAATGTGTTTTAATTGATTTAATTGGATTTTAATATATATTTATTGTATGTTGTTAATGCTCTAGCTGTATGTTTATCTCACAAAATAAGTCCAATATTGTACTGGTCTACGACCGCAATAAAGTGTATTGTATTGTATTCACTGCAACTCATTTTAAGACAGTTTTGTTATCCCCTTGCTAAGGTGGCCATACTCCTTCCAGAACAAATAGATTCTTTCATCTGCATAACTCTCCACCCACTAATCAGATATCCTTGCAAGTAGCAGGAGAAAGACAAGCTCATTAGACAGTCTAGTCAGATGTGCTAGTTACTACATTAGCCAACTTTAAATCTGGTTGCTATTGATTAGAATCAGTCACCAATTCTTTGATATGTTCCCCATTTTCTGTCCTCCTTGCTGACTTAAAGCTGAAAAGAACCTCCACATTAATATTCACAATTCAGGAAAGATCTTTGGAGTCCACAATTCACATAGGAGGAAAACATGCTCTGAGATAATGAGATTTTACTGAACTTGCCTTCTAAAATTCTACATTGGAACAGACTCTAGAAAAGGCCCACCAATAATTAGAATAGGTGAGTGAATATAACAGAGGCCCAGTTTTCAACATTAAAGTTACACTTACTTTTGTATAGCGTTCAAAATACCCCACATATATTGATCCACCTCGAGGCCCTCCAGCAGAGCTGTTTTACTGGAAGAGAAAATGGTATACACATTTATGTATTTGCATTGCATCTGCCATGTGATATTGAGTTAAACACAGTTAATATTATTGCTCCCTATCTACTGAAATGTTCTCCTTCTGAAATTATAATTTAGTGGCAATTTTTGGAAGGGCTCTTGGTGCGGGTCCATCAGAGATTTACAGGCTGCGCATCTCTGCCTTAAAACAACCTACAGCTTTACATTACAGAGGAAAGGCGTTGGAACCAGGGAGGTACAGTATCTCTCATTATATTTGCCATTTTTGAACAAAATCCTTAACATTTGTAGGAATGGCTGATTTTGTCTGGGATAAGCTGGGTCAGATCTGTACCTGGATAGATCACCAGGAAATGCCAGAGTTATAGGCTAGACTGGAAAGTTGAAAGAACCAGCAAACCACTTCTATATTGTTGCCAAGAAAACTGCATGGGTATGTCCAAGTAAACACCTAGAATTGAGTTGACTTGGCAGTTAACTTTTCAAGGAACATAGCTAAAAAAAGGTCTTAAGCAAAGCTATTTATCACAAATTTTTATTCTGTTAGGCTAACTATGTTACATTTCTGTTTTCATTGGAGCAAAATGGAAGTATAATGGTTTTCGTTTTGATATTACCATACACTTTCCCATGAATATTGGCACTCACTTGCATACAGGGCATCTCCATGTGCCTCGTTCACAGTTCAGCTGGAGGTAGGATTCCAGATCAAAGCACTGTAGAAAAAAAGGGGGGGAAATCTTAATTAAACTATTGTGCAGCTGAAGTGCAAAGAACACTAAAGATGTGGCTACAGAGATGATCTTCCCATTGGGCGAGCATAAAAAAGAGAGTCCTTTCCATCAAATCCACGTCAGGAAGAAAAAAGCTTTGCACATCAGGGTGTGCTTCAAACTGCGACAAGAAAATTAATAGTTTTAATCATTAAAAACACTAGGATCCAAAGTCATTGGAGAAGAAAACTGTTCTTTTAAGCACATATCTGTTGAAAAACTTCTCCTAAGGTTCGGGGTGGGAAACATAGATTATATTCTAAAAAAATTGCAATGTTGGGTAGAGGAAACATCCAACTGGGTTGAGGGAATTAGAACTCAAATACACACAAGGAATATTGGCAGATGCTTTTGGGGTAGGGAGAATATTCCAAGATACAGTATGTGCATGTGTAAGTCTTAACAATGGCAAGAGTACCCCACCATGTAATAGCCCCATAGGAACTCAGGGAGGTTGAAGGCCAAGCTGTTGGAAAGAACATTCATTTGTAAGCCGCCCAGAGTCACTTTTATAGTGAGAGGGGTGGTGTATAAATTCAATAATAAATAAATTTAATAATAAAAAATTTACTTCTGGGAGAAACTGGAGTTAGAGTAGGTAAGGGGCAGGAATAGCTCAGTAGGGCTCTGAGGAAGGTTTTTGGGACACTCATTCTCATGTCTTTTGGGTACCAGCAGACAGTGTTTTTGTTTTCCCAGGGTTTCAGCATCAGGTTAATTAGCATTTTAGTATTAAGCTATTACAACTATTGGTTGGTTGTTCACTCTGAGTTACTGTTTTTAGTTCTTCTGTATGTTCAATTTACTTTAAATCCTACTGGCAACTGAATATGTAGCATATGGATTTTACTGTTCACTCTGTGTTGCTTATAGAATGGTACTTAATCAAGCAACTAACAGATAGATAAAAGCATATATTTAAACAGGTACAGCTTAAGAAAAGTGTCCAGATAGGATACAGTGAGAAATTGCTCCAAAAAAGTCAATGAGAAGTCCAAAAGTTTAATTGGATAATCTGGCAAAAAGGCATTCGTCCAAAGATCTCCCAGTTTCCCCAATCATAAATAGAGGAATCATTGTGGGGGGGGGGGAGGGAAAATGTATACAATTTAATGCAATTTAAACATGTTCAAGTAGCCATGACTGTGTGATTGAAGCCCCATCCCATTGTGGCTGCTATCTTAACTTTGCTCCAACATTGATGCTCTTGTGGATGCAGGAGAAGACAGTTTTTCTGGAGGGCTTTTTAACTAAAAACTTCGTTAACGTGATGCCAACTTGTGAATTTTTGTGTCTGTGTGCTGCACTGTTTTTAGACTGAATGTTGATTTAATTGATTTTTCCTGGATGTTTCAAATATTTTATATATCACCAAGAGCCTTACAATTTCAGCAGTATAAAAAGAAATCAATCAATCAATTTGTATTGTACCATGGTCCCACACAATCCTATCGATCCTTTAGAGCAAAAGAGACATATTTAAAGTATTGTTATAGTTAAGTAATTGCATATTTAAGTATAGTTTGCAATGTGAGATTTGTGCATCTTTTAATCATTTGTGTTATTGTTATTCAGAATGCGTTAATGTGTTATTGTAGTTCAGAATGTCTACTGTCTATGACTGTTAGTTTCCTTGATCAAGGATTACTACAGTATGTGAAGCATGTCAGGAATTAGAAATTGTAGAACAACAGCCTGTCTTCAAGCCAGATCAGCTCATCAGCCCTCGTCTCAGCACACCTGCACTCCAAGGCCATCCTTCAGCTTCTTCTCCACATTTTTCTCTCTCCTTCTGCTGACTCATGCCAACACCACAACAGCCAAGACAGGCCACTAAAATCCATGTGCCACAGTGACTGACCAAAACAAGCCTGCTACTCATGCTGTACCTAGTAGCTCAATAATGCTCCAGGTTTTGCCACTCTACTTGAGACTGGGAAGGTAGGGTGTAGTCAAGGACATAATATTTAGCTGATGAGCTAGGAATGGACTACTTCCCTGAATGTGCCTGATCTTGAAAGCTAAATAGATAGAATTTATCCAGTGTACACAATCTGATTGAGATGCTGTGGATTAACTGAGAGATCAAGGAGGTGAGAACCTGGAAAATGGCATCTCCAGTGCAATCCCCTCACTTTGGAATAGCTTATTTCATGAGGACAGGCTAGTCCCCACCCTTTTATCCTGTAGGAAACAGGTAAAAATCATCCCTTTCAATATTGCTCTGGAGGAGTGAGTTTTATGGAAGACAGCAGTCAACTTTTAAGAATTTTAAAGATTTCAACACTTATGGGATTTTATGGATAGTTTTAATGTAAGCTGCCCAGAGTTGTTTGAGTAGGCAGCATACAAATCATCACCATCACCATCATCATCACCACCATCATCATATAAAGCAGCAGAGTCCATCCTGGGTAGTACTTGGAGGGGAGGAATATTGACTGCAGCTTGGAAGGTTAGATGTGCCTTCTCTGTCATGGTGGAACATCTCATGGTGCTCTTGTGGGAGAGTCTGTTGGCCTTCTGAAAGGCCTTCTAGAAGGCAGTGAAAACCTGGTTTTTCCCCCAGGCACTGGGCCAGGATGTTAATGGAGTGGCACCAGCTTGCATTAATGGGACATGAGAAGGCACTCACCTGTACGTGTTTGCAATCATGACCTCTTGCTGGAAGCTGGATCCGCCGGAATGTGATTGGACATTTGAGAGAGACTTTGATTGCTGTCTGCTCTACTCCATCCTCTCCATTGAGGGGTGCATTGCCCGAGGAGGCGGCCACGCTGCTAAAATTTCTCTTGACTGTTTCAAAAGTGGGTGAGAATGGAATTCATACTTAGTATTCTCTCAACAGCACCACAAACATCCTTTGCTTGATAGAAACTTTCCCAGGACAGTTTGGAGTTCATGTCCTGCATTTCAGGCCAGCTTACATAAAAGTTAAACGTACTGTTCTACTCACTTTTTGTGATACAGTGTTCAGCTGGAAGCAGGCGTTTCTTTAATAAGCCCTGAAGAACAGAACGCACTGAAGGCCGGTGTACTAACTGCAAAACAAACAAATGGGACTGGGGGGAGGGGAAATAAAAATTCAGTTATCTATAGTGGATCCATGGCCATTAAATCATAGCATCTCCTTTGGATGCTGTATGGAAGAAGTTAGACAGGGAAGTTACAAAGGCTCCATATTTGAGAGCATTTTATCTTACTGGTGTTCCCCCCAGTGAAAAAAATCTCTCTTTTGGAGTGCTAGCCCATTTCAAAATAGTGACATGAGGATCTTCACAGGAATAGCTCCAATTTGTTGGATTTTTTTTTTTTTGTAATGGAGATGTTGGCGTGGTCCATCTGAGCCACGCTGATGAACAGCCTTGAGTAGCTCCAAACGTCTCAGTGAAGATACTTGTCAGCCCCACTAGTTAGACCAGACCAGGAGATCAATTCCAAAGGAAGGCTAAAACTACCTTTATTGAGATTGCCTGTAATAATTATTACAATAAACTATTGCCTTGCAAGTCTGATTGTGCTGTACCCTTCTTATACTCCAATGAATCAGGGAGAAGTCTGCTTGAACTGCTTCTGAATGATATCTTGTTTCTTGGGGCTTAAAAAATGTTTCAGGCCCTTTTGTCTAGATAACGTTTCTTGCATATTTCCATCAAGGTCATCTTTCTTACTCTCTACAATCTTGCAGCTATTAACCCCCTTCCTTCCTTCTCACCCCCAGTGGATGCCACTGGCTTGATTTATGGACACATCCATGCAATCCTCTGGGCCCAGTACTGAGTTTTGGTTAAATTTCTGTTTTCCTAAAGCTGAGATATGTCATTGGGCAGCCCATTATAATAGGTTTTACTGGGGAATCTGTGGAGCAAGGAATCTATTGACAGAGTAAAATCATTTCCCATTAACACGTGGATGTTTCAGGGAAGAAAATATACTTTCCTACTCAAGATTGTGATGATTCTATTTGTCATTGCCTTTTATAAGGATTTTTCTTTTTTACTTCTTACTCTGGGCTCCAAAGTAACCTTTATCTTGAATATTTTGCTGAAAACAAACTTACAGCCAAAGATTTGGCTGGCAGAGACAACAGCTCAGTGAAGTAGCAAATTATATCATGTTGTGTTAAATTAATTCCATAAAGCTTGGATTCATGATTCTAAATTTGAGTAGTTGATCCAATTCAATTATTTGCATAAGAGTTCTGGACTAGGTGTTCTTGGAGTATGAAAATTTGATCCTGAAGTTTTCTACATCTTTCCCAGCATCCTTAGTGGGATGGACCCTAATTGTAGCTTCCTTGTTGAGTCCTAAAGTCAGAATAGGTACAAGATACTTTGGCATCCAAGACAAAAATCCAAAGAATGTTAGAGATTACCATAAAAATATAATACTAAGCAATTAGCCATTTTCTGCCCTCTAATAGCATCCCAGTATCTACCAATGATAGTATTCAGCATGAGTCTGCCTACAGCTACTGAATATTTGAACCATTTCTGATTAATCATTACTAAACTTAAAATACAGTATCAATCAAAGAGAAAATAAAATACAGTCTTGTGTAAGTCTGTGAGAGTGAGTGACTGCATTTGTACACACACACAAACAACAAACAGAAAAATAATTCTTGCTGAATTCAGTATAACTTTTCACATACATATGTTTGCAGATTGTTTCTCTAGATTTCAAAAAATATCTATCATGGTATAGAAACTGAACTTGGGAAAAAAATTAGCTGAGTTAGTTTGGCCTTCTGCAGAAATGCAACCAGAGGAGCACTACCAGCTGTGAAACACCAGTGAAAAATACCAGCAACGTGAGGTCTTGGTAGAACATTTCCTTAATCTAAAACTATTTCTGTACAGCCAAACCACAGAATTAACAAGAGCCATTAGGTACTTACACAACAGCATGCTGTGACGGTAATTTGAATCGTATTTCTTCCTGGCTGGCAAACGTGCTTGAGGTGCAAGGGTTTATGTGATGTCTTGTTGTCGCCCCGTTCAATGGTAAGTGGAGTTGCATTGACGCTGACCTGGACCGATGCTGGCCAGTTAGTGTTCATCTGCCTGTCTTCATGGTGATAACACTTGAATTGTAACTCCAAGTCTGATCTGTCATAGAAGGCATTTTTTCATTGGTATAAGCAACTGCTTCTCACACATGTAAGGTAAATGAGGATTTATCTTAGTCTTTAACTTTGCCTTGACACCTCTGCTGCGCGAGCTGCATTGGGTACCAGTTTGCTTCTGGGTCCAATTCAAGGTATTGGTTATCACATTTAAAGCCCTACATGGCATAGGACCAGGTTACCTGAGGGACCGTCTCATCCCCAGAACATCGACCCGCCCCACCCAGACATGCAGAGAGGGCATGCTACGGACCCCATTGACCAAAGAATTCCATCTAGCGGGGTCCAGGAGGCGGGCCTTCTCTGCAGTTGTGCCCGCCCTGTGGAACATCTTGCCCCCGGAGCTAAGGCAGGTCTCCTCGCTCCCGACCTTCCGGACCTGGTTCTGCCGCCTTGCCTGGGATGGGATGGGAATGCCAACAGTTCCTCCTGGGGCTGGCTGATCCCATGAAGCCCTCCCTAGTATTAATAGCCATCGCCCTTGGATTTTATATTTATTTACTGATGTTGTGATTTTGTATTTGTATTTTTAACCTTGTTTTTATTGTGAACCGCCCAGGGTCCCCCGGTTGGGGGAGATGGGCAGTAATACAAGTTTAAATAATAAATAAATAATCAACCATAATTCTGTTTTAGATTGATTGAAAAATAAAAATGTGATACAAATCTTCTCTGTGAAGACTTCCACATGTGGGAAAACCTCACCTCTAGCTACAGAGACAAATCTAGGGTTCCTTATATCACCACCACCAATCTTGTTCACAAAGGGTGGAAACAAAGTTCTGGAGCTCCACTTGGACTAGAGGTCCTCATGGTTCTTTTCAACTCTAGAGTCTTATGATTCTATGCAGTGCCTGTGCTTTGGGAGAAACACACCTTTGTGTGGCGACTCCCAACCCATTCTCCAGTTACAGAGTCTAGGTTTCTCCCATATTGCTTCCCAGCCTGTTGACTGCAAAGTGCAGAAGTAAGAGTGCTAATTAAGATCACCAGACCAGGTCTGCCCTCTTTTGGAGATGGCTTGTAAACCCAGTAAGTTGAAAAATGGTAGGGTTCCATGACAGCTCTTTTCAGAAAGAAGAAAGAATAGTTCCCATAGAATTTCAAAATTGTGGGGTAGCCTCAGAGGTCTGGGGGAAGGAAAGTGCAGTCAAGAAGTCCTCAATCAAAATTTAGAAATAAAGTAATATGAGAATCAGGCTGATATCCATCTTGAAAACCTGTCAAAGCTGCTCTCTACTTTAACTTATACCTAACCCAATCAAGGCAGAGTTGTTTTGAGTTTCATCCTCATGCTTTCAACCTTCCCACAACTCAAAACCTTTTTCTGTAACAGCTTGGCATTCTCTGCATCCAACCCACATTCCATCACACACAAATTGCCCCTTACAACTCTATGGTGCCCTGTCCCCAGTTGGAATTCGAAGCAGTTGGATCTGATCAACTCGATCTGCAAATATTTGTATGAACTGCTCTACACAGAGAAAGAGATGTTGCACTGTATGGAAAGGAAACACTAGACTTCTCTCTCTCTCTTTTGTTTTGTTTCTCCCAACATAAAACAGGACTGAAACTGGTTTTCAAACCTCTGCTTAATCTGATTTGCTCCAGTGTCCTCAAACTGTACTTCAGCTGTCACCCCTTCTGCTTGTCCTCTGACTGCAAGGGGAGAGCCTCACAGCAGACGTTCCTTCAGAGATGCTTGATGTGAATAGGGGTAATTCTGCCATAGCTTTATCTTGTGAGTGTATACGAGAAGACATTTATACTCCAGAAATATTAAGAATGTGAAAAGATGTGGATCAGCTATCAGAAGCTTGAATCATGTCAACTGGATTTCTATTTTCTTAGTGGAAACGTTTCGCTCCTTATCCAAGGAGCTTCTTCAGTCTGAGCAAAGTTGGTAAGGGAATCCTAAATATGTTTCTAGGTAGCTGTGTGACCTTACACCTGGGGCTAGGTCATGGCTTTGTCTTCTGTGCCTAGGAAGATTAAGACCATTTCACAAGCTCAACAGCAGCATGGTGATCTTAACGATTCTCCTTTAGATGGTAAAAGGACTTAAAAATAACATCTCAATATAACCATGACCTAGCCCCAGGTGTAAGGTCACACAGCTACCTAGAAACATATTTAGGATTCCCTTACCAACTTTGCTCAGACTGAAGAAGCTCCTTGGATAAGGAGCGAAACGTTTCCACTAAGAAAATAGAAATCCAGTTGACATGATTCAAGCTACAGACAATTCCACCTGGATGACTGAGAACCTTCATAGACATATCAGCTATCAGAGTTTGTAAAATACAGATATAGCTGATTTAACTAACCTTTCAGGGCCAGTAAATAAACTATACCCGTGTGATACACACTCTCATCTTTACTACTCAACTCAGAATGTGTCTTCAGTATCTTAAAATAAAGAATTAATATCTGAAAAGTGATTTCCACAAGGGACATGAACATTACAAAGTCTTCATTTCTAAGAGGGTGATATTGCAAGAATGGAATGATGTCCTTTTTTGTTAGCCATAGAGTGAAGTGAAAAACTATTTTTTTATTTCCATGCATTCTCCCGCAAGGGGAGGGCCACTTAGAAATTTGGTCTGTGTATAGTGCTGTTCAAGTCACATTAATTGACTGAAATATAAACAAGGTGTATGCTCATATCATAGAATGGTATAAGATAAACACATATGCACACACACACGCACACGCCATGCTGTGATTTTATGTGTTTGTGTATGTATACTATGTGCGTGTATACACACACATGTACACACACTAATATATACACACATATACACACACTAATTGAATAATTTATGAGTGATGAATATTCATGTACATTCTTTCTTTTTCTTTTTTTCTCTCTTAGTCAATAAAAAAGTAATTTCTAAAGAGTACTTTGGCATGCATTTCCCAACATAGATCAGATCATCTGCAAAGTAATTAGCAAAGTACTTTCAAAATTACTTAAGAAGTTATGAATTATTTCAGCCGTGTTGTACATGATTGCCCTTTAAGATGTTTTTTAATTCTTGAAGTGTCTTATAATTGGTTGATCAGTGTTCAAACAGAGACTTGACACACTAGAAAAAGGAAATAAATATGGAAATCATAGAGCCAAAGTAGACATTGAATAGGGACAAGGTAGATATTATATGTGGAAATGGAAGAAAAGGATGGGTGTGTGGTCAAAAAGAGGCTAAACTGATTCCTGGCTAAATGAACTAGCTTTAGCATGACATCTGAACTAGGGATAATTAGCATTGGCTAAACCACAGTTTACAAGCCATAATAGCAGAGTTCAAGCAATATGCTATCAAACACATCTGATTTGTGTGTACCACACTTATCTTTAAGTGTTTATTATATTTACTGTAATATGAACAATATCTTGAACAAGAACACTTAACTTTCTTCAAACTTTTTTTTAAAAGAATTTTCTTTTTAAAAAATTCTGATTCTTTTGTAATAAGCAGACAAGTGATATCTGCTTGTCTGCTTGAAAGCCAAAATGCAAGATACCTGTTCTAGCTGTGGCTACTTGATACAGAAGTAATTTGGGCCATAGGAAACATAAATCACAGTAGGAAAACTTCAAATGAAAGTTCCACATCTCCATTTTCAGTAAATTGTTAATCAAGGTTTGTTTGTTTATTTATTTATTTGTAGGGCTTAGATGCTGCTCCAAATGAACGCAGCTTTGAGCAGTTGATTTCCCTAAGTTTAAAACATGGATAAATGCAAAGTGCAGTGCTAGAGATAATAAAACTCTCCATTCATTGAACTCCAGATTACGGGAGGGAGCAGCTCACGACATCCCCACTGCCCCAAGGCCTGCTGAAAAAGCCCAGTTTTGATGAAGCCCAGCAGATTCAGGGCTGTTCGGATCTCAGGGGAATGCGATTTCCAAGAAGTGGGGCATCAACTGCAAAGGTCCCCTTCGTGGGCTCTGCAGATGGCAATCTCTAAGTGAAGAGACCTGAAGAAGCCTCTTCTTCGAGATCTTATCGGGCAGGCAGAAGTCAGAATAAAGTCTAGCCATGTGTTAGAAAATTAAACTGTAATTTCAACATTCTCTGCATTTTCTGCTTCAAGAAAAGCCTAAAAGCAACAAGAAAGACCTTGTATTATTTTCACAATGTAAAGCCTGCTGCCATGAATGGCACAATTTGAAAGAAAATTCTTAGGGCGGTGCTATTACTGAAGTACTGAAAATTAATTTAAATATAAGCTCATCACTTTAGAGTTCTAACCTGTTTTCTTTAGAGCTTGAAGCAGTAACAGCCTCGTGCTTCCGTGCAGCTCTATAAAACTCAAAACAGGACTGAATAATGCCAGTGGTGAGTATTTATCAATAAACATGTACCAGCTCACTTGACTGTGATGACAGAAAGATAATGAAGAGGAAATCAGCTATGAAAATCTAAAATTCAGGACATTAACTCCTGGAAATGACACATTGGCTGGGGTCGACAAGAGTGATTTAGTATTGGCTTAATGTGATAAGTAAACCTACCCACAATGACAGTGGGTGGGTTACTATGGCTTGTTCAACAAATCATGATTTAAGGTAAAGGTTCCCCTCGCACATTTGTGCAGTCGTGTCTGACTCTAGGGGCCGGTGCTCATCTCCGTTTGTTAGCCGAAGAGCCAGCGTTGTCAGAAGACGCTTCCACGGTCATGTGGCCGCATGACACGCACGGAACACTGTTACCTACCCACCAAAGTGGTGCCTATTAATCTACTTGCATTTGCATGCTTTCAAATTATCATTCTGCTTTAACATTAGGACTGAAGCTACTAGAAACTATCATTAGAGCTAGTTTTTGGTGCCTCCTCAGTTGCAGGGTATGGTTAAAAAAAATCAAGATGGCGGGGCAATGCTGTGATCGGAGCTCTGCTTGTTCTTTATGTCCATCTCTGGCACATTCTTTGGGGTAACAGCCTGAAAACTGGGGTACCAATGGCAAATGTTCTCCAGCATTGCCTGGTTTACTGGTGGAAATCTGGATCCAGTTCTTAAACCAAAGCGTGGCAGTACTTCCATGAGAATTCAGATCTAGAGAAGGGCTGAAGTGTCAACCTGAGGGGTACTGGTGACCAACTCTTCTTCCTCCTTTGAGTTTTGTTAGAGGGGTACTGAGTTTCTAAGAAGATGGGACAAAGATTGACCACTGAAGCACTGATTTCCAAACTGTTGTCAAAAGATAGGGGGCTAAAATGCTGAGCTATCCTTCTCCTGCGGGTTGATGTTGGTAAAATCTAATCTACCTTTTAACTTCTATTTATTTATCATATTTATATCCCGCCCATCTCCCTCTCAAGGAGGGACCCTTTTAATTTAACTTTTAATATGTTTAATACGTTAGTGCTGCAAAATGGGTTAGGATGGAATGGGACACCATCTCTTCTTTTTTCAGGGCAGAGAGCAAAGTCACACCAGCTGACTCAAGCCAGCAAAACCCATGGAGCTGAAAGAGGGAGGCCCTTGCCAATCCAGAAAGGACTCATTTAGATGATCTTTAGATGCTACTGGGGTGGGAAGCACTCTTTTTTTCTTTTTCTTTCTGATTGTTTTTGGCAGCCCGGACTGTAGGATAGGGATGCCAGTAGATGGAGATCTTTTCTGGTGGTTTCATTGGAAGAAGCTGTTTAAGGAGTTTGAAATGGTTATTTATTTATTTATTTATTTATTTATTTACTTACTTACTTACTTACTTACTTACTTACTTACTTAATTTTTATCCCTTTATTATTTTTATAAATAACTAAAGGCAGTGAACATACCTAATACTCCTTCCTCCTCTTGTTTTCCCCACAACAGCAACCCTGTGAGGTGAGCTGGCCTGAGAGTGAGTGACTGGCCCATGGTCACCCAGCCGGCTTTCGTGCCTAAGGCGGGACTAGAACTCTCAGTCTCCTGTTTTCCCATTGGCTCCTTCCTAGGGCTGAGAGAGAGTGACTGGCCCAAAGTCACCCAGCCGGCTTTCGTACCTAAGGCGGAATTAGAACTCTCAGTCTCCTGGTTTGCCATTGGCTCCTTCCTAGGGCTGAGACACAGGGACTGGCCCAAGGTCACCCAGCCGGCTTTCATGCCTAAGGTGGGACTAGAACTCTCAGTCTCCTGGTTTCCCATTGGCTCCTTCCTAGGGCTGAGAGGGAGGGACTGGCCCAAGGTCACCCAGCCGGCTTTCGTACCTAAGGCGGAATTAGAACTCTCAGTCTCCTGGTTTGCCATTGGCCCCTTCCTAGGGCTGAGAGAGAGGGACTGGCCCAAGGTCACCCAGCCGGCTTTCATGCCTAAGGTGGGACTGGAACTCTCAGTCTCCTGGTTTGCCATTGGCTCCTTCCTAGGGCTGAGAGGGAGGGACTGGCCCAAGGTCACCCAGCCGGCTTTCATGCCTAAGGCGGGACTAGAACTCACAGACTCCTGGTTTCTAGCCCAGCACCTTAACACTAGAACTGGCTCTCTTTTCCCAAATGCTTGACATATTGTCTTTTTTGTTCTGGTTCCAGATTGGTGAGAAATTGCACCATGCTTCATCTTGATCTCAGAGGCTCAGGAGCTACAGAAAAAGTAAGTTCAGGGTTTCTATGTAACTGGCATACTATGCCTCAGAGGAAGAACAATCTACATATACAAGTGTCACCTTCTGGTCTGTTTGAGCTACATACACAAGTCTGGTCTGAACAAGATTATGGAAATAAGGCCCCTCTGGGCTATTTTTGAAAATATGTCATGATTCGTATTAGGTCCTATCCATTCCTAGTTTTTCCTAGGGACACACAAAACATTTCAAATTCAAAAGCATCTGACTTCAAAATGGGTTCTTCTAATCTTATGGAAGTGTTCTATCACTGTTCTGCTGTATCAGACATGCTCTGGCGTTCACAATGCTTCCAGCCTTTTGAGCTGGAAACATTTACAAATTTGAGATATTTTGTGCCCTGCTAGGCATTTCTTTAGTTCATTTAGGATAATGCCTCCATGGTAATAATTTATCACTGGCTCTATTATTCCAAACAGTGCATGTACAATTCAATAGTTTGGGGGTTAAAAAAGCAATGCATCTATTTCCTCTCCACTGCTCTGAGCACTGGATTAAGTAATCAAGAATCGGATTCGGCAAACTCGTCACTGTTTTTAAGATCGCTACAGGATGCAGCCATGCTTGGGTGTGGAAGTGGGTGGGAGCGGTTGACAAGCCACCAGCAGGCTCAATCACGTTAACCAACTTCCTTGTAACTAGAAAAGCATGAATCACAAACAGCTTAATATGACTGCCAAATATTGCATGAATAAGACATCCTTGTGACTGCTGGAAGACACGGTCTCCTGCTTTGCTGTTAAAGGTAAAGTAAAGGTACCCCCCGCACATTTGTGCAGTCGTGTCCGACTCTAGGGGCCAGTGCTCATCTCCGTTTGTTAGCCGAAGAGCCAGCGTTGTCCAAAGATGCTTCCACGGTCATGTGGCCGGCATGACACACACAGAACGCTGTTACCTACCCACCAAAGTGGTACCTATTCATCTACTTGCATTTGCAGGCTTTCGAATTGCTAGGTTGGCAAGAGCTGGGGCTAGTGCGAGAGCTCATTCCGTCACGCGGGACTAGGGATTCGAACCTCCGAGCTTGCGATCTTCCGATCGACAAGCCTGGCGTCTTACCCGCTGAGCCACCACGCCCCTGTCACTTTGCTGTTACCTTAACACATTTACTCAGATGGGAGTAAGACCTTCACTGACCTCCAACAGGAAGGCTAAAAGTGATCACTTGGCTTTTTATAAGGAGATCAGCAGTGTGCATTTCTCTGAAGAGAGAAGGATGACCCTATGTGTGAACAGAGTACCCAGGCAATTCAGATGGAAATCAGCCTTTGTGTTGGTACTGGACTCATTTAAGCATTGCTGAACTTCTTCAGCATGGAATATGCAGGTGTTCGGGGAGATGGGAAATGTGAATAAGGCTTCCGGTGTCCCTCTGCTGGTTGAGATTAAGGCACCTGTCTTTTCTGCGGCTTTCTTTTAATGCTGCAGCTTTAATTTAATTGCTTTAAATTACAGTACATTTTGGGAATGATGTATTTCTGTAGCTGGTGTTTATTTCTGGTTTATTGATGGATTAGGCAGGGAATGCTTTGCTAGCTATATGGGTAGATTTGGGGAATGCCTGCATTAGCAGAAGGGACTGAAGAGTATTTTTAGAGAAATGGAATTGGGGGGGGGGCGTGATACTATTGTGCTAACTGGCTAGTTTGGATTTAAATATTATCGTATTCTGGATAGCCTTGTCACAGAGGCTTGCAGAGCAACTGGATCACATCAGGTAAATTTTTAAAAGCAAAAACTTTGCAAGCCTCCTGGTTGAACGCTAACCATTTGGGCCTGCTGTAGTCTGTGGCTGAACAGCTTTCTTCCGAGTGCTTCATCAAATGCCTTGAGCTTTTCTTTCTACAAAAATGGCTAATACATTTTCTGAAATAAATAACCTGACATAACACAGAGCTTTATGGTCCTTTACAGACAAATTTATGATGGCATCGGATTTTACAGGCTAGCCTGCAGTTCATCAGATGCATCTATTGCTACAGTGCTTCTAACCTTGTGCAGCGGGATCCTTGGCCATGAAAAGGGCTGCATTTCTGGAATTGCAGTAGCCTGATACAAACACTGTCCTCCATAGTTTATTACCTGCATTCTCCAAACAGCTAAATGCCCCTTGAAAACCTGGGATTCCTTGACATTAACTCTGTACCCAATTCAGAAAACCTGAGGGCTTGTCCTGGCGGCTTAAAAACAGCTGCTCACTGGAGCATCTGAAATTGACCCATTGGGATGTAATCCCAAGCTTTCATTAACACTCCCATTGAAGCTACCTGGATCAGGGTCAATTTAATTATTTTCTCAGGAACTTGTTGAATTTACTTTCCTGCACTTCTGGCTTTCCTTGAGCAGCATTTTTGCTTCCAATCTACCGAGGAATGCTATTGTTTTTCATCTTGCTCTACATGTTAGCAAAACTTCCAGCAATGCGGCCTAACTAGAAACCAACCATGCTTCTTGTAGGAGTCCAGAAGACCTGCCTAACCATGAGTTACAGGTGATAGTAATTATCATGGTCTCAGGGTGGATCCTTCCTCACTCTGAGTTTGCAAATGTGAACAATAAACTGGCAGTTTTCCACATCTCAGTCTTAGGTCTCAAGCAACCTGGTTACTTGAGGTTCAGAAGTCCTTCTGTATTTGTGTACATATGCTTATGAGCTCTGATCTGGCTTTTCAAAGCATGCCTACTGCTGTTTAATGATGCATTCTTGTTTTTCATACTGTTTGCTGTAGGATAACTCCAGTGGGTCCATAAGAAATCTCATTAGTGTATCCTAAGGTCAAGGATGGGACATATCCAACAGCCTCAGACTGAGATTCCTGGCACTTAAATTATAGTTCTTCTGCTCAATGAAATGGGTGATCATTATTTTTATGACTTTCCCCATAAAATGACACATATATTGCCTTAATAATATTGAGGGCCACCAGTGCAGGATGAGATTCCTTTCTCCCATCTCCTTTCTGTGCAATCTGTAAGAGAACTGTCTGCATCTTTCAAAGGCAGAAATAAGGCAAATTAAAACAACAACACAAAGATACAGCTTCTATAGCAAAAAAAAAAATGTAGAAATTAAAAGTTTCTTCTTAAGACCTCTGATCTATTTGCTTTTCTCTTTTCCTGTAATTCAAATGATAGTAACCCTGGATTTCTTTCAGACATTGCCCTGTTGACCTCACTAGGGCTTATGTGTTTGTTCCTAAACTGTTGAGTGAATATAGCCTGGTTTTCCAAAGGTAACCTGCCCGTCTATCTTCAGATGTGAGCGTGCTTCTGGTCCACTGCTGGCCAAAGCGAGAGCATTTTATCTGCCACCTCGTTCTTCACTCTGCAGCCTCCACCTACGCCCTTTTGCAAACCTACCTCCACATCAGTGTCTGATGAACAGTAGGCCGCAGGTGAAAGACGTGGTTGCTGACTGCCAAGTTATGTTCCAACCGGAAGGGCTCTAATACGACCCCATCTCTCACAGGGAACGTTAGACGCAGTTCATCATTATGGTTGGCTGGGATCGAAGAGGGAGAGAAAAGTTAAAAGTGAACTGTCCTGTTACTTTGAGCACAGTAATAACAATGCATACATTAATACTGGACTGTATAATTCAGCTTGCTGGTTTTCTTCTGGATTTCCTTCAAGCCAAAGTGGTATTATCGTTTCCACATTCTCTTTTGTTTCTGGTGAGATCAGACTTACTCAGATCATCCCTGCCAACTTTTGAGCTTTTGCACCCAACCTTTCCTGTTAGATGGGGCAATCCCATTTCCAGGCGGGAATTCTTTCCTTCTCTCTCCTTCTCAAAAGTGGGCTTTGAGATTATGCAAGTCGCATAACCCTTTTCAACAGAAGAATTGCAGGGATGGAAGGAGTTCCACTTATTACATTGCATGTCTTCCCAAGATCAGGAAGAAATTGTGCATGGAAATAACTCTGAGAGTTTCCATTGCGGTTTTTTTTACTTCTTATAGGGACTGGGTGTGAACTGAAACTGAAAAGATCGCAACAACAAAAATAAAGATATTTTAAACCGGGAAACTTCTGTCCCCCTTTTCCAATATATGTTGTTATACATTTTCCCTTGAAAATATACAGTACTTTCTGCCTGATTCTATCCCAGAAATTCCCCATTGATCTCAGTGTACTGCCCTCAACGGCTTACAAATTTCTGAAGGATACTTATCAATAGGCAATCACTGCTGGCTATAATGTTTCAATGAGACAAACATTTTGCAAAGTTTGCACACAGGGAAAAGCAGATGCAGAGGCACACATTTCGGATTTGGTACTTACTTGGAGGTGGTGGCAAAGCATTGATATTTGGCTTAATGTCAGGTGGGAATGGTGGTTTAACATCTTGATTAGGGGATAGGTATGGAGGAATATTGCTCCCCGGAGTCATAGGTGGTGTAGGATTTCCTGGAACAGGTGAATGAGGGTAATTTGCTCCAGGAACAGGCCTTGATGGCTGTAAAACGGTGATCGCAATTGGAAAAAGAGAGAAAGAAACAGAGAATTATCACAGCGGTCAGGGAACTTAGGCTGTGAAGTAAAAGTCCATGTGATAGAAGTAGTTAACACATGCAGCAAAAATGTAGGACAGGCCAGTACAATCTGTGAGAGGCTGAACTAAATCTTGACTTCTAATCATTTGGTGCAACCTGGGACTTAATGTCTTTGTTTTGCTAGCTATTTGGGAAAGCTTTAGGCTGAGGATGGGGAACTGTAGATCTTGGGCTGGATGCCTCCCCATTCACTGTCCCCATTCCTCCTCCCCTTCCCTACTCCTTCTCCTCAGCCCCACCATCCCTGCTATAACTTCTCAGCCCCATTTCCCCACAGTGCTGTCCCTGGTGCTCATGCTGCCTCTTCCAAGGGAAGTCTGTAGAAACTGTTCCCTCCTCAAGGCTTCTTTAGCACTGAAGCAAGCATTCTCCAAGCTTCACCTCGCTTTTCCAAAGAGGATCTACCTCTTCTGAGGATCTTGAAGAGGATCTCAAATCCTTTCCTCCCCCTGCAGTATTACTAGGAGAGAAGTTTTGGGATCTATCTTTCAAGATGGTTGGAACATGGAGATGATTGGTGTGAATTTGTGTGTATGTGTGTGCCTGTGTGTTGGGAATGTTCCTACAATAATGATCACTCCACATCTTTTTCAAGCATCCTTAAGAGTACGAGAGAGAGAGAGAGAGAGAGAGAGAGAGAGAGAGAGAGAGAGAAAGTCAGAGGTGCCTCTTGAATTCCCTATAGTAGGGACTCACCTCCCAAAGCTTTAGGAACCCCCCCCCCCCCACCTTTGCTACTTCTCTTGGCAGACCAACTTTGCCTATACTGGATTTTGTTTCTTGGTCATCTCAGAATGCGACAAAAACACAGAACCAGATTTTTTAAATAGCTGACACTAACAGGCAAATATAAGCAACGGAAAATAAATGTTTGTATCGTTGACTCCTTAGGGCTCTTCGACTGCTTTGATTTCCCTCCCCTCACTCAGCTGATCCCACAAACAATTCACCACAACTATCTAACTCTAGTGCTATAGATACTTCTGCATCTACTGTATGGATATCTTCATACTGCCACTGTTTCCACTCAACATTCCAACAGTTCAGAGCCAGCCTGGGAAGTCTTCATTTCTACCAACCTTCACTTGCTAAGAACAATGGCATGGTGGTTGAACAGCTGTGGGGTGGAGTTAAAGGAGCAGGGAGGTGGGGTGAGGCAAGAGTTTCAGCCAATAGGAGGACAGAAGTACCCATGAGCTATGCAGAGCTGCACTGCTTTTAATAAAAAGACCGGTCTTGCTGGGATTTCAGATACACTACAGCTCAGTTGAGTCAGCAATAAATCAGTCTGGCCCCTGCAGAAAGCTGATGTCATGGGATTGGACAAGTCCAGGGCTGATTCTAAACTGGAATGAAGAGTCCCTGTGGCAGTGCCTTATATCTTCAATGGCCATTGCTGAGCATTCTGGGATTGGACTTCCACACATCTAGAGAGAGACCTCGTGGGGAAAGGCTGCTGTGAACTCTTATTATTTCTATACAGCAGTGAATATGTGAACCTTCATGGCTTTGATTACAGGTTTTGCACCTATAATAATGTTTGGTCAATATCAAAATGAGATACTGTATAAGCAACAGTTACTTCTGCAAATTGCAACAGCTTTTAACTACTATATCATGCATATTTCAAGTTTTCCAAATGGGGAAGATGAACTCTGATGAATGCGTAAAAGATGGGGATCAACAAAAGACTCTCCTCACCTTGTAATATTGCCCCATGTTAACGGCTGGAGCAGGATATTGCCCCGAGTTTTGCTGGCTTGGCATTCTCTGCCCCGGGTAGTTCGGTGATGTAAGGGGTCTTGGAGGATTGGGAGCAGGATACTGACCAGGCTGGGATGGAAACTGGTTATTTGGTCCATACTGCTGGCTTCCATAATTTGGCTAGTTGATAGAAAAAGACCAAAAAACAAAACAAAACCAAAGACGGAAAACATACATTATAATGATACCTCTGGTGGACTGCAGCTAAATTGGAGCAAAACTAACCCTGTAAGACTTTATTTTGGCTGAGATGTTCAAATATTAGAAGGAAATTTAAAACTTAACATAAATGGATATATCTGTTTGGCTACTGTGAGTGAACCCCAGTGATTTTTATGAGGACAATTTGTTTGGTTCAAAAGAAAAAGGGTTTATAATGATGAGATACAGTTTAGCCAAACATACACACTTCCATGGCTGTTGTGTGTCTTCCGGGCTGTGTGGCCGTGTTCTGGAAGTTGTGGTTCCTAATGTTTTGCCAGCATCTGTGGCCAGCATCTTCAGACGGCAAGAGCACAGACAGAAGCGAAATCTCTGTGCCCAGGTAGAGTGGCAATGTTATGTTTGTTTTCTATTTATAGAGCTAAGTTATAGGAGATTAGGTGGGGTTTTTTGTTGTGTTGAAATGTTAACGAGTGGCTGATGAGTGTGATTAGCATGTTCATTGTGAGAAGTATTCCCATGTCCTGGTGGTTGGACTGAGTTCGTTGACCTTTTGCAGGCTGTGTTTTTCAGGACTGGTAGCCAGGTTTTGCTAATTTTTAGACTTTCTTCTTTTTTTATTGTAACTGTGCTGGTGTTTGTGAATTTCAATGGCTTCTCTGTATAATCTGGTGTAGTGGCTTTTGGTGTTGTCCAGTATTTCTGTGTTTTCAAATAGGATTTTGTGTCCCGTTTGCTTGAGAGCATGTTCAGCTACTGAAGTTTTTTCCAGTTGCTGTAGTCTGCAATGTCTTTCGTGTTCTTTTATCCTGGTGTGAATGCTTCGTTTTGTGGTTCCGATGTATACTTGTCCGCAGCTGCATGGTATGCGGTATACTCCTGCAGCGGTGCGGGGGTCCCTTTTGTCTTTTGCTGATTTTAGCATTTGTTGTATTTTCCTGGTGGGTCTGAAGACTGTTTGAAAGTTGTGTTTTTCCATCAGTTTTCACAACTTTCAAAACAGAAAAAACACAACTTTCAAACAGTCTTCAGACCCACCAGGAAAATACAACAAATGCTAAAATCAGCAAAAGACAAAAGAGTATACCACATACCATGCAGCTGCGGACAAGTATACATCGGAATAATAAATAAGTAAATAATAAATAATACAATAAAAAAGAAGAAAGTCTAAAAATTAGCAAAACCTGGCTACCAGTCCTGAAAAACAGCCTGCAAAAGGTCAACAAACTCAGTCTAACCACCAGGACATGGGAATACTTCTCACAATGAACATGCTAATCACACTCCTCAGCCACTCATTAACATTTCAACACAACAACCCCCCACCTAATCTCCTTAGCTCTATAAATAGAAAACAAACAAAACATTGCCACTCTACCTGGGCACAGAGATTTCTCTTCTGTCTGTGCTCCTGCCGTCTGAAGATGCTGGCCACAGATGCAGGCGAAACGTTAGGAACCACAACTTCCAGAACACGGCCACACAGCCCGGAAGACACACAACAGCCATCGAACTCCGGCCGTGAAAGCCTTCGACAATACAATACACACTTCCACTTTGTCCATGGGAGAATATTTTCCATGAGTCTTAATGACAGAGAAGACCCCCATCATTTTGAGATGGACAAAAATAATCCAAGATTAGAATTCTGTTCAACCTTTGCATCTTGTCCCTTTGGAAAATTTCAGACTTACTGCAGATACCAAGGTGGCTGCACTAGCATCACTCCAACAGGAGGTGGCACCGTCTACGAGGTGACCTTGAGAAAAGCTAAACCCTGTTGAACGGATTGATCCTTAGATGGGAAACCACCAGGAAATGTTGGCTAGATTGGGGGGAAAAAAGCTTGCAATGGCAAACCATTTCTATACTGTTGGCAAGAAAACTACATGGATGTTTCTGTGTATAGAGCAGTCAAATTCAACTTGAGTCCTTTTCATAGGACCTGCCTCTTCAAAGACAAAAATAGTGGCTAATGCCTGTGACGTTTCTCTAACCAATTCTTACTTTGAAAAACCTATAATCACCATAGTTTGCAGAAGACAGAAGCAAACCCGCACCAAACTCAGCCACTGATACCCACCTCTGTGGGGTATGGTCTCTTCATGCCTTGCATAGGCAACGACTGGGGGCGTGGGCCAGGGTAAGCTTGCTGGGGCATCCTCTGCCCATGGTTGAAAGGACTCATTCCTGGAGGCCTGGCCTGACTCATGCCCATTGGTGGCCCACTCATATTGGAAGGCGTCATGCCAGCCCCCATGGTTGCAGGGTTCAGGTTCGCTGGCATGGAAGCGGGACCGCGAGGGCCAGGCTGGTTCATGAACTGGCTGTTGTAAGGCTGCGTTGGACCCATCTGGAAAGAGGAACAAACCTTCAACGGAAGAAGAAGAAGAAGAAGAAAGAATAAAAATGCGACATGAATTTAAAATGGGAGGGGGAGCCATATAGACACGAATCAGAGCTATGTCGCATTTTCCAGTGAGAGATCTGTGCTGTTTCTTTGCATTTTGGAGTAGGATCGTTGCTATTGGAATTTGAGAAAGAAACTGAAAAGTAGGCCATCGTTGATTTTATGGCCGTCATTAAAAACCCCCAGTTAAATTAGTTTAAATTCCATGGCACAAGAGTTATGTTCCATTACAACTTCTGAACAGAACACATGAGCTCATTTGGAAGGCCATGGGACAAAGTAGAGAAATGCAACTATTATGGCAAGATCATTATGGGAAGGAACTCAGCAATCTCTGGAGGGATGAGCAGCAAAGTGAGGTTGGGTGAACAGAAACAGCTTATCTAGAGTAAACTTTGGCTGATCAAGGTTGGTCCTGGTTAATCCTTAGACAGGGAGCCATAAGGAAATCCAAGGGCAACAGATCAGTAAAAGGTTAAGGATCCCCCCGCACATTTGTGCAGTCATGTCCGACTCTAGGGGCCGGTGCTCATCTCCGTTTGTTAGCCGAAGAGCCAGCGTTGTCCGAAGACGTTTCCACGGTCGTGGCTGGCATGATGCACGCATAACGCTGTTACCTACCCACCGAAGTGGTACCTATTCATCTACTTGCATTTGCATGCTTTCGAATTGCTAGGTTGGCAAGAGCTGGGGCGAGTGCGGGAGCTCACTCCGTCACGCGGGGCTAGGGATTCGAACCTCCAAACTTGCGATCTTCCGATCGACAAGCCTGGCATCTTACTCGCTGAGTCACCCCGGATCAGACTGGGATATAAATTTAAAAAACAACAACAACCCTGGAAGAACACAATCTGCTTCTGCTGAGGAAGCAGCATGGACATATCCATACCCGTCATCAGAAATTGAGTTTGAGTCCAAGAAGATTTTAATTTTTTGTGTTTTGTTCCATACTGAGAGAAAACATATATATTTAATTTGATTTCAACTAGAGTCATGATTTTGAGCCAAATACAGAGTAGGGATTTCTCTGTAGCTGTAGTATTAAGAGTTCAGTACAAGGGGAACGTCTTTCTATTTGCTTTTTCTATTTGCCATTTTCTATTTCTAGGAGGTTATTTCTGCTTACTACTTTTCTGCTGGTATTTTAAACTGGGGTGCCTTCGGATGGTAGAGTGCCCTTTGAGGGGATGCTGCGGTAATATGATGCCATTTGGCACGGTGCAAAGATCAATTAATTTTGAATTTAAAAAAAAAAAAGGATCTGCCGTTTCTTTTTTAATTTTCCTGCTGCTTTGTATTTAATTGCTGCTCACTACTTTGAGGTGTATGTGGGGGTGGGAAGAATCATTCTTTTAAATTCTACTGTTTAAAGATTTTCGTTTTAAATTCTTTTTTTTTTTTTACCAGCATTTTAATTTTTGCAAGCTTTCCACAGATCTGGCTGATGGGGGAATGAAAAATCTCTTACAAACAACAACAGTTAAACAAAAATGTTTCCTGGGCCAAATGCAGTCCTTTTTCACCTTGGCATTAACTTTCTTTTTCTCTCTGATCTGGGACAAGCCTTCTACTGCCTCGGTAATCTCTTTTCAAAATCCCCTATCTTTTGTGAGGTCAACCAAGACTAGCCAAAAATATCAAATCTAAATAAAAAAAAAAAGAATTCTGGAAAATATGAAATATGCAAGGGATGATGAAGCAATCAAACTAAAAATAAATAAAAGTGATGTTCTACATCAACTGATAACTACTTATTTATAAAATCTTTATTGACCTTTTAGTAACAACCCCGTTCCCACCCCCAAGAAGAAATAGGTGAGATCATTTAAATTTTTATACATTAACTTAGTGGTAATTTTAGATACTCATATATTTTATACATTATATGCTATATAACCTGAATGTCTATATTTTTATCCATTATAGGCAGCAACTCAGATCATACTCATAGAGTTTAGCAAGATAGCCTATAAATGCATCTTATACTTATTTTAAGTTTAAATTTTCTATTTTAATTATATGTTATCACTTTAAGATAGACTATGTATATTCTAAGACAGATTATGTATACCTCTATAGAGCACTATCCTTGTATTGGTCCATGACCGCAATAAACATTTACTTACTTACTTACTAAGTGAGACCTCATGAATAAAAGCAGCTCTTCAAATATAGAATGTGATAAAATATATCCCAGTGGCAGGTAAGCATCATTCTATGACTCTTATGAGCTTGAAGTGATCCTGGAATCCAATGTTAATTATCAAAAATCATAGAGGCCAACTTCCCTAATGATTCCTGATTATGAAATTATTACCTCTGGGTTGATGTAATTATGGAACATTGTTACATATAACTATTGAGCTACCTGATTTTCTATACAATGAGCAAACTGATCATAATGCTGGAAAATTACAAAGTTTAATTAGTCACATGTACATGGCAGGTAAATCTGTTTCTAGTTAGAAAGATTATCTGCCCTCTAATATGTAATTTGTTTGGAATTACTAGCAATTATAATTAGATAAATAATTGTAACTGAATTAATATGAAAGGAACAAAATAAAACAAATTTGTCTCAATGCAGATTATTTTGCATTAATATTCACAGATACAATTAACCCTATTATAAAGTTGGAAAAATCATTAAGTATCAATAATTTGTGGGAATTAAAACAAAGATGGAAATAATAGTTATAAATCTGACAAATGAAATTGAATGTATTCAGAGAAATTTAAGATGTTCATTAAAAAGCTGGGGTTACTTAGTAATGTTCCAAATAAAAATAAAGAAAAGCTGTTTAAAAATACAAATGGGACCTATTTTTAATTGGAAAAGTGGGCTGTACTTTTATGGGGCTGCAATATAATAATAAAAAAAATGGGTGTAACTTTTTTTTATTCCAGACTTTACCAGCAATGACAGACCCTAATACTGTTTTTTTAAAACGTCAGGCAAAAATTCGAATAAGAAAGGTATGAATAAGAAGGGAATAAGGGTTGGCTTAGTAATACCCTCCTATTAAGAACTTACCATCTTTGGCTTTTTCTATTTATTATTATAGTGGATTTTAATTGTATAAGTTTTAATTGTTTTTATGATATTGTTGTAAACTGCCCAGAGTCTACTGTTGTAGAGATGGGCGGTGATAAATTCGAATAATAAATAAAAATAAATAAATAAAACAGAACAAAAATGGGTCATGTTGCAAGATAAAAAATAGATTATTATATTGTATTCTGTACTATATTCAGTACTGCAAACAAAAATACACATGTTGTCAATGAAGTCAACATGAGTCAGGATTGACTTAAGAGAACTTTCGCCTTTTGATCCATCTAGCTGATCTTGGCTGATCTCAAAAACTTGCTTAATACTTGGAAGGGGACACTAATGGGAAACCATTTCACTTCTCTAGACTGAGGAGTAAAAGAAAAAATATCTGAGAAGACAAGGACAAACCACTTCGGTATTGCTGCCAGGAAGACCACATGGACATGGACATGAAGTCGCCAGAAGTTAAGTCAACTTGAAGTTAAGTCAACTTCTTTACCTTTTACTTTGCCTCAATAGTTTCTATTGTGATTGACTTGAGAAACTTTCAATACGAAATTCATATTGTCTGATAAGGGAATAGCAACCTTCCTGAAAACCTCAAAAGCTCCAGTTCAGAACCATTTCAGCCCCCTCCAAAGTTACATCTCCCTGTTTGTTTCAATGAGCAGCAAGATGTCATCAGCAGATCTGCACACTTTCCAAAAAACCCATCCTAGTCTTACTCACCCTTATTGCTCTGCTAGCATAAATATCAAACCTAGAATCTGTGGCCTTATGCAATAGGCATACCTCCCCCTCTTCTTTTAAAAGATATTTTAAATTGTTATTTATTGTGTATTTTAATCTATTTAGTTGTATGTTGATGATTTTAATTTTGTTGTAAACCGCCCAGAGTCCCCCGTGGGGGAGTTGGGCGGTGATAAATTTGATAGATAAATAAATAAATAAATAAATGAGAAATGAGCCAAACTTCTTTGGGGGGGGGGGAAGGGACAGTCATGACCATTTCCTTATGACGTGCTTCTCCAAACTGAGCTGGATTTTATCACTATAATCTCCACTTCTACCAAACATCATGAGAATGGAAAGTCCTCCATGATGGGACTAAACTGGCATTCTTACCGGTCCATACTGATTCATTTCCTTGTTTTGGGTTTCCTGCAGCGCTGCAACTGTTGCGGTAGCTGTAGCCGTGGCAGTGGCGGCGGCTGCTGCAACAGCAGCCGCAGCTGCAGCCGCTGCTGGTTGAGTGAAATCAGCAGGTGGTCTGGTGTGCGGCGGGATCCCCATTCCTGCGGGGTTATTAGGCCCTCCTGGATAGCTGAGAGAGAGAAATCAAATTTACAGACATCAGTGTTGGAGTAACACAATTGGGGGGCGGATTGCAACATGAAAACAGTTTTTTTACACATATCCCTGCACTTGGCTTGAGTGTGACCACCACAGACTTCTGGGAATGTCAGCAATGCAACACTGTCGCCAATGCATTCGTGCATAATGATGCATACCCCAAAGAAATTGCTGCATGCTTTCCTTACTGGTTTTCCAGTCATAACTGTCCACATCTCATTCTAAGTAAATATCCCTTGCAAGCTACCTGACTCCTGAGAATTCCCATCTGTTTGCTTCATATTTCTTTATGTTCTTGCTTACTCCCAACCCCATTTGACTGCTCAGGTATTCCCTCAGTCTAGGAAGGCAGAGAAACCTTCCCAAAAAGCATGCAAGGAATTCCTCTCCTGTGTTTTGGCTGGTCATGTAGTTCCTGAAAGATGGGAAGATTCCAGCAAACTTCACCAAGTACTGCCATAGTCACTCTTACAATGACTGGGGAAAAGGTCACCATTATTCCCTGGTGTCAGTATGCTGGATTTAGATCAGGGCGTGGAGTGCCGACATCATAACTCTACTAAATCATCCAGGAGTTCAACAAGATTTTAGCAGGGAGGTTCTAATCTAGAAATAACTTTGGACATTATTTCTGGCTAGTTTGCATATACCTGACATAACAATAATCCCATCTTGGACAGTCCTAAATTATGCAAATATTAATAAATATAGCTTTATAAAAGGGATTATTTTGTCTTGAGAAGTTTGGTTCTAAATATTATTTAAACCCAATTTTCTCTAAGGGAAGAGCAAGATTAATACTATTAGGCTGTTGAGTTTAGTCTTGGTAATGGTCAACGTTTGTTCTCCTGAGCAAAGCCACTTATATCTAACAATATCCTTCATAAAGATGCTCAGCAAAATATTAATCGCTGTTAAGCCTGTGTTTTGCATCATGCTTTCAGTATTAATTAAAACTTGATCTTAGATTTATTTGATTGACTTATTTGATTGACTTGAGCCATGTACAAATCATTTTCCAGACAGTATTTTGCTTTCAATCTGAACCCTTCCCTTCCCTTCCCTTCCCTTCCCTTCCCTTCCCTTCCCTTCCCTTCCCTTCCCTTCCCTTCCCTTCCCTTCCCTTCCCTTTTTTATAGCAGCTAAATAGTTTTACTAGACATGATAACTGTATGTTTCTGAACTTTGTTTTAGAATTTCCCCATTCATAAGCCTTTAAGGAGGCTTTACAACGCTTCTCTTTAAGAACCCATGAATGTAACCTGCTGGTTATCTTGGATATCTTTGAAAATTATCTTTCCAAGGTTCATGTCTCTGTTTTTGATGACGAATAGAGAAAATAACTTTCCTGATGAATCCAATTCAATTCCCATCACATTCTGATGGTACCTGACTCCTTTCTCTAAGCCGCTTCCAACCTAACACGGAAAGGGCAAGCTCTATTCCAGACAAGCCAGCCTTACCTTCCCGCAAAGCCTCCACTCCCAGGGTAGTTGGGCCGTCCATACATGCCTTGTTGAATGTATGACTGATTGGAGCTTGCCTTGGCTGAGAAAGGCTGCTGCTGCCCTGCAAACTGAGGTGAATTCATGCCAGGATTGCTGGCTGTCATCCCAGAAGCCATGGGATTCCCTGCTGGGTTCATAGCACTGTTGGCATTTGCCATGGGATTTCCCAGCACCTGATCGAAAGGGAAAGTGACATCTCAGAGAACATTCATTTTGCACATGCAACAGCTGTGATTTTAAAAACTGGTCCCTTCATATTTGAGAGAATACAATAATAGCAGAGTGTATCACTAAAGGAAAACCGAACTGTATGGGTGGGGGTAGAAGCATTGGGATTATGTCGTTGCTTGTCCTCTTTACAACTTGTTCAACTTTGTTGGACTAAGAGAGGTACCATCAACAGTGACAACACTGGTCCAAAAACCCCTAAAACCAACACACAGAGTGGTTCTTTTCTCTCTTTTTCTAAGCCCTAACTCCTAGCCCGATCAGTAAAATCCAAGAACACAGCCTTGTTAGGATATAGCTCCTCCCAAGTAATTTGTCTCCTGGTGGCTTGCTTAATTTTAACATGTGTACAATGGATACTGTAAAATATCGAGGTTTAATTTTATAATGGAGCAAATGGAATTGTGAAATAAGGAAGAGAAATCCAGACAAGTCTACGATTACAGAGAACAACTTCCAGTCTGCTACAGTACCCACAGTCCTGCAGAAGGGAACATTAACGTGTGCCCAAGGTCACAAGTTCTACCACTGACAAATCTTAGTAAAGGACCTCACAAGGGAGGAGAAGCTTCTGCTTTAAGAGTAAGCAACACCAAGCAGGGAAGATCAATTATCTGTGCAAGACACACATCCACATCTCTATTGCTTCTCTCAGCATCCTCTGATCATCCAGTGGTTGTAGTGCCTGATCTATTTGCATTCATCCTCTGCCCATCCACAGAACAGAGATCGGCTAAATTCAGTCTCCTGTGACTTACTGTACCTATTTTTTATCTCTAAAAATATCATGGCCATCAATGAGTGTTTTTCTACAGAGAGAGAAATGCCTTGACAATTCTAGATACATAGTGCTTGTGAGTACACACTTTTGTTTCAGGATGCCAATCCAACATAGAGCTATCTCATGCACCTTTCAGCCGTACAAGTCTCAGTAACCAGTATGTCCCAGATGGTCTACTTAAAACTGGCCAGCAGCAATCCAGCAAACCAGCAAACCATCTAGCTTCATCCTTGCAACAGGACACTCCATGGTGAGCAATATTACTACAATTTATACCCTAGCCAATCATTGCTCATCCTTTGGTGGCAGGAAGTGCATCGACCTCATCAGACCTGAAAAACATAATCCAAGAGTAGATTCACAGAATGATGCTTACCTGGCTCTGGGATGTATTAGTCACACCCCATACTGTCGTGACCACCGATAGGGAGCCTGGTGGTTGGTTACTGTTTTGTTGCCAAGGAACAGAGTCATAAGGAAATGATCCATCACTATAATAAAATAAGAAGAAAAGAAAAGAAAAAGGGGAAGGGGAAGAGACACACACAGTAGATAAAGTCACACTTTAATGCTTTAATTTAAGTGACTGCCAGGGCTGGTGGGAAGAGCCATTTTTTTCATTTCTGAATGGGTTTCTTCCCTGACTAACTTGATGAACCTTCCTGACAGAGATAACATTGATGAACGTCATTGTTCCTGTTGGACTGCAAAGGAGAGGGACTGTTTTTGCAGCCGTGAAGGGAAGAAATACACACTATTAGAGAGTGAGGCACAAAATGTGTATGACAATGAGGACGAAAAGTGAATGGGGATGAAATCAGTGGACGTGCAAATGTTTTCATGTACGGCTACCTGCCGAAGTAGCATCTTTGGAAGAGGTGTTTGAGCAGCTGATAGAAAAGGTGAATGTTTGGGGACTTGGGCTTTGCATGGTTTATTCCTTTCTGAAATCTCGGACCACCTGAGCTTTACTGTAATTCCTTGTGCCACTTCGGCCCAACCCTTTCTGCACTGGCTCAAAACAATCCTTTGATTGAACAGACATTACAGAGCCATTTAAAATTAGAACTCAGTCACATCATTAACAAACCAAAAACAGTGGTAGTGAATTGGGCTTCTGCACGGAAGCGACTGGGGTATGGTGGCCAAGACTCAGCTGTAGCCTACAAAGCCCTTATTGAAATTTTACCCTGATTTACTTCTCTTTGAGCATCAGGCTTCCTTTCCCCTTCTAAATCTGGAAATAACAATCCTGAGGCTGGACGTAGATTCACACAATATTGGTAACAGGCTTGGAACGTTAAAAAAGCTATATAATGTGAATGATTATATTATTAAAATCTTCAGTTAATAAAACTATGCATTTTCTGTTACAGCTAAGATCATGTATTCCTATAAATTATATTCATTGATCAGACTTATACGTGGTTCTTCTATTTTATAGCTCCCTTTTATAGATGAGTTTAGGTTGACAGACCAAGAAAGAAACTATATACCCTCCATCCAAGTCCCCAGGGTCTTGCCTATCCTAGGATTGAATATGGTAGAAAAACCTACAAATCATAGTCATGATTAATTCTTCTTATAAAAAAGGTAAAGGTTCCCCCCGCACATTTGTGCAGTCGTGTCTGACTCTAGGGGCTGGTGCTCATCTCCGTTTCTTAGCCGAAGAGTCAGCGTTGTCTGAAGACGCTTCCACAGCCATGTGGCTGGCATGACGCACGTGGAACGCTGTTACCTACCCACCAAAGTGGTACCTATTTATCTACTTGCATTTGCATGCTTTCAAATTGCTAGGTTGGCAAGAGCTGGGGTGAGTGCGGGAGCTCACTCCGTTATGCTGCGCTCGGGTCTTCAACTGCTGACCTTCCGATCGACAAGCCTGGCATCTTACCCGCTGAGCCACCATGCCATTCATCTTATAGCCTATAGCTATTTCCATGAGAATTCAGTGAAGTCCTGTATTATTTGCCCAGCTGTGTAGATGATAAGCAGGAGTGGGGGGAGGAGGCCAAGTCAAGATATCAGCCATGATCACATGATTGAAGCCCCACCCCTTTTAACGTGATGTGCATAAAAAGATGTGGGGCTTCCACTATGTGGTCACAGCTGCTATGTCAACTTTTTTGGCCCACTACTGTGGACACACCTAATGATGGGCCTAAGAATAATCAGGGTAGTAGGAGAGAATGATGTGGAAGGGAGCAACCCAAATGGTCAGGAAGCTGAAATACCTTCATATTGAGTGAAGGCTGAAACCTTTGGGATTCCTTAGCTTAGCAAAATGGCAACAGAGGAAGGGCATGGTTGAGGGTTATAAAATCATGCATGAGAAAGTATTTTTTCCATCTCTCCAGACATGAGGATCAGGGTCATCTAATGAGGCCGTCTGGAAAGAGTTCTAGTACAGACAAAAGAAAGCCCTTCTTCGCAATGAGCTATAGAATTCATTAACACAAGACATGGTGATGGTTGATAACTTGGATGGCTTTAAAGGGGTATAGGATAAACTGATGGAGGACAAGTCTATGGAGGCCTAAACATCTGGAAGACTCACTATTACTCCCAGGTTGGGTGCAGCATGCTTCCAACTACCAGGTGCAGGGAACAGTAATGAGACAGGAGCATGTCTCTATCTCCAACTTGTGAGCACCCCACAGAAATCTGCTTGCTCACTTTGTGAAGCACAATGGTGAATTAAGAGGGGCCTAACTCTGATCCAGCTGTGTTCTCGTGATCTTAGGAATAAGAGTTATACCCACACCTTCAATCTCTTCTTCCAGAGGACTAGGCAGGACAATGGAGAGCCTCCACCCATTCTCCTAACACCCCATCATGCTCCCAGTGGACAGTGAGATGGGTGGGAGGGAAGCAACAGCTTCAAACATCTGCACTGCAGGGCTAAAGAAACCTTTTGGGAAGAGAGCCCCAAACCATGTTTGTTAAAATCAAAATATCCAGGACTGTCACTGGCCACTATAGTCTTCCTGCTGTTGTAGGATGCTCCTCATGCACATGTTTGACATACTGTGTGCCTAGTTCATGCCCACAATAGCAACTGTGCATTTAAATACATTACTTCCTTTTATTTGTCATTTTTCTCTTATATGTGCCTAATCTGTATTAGTGACAAACATGCCTATCACATCTTTGAAAAAGAGAACACGAAAAAGCAAACTACTAACATACAACTGCAAAATTTTGAATACGGCAATATTTATAGACTTAATAGCATCTCAGATTGGATATTAACATAACACGTAAAAAAAGATGGGGCTGCACCTCTTTTTTGCTGAATTATCTGATTTACTGAATGTTGTTGCTATGACCACTAGTGCTGGAGAATTGAAAGTGCCCATTTCACTAGGACATATGCATAAAGGAAATGTTCGTGCTCACAACCAAGAGAAGTCTAGGACTGGAAGTGGGTGTGTCCATGATAATTAAAAACTTGTAATGGAGTTTCCATTGTTTGTTAAGTATGGGAGCCCAAATGTAACATATTTCATGGCCAAAATTGGACAGATCAACAGTTCTTATTGGGTGAAAATGAATGATGTAAAGAAAGAAACAAACAGAAAAAGGAAGAATACAAATGGCAAAAACAAATGGGTCTGAACTATCTTCTTAACGATGATTCATTGTTAAGAATTTTTATATTGAGGACAACCCTTTAGTATGGGTGCATTCCATGCCTAAAGAGTAATAGGTATAATAGGTGTAAAGGAAAGAAAACTGCATTGTAAAATATAGAGACTTCCTCCAAACCAATTCATAGCAGAGTAAGTTGTCTAGATACAGAGAAGAGGGTGTTCTAAAGATAATCTTCTAACTTAGATATCATTGCATTGGCTTTCAGATGGTGGCTAGATAGCTCAAATAAACTAACATGGATTGCACCAAATGGCATCCTTAATATTTACTTTGTTATTGTTATTGAGAGATTTTAAAAAATGAAAAGAAAAAAAGAAGAATAGGAAGGAGAGAGAAAATATTGGAAAGTGGAACCCCTATCTTAGGTCATCTGTAAATGGAGAAGTTATTCATTTCAAACCTGAGAGACAGAACTAGGTCTCATGATGATGCAGCCATTGTAAATATCAAAATCAGAAAACAGTAACACAATATTCTTTTATCTGTTATTAAAATCTCATTTATTTCCCTAGGGTTCCTTGAAAACCTGATGGGGTTCGGTGAAAGGCTAAGGAGAAAACAAGTTCAATCAAAATGCAGCCAATTTTCTACCACCGGAACTCTTGATCATGATTGAAATTGGACCAAAAAAAAAAAACCTAACAGGTCCCTCAGCCTGCCGAAGTCTGAAAATTCATGCACTAGATAATGGTAGTTTGCTCTCAGATTAACAAGAGACATTGTACCTATATACTTTCCTAAAACCTGTTAGGAAAACTCCAGAATGCAGGCATCTGAAGCTGGACTGACTTCAATGGACAAGTCTTTTTCCCTCTCAAGGGACTGTTTTTCTGTTTGTAACATTAATGTGTAAATAATGGTACATCATCTCTTCACAGAATTATCAAGAAAGGGTGGATGAAGTTCAAATGTTGTTTCCCATGATGCGGTTTTGGGATAAAATGGTCTAGAAATCATAGTTGTTTATTAATTGCATCATGTCCTCTGAAATATCCTTAAGATATTTCTGCAAATGTTTCCTATTCATCTTGGTGTGTTCCCATTTTGCCACTTCTCTTGACTGAAGACAGCTTTCTGCCATGGTGTTGTCCTCATCATTTCTCACCATAATGCAAGAGAAGAAGCAAATGAATGTTTTGCAAATTTCCCCAACGTTCAGGATCAACCCTACCATTAGGCAGCCAAGCATCAAATAAGTTATTTTCATTGCATGAAAAAGAAAAATCTTCCATGGACTGTCAGCAGTGTCTGTAACAAACCATGACGATGTAATAATGATGACACAAGCATAATAATGTCCTCACTCAAATACCATGACAATGTATTTGCATCATAATGGTCTGACGCAAGTATTAGGTTGTTGCATTGGCATGATGATGTCATCACACCTGGGTCATCATCTGTCCCCCCCCCTTGTCTTCCCCCTGTGGATGCCCATGGCACCCCATAAGCCCTTGTTATAGTTTCCAATTAGCAATAATAACCTCATTGGCTATAAGAATATTCCTGATGGGCTAGAAGGAGGGAAAGATTGGTGGAACCCTGACTAGAGGGAACGGATCCATCTCTCAATATAAACTCTCCCTTTCTGGGGCTGGTCCATAAAAAGACATGGGAGTCTTTTACAGCCTATTTCAGAGCCTGGCTCTTTAGCTGTAGAGACTCACGCTTTCAGCTCTGGAGGTCCCCGTTTCAATCTCTGGGGTCTGTCAAGGTGGCAGCCGTCACATATGCACCTAAGAATCAGAAGGGAAAGTGTAGATCCAGAATAAAAATTGAAATCCCTAACAATGCACATTGTCTTGCATTTGGCATCTGGCTCTCACAATACCCTGAGGCTACGCTTCTCCAGGTAATGGGCTTCCCACACATACATATACATACCAAGTGGCCTTCCCTGTCGTAGTGCCCAGTTTGCCTGGCTGATTTAGGCCACTCTTCATTTGGTTTTCCAACTGGAGAAGCACCACCTTATTTCATGGACTTCTGGTAATGAACTCATCAAATATGAAATTAATCCCATCTCCTCATCACAAAGCTAAACACATTGCTAGCTTTTACTACCCAACAGTTGCTCCAGGTAATCTAGAGATCTAATACTGGCTAAGGGAAACCTACTTGATCTATAGAATCTGTGGTTGCTGTTAAACATGTTGGGGTTTCCACTCCAAAGGATGGGATCATCTTCATCCCCAAGCCAGCCCTCGCCAGCAACCACCACCAATGCGGGCACTCAACATGATCCCCAGTGTATATAAGGCAGCTTTTCATTTATTTTTGTTCATTTTTAAGGCAGCCAATAACCACAAGTATAATGAGAAAGAATCTGACATAAGAATGCTGGTTTGGGTGGCATTCTGATATTGCTTACAATATATAATTGAACCCAAAGACATGAGCCATCCAGTTGGCAAACTGTAGACTACATGCACTGATGCCTGAGGAGTCTGACCTTCTCAAAGACCCCTGAATCTGTTAGAAACAATATTAATCTCACAGTGATCAGCTCTGTCTTGAAAATAAATAATATAGGGAGTCACATAAAAGCGCTCGTCTTTCTTGAGCAAATCCTGGAGCGCTAAATTTCCTAAAAGTCCAAGTGGATTGATTATGTCACCATTCTTGCTCAGCAGAGGAAGACACCAAGAAGGTCAGAGGCAGCACAAGTCTCTTTTTCTCTCAGGAGCCAAGTAAGAAATAGTTCATGTCACAGAGGACTTATCAGACCAGTTGAGTTTGTAAATCTGATTTACACCCAATTTGACCTCTAGGTCATTTTGCCTAGTTGAGTTTGTTTTTATTCCTAAGGCTTTCAAGATTCTAACCAGGTATCTCTACCTGATATTTCTGCCTGAAGATGCTATGGGTAGTAGATCTCCTGCTTTGCTGTATTCTACCACTGATGCATATGTCCTTTCCCCTAAAGTGAGAGATGGATAAAGGGGTGGGATGGGATGGGAGGGAAGAGTCAGCCAGGAAAGACAGAACCAGAGGCAAGGGGAAGAACCAAGACCTAGCTGCATTGAATGCCAGATCCATGAAGCTATCAGCCCAGAAGGAACCCCCTTTTTTGCTCCCTCACAAGCCCTGAAAAACAATCAGCTGCAAATATACCAGTTCCACTAGGATGGCCAACAAGAATTTTGGTCCTAAAGGAAATTAGGGTCGAAACCATCTTCTACCTGAATAAACCAAAAACTGACTGTAATCCAATTATTACTGAGAAGACCCGGGGAAATGTATTGTTCAGACTATGCTTGATTTAGTCCTGAATTCAAATCTATAATGAGCCGAAGAAGCTCATTTATCTTGGGGCAGCTGGAACCTCTGCCCAACTTACTTTGCAGGATTACTGGGAGACTAAAGGGTGCACATAGCTATAGAGTTGTACAGAGATGGCCTTGAAGAAAATACAGTAAGTTGTAACTGTGAGGAAAACATGAAGTTAACCTGGGGAAAACAGGAAAGAGTGAGAGAGAAACTCAAGATTGCTCTGAGTCTTTCTGGTATAAGAGGGAGGAAATGAGGAATGCTTAAAGTAGAGTTCTAGAACTTCTTATGGTGTCTGTTTCCTGACCTGGTCTACCTCAGAGAGCTTGGCTCTTTGCTGAATGAATAAAATAACCTTGGCTCTTCACAGAAAACATCCTTGGCTCTTTGCAGAAAGAATGTTTCTGTTTAAAAATCTGCTTCCTGGTTAACAAGGAAACAATATGTGAAGCTGAGATCTCTGGACCCTTATGTTGGAAACAACCTAAGATGGCCAAAGGTTTCAACAGGTACCACTTTTACTGACCATCTGTGTCTATGATCTATCTATCTATCTATCTATCTATCTATCTATCTATCTATCTATCTATCTATCTATCTATCTATGCTGTATAATTGCCTCATGTTGCTAAAATTCACTTGAGGTCTGCTGAGGACCATTTCACTCATCATATTACTCAGAAACAGATCAGAGTTTGTCAGGGAGCTACGGAGAATCCCATAAGTTTAGCAATTATTTGATGACCATATTATACCATAGAAGAAATCAATGGATACAACACACAACCACAACATAAGCAGCAGCACACTGCTACCCCGATATGGCAGAGGATTGGACTAGATGATCCTTACAAACCTTTCCCATTCTACAAATCTCTGATTCTATTCCTTATTCCTTATTATTAGAATCATAGAGCATTCTGCTATGCATATTATTGCAAACTGATACGTTTAGAACTTCTTCTGACATTAGCAATTGCTCCACCTTTTGCTGCTTGTTATGTTGGGAGTTCTGGTAATGTGAAGGAGTCATTAAGATGCTTCACTTTCCACAGCTGCACTGCTCCGGTTCCCAGGGGAGAACACTGGTGTAGAAATTGCTGATCCACGATTTCCTCCAAAGTCACCTTGGATGTCAGCATTATTTGACTAGCATGGGAAGAATGCAGGCTGCAGCAGTTCCTACTTTGGAACGCTGCCTCTGATGATCTGAATAACAGAGGACAGCTTTCCTTCATCTTAGGAACTGTTGCAAGAAAAGGAATGTTCAAGTGATGCTATGGCAATGCGACAAAGAACCACACTTTGCTTGGAAATCTGTCCCAGAGTTGCACAACAATGGAGAAACACTGAAATACCCACAATGGAGGATTGGATCGTGAAGATGGCGGAATTTGCAGAAATGGCAAAATCGACCTGTTTGATCAGGGATAAAACGACAAGTACTTTTATAAAAGACTGGCAACTTTTTATGGAATTTTTGCTGAAAATGGAAAAAAATGAAATGCTGATTTCTGGATTTTCTTATTAAAAAGGGTTGAATATGGGATAGAAGAGAACTACAGGTAGTCCTCAACTTACGACTGTTTAATGATGGCCTTGGAATGGGTGCTTTACAGCCTGTAAAGCACTTCCAAACATTGCAAAACATTGCACCTCCCCGCAGTCACATGATCGCATTTTGGGCGCTTAGCAACTGGCTCACATTTACAACCAGTTGCAGCATCCCATGGTCATGCGATTGCATTTTGCGATGTTTTTGCTATTTTCTGGCAAAAAACACCCATTGGGGAAGCTGGATTCGCTTAACGACCGCTGTAAAAATGGTCATAAAATTGGGTCTGGTCACATGGTGACTTGACTTATGATCGCAATGACTTACAATGGAAATTCTGGTCCCAATTGTGATCATAAGTCAAGGACTACCTGTATGTAACATAAACTTAAAGAGGGAGGAGGGATAATAAGTTAGTTTGTAACTGCTGTAAAGAAGTTCAGAAGTCACTTCCTTAACTACCTTTTTCTTTTTCGTTTCTTTCTCTGTACTGTTTCTTGCAGTTTTTCTTTAATCTTTTTTTCTTTTTCTTAAATTTCCTTTATATATTTTCAAGTTTATCTTTTAAGTAAAGGTAAAGGTTTCCCCCTGCACAGTTGTGTCCAACTCTAGGGGCCGGTGCTCATCTCCATTTCTTAGCCGAAGAGCCAGCGCTGTCCAAAGACGCTTCCTCGGTCATGTGGCCGGCATGACAAGTGTGGAACGCTGTTACCTTCCCACCAAATTGGTACCTATTTATCTACTTGCATTTGCATGCTTTCGAATTGCTAGGTTGGCAAGAGCTGGGGCGAGTGCGGGAGCTCACTCGGTCACGCGGCACTTGGGTCTTGAACCGCTGACCTTCCGATCGACAAGATTGGCGTGTTAACCACTGAGCCATCGCACCCTTTTTAAAAAATCTTTTGTTGGGGTTTGATAAACCCAGGAATTTACTGCTAGATATAAATTATACAGAGAGGCTTGATATTTAGGTTAAAGGGGAAATATTCTGCACAGTCACCCAATTAGCAGCCATTGTTGTAGGAATGATGTGTCAGTGTGTGACTCATACAACAGGTGCTTAGAGTTAGGTTGGGTGTGGTGAATAACGAGACTGACCTATAACGTGATTGGTCAGGTTCACTATATATGCAGAGACATTCTCATTTCCCATTATTCCCACTTTACCTCGTGAAAGCTGTATCGTTGATGGTGTATCATTTGTTACTTGTGGAAGTGATCTGTAAATACGTATGTATATAAAGTAAATAGGATATTTGATATAACTTCTGTTTGGAGTCTATTTACTGCATAGTACGTGGATCACTGGTGCCTAGGAGAGAGGCAGGCCGCTCCATCTCCGCGCGCTCCCTCTGACATCTTTTTAATCTTTTACTTATCTTTCTGGTTTATCTTTTACTTATCTTTCTGGTTTATCTTTTACTTATGTAAAAATCTTTAATAAAATTGATATAAAAGGAACTCTGTTCTGGAGTGAGAAAAAGAGGATGGGCGAATAAGTTAAGCCGTGCATTCAGTGCCCAGAAGCCTTCAGTTATATCACCCTTTGCAAAGGCTTTGGTCCAGAGAAGCATTTGGTCTCATATATGTTCAGTAAAAATCTGCTGCTGTGGACTGGACACCATGAGTCAAGAAAGTTTGATTTGATTTGTGAGTTCGTGTGTGTGAGAGGGAGACCAAGACATGAAGAGACTTGACTCCTGCTTGGATGGCTAACAAAACATCTCAGCTCTTAACTGTACTCGCCACTGGGCTGGAGGGAGGAAGGGAAGGGGAGAAAGAGACCACCAGAACAAGCAAGCATGACCTTGACAGTAAAGAGAGCTGGTTGCATGAAAATTCTGGGCCCTTCCTCCTGTTTGCTTGCCAAATAAAACACATACAGGAAGAGTGATCCCTAATAATAAGAAAGAGATGATTTGTCCAAAAGTAGTAGATTTTAATTATTGAGATGGAAATGGCATCAAGAAGCTAAGGTCTGTAAGGACACCAGCAGGGCATGTTCTCACACAGGGATTGTACAAAGGATAACGTCTTTCCTTTGCAAATACCAAGTGGCTTTAAGGTCACAGATTTACACTTGCTTCCTGGGAGCAAGTGCTGTTGAACTCAGTGAGCTTGTATTTGAATAAGGCATGGATTAAATAGGACTCTTGAATCCCTTGATGGTGCATCTGTACATGAAACAAGCCTGAATACACACAGCAGCAACCAAGCAGAAGTAGCAGCCCGTTTCTCTCTTTCTCATGCACACAAACACAACCCTTTCCAGACACCTTCTAAAGAAATAAGGTAAAGGTAAAGGTCCCCCCCACACATTTGTGCAGTCGTGTCCGACTCTAGGGGCCGGTGCTCATCTCCGCTTGTTAGCCAAAGAGCCAGCGTTGTCCGAAGACGCTTCCACGGTCATGTGGCCGGCATGAGGCATGCGGAACGCTGTTACCTAACCACCGAAGTGGTACCCATTAATCTACTTGCATTTGCATGCTTTCGAATTGCTAGGTTGGCAAGAGCTGGGGCGGGGGCGGGAGCTCACTCCGTCACGCGGGGCTAGGGATTCGAACCTCCGAACTTGTGATCTTTCGATTGACAAGCCTGGCGTCTTACCCGCTGAGCCACCATGACCCTTAAAGAAATAAGGTGGAATGTGCTAAAATTTACCTCAATAGGTAGCAGCCCCTAGCTACTTTGCTTGATCTCAGGTGCTAAGCAGGGCTCATCCTGTTATTACTGTATGCAGATGGAGGATCACTTGGGAATCCCAGAGATGGAAGCTAGATTGGGAAGCTGTAGAAGCATCCTGGAAGAGCCATAAAGCTGCCAAGAAAACTGCATGGATGAAGGAGCTGAGCTGAGTAAAAGGGATGATTAATAAATAAGTTTCTTCCTACTCACACAGCTTAACATCTATTTCATCACCTCTTCATAATAAATGCTTTCACTTTGGTTTTATGCTCATTTTTCCCTGCTGGCCCATACTTAGGGGAGAAAAATGTGTATTTAAGTCTCCCAGACTCCTAAGAAAGAATGGGAATGCCAAAATAGAGAAGATATTTTGCAAGTGTAAATCTGTGACCTTCCCTGCTTTCTAACACTGTCACCAGAGAAAGGTTCATTGGCATTCTAACAAGCAAGATGAAGAATTTAGATTCTCAAACAGTCCCAAGACAGCGCATTTCCTGCAACTGGAGGAAGGACTGGTGGAGCCAAGAACCATAAAAGAGGACTAAAAGCTGTTTAATATGAATTTAAGACTCCATGAACCAAGGAGATCAAGGGGACATCAACAATTACAGTAGTCCCTGAAGAGCAGCCACACTGGTCACATGTGCATTTTCTACAATAGTTAAGGCAGAGCTTTCCAAACTGTGTGTCGGGACACGTTAGTGTGTCGGCTGCAGTGTCTGGGTGTGTCGCGGCTGCTGCTGCCTCCGAGCCCTGCCAGGATTCCACGCAGGTCCTAGTGCCTGCCTTGTGCCTTGCTGCTTCCAAACCTGCTGTGATTCCGTGCAGGTCCTAGTGCCTGCCATGTGCCCTGCTGTAAGAGTGTGTCATGAAATGATGCCCTGCTGTAAGAGTGTGTCGCGAAATTATGCATGTCTAAAAAGTGTGTCACCAACATGAAAAGTTTGGAAAGCTCTGAGTTAAGGTGTTGGACTGGGCCCAGGGAGACCAGGTTCAAATCTACCCTCAGCTATGGAAGTTCACTGAATGATTTTGGGCCAGTCACACACACAGGATTGTTGTGGTGAAAAATGGGCAGATGGATCACCACATATACCACCTCAAGCTCCTGGATGAAAAGTGGGATATAAATTAAATAAATAAATAAATTTATGTAAAGCAATATGAGATAATACATTCTATCTCTATGGCTTGGCCAATGGCTATTTTTGAGCCTATGTCTTGAACTCCCCAGCAAAATGCACATTCTTATTGCATAGAATCTTAGAACATATGAGTTGGAAGAGACCTTACAGGTAATCTTCTCTAACTTCTTGTTCAGTATATGTCAGCCCCACCAGATAGACCAGACTAGGAAATCAACTCTACAGGAAGGCTGAAGCTACTTTTATTGAGAGGGGCTATAATAACACAGTCTTGCAAGTCAGATTGTGCTGTACCTCCTCCCCTTTCTTATACTCCTGTGAATGAGGGAGGTGTCTGTCTGAGCCTCTTCTGAATATTTTCTGTCTGTTGTGGACTTAAGATATGTTTTACCCCTCATCACTCTGGTAAAAAATCTTGCATATCTCCATCAAGGTCATCCTCCTTACTCTCTACACTACAGGAGTCCACCAACTGATAACAGAAATTATTTCCTTTGGTTTGACAATACTCTACTGTCTTCATTATCTTGTTTTGATCTTTTCTTCAACAAACCTTTACTTTTTGTTGTTGTTGTTCAGTTGTTTAGTCGTGTCCGACTCTTCGTGACCTCATGGACCATAGCACGCCAGGCCTTCCTGTCCTCCACTGTCTCCCAGAGTTTACTCAAATTCATGTTCATCACATTGGTGATGCTATCTAACCATCTCATCCTCTGCCGTCCCCTTCTCCTTTTGCCTTCAGTCTCTCCCAGCATCAGGGTCTTTTCCAGTGAGTTACACAAAGAACAAAGTTCATTGTGGCACCTTGAAAAATAGCTATATTGTGGCAAAAACATTCAGCCTCTTCTGATGAAATGGACCTTAGCTCATGGGCTTTATTTAAAGCACAGAAAGCAAAAAGAAATATGGGAGACTTCATTATTTGAGCCTGAAACAAATAATGAGAGGCTCACAGAATAAACATTTTTGCATTGCAAATAAATGCTGTTCATAATATTATTCCTGTTGAACAGTACTAGAGTAATTAAGACTCCTAATTATGCCTTGAGGACAACAAGCATGCTTGGAGCTCAAAGGTCTGATGAAATTTGTAATTGCACTAATAAACTCACCCGTACTCACGGTCAGCACAGGGGACAAAGAATAACAGGATAAAACCATGGCAGAAAAGGAAGAGAATTAATGTTGCAACCCTGATCCAGAGATTCTAAAACTGTTTTCCCATGTGAGAATTATAATTATAATGCTAATAAAAACCTTCTCTCGCTCGTCTACACCGCTATCTCAGTAGATGCAGGGGCAAATTGGTTATTAAGATATTAGGAGAAACAACTGACACCAATAACGCTACTGTGCTTAAATAGTTTTACCTAATAAAATAGTTAGTGGACTTTGTGCTTAACGGGGATTATTTTTTACTTAAATGCAGGGCAATAATATGCAGGAAAGGTGGCATTTTTCCAAAGCACAGAAAAGTTTTCACTTTATTATAACATGAACAGGGAGTGGAATTTGTATTGAGTGACAACTCAGTGATGTTATGTGCAAACTAGAAAATTGGCCCTTAAAAATAAAAACAAAAGAGTTAACCCATTAATTCAGGGTTTCTCAACCAGGGTTCTGTGGCACCCTCGGGTTCTGCCAGAGGTCACTAGGGGTTCCCTGGGAGATCACGATTTATTTAAACAATTATTTCAAATTTGGGCAACACCACATTAAAGAGGTAAGCTTCATTCTTTATTTTTAGTTTAAGAACACTGTGAATGCATATATACAGGCCTACCCATGAAACAATATAAACAATATAATAATTTTGTAACTTCTGGCCTATCTTTGAGCCTGAATGTGCAGGGGTTCCCCGAGACCTGAAAAATATTTCAAGGGTTCCTCCAGGGCCAAAAGGTTGATAAAGGCTGCATTAATTATTTGTTCTCTCATGCTCATTTTATTTTGCCCCTTAGTTTCTACTTCCAACAGATACATTTGCTTGCTCATGGTGACTGTGGTCACTTTCACATATTTTTTTCACTTTCTCTTCTTCCTCTTCATCTTACTTTGCTCTGCCCCACTCCCTGGATTCAGAGCAGGGACAAAACAGAACAAAACAAAACAAAACAAAACAAAACAAAACAAAACAAAACTTCTGATTTGGAGAAGGCTGAGATTCAGTTATGAGAAAAGCTGGAGTCAGTTTGCACTGAACAACTCACAGCTCACTTGATGCTAAACAATTCACTTTGAGTTAGTCCCAAACGCAGGGGGGAGTTCCAAGATCACACAAAATTGTACTCCCGTTTTTTCTTCAGATGGAATGGAACCTCTACTTTAAGTGTCATCTTGCTGCAAGATATATTTCAGGACAGGCTTCAACTGGTTTCTCGTAGGAACATAGATAGATGTTCAGATGTGACTCATAACATCATGATGCAAATACTATACCTTATGATCTTGCATCAGATTTCCAGATGGAAGGACATAAGGGCAAGAACAGGCATCATGACCTCCCCATGGATGTCATCGTTTTGATGTAGTCTTGATTTGCTGCAGACCCATGTGCACGAGAGCAGCTACCAACTGTATGATCAAGACTAACATTACGAGCTGATCCACTGAATGAATTCTTCCCAGAGGTTTCTTTGCAGCTAAGCCTACATAGATCCCAGGCAGCTCCAGAGAGCGCACAGAGAATTTGTCAGAGCTGGATCTGCTCTTCTCAGAATTTTTTTCCATTCCCTCTAATGTGATGCTGGTGCACAGGATGAACCTCTGTCTGAAAGCCTACAGCTTTGAGATTCAGAACGGCTTGTGTGCTGAAGCATTCATAACAAGACTCTGGGGAGAGAGGCACTTAGTTGTGTAATAGCTGTGCATTGTGTTCAACACAGTGAAAGTAAGGCAATGAAGAGGGTTGGAGATGGACCAGGAAAAGACTAAGGAATAATTTAAACTTGAGGGGCTGCTTAGGAGGAAGTTACACAGGAATTTGTGGAGACGGTTAGGCAGTGAGCATGAAATAACAATGTCAACAATGGTTCCCAATATGAAGATTTTGTCTAAGAGTTGAATTCCCTGTTCCTACAGCATGCTTAAATGGGTCGGTGGGAAGTAGTGTGCTGTAGGGAACCCCCAAAAGGTGTTGATTCACCAAGTCAACTAACAGACCTGGTTATGCTCTTGGTTAAGCTAACTCCACCCCACCAAATGAGTTTAGGTGTGGGAACACCTAAACCCAGTCAATTGACTTGTTTCACATAAACAGTCCTCCAAAAGCTGGAGAGAAAGGCTATCATTGCCAAAAGGGTGGCAGTGAAGGGATAACCTCTCAAACCCTGATTGGCTGTGGCAACCAGGCCACGCCTACAACTGCTTGCATGTCCCATGGAGCTGGACTGGTGATGACAGTACTCTCCTGTCATCAAGGGTCCATAGAAGACACTAATGGGGCAGCAACCAATCTTCAATCAGAATGGGTAAGGATTTTTGCCCCACTTGGATTAATTGTGTGCTGCCCAAACCACCATTAAACATATTTAAGAGGGCTGATGGCTTTGGGAAAGGAGCCATAATTTCTGACTAAATCTGGCAAGCACATCACTCCCAAACTTTTCAGCTCTACAAGTTCTCAAACATACAGATTTCTATACCTGGACTCTTTTCAGCCAGGGTTCAGGCCAGGTTATATACTAAGACGGCATTGGTTGCACTTGTGGATGGTCTCTGGAGGGCTTGGGATGGGGTGATGCATCCATCCTAGCCCTCCTGGGTTTCTTGGAGGCTTTTGATACCATTGACCATGGTATCCTCCATGGTGCTTGTTGCTTTGACAGGGTTTTTTAAAAAAAATGTTATTTAATTTTTGTTAGCTGCCCAGAGTTATATATACAACTATACAAATCAAATCAAATCAAATCAAATCAAATCAAATCAAATCAAATCAAATCAAACCAATCAAGTTATCACTGAATCAGCCAAGCTCTTTTAAACCAATGGGCAAGTTGTTAGCATGTCATGTCACAGCCTCACATAACAATTTTTATGGTCACAAAATGCCTGTTTACCTAGAGCTGCAGTTTACCTTGGCTGCAGGAATTCAGACAATTTAGAAGGAAAGAGATAGGTAAAGCTCTCTTTTCTGCCATCTATGGCTCATCAGGATCTTTGCAGCCTGGATCTGGTAGCCCTAATTGATTAGAAAACAAGCTGGTGGGGTGACTTCCTTCTGCTTCTTTTAGTCTAACAATTTGGACCTCTTGTTAACCTCAACAATGACTAGTTTAAGCAATCCACTGTTTCATAATAATGATTTCAAGCTCACTTATTCAAAAGTAATTTGTCTCCCCTTTTACACACCTTTCCTTCTTTTCCCCGCACCCTGTTTAATTGTTTCAAGGTGTATGTAAGTTATATGTTGTATGTTATATGTTATATGTAAATTTTATATAATAAAGTATTTTTTAACATTAGAAAAAAAAAAAAAAGTAACCAGTTAAAGTCAACTATAGTTTGTTGACATTGGGGGGCGTGGTGGCTCAGCGGGTAAGATGCCAGGCTTGTCGATTGGAAGATCGCAAGTTCGGAGGTTCGAATCCCTAGCCCTGCATGCGGAGTGAGCTCCCGCACTAGCCCCAGCTCTTGCCAACCTAGCGATTCGAAAGCATGCAAATGCAAGTAGATGAATAGGTACCACTTTGGTGGGTAGGTAACAGCGTTCCGCATGTGTCATGCGGCCACATGACTGTGGAAGCGTCTTCGGACAACGCTGGCTCTTTGGCTAACAAACGGAGATGAGCACTGGCCCCTAGAGTCGGACACGACTGCACAAATGTGCGGGGGGAACCTTTACCTTTAGTTTGTTGGGTTCAAGTAACAGAGCAATCGAAAACAGAAGTAAATGTTTATGGACTTCGCAGCCACCTTGGAGAAGGAGGAGGAGGTACAGAGAGCCAGGGAGAGGGACTTGAAGCAAATATTCAGAAACTATGTTATCAAACAGGACAGAAGTGCCTGTAAAGCTCTGGGAAGAGAGATCATATTAAGAAGAGAACCAGGCTGATTCTTCTCTGACTCACTGGAGTCTAAGCGGGAGGGGAGGAGAAGCACAATCAGACTTGCAAGATTCTGTGATCATAGCGGATCTCCATAAAGTCTCTACTGGTCATCCCGTGGAGTGCATTTCCTGATCTGGCCTACCTCAAAGGGCAGACAGGAGAGGAAAGGGAAACAATAAATGAACCTGGGGTAGATGATGAAAGTTGGGCTTCAAAAGCTACTAGGATTAGTTCTGGATACCAAGGGGCTGGTGATTCTTCAATAACAACTCTTTAGGGAAGCAAACTGTTGATATTTGGCAAAATTCATTCATCCAAGGGTTTAGGTATACTCCCTGGAATATGACTTTTTATATCTATCTATCTATCTATCTATCTATCTATCTATCTATCTATCCATCCATCCATCCATCCATCCATCCATCCATCCATCCATCCATCCATCCATCCATCCATCCATCCATCCATCCATCCATCCATCCTCTATCTACATCTATCTATCTTCTATTGGAAAAGTCATATTCCAAACAGTACATCTAGTTACTCTTTATTTTACACCTCCCTCCCCCAAAACACACACATCATGCTAGGCAAATTGTAACAAAACAGAGCTGGAAAGGAGAAAAATAGTTACTGAGAAGGGTTCCAGCACTTAAAAATATGGACTTATTCATCATCATCCATACAACTAATGGGGTGAAATAATTCCTCCTTAACATCTCTCCCCACTGATTTTAACATCTCTCCCGCACAATTCTGGCCACTGTCACAACAGCAGACACCTAAGGACATAAATACACTCTTTCAGCGCTATGCAACAGTCACAATACGAGTATTCCACCTGTTACCTCTGTTGCAGAAATCCTAAACGGCAATGATGCCCAGCCCGCTACAAGAAATTTAATCTTTATTGCTTTTCATTGCACTAGCCAGCCCATCGTCCAGGATATATTTTAACTGATGTACTAGCATTTGAAAGAAATTTCTCAGTTCACACCCAGTTAAGTATCAAGGCATTAATGTTACTGATCAGTACAGCTAGTATTCTATATTCAACTGATCCTTCAATCATGATAAGGATAATTATTATTTTAAAAAAAAAATCCAAAACACCCACCCAGTATTCTATCATTGCCTGTTGCCTTGGTAATCCAAACCGCAGGAAACTCACTGATTATCGGTGAATGGCAATTGCATTGTTCACACGCAGAGCCTCGGCTATGTTAATGTGAGATAATGGCGGCCAGAAAAAGCCTTTTGTTCTCAGCTTTGCTGTTTATTCATAGTGCCTGGAGGTCAGCAATTGCTTTAACAGTCAGAAAAGAAGCCACTGAAACAGATTCTACTTCTGGGTTGATCCCCCCCCCCAAGACAAGAGAGGGAAAGGAAAGAAGGAAAGGTTTTGCACAGGCTAATCAGAATACAAATTGCAGGCATGAATGAAATATTTGATAGACCTGCACTTCTTGAGTTTGTAGGATCCAGCTAATTTACATGCCTGCTGAGTAGCAAAAATTGCTTCCTCTTAAAAAGGCAGATTGGCAGAAGCAGAAGGAGAGGGAGGGGCGGGGGGAGTCTTCTCCAAGATATATTCTCCCCACCTCTATAACTCGGTTTTGTGGATGAATTTCTTTTTGATTTTTGATTTCTTTCTCCTTTGCAGCTCAGCTAGATAAATACGGAAGGATGGCTCACCAGGACTGAAAAAAAACATCCCTCACGTTTATTGCCACATCTTATTTGTATCTGTTTATACCTCTCTCCCAGATTCATATTCTTCCCTGGACTATCTTACAACAAACCTAGGAGACAGGCTAGACTGCAAGGGTGACAGGTCCACGGTCATCTATCTCCTGGACGCCCAGCTGGAGAGGGATCTGCAAGCCACGTCCCAGGCAATGTTCTTGGGGTGCAGTCATGGAGGGTTTGCCCATGCCTTAGTTGCACTTTTAAATTCACATTACACATTATCCCTTGCTTTCCAGGTGAGGGGGCAACCTGTTCACAACTACTTTTCTAGTCCAATCAACAGCTTGAATTAAGATAGATTCCAATTTCAGATAAGGCTGAGAGCTTCCTGGTGGAATATCATATTCTGTCCCAGGGAGGGAGGGAGGGAGAGAATGAACAGAGTTGATGCCTGTTGCAGATCTGAAGCTGTGTCTGTCTAAACAGGTCCATGAATGTCTTCATGCAAAGGAAAACCCAAGCTTGTTTTCTGATTGGAAACTGGTTATCGATTCATTAAAGTCCAATGTATGAAGGATGGGTGACCTGCAACTTCCTCAAGCTCCTTTGCTGACACAATTAAATAAGCAGTAAAATAAGTTATTTTGCTCAATCTTTCCCCAAAATACAAAAATGGTGTTCCAAAACACCAGCCCAACCACTTTTAGGGACATCATGTGACTATCACGCGTCTTGTGCCCCCCCCCCCCCGAGGGGATTTTTCCACTTGCTCTTTGTATGGATAAAATGAAAGGAGGCCTCTTAGAATGCCATCCAAAAATCTGGATAATGTGATGGCAGCCCAGAGTTAGGAAAAAGGAAAGAGAGGAATGAAATGAATCCATCAATAACTCAGAAAATCAAGAAGGACCTATGCCCCTAATCTGGGACTAAAACATAAAATGATCAGTCCAAATTAGGATTGCGTTTTTCCAGGACTATAATTTATTACAAGGGTTTATACACCATCTAAAATTTTGGGTATTTTATGTATAGTGTTCATACTTCAATTTCATGGGATATTTAAAACAGAACAGATTTTTAGTTTTGATTCAATCTATTGTAGCTTATATTTTTATGTGGTGATTTATACTGCACTGACCATGGTTCCTGATATTTATCCTTGCTAAAAGCTTAATGACTTAGTTTTTTAAAGTGATGTATTATACTCAATCATTAATGATTTACTAGTGATATATTACAAAATTATAACCTTAACATGTTTAGATTCTTTGCTTACTTATTTGTTATATTATTTAATTCTCTTTTTATGTTCTCTATTTTCTATTTGCGTTAGTTTATATACTTTCTCTAAAAGTTAACTAAATAAGTAAACAAAAGGATTAAAAACAAGATTCTTTCAGGAGGAGAAGGAAAGAACATTTTTAAGCAATTCTCCAAGGGTTGCGCCACCTTGCTTGAATCTCCAACACTGATGGTCAATAGTTAAATGATAAAACTCGATGCACAGAACAATATATATTGTTTTAAAAACATATATATGTGTTTCCAATCACAGTTTCTTCACTGACTGTCCTTTTTAATTGATTAATCACCTATTTAAGAACTTTAAATTGAAGAGAGAAGAGAAGAAAGGGTTGCATAGAGTACAATGATGCACATCACAAGGAGCAGATCCCCAAATAATGTATGCATATAGTTGAATCACAACCATAATGGATTATGATCTATACTTCCATGATATAATTTTATTTTAATTGATATTTGGAGGCAAGGTAACTGTTTCTAATGTATTCCAAACTATTAGATTTATTTGCAAATGGAGGGTTTCTTGCCAAAATTGCATTGACTGGACTGGGGGCCAATCTATACAATGATTTATTTTGGTCCTGTGATATCTAACTTAGCCTCCTGGTCTGGCGCACTTTGGATTCTTCAACCTGTTCTCCTAGCACTATTTCTTCCTCTCTATTCCAAGCTACTTTAACAATGACTATTTTTTGAGAGAGATTGCAGCTTCCCTATCCTAAATAGATGCACAGCATTTCAGAAACAATCTCCCAAACATACTTTGGATCATGTGAGAATGCAAATGTAAGATGTTTCTGAGGCACTTTAAACCCACTGTACCTTTTCCTGGGATGTAGTAGCAACTCATGTGACATCTGGTCACATTTTCATTCTTACCAATGTGTCTGGTTTCAAAATGGCAGAAACTGTTTCCAGTCCCAACACCATTTCTGTTTCGACCTCAGACTTAGATTTAACCAGTGGGAAGTCAATGATCCCTTTCTTCTTTCTGTGGTTATTTCTGACAGCAACTTACATAACTGCACAAAAGTAAATAACCACCCACTACTTACAGTAAATTGTGCATTCCTGCATGGTTTCAGAGCTGTGCAAGTAGGTACTGGATCTTTAAAAACAGCAGCCAGACATGGCTGCCCAGAAAGGGCAGTAATAACAACAATGAGATCATTAGAATCCACTGGGGAGATAAATAAGTCTGTCAACTTTTCTGAACTGTCAGCACAAAACAACCCGCCTTCCTATACAACGGTGCTTTGCATGTAGTTACCTGCCTCTTTTTTAATAAAGCAGTTGCAAGTGCTGGTGGTATCTCCCATCCCCCCCCCAATAAGCCCTGCAAATATTATTTATCCTTGTTGCATGTGCTGATGCTATAATTATTTAATTGCATTTTAACAGTTTTATGATAGATGGGTGGAAAAAGAAACAGGCTAAACTGGGAAGTATAAAAGAAAAAGAAAATCTTGGAAAAAGGCAATGGCAAATTAATATCATACAGTTGCCATGTTCATGAAGTCACCAAGAGTCCATCTTGGATCCAAGGAGACATGCTCTCTAATCCAACCAGAGATTTCTTGTGGATTAAAAATGCAATAAATAGTAGAAAAACATGAAAAAAACACACATGCCCTTTCTAATTCTGCCGACTCCCTCAATTTGAACATTATGCATTGATGTTGCAGTAGAGCATGATACACTTGGCAGATAATGCATTCCATCCACTGAGCATCAAATGCATTTCTTTGGGGGGTGGATTTGGCAAGGAAAGGTGTAAGGGATAGTCAGTTTCTCAAAGACACATGTTTTTCAAACGATCTTGAATTTGGAAGGGTAATTTTGTTGACAAAATGGTTAGCTCCATGTTAAAATTAGCACCATCCTTGGAACTTAGCACACATTACGAACATTTACATGTATGTGATATGCAAAATGAGGCGATGCTACATGAAAACAGGGAACATCTCTATTTCTCAACACATGGACTCTAAGAAGGACATAAAAGGCAAACTTTGCCACCAAAGTTTGTAGGAACTTCACGAATCAGTTGAAGTTCACTAGTTGGTCATTTCTGGACAAAATACTGAAAAAAACAATACAGGTAGTCCTCACTTAATGACCACAATTGGGACCAGAATTTTAGTTGCTAAGTGAAGCGGTCACTAAGTGAATCTGACCCAATTTTCCTTTTTTGCAGCAGTTGTTAAGCGAATCACTGTGGGTGTTAAGCGAACCACATGGTCATTAAGTGAATCCCACTGATTTTGCTTGCCAGAAGCTGGCCTGGAAGGTAAAAAATGGCGATCACATGACCACGGGACACTGCAATGGTCATAAATGCGAACTGGTTTCCATGTGCCCAAACTGTGATCACGTGACGGGGGGGGGGACCCGCTGAGATGGTTGTAAGTGTGAGGACTGGCCACAAGTCGGTTTCTTCAGCGCCATTTTAATTCCGATCTGTCACTAAATGAATGGTTATTAAGCGAGGAGTACTTGTATTCATTTCAATTCTGAAAGTTTTCAAGTGTGTTTTAAACACCGTTTGCTGAAATTATAGGAAGACTCATACTAAGATAGGGATCCTCAGGACCCTGTAGCAAGCACAATTGTTTTATTAATTATTGAAAGCTGACTGTAAAGAATTAAGCTGAAATAATTTAAAAAGTGATAAAATAAATGCAACTGGGGAAAAAAAACCCGACTTGTGCTTGACACAAAATTTTAACTAAAAACTTTGGATAAACTCTACAGGTTATGATTGTCCATATTGTTTAAATTTTTACTTCCTAATGTAGTTACATTTTTAATTCATATTCCTTCTGACTTAAAAAAAAAATCCTAACGTATTTGTCTCAAACGAATTCTTCCTTTGACTTGTAAAAATCAAATTAAAAGAGAGAGAGAGAGAGAGAGAGAGAGAGAGAGAGAGAAATTAAATACTCCTTCCCTCCTTCTTCAGCTTGTTCACAACATCCAAGTTGAGGAACTGCACTGGTGTCAAATAATGCAAATAACACTAATTAAGAAGAAAGTTTCCTCCACTTAATTGAACTGGTCATTAATTTGATCTCTTTCATTTGATCAAAGTTGTGGGATTCAGTCACTTTTATTTTTAAAGCTTTGTCACTTTATTTTAATCCATCTTGACTGGTCTAAAAAAAATCTTTTCTAATACAACAGTGGGCTTGAAGGCAATCGCCATTTAATTAATACTGGAGGTGAAACTGAAGATGAAAGAAGATTAAAAAACAGCCAGAAAGTACTTGTGATAACAGAATACACTGCAAATAACAGCCCTGTGTTTGCAGAAATTATTACACTCCAGCACATTAACATGGTGGAATGCAAACTGCAACAAGCACTTTATTAAATGCATGGTGCAATAAACAATTTGGAGGAACTTTAAACACCTCTGGTCCTGAATAAAATGGAACCTGACCTTCTTGGCTGAGAAACCACTGGGCCAGGGTGATAGATGACTCCAGTATAGGTATGGTTTGTGTGGCTGAGTTTGTTCTACGATGCTTGGTTAGTGTTTTAGAATTATTTCACCTTCTTTTCTGTTGTTGTTAGCCTCCAAGTGTTTGCATGTTGGATGGGCGGCCATGTAAAAATATCTAAATAAATAAATAAATAAATAAATAAATAATAAACCAAGTTTGGAGTATACTTGAAAAAAATAAACCTGGATCTTTACATATCATGTAAAGAATAAATCAAAGTTGGATTTCATCATAATGTGATGTGGTCATACTTTGCAACCAACTGTTTCTCAAACAGTTTGGCTAGATTTTCCTTTCCAGAAAGTTACGGTCTAAAATGAAGCTATGCAGCATTTTGCAGTCAAAGGTAAACAGTGCTTGGACATATGGAGGGATGCTCACTTAGCACTTGCTTGCAATTCCTTAAAGTAGTGGTGTCTTTTCAGGGAACCTGCAGCTGTTCTGTGCATTTGCAGTATAATCCCGATATTTTGTGGGCTCCGTGCTCTCCCCACTTCTATTTAACATCTACATGAAGCTTCTGGGTGAGGTCATTTACTGGCACAGGGTGAAGTATCATCAGTATGCTGATAATTTTCAGCTGTACATCACTACCCCGGGCCGATCAACTGATGCAGTTGGAGTTCTCTCTCAATGCCTGGAGGCTGTGGGGGTCTGGTTGGGGCAGAACAGGCTTCAGATCAACCCTAGCAAGACAGGATGACTTTGGGTCTTAGGGCTTCCCAGATCTGGTGGTCTTCCATTTTTAGTTGTTGATGGGATAGCACTATCCTAGACAGAACTGGTGTCCAATTTGGGGGTCCACCTGGACTCCTGACTCCTATTCAACAAGCAGGTAACAGCCATGGCCAGGAGGGCTTTTGCAGAAATCTATCATGTGCACCAATGATGCCCTTTCCTGGATCTGGAAGCACTGCTCACCGTCACTCCTACCTTGGTCACCTCCCAAGTGGATGATTGCAATGTGCTCTACATGGAGCTTTCCTTTGAAAGTCACTCGGAAGCTCTAATTGGTCCAGAATGCAATGGTGTGGGCAGTTATGGGTGTACCTAAGTACACCCATATTACATCCCTGCTCTGTGAGTTGTACCAGCTTTCAGTGGACTTCTGGGTGCAATTCAAGGTACTGGCTGTCATCTATAAAGTCCTACATGGCATGGGGCCAGGTTACTTGCAGGACCAGGTCTCTTTGGTTTTTTCTGTCCATCCCAGGAGGTTGGTCATGCTCCAGGTCCCATCTATTAAACAGTACCATCTGGTGGGACCCAGGAAGTGTGTCTTCTCTTTCCAGCACCTGCCCTCTGGAACACCATACCTCCTGAGATTCGTGGAACCCCAACCCTGCTAGCATTTCAGAAGTCCTTGAAGATTTGGATGTATCCTTGGGCCTGGAGGTTAGGTGTACCTGTTATTGCAAGTTTGTCTCTTATGTTTGCAGTTGGGTTTGTCTTCAGCTGCCATTACTTTTCTTACTGTGTCAGATTTGTTTGGTTTTAACTCTGTACGTGCTGTCCAGAATTGCAATCGTGAGACAATCGGATAGATTTGATTTAAGGAGTTGTACCCAGAAGCTACAAGCATGCCCGTGTGTTTATATACATGCATGGAAAGAACAGATTAGTACTGTAATGCAAACTGTTGGGCCAGGAAATTCTTTCTTCAAAAAAGTCACCTCAGCCTCAACAGTCCCTAAGTGATTGCAAACCAGTCTCACATCTGAAACTATGTTTACTATGTATAGGATTCCCTTTTTTGTTCTCTGAAAGAGTCTGTACTCTTAAGCTGATAAAAGAAATAATGGGGTACACAGGTCACAATCTAGTGACACTATGCACCTTCTCTGTTGCAGTTCTGACCATCTGGAATAGCATCCCCCCCCCCCCGAGGTTTGGAGACATAGCTTTCCGTTTTCATTCCCTGAAATAGTTTGTACTATTAAGATGATAAACGACCCCCCAGAGATTCAGACCGTCCCATCCTACAAGCCTTTAGACCCTCCCTAAAAGTTATTGTTTCCCGCAAGTTCTGGGATAGGCTGGTGGTGTGCCCAAGTGACATTGCATTGTTTGTTTAGGTGGTGATATGTTCCTTTTGTTATTCTAAGGCATAGCTTTCCAAACTGTGTGTCGCGACACAGAACTGTGTCGCCTACGGAGTGCAGGTGTGTCGCGCGAAAACCCGGAAGCGCTGATGGCGCACCGCCGCGCCATCAGCGCTTCCGGGTTTCGCACGACACACCTGCACACCGCTGCGTGCGCCACCGTTGGTGTGTGTCACCAACAGGAAAAGTTTGGAAAGCTCTGTTCTAAGGTATTGTATTCGTTTTAATTATACGCCGCCCAGAGTCAGTTTTGAACTGGGGCAGCCTTATAAATCAAAATTACCGTATTTTCCGGCGTATAAGACGACTGGGCGTATAAGACGACCCCCAACTTTTCCAGTTAAAATATAGAGTTTGGGATATACGCCGGAAAATACGATACTCGCCGTATAAGACCTCTCCTGGCCACGTGCAGCCGCTCGCCAGAACGCAGCCCCCAGGGAAGAGCAGGAGGACGAGCGCGGGGCGGCGTACTGCATTCGGTCCCGTCACTCGAAGGAGAAACGCGGGGAGGGGGGAGCGAGCTCCGTTCCCTCGGAGCAGCCTTGGGAAGGGAGGGGGCAAAACGCAGTGGCTCCACGACGGGCTCCAAACTCGTCCTCCTGCTCTTCCCTGGGGGCTGCGTTCCGGCGAGCGGCTGCACTTGGCCAGGAGAGGTCTTATACGGCGAGTTGGTATTTTCCGGCGTATAAGACGACACCCGGCGTATAAGACGACCCCCGACTTTTGAGAAGATTTTCCTGGGTTAAAAAGTCGTCTTATACGCCGGAAAATACGGTATAAGTATCAGTAAATTGGGAGGGGGGAAAACTATGGTCAGATCCATCTCCCCTTTTCCAATTCACTACACTGATCCATAAACTTTAAGTGATTATTCTGGATTTAAAATGTGGGAGTTGGCTGTGCACGTCCTTTGGAAATGGTGTTTAGGAACAGGGTGGGAGCATGTTCGGGATTCTTCCAGGTTTGCTTTTCTGGTTTTAAACTGATCTTGGCTCTCACTGCATGCAAAGCTGGGAAAAAATGTGAAGCAAAGCGACTTGGCTGTGCTGGAAGAAGCAGCCATGTGAAGCTGGAAAAAGACACGGCTACTTTAATGATCAAAACAAAAAACAAACAAAAACAAAAACCACCACACCCTTTAATACTCCTTCAGCCTAGCAATTCTCCTTGGTTCATTGCCTAGAGTTGATGGAGGTTGGGTGGCATATAAATTTAATAAATTGTTGTTGTTGTTGTTATTAGGCTTTGCAAAAGAGAACCAAACATTTCATTTTCTAAAGAGGTTCTGTCAGATGTTACACCTCTATCACAGCACAGGACTGATCAATATTTCAGAATCCTCTGGATTTCACTGTGCAGGAGAATCAGGGTAATAACAATGGGCATATTAAAACCATAGCAGTTCTATAATTACGTACACATGTTTTACTCTGTCACAGTTGTATTTTAGAAGCACATCATTTGTTAAAGCCACCCAAAGAACTACAGGGGAAGTTACGTTTTGACCCAGAGTGCTATTCACAAGATCACCATGCCCATTAAGCTCATGTAAGTAGTTAATGACTGACTCTAGGTACTTGGGGACGACGTTGCTTTTCTAGATTTATCTCAGTCTGGTTTCAGTTCCAGCTTGGGGACCTAAACAACAACAACCCCAAAACCCTTCTCTGATCACCCTGGAGGAGGGCAATCACTGATTCTCTTGGACCTCAGCAGCAACCAGGTTGATGACAGCCTGAGTTGAGAGCTTGGGACATTTTGGTTCTATTGACTACCCATTTCCAGAATGCAATACTGGGGAAATATTGCTCCGCGCAACTATGCATTTCCAGGTAACTTGATTGGTAAATCAATTAGGGTTTAGGTATCCTTAATATATCGGTGACAGAATGGTGTCACCTCTCCTTTCCATCTAATGCAGATGAGCAGTGGGCATCCTAAAGCCTGTAATGATATTGTCATTCAGGGGGTTCAAACCTTCCTCTTTACCTAGGTACTTGTTAAGTGTCTGAATTACACTGAGATAGTGACTTCTATATATTTTTGTTTTCACAACCTTCATCTTTATTTATTCATATAAGAACGTAATCATGCTTTACTCTTTTATTACTTGTATTGTTTCATATTTGTAACCCACCGAGAATAAACAAAATAAACAACTATGTGCTACTATGGTGGAGATTTTGTGATATTTACCATAATATTTTGTTTATTTTATAGTAGTGTATTTATTAGTAAACCAGTGACTATTGATAGGTATAAAACATAAGGTAGATTTTTTTTCTCCTTTTCTTTTCTTTCTGTGTTTTTCACTGCTGAAAATAAATGTAAACAGCAAGGAATGAAATAAAAAGCCAGATAGGAGAACTATAAGGAAGGGTTGATGATGGACAATCCTCAATGAGAAGCTTTAAACAAAACTCCAAAGGATGAGGGAAACTGCCCACGTTTGGTTAAGTGACTCTCATAAAAGACATATTCTCTTAAAATGGCATCTAGAGGAACCACACCTGCCGCCTTATGGTATGACTGTGCCACCTTATACAGAAGATAGAAGCACGAGAGGGATGGTGGATAGCTAGTATAGCAGAAAATCTTTCAAAGAAGTAGTCAGAAAAGAAGACAGTTTCAGAGAGACAATGGAATAAAAAGCTGTTAGTGAGCAGACATCAAGCCAGTGGCTTCTATAGGAAGGAGAGAGGATGACAAGATGAACCCATTTCCTTTCAGAAGTTATCACTGCTTTCTTAAGGGTTAGGGTCAGGGTCCAGTTGAACATTGCCTACAGCAGAGCTTTCCAAACTGTGTGTCGGGACACGTTAGTGTGTCAGCTGCAGTGTCTGGGTGTGTCGCAGCTGCTGCTGCCTCCGAGCCCTGCCAGGATTCCACGCAGGTCCTAGTGCCTGCCTTGTGCCTGGCTGCCTCCAAACCTGCCCTGCCAGGATTCCGCGCAGGTCCTAGTGCCTGCCTTGTGCCTGGCTGTGTGTCGCGAAATGATGCATGTCTAAAAAGTGTGTCACCAACATGAAAAGTTTGGAAAGCTCTGGCCTACAGGCATCATAGGGTTCATGGTCTTTTTCATTTTTTAAAGAGAGAGAGTATGCCGATTTGACCTGGAGGATATACAGTTAGAATAGAAGATCAATGAAAGGGAAAGTTTCAGTAAACTTAAATTATCTAAAAGAGAACTGAGGAACCATGAAAAGAGGTAAGAAAATCAAAGAAGGGAAGAAATTCCAAAATTTCCAAGATGAAAAGATCCAAGTGGCCTTGAGAAATAAATATCATGATAGCAGAATGAAGACAGAACAGGTGAGTCTTGGGAAATGAGGACATATCCTAAGTGAAGCCAGACTTTTAACATAAAGCAGGAAAGGATAAGGAAAGACATTTCCATTGGCAATCTTAACAAATGGATGAAAATAACGAGGAAAGGAAAGCCAGCTTTTTTTTTTTTTTTTTTTAAAAAGAAGATCTGAGAAGCTGCAAGAAAATTTACAATTCGGGTAGGGCCACTCAATGTGGAATGATGGAAGAACTCTAATAGAGACAGATGGGATTAAAGGAAGATGGAAAAACCACATGGAAACCCATTTAGAGATGAGGATGCAGAATGGCAGAAACATTTGCAGAGAGAATAGATGCAGGAATGGATTCTGCTAGGTATTGACAGGCCGGGTCAGCTGTCAAATAGGAAAGCACCAGACACACATGAAATATTCACCAAATTCTTTATAGCTGCAGGGCAGAAACAGTTGAAGTGCTAACAGTTTGATGTCAACAAATACGGAAGAAGACTGTGTATCCTAGAGATTGGTAAAGATCAATGTATATACCCATAACTAAAGAAGGGAGATGCAAGAGAACACACAGACTATGGAACCATTGTGTTAATTCCTGATTAAAGCAACATTTTGCTTAAGACCTTGCCAAGAAGAATAGAGCTTTAAATGGAGAGAGAAGAACCAAATGAACAGACATGAGATCAGATAGCTAACGTAAGACAGATAATGCAGAGAGCCAGATAATACAAGATTTACTTTTGCTCCATCAACTACAGCGAGATCTTTGAATGTATAGGTTATGTCAGAACATATGGCAACCAGCAGGCATGCCAGAATACCCAATTATTTTTCTGAGGACCCTTTGCAATGATCACAACTCTTTAGAACTGTGTTTGGAGAAAAGGAGTGGTTCAGGATAGGAGGAGGATGAGACAGGGTGCACATTATCCTTATACTGGCTTAACTTAAATAGCAAATATGTTTCTAAGCATGACAGAATTAGAAGAGATGACAGCTAAAATCCAAACTAGAGTTGGAAACACTAATAATTCGAGATATGTGGATAATCCTACCTCATTAGCTGAAAGGAAAGATCTCATTATGAAAGTAAAAAATAAGGAATGAAAAATCTGGGTTAATGCTAAATGTTAAAAAGATACAGTGACATCAGCCAACAGGCAGAGTGAATTTATACTTGACAGTAGGAAGTGAGGGTGGTTGTTTCATTGAGTTCAAGAATAAATATGGACAGAGTGCTGGAGAAGGAGAGAGGAAATTAAGCCTAGGAATGAAGACAGTGGCAGGCTTAGACAAAACCATGAAATATAAGGTTATTTCTATGACAACAAAGATCAGAATAGTTAAAGCAATGTTTTTTCCAGTGATATTATATAAATGTTAAGCTGGATAGTGAGAAAGGCTGTGAGAAAAAAAGGGCAATGCCTGTGAATTACGGATTTTGAGATGGTTCCTAAGGATACCGTGGAGAGCAAGAAGAACCAGCCAGTCTTGGCCCAAATTGATGGAGTTTTGAAGGTTAATAAAAGAACTCCAAGCAGCTAACAACAATCTTGCAAAGTAGAAGCATGAACCAGAAGGGACTTGCGCATTAAGCTTAATTACGTTCCGAAATAAATTCAGTCTTCACACCATAGTTAGATGAAGAAAAAAATAGAGATAGCTTACATTTATTCAGTACATCTGGATACAAGTAGATTCATAGTAGATCTGTGTGCAAGTGAGATGAAAGGACGAGAGCTGCATTCTGCAGCCCCTCCTGCTTGCAGGTGTGCCCAAAGAGTAATGGAGATTGTTAATCCCCCAAACTCAAGAAGGAGAAAATGAAGTGGAAATCAGGTGACACATGTGACATCCCACAAGCACAATAGAGAGGCGTTTACTAGAAAGACCCCCCTTATGCTTATTTATTTATTTATTTATTTATGTTTCAATTTATATACCGCTCCATCTCCCCGCAAGGGAACTCTGGGCGGTTTACAAAACACAAAAATTAAAATCCGACAATTAAAACAACCCAATAAAACACTCTAATATATTAAAATTAAATATAAAAATCCAAGATGCGGTGGTATGATGTTTGGATGTTTAAAAGGGCCCTATGGCACCAGCCATCCCCAAGAGGAACTGTTCCCCCCCTCCCCCCAATTATGAGACAATGTTGAGTTGACTCCTGATAATTCCAACACAAATAAAGGCTGACTGAATAGAGGCAGGCAGAGATAGTGAAGGAATGCAAAATCTGTTAACAGATAAGAGAGACAATAAATGGAATCTCAGCCCTGGGAAAGAAGTAAGCTTTAAGAAAGAGACTCAAAATAACTTAATCTTGATTCTGCATGGTAGAAGAGAGGACAGAGGGAAACAGTAGCAGGCTTTCAAAATTCTGTTATCATGCCCTACAGAAATGAAGTCCTTGAGGTGTCTGATTCCTGAGCTGTCCTACCACAAAGGGCTGACAAACTGCTTCTCTGAGGGAATTACCAACAAGAAGTTGTTCACATATTTTGGACAAGTGATGCAAGTGCATGATGGACTAGAAAAAAATGACTATGCTTGGCAAAATAGATTGAAGTAGAACAAGATATGGAGAAGGCGAACGGAGGAGATCAAAAAGATCACTGGGTTGTCCTCAGAAGCACTACAGATTACTCTGGAGATGGACTGAGATGGTAGGAATTTGTCCATACAGTCAGCAGGAGTTGGGTTTGATATATGGCCCCTAGTCAGTTAAGCAAATTATATTGTTTAGTGCTCAAATCACCCAGGAACCTTTGGATTGTGCCTCATACCTCCCCAGATCTGTGCCAAACTGTCCATTCCCTGCTTCCCTCCCATAACCTCATCTAGGAGTAGGTAAACCTTTTGGACCAGTGGCATATTTAGAAACTTGAAAGCATGGCATGTTCTTACAAAATGTCTGCCATGATATTCATGACCAGTCACAAGATACCCAGAAGGCAAATTGTTGAGATTGTTCTTCTCTACCTATTCTAGCTTTCCAGCTACTTTCCTACATTCTTTGTTTACCTCTGTCATTTTTTTTTCTGGGTACATTTTCAAAAACACCAATGTACATTGGCTGCTATTATCATCATCATCATCATCATCATCATCATCATCATCATCAATCATCATCATCATCTAAAAATAGGCATATGGGTCCTAGAAGATGTCTTGTCAATATGAATGACAAGTTTCCATTTATCTATAAAATTAAACTTAAGAACGGGTGAGGCACTGACCTGTCAGTACTAGAGGATATGTCCCATGGCCCACTGGTGACCATACCCTTGATGAAATGGAGACAGCCAATTTTTCCCAAATACCTTCCCTAGATGTCTATTTGCACAAAGGATGGCATTGACAAGGAGAACTGGCTGACATACAGCGACAGGCAAATTCTTTAAAGCTTGTCCTAGTTGAACTCAGCCCTCAGATCATCTTTCTCAGCCAATTTGAGAGCTCGGATATACCTGAACCTTCTCCCCTGCCTTTACTTCCACCTCCTATACAAGCTGGAGAAAGAGAGAGACTTCCCTTTGTTCACTTGCGTAGGTTGGAGATAAAAAAAATAACTTGGAAAGGCGTAAATTTCCTTGAGCTTGGGGTTCAACTCAAAGAATTTGGGGGATTTTCTGAGGCTTGGACTGGTTGTGAGAAAGTGCTTTGTGACAAAGTGCTTTGATCCACTTGCTCCTTTGTATAATCATTTGTAGTGACTACATGTTACAATGGTATCCACTGATCTTCCATAGATCTGGAATTCTGAGTTATAGTTGATCAGACAGAAACAACTCAGCAACATGAAGACTGTGGCTGCGAGAACTCATTTCTAACTAACACAAGTACAGAGGAGTTTCACTCAAGCGTCTGAAAACACAAAGATTGCTCCAGCTCTCTTTTGGGAAGGACATACAGTATACCTTATAGTGGCAAATATAACAAGAATACTTTCTTGCGGGAACTAATTTTGCACATGTTGTTATGGGGGAAATATTTGCCCGGGACTCACCTATGTGAAAGGGAAGGTTTCATGGAGTTCATGGGTGCCTGCATGGGCAGCTTCCCCGGAGGGTCGTTTTGCCGGCTTTTCTGGTGGCGCAGCAGCAAGAGTCGTCCCAGTTCTTCACACCACGATGAAAGCAGTGCTGGGGAAAGGGAAAAAAGAGGGAGAGAAGTTTATTGGAAGATAAATATATAGCAATTTGTGGGATAGGCATCTAAGCAATGGAACTGATTATACTGTGCAATCTTAATTTCATTCATACAAATCCATTAAGAGCATCCACAGCACCCCATTTCCACTCCCCAATCCCTCAAATGGAAACCAACAATCAAATTTGTTCTCTTCCGCCAACCACCAAATGCTCAGAACATGCAGGAAGGGCCATAAGCCAAGCAGTGTTCCCTCCAGCTGATCATCTGGACAGTGCAAAGAATCAGGGTTCCCCCTCCACTTTTCTTTTTTAATGTGTGCTTCTGTGTGGTATTCTTAGGGAGGAAGATTCTGAGTGGTTGCTATGAGAAGGAGCGGTAAAGCCACCAAGTCACCATTCCTTAGTTGGACCCCAAAGATTTGTGAAAGAATATTATCTTAGTATGAAACTTGACCTCTACCACAATGGAGGAAAGGCTGGTTTTAGCTCTGGAATGAGAATGAGAGGAAAGGCATCTGGAAAGATACAATCTCCAAGCTACTTTAGACTCTGCTAACTCATTTCCCAATTTCACTATCATGAGAAACAATTAGAGTTGTTTTACAGTATGTCACATGTTAAACACCATAAAAGAAGGTTTTGGAACTCCAAAATATCCATTGTTCTCTTGTGTTGGCTATTACCAGCTTGACCCTGTGACAGTGCCACATAGCCTGAAGTTAAGAAGCATTTATCACAATTAGATGTTTGAATCTCAGTGGCTCCTGTCCAGTGGAAAAATGCCCCAAGGGATATACTTCTCACAACAGCTAAATATGTCCACTAAGGTCATTCGCCACTACAGCCTAATTTATTTCTTCGAGAATTGTATGGGCAGAGGAGTGAACGGAGGATAGTCAAGATGCAATTGATAAAGGCTCTCCACGAAATAGTTGTCCTGTTTTTACAGATATCCACATGGCCATGACTTGCCCCTTAGAAGCTCAGATGTACTGTAGATTTGACCTAAAGGACGCCAGCTGTGGTCCCTATTTAAGAATTGATTTTTTATATACAATATATAATAGTTTCTGAATGGCATGGTCAGGGATTTATTTATTTCACTTGTATCCTGCTGGATCAATTCCAGATGCATTGAGGTTTACAAAACATTTGACAAAAACATCGATAAGCAGTTAAAAACATCCACGGTATAGATAAATGAAATTAAAACAACCTATAACTAATCAAAGTTACAAAAACATAAGTTAATAATAATAATGAAAAGCATCCTTTCCATACATTTCTGAATTTACTGTAATGGAAATTAATGGTTCCTGAAATCCCAAGCTTCTATTTCTTTATTGGGTGGCATTCATACACAGTAACAATTAGCAAAGTTCTTCCTTCATTTATTTCTGAGCAAAGATATTTTCTTTATTAGAGTGCCATGGAACTGCCTTCTTGCCCTCGCAGTCACTGGCAGAGCAACTTTACAAGGTAACGAAAACAGGGTGTACCAGATACTAGCACTTATTTTGAGAAGAAAATGAGCTGAAGTACGCCCCCACTCAAAGGGGGATGGGTGCTGGATAGAACCAAGTAGCAGTAATTTCACTGTGGTAGAACCCAATGTTCAAGGTGGCCTTCTCCAACCCCTCTCCCTAGCACAGAGGTCCCCAACCTGTGGGCCGCGGCCTGTTAGGAAGTGGGCCGCACAGCAGGTGAGTGGTGGCGGCCTGCACGATTGGCTCCTGCCTGCAAACCCTGCCCCCATCCATGATTGGCTCCTGCCTGCAAACCCCGCCCCCGTCCGCACAATTGGCTCCCGCCTGCAAACTCCGCCCCCATCCACGCGATTGGCTCCTCCCTGCAAACCCCGCCCCCCCAGTCCGTGGAAAAATTGTCTTCCACGAAACCGGTCCCTCATGCCAAAAAGGTTGGGTACCCCTGCCCTAGCAGACAGACTGGACCAGAAACTTCATCCCTGTCCAACCACCAGAAACACCATGTCTGGAGGGTGGTGCATTTGGGAAAGGCTGTAGTAAGGCTTCCTGATGATCAGACCTGGGGCTCCCACCATTCCCTCAGTAAGGCACAGCCTGCATAATGAAAAAGAGAGGAAGCAGCAGCCAGATACTCTTACTTGGGAAGGCAACTGAAAAATACTTTTAGCAACTCCATAAGAAGAAGAGTAACTCAACCCACAGCAAGCCATTAAAGGTGGTCATTCTGGATCTGTAGAAATCAAGTCCTCATAGGGAGTATTCCCATTCTGTTCTGGTGTGATGTGCTATAAGCAGAGAGTACAGCTCTAAACGGTTTCTCCTTTAGCCAAGGAGTCTGACAACAACCGTTTGATCAAATGGTGCTCACCTTTTATCCCAAGCAGATCACGCCTAATGTGCCAGCAACAAAGGCTATTCAACCTCCCTCCTTTCACTCCTTTTTACACAGCCACAGCAGATAACAATCACCACCTAACATTGTACTGTAGCCATTTGAATTCTGGGGGGAAAACTAGGATGAAACAAGGAATGAACAAAACATTTTGGCAAATTGTAAACGCAGCAGCCGCCGTTGTTGGAACAATTGCCAATGCAAAGCACCTTCTCACCAGCCAAATGCAATTACGATGGTGTTAGATGGAAACCGTCCATCTTAACTACAGCTCTGATGCAAGGTGTGAGTTGCTCTTTATAAGGGTACACCAAATACCCCAGATAAATGAAGATAAAAGGACAAAAATAGCCTAATGGTTTCTATGAGGAAGCTGCAAGGAGAGGAGTGGGGTGAGCAGAGTGGGGAAAGGAAGGGAACAGCAGCAGCAGCAGCAGCAAAGGTTAGTGCGCGTTTCTGAGCAGGCTGGCTGTAGCGATGGTCAGCTAGGCTTTAATTATCACCCATGTTGACTACTGCACCACACTCTGTATGCAGCTGCCCTTGCATAGTGTCTGGAAAATGGAACGGGCGCAAAACGCAATGACCAAGCTGCTAATGGGTGCAAGGCACATGGATGACACGGAAGAGCAGCATTGGCTGTCGGTTGTCTATTGGGAGCAATGGAAAAGGTGTCTGTTGACCTCTAAACCCCTAAACTTCTCCATCTATGAACCTGTCCTGTTACTTAAATTGATGGCAGAGGCTGTCAGGCCCAGCCCAAGAACTTCAGAGAATCAATCCAACCGCACTGCAGTTCTTTATTTGCTCACACCGTATAGACAGAATCTTGCCAGACTAAAGCTTCTCTATCTAACCTGAGGGGAAATAACCTGGGAAGGCTCTAGGGCAGGACTACTCTGAAACTCTTAGTCTTCCCATGTTCCATTTCTGCACTGTCTCCCCTCTTATCTTGCCCTCCTCCTTGGAATGTGCTCCCTCCTTCCTGAGAACCAGCAGCATTACTGAAATCCACCACAGAGGCCCTTTTGAAGATCCTTTCACTGCCAGAAGGTCAGCCATCAGCAGCGGGTCTTCTTCTGTGTGGCCCTCAGGCTACGGATCACTTTCCCCAGGGAGGTGCATTGCAACCCTAAGGTCTGTAGAGGAGCACAGAGATGACCTTGGGAAGGTATGTGACAACCATTAATAAAACATGAACTTAGCTTGGGAAAACAAGAAAGAAACTCAAGAGTGCCCTGCTTTGATTCTCTTTGGTATAAGAAGAAGGAAAGAGAAAACACGGTCAGGCTTTCAAGCTTCAGTTAGCGTAGCTTATATCCATAAAGGGGAGTTCTAGAACTTTTTGTGGTGTCTGTGTCCTGACCTGGCCTACTTTGAAGGCTCACATATTCCTTGTATTTAGGAAAATGGCAAAATGCCATCTCTTTCACCAAACTTTCAAATTCTGCTTCATTTTAAGGGAATTGATTTTAAATTCTGATTTTAATGGGATCCATTTCACAAGGGCCTTTCCTATTTTACAGTTGGCTTTATGGATGGGAGCTGCCTTGAGTAATAGTATCAGAAAGGTAAAATATTTATTGATATCACTACACTAAGAAGCTCATATACAGAGCATGGCCTTGAATTGGGCAAAGCACAACTGTTGGTATCTCTTAAAGGCTGGCTTCTACTTATCCCCCACATTCTACAAAACTGGGGATCAGTGCTGAGAGCAAACTGAGGAAGAAGAGGAGGAAGAACAAGAGGGACTTGTCCATGAAGATCCAAGCAAGAGGAGCAAAAGGTCCATCTCTAATGGTGATTGAACAGTAATGAGGGCAAAAACACATCCTACCACCTCCTCTGGCGGTTGAGGAATGGCTGGAAACTTCCTTGGATGGTACCAGTGAAATGGCCCAGGATAAATGGAATACAGGAATGCCCCCCGTTTGATTGAGTGCAGCTGCATCTGAAGCCTATCCTCCGCCCATTGAAATATGCCGAGACAAACCAAAAATCAGCTTACAGATTCCACCATTCATCGTCAGCAGGCTTGGCTGCTGCTTCTGAGGCCCCGGCAGTATTTAGGCACATCTCATCTCATTGACACTCAGAGCACGAGATACTCGCTATCCCTCTATAATGAACAGATCAAGCATCAAGCACAAAGGCAGCCACAGATGGTGCCAACAGTCAGGCGCTCCTTCCCGCACAGACCAGCCAAGCAGCTGTGTTTTTCCTCCTTCCCACCCTTTATTAAACAGGAGTGCAGATTTTACAGATGGACCCTTTCATCTCCACTTTCTGGTAGAGTTTAATGACTGGATTTGGGCCCATTTGCTGGGCTGAATTGCTTTTGTCCTGTAGAACTAAATATTCAGAATGTAACCATCTCCTCCTGGCTCTCCCTTCTTTTGATTGGGATACTCTTTTCTGCTCCCCCCCAGTATCCTAGCTTCAGCCATCCAGCATTTATACCACAAACCCTACCTTGATGGACCAAGTGATTTAAGGACTCAAATGAGAAGGGAATTCAAAACCTAAAGAGCATCTGATCTGACCAAATGCTCCAGGCATTTGGAGATATGGGATACTAATAGGATCTGGGATAGCCTTCTCCTTCCCATCTTCCTCTTTTGCTCTCTGTATAGGCTTTACTTAGAAAAAGCAGGGCTACTTTACAAACCAATGAATAGAGTGCTACTAATGGTAGAGTTGTGTCTCTCTTGACTGCCGGTGGCTACCTGGATGCATCCATGTTGTTTTCTTGGCAACCATATGGACATCGACTACCTCTGACTTCTTCCAGGATGTTTTTACCACTTTCCAGTCTATCTGAGAAAAGCTAAGCAGGGCCGTACCTGGTTAGTATTTGGATGGAAGACTTCCAGGGAATCCCAGGGCCCTAGGCTAGACTGTGGAGCCAAACAACATCTTGGAAGAAGGAAGAAGAAAACAACTTCCTTACTGTGGCCAAGAAAACAACATGGATGTTTCCATGCAGTAATCAGGAGTAAAGCTTGACTCAAGGGGAACTTCTACTTTTCAGTTACACTGTATAGCATTCAATATTTCAAACTGAGATCTGCCTATTAAAGGGAGAGAAAAAGGAATACTAAAGCAGTAAGGTTTAATTTCCTCTGTGGTCAAATAGGAGTAATCTTTGATCAAGCAGAAGAGAACCAGAATTTAATCAACTGGTTTAAAAGTCAAGGCACCTAAACACTAGGATCAGGACTGCACTGTGACAAAACGGGAAGCAGAGAGAGGAATGCATAAAATAATTGTTTTGCTATGTGTGGGTTGTCAAATCCACCATAGATTCCATTTATTGTAGGTAAATCCTTCAGAAATACATGATTGGATCCATTGTAATTATGATATTGAATTGGCTCTGAATTACGGTTAGGTATGAAGTTTAGATATGGATACTTCTCCTTCTCCTCTCTTCCAAGAACCAGCCCCTACTTGTGTAGCAGCATCTCCAGTCTTGGTAAACTAAGCTCATAGAGACAGACATTGGCAGAGGAGACAGAAGTTGCCTCTTCCTCTCTCCCATACAGTATATAGCTGAGATAGATTTAGGAGAGATTGCAAATTCTCTTTTACGGATATGCCTTGACCATGTAAAACCTTAACCTTAACCATGTAAAAAACAAAGGAACCACTTCCTCCCCATTTAAGTTGTTAAGATATCAGACTTAGGCAGTTGGAGATAGAACTCCCTTCTTCTCTTGTCTCCCAAAGGCACCTCCCCACCCACCCGTAGCTTTCCTCGACTCTCTCTTTGTCCATTGCCTTCCTTGTCCTTCCTCTTCCTCTTGCTTCTACCTTGCCTTTTATCCTCCTCATTCTTGCCACTTTTTTCCTCATGTTTCTCTTCTGTTTTTTCTTGCCTTGCTTCTGTCCCCCTTTCTCTGGCTGCCCATGCCCATCCAGCCATGTAAACTCCACTGCATCATTCACAATTGTCTTCTCTCTTAGCAGTTGGATTGGACCACAGACAGCCATCGTCTTCCTGTGCGATTTGAACAGAATATTGCAATGCAGAGTGTCCAGTGTGGTTGACACCTGGAAGTAGAAAGCTAGTATGTTACAGAAAAGGCCAGACTGGGATCATTTTTGCTGATGAGCTACTTTACTACAATCGAGGAGGAGGAGGATCGTTTTTATAGGGAAAATTCTTCAAATCTTTACGACAAAATTTTTCTTAGTCTAGTGTCAATCCCCTTTGAAAAATAATCTACATCTCTTTTTACAGTTCAATCCAATTTATTACGGTCGTAGACCAGTACAAGCAGAGTGCTCAGTGAATGTATATAAATCTATCTTAATAGATAATAAACAAAATAAAATTTAAGACAAAGTTAAAATACATTTTTGAAACAACCTAACTAACATCTATGAGTGAGGTCCAGGATATAGTCCATATTAAAATTATAAAATAGACACTAAAATTTTGTAAGTATAATAACATCTAAAATTACAAAGAAGTGAAAATATCTAAAATTTAAATGAATCACAGTTACATAGAATCAGGGCTGCGCTGGGGGGTGCGCCAAAATGACGCCCGGGGGTGCGCCAAAATGACAAAATAACCCATGGGGCGGGGGCGCGGAATCCATGTTTGCCCCAGGTGACACAGACCCTAGTTCCATTCCTACATAGAATGTGTTTGGCTAGTGGAAAACTATTTTTACAGAGAAATAGTCATGTATAGAACAAATTTCCAATGGATACTCTAAGAAGTGACACCTGATACATATACTACATGTATTAGTCATTACAATATGTATTATGTAATATGTATTAGATTTCCAACACTATGTTTTTATTAGGACTTTTAAATATGTAAAGACTTTTTAGCTATGTATCTATTTAAAAGGTGTTAGTATCTTAAGAGATCAAAAGAAATGCATGGTGGCTTGCAAATGAATAAATAAGCACCACAATTCCCTGCTAGAAGGAAAGGGGGTCTTTAATATTTTCTTTTTCACTTCCCATTACAGCAACTGACAAAGCAAGTAGACCATAAAAAGAAGCAGGGGTACTCTTAAATTACACGCCCTGCGCAATGAATATTTGTCCTCACTGTTTGAACTGCCTGCCACCAATTAATCAACTAAAGTGTAACTTCATTGATCTTTCAACCTTGGTCTCCAAGGAAGGCACACAGAGGTGCTGGCTTCCCAACAAATGTTCCCATCTTTCAGAATTAACCCGTGTTTTCATGCCTTTTGATATGGCTACGGAATCAAACAAAGGGGGACTAAACACCATATAATTAGGAGAATTAACATAGACCGAGCCGTAAGTTACTCTGAGACTGGGAGGACGATGGGATGAAACCAAAGAGATCTGAATGAGGCTCATTAGCTCTTCTATTTGCTAATGCGCCCCATGTCACAGGACACACGCGATGATTGATTCTGGAACCATCTGACAGCGTACGCCTGCCTGGTTGCAAAATGCTGCGGTAAGCATTGAGGAGACGCTAAATGAATGAATGGATGGTGAGATACAGAGGCTCACGGTACTAATCTATTTACCCATTATGATACCCTGGTATTAGTTACAGTTTATCACCTCGGTAAATCACCCCCTCTTGTTAAGAAACATGTTCAAGGTGCAGCACACTGTTATTTATAGGCAGAGACTGTATTTAGAGCAGCAAAGGCAGGTGAAGATGGGTCAGGATAACTGCTCAGGCATTTCAATGCCCTTTGCTTCCTGGGAGAGAGAGAAGCGCAATAGGATTGTAGCTTTTGCTATAGTTAAACTGCACTGAAATTTCCATAGGCAGCTTAAGGCTCCTTGCCAACTGCTTAGGAAACACACACACACACACACACACAGAGGTGGGGAGAAATGCATGTCCTCAATGCCTGCTTTTCATTCATAATTGCTAATGGTTATGTTGCTATGGGAAAAAAAGAATAAGTCAATATGATTTTAACAGCATCCTTTAAAAATGTGCAATGCTACACACCGCATAGTACAGTTTATTACACAGAATGTTGCAGAACTGTTCACAGTGTGGGATGTTGCATCACTAGAAATTGTAAGCGAGCAAACAATGTGGTTTTGGCAAAAGCAAGCTCTTTTGGGCCACAAAATATTATTTCAAAGGTAATATTGCAAAAATCCAAGAAAAATTCATATCAGACCAGAATGTATTTCAAATAGTTCTACACCAACAACATGCATGTTAATTTATTTTCATATACAAGGATTATAGAGAAAACAAGAGCAACAGCAAGAAACTATGATTGTTGTACTTTGCTTTCCAAAACTACACGCTCATAATTAGTTTTATGACTAAGCAAGGATCTGACCCTATATTACTGATAAATGGATTCGTTTCTTTATTTAATGGGTTAGGGTTAGAGTCTGAAGTGATTCCCAATATTAGGAAAAGCTGATACCTGCCTGTTTAGGGAACAATTTGAGATACTTCTATGTTTTTCCTAATGAAGCAAACAGCAGATTCAGGGAACATATTAAACTGGGAAATGGCAATCGTATGTGTTGGGGGAATGAAATTCCACCTCTCCTAAGTGGGAGTTTTCCATAATTTCATTTGTTTGGTTTTAAACAGAATTCCAGAGAACTCCAATACTGTATCTACTTTGATCTGACCAGAGTCCTCTTTCCTCTTAGCCAGCTGTAGCAATACCTTTAATAGGTGCATATTATGTATTTACACGTCACAGCAAGTGACAGCACCTAGATGACCTTAGCTGAGCAAATGCTAAGCAGGGCCAGATCTTGCTAGTACCTGGATAGGTGGCCACCAGGAAATGCCAGGTTATATCTTCTAAATAAACATTTCTTCCCCGTTACAGGATTGCAGGATAGATTGAGAAATCTATGTAAAAAAATAATAATCCTGGGAGAAAGCAATAGGACACATGGATGTGTCCATGAAATCACCAGGAGCTGAGTTCAGTTGAGAAGTTATTTTCATTTTTATATATTTATACATCCCAGAGGTCAAGTACATAGGCTTCCTCATCTGAATCTCAGAGCTTCTTCCCCAACCTTATTAAATTCCCTTAACGCTAAGTCTGTCTATTCTAGACAAAATCTGGAGTCTAAAGCTAGATTTTAAAATCTATCTTTAGACTCTGAAGTAAACCACCGTTGGGTGGATTCTAAAAAGGTTCCACAGACCCAGATCTATTATGCTCAAAGTCAATGAGAAACAAGATGCACAGCACGTTTTAAACCACAGGCCAATCTTCCATTATGCACCAAAATGGATTTAAGAGCCAAACAGCAGATACTCTTATATTTGAAAATTCATTCTCTGTCTTTTGCAGATTACAGCAGTAAAAAAACAGGCTGGATGGTGTAGGGGAAAGGAAGAGACAAGGATACTCCACTGGAATGGATTTTGGTATGCATTATCCAGGAAAGCAATAACAAATCCAATGCATATTGCTATAAGTTGTAATACATTCGTTCCATTCAGAAGTGAACATGCAACAGAGGCAAATTAGCATCCATAAAATCAGAGGCAGACCAGATGGAGAGGGGGAGGAACAGGAAGGAAGGATCATCTCACTGGCAAAGACTCACTTAGCAGCCAAGACTTCATCTCTAACTCAGTTTTATGTTCAGCATTCTCACCCTGTCATACCCTTCATCACCACATATTTCCAAAGATAGAACCAAGCACTGTCCTGTTAGGTATACCTGGATAGATAGGATGGCATCAGGAAGGACCCTCTGTTCTTTAGGATGTGGGGATTTGACTGTGAGCCCACATTTACAGGAAAGTCTCAAGGCTACAGAGGCGCATCCTTCTCTCTGATGTCTTTTCTTAAAAACTGCTGATGAGAGCACTGACTGCACACTGTGTAAAATCTCATCATGCACTGCTTCACACACAGCCAGAAGAGAACGGAAGGCAATCAATTTCTTCTGTTAAGCCTCCCTCTCCCTCTAACATGGCATCTCAGTCCCTGAAAAAATAAGGTAGATTTGTGCAGTATAAATACAGAGAAGCACCCTCTGTTTCTGTGCACTTAGAAAGTGAAACAGAATGCAGGAAGGACCCAACCTTTCTGTTCCCTTTTAGTTTCTTAGGGATAAGTGAGCAAAATACTATCATTAAGAGCTTCGAAATTACATATTATGACCAATTTTTCTATGGATGGTGTCTTCTAATTCAATGGTGTATAGCTAATGAGTTTTTCACACTCTTTACTAAAGGAGCTACTTTACTCCTAATAGACAGCCTCTAAGGAGACACCACACACTTACCTAGCTTGTGAAGAGTTATTTTATTCAAAACTGTGGAGTTGCCCCATGGAGCTAGAATGGAGGAGAACTCAAGAGACATCTCTAGGTACCTTCATTTGGTTTCACTGCTTTGTTTCAGGTGAGCACAAAAAAGTTATATTTCTGGTTGAACATGTGAGACCATGACTGTAGGGTGCAACAGGTGACTCACTTTTACAGGAAAGAAGAGTTTTATAATAAGATCTTCAGAAGATGGGAACTGGCTCCACAGGATGAGCACCTAAAGAGCAACATTTTAGCTCCAGCTCCAGAAGACAAACAGAAGAATAGTAGAGGAAAGGGCCACTGAGGACATTCATTCATTCATTCATTCATTCATTCATTCATTCATTCATTCATTCATTCATTCATTCATTTCTCCAACTTATATCACCGCCCATCTCCCCCCATAGAGGGGACTCTAGGCGGTTTACAACAAGTTAGCAATTAAAAGATATAAAAACATATAAAATACAATAAACAATATATATAACCAACCATAAGTTAAGTCAACTCCTACTCAGTGAAATCTCCAAGTTGAACTGTCACAAACAGATGGTGGCCCAGCCTCTACTTCTGCATACCCAGTAAAGGAGGCATGCTACATCTCTGGGTAACTGATTCCCTATCAAAGTGTTGTTGTCACATACAAATTCAGTGAGATGGAACAGAAAAGTTAAGAATAAGTAGGGAGAAAGAAAGGAAAAAAGGCTACCAATGTGGCAGAGAAAAGGTAGAAAAACAGGAGCTACTATACTGGAACATCCCCCAAAGTAGGTTCCTAGCCAATATGTTCTACCTATAAATGAAGAGGGACTTGCAGAAATCATAACAAGGTATAACACATTTTGATTTACTGTACAAAAGATGGTATTTATGAGCAAAGAATGACTTTGTCATGTATTCTGATAGATAAACCACTGTAGATGTTTAGTTTGCACATGGGTTGCTTAAAAGTGTTGGAGCACAACGCACAGACCTCAGGTGGCAAATCCCAACTAACAATACATGTGCATCAATTAGTTTCAGAAAGAGAGTGCTGGTAATTGGAACCATCCATGTCGCCACTGTTCCATGCACACTGGGAGTAGAAATTGGCACTCCACCACATGGTACATGTAATGTTTAGATTTGCCAAGTTGGGTAATTTGAAATGGAGGGACTGTTGGTGAGGAATGTAGGAAGCATTCCCCAATTTTGGTGGCAGAGCAGATAGTAAGAGATGCAACATGCCTCAGTACAGGATCTTACCTTGCCCAATAAAGAAGGCAGGGAAGAGTGTAGGTTGAGGTGTATTTTGGTTTTCAAAATGAAAGGAGAATAAACAGTAGGCTAGATTAAAATTCCTCCAAATAGCATAAGCAAGAACGGTGCAGAAAGCCAGCTTTGGTGTTTTTGTTTGAACTACAATCCTAAATCAATGGAAAATGAATAGGTTAAAGCAGGGGTCCCCAACCTGTGGGCCGCAGCCTGTTAGGAAGTGGGCCGCAGGGCTCCTTCCTGCAAACCCTGCCCCCCGGTGTCTATGAAGGTTCTCAGTCATCCAGGTGGAATTGTCTGTAGCTTGAATCATGTCAACTGGATTTCTATTTTCTCAGTGGAAACGTTTCGCTCCTTATCCAAGGAGCTTCTTCAGTCTGAGCAAAGTTGGTAAGGGAATCCTAAATATGTTTCTAGGTAGTTGTGTGACCTTACACCTGGGGTCATGGTTGTATTGAGATGTTATTTTAAGTCCTTTTATCATCTAAAGGAGGATCGTTAAGATCACCATGCTGCTGTTGAGCTTGCGAAATGGTCTTAATCTTCCTAGGCACAGAAGACAAAGCAGGGAGGAAGATGGGAGAAAGATTGTGCCTGAGGCCCCCACCTCTATTCAAGGAAGGATTTTCCAAGTTGGCATAAATGGATTCCTTGACCCCTCTCTCAAACCACCTATCTTCTCTGTCTAAAATGTGAACATTAATGTCCTCAAATGAGTGTCCTTTTTCCTTTAAATGAAGATAAACTGCTGACTCTGGTCCTGTGGTGTTACTTCTCCTGTGTTGGGCCATCCTCCTGTACAAAAGTTGTTTGGTTTCTCCAATGTAGAGTTCAGAGGGGTGATTACCCCGCCCCCGGTGCACACGATTGGCTCCCGCCTGCAAACCCCGCCCCTGGTGTGCACGATTGGCTCCCACCTGCAAACCCGCCCGCCCCCCCCCCCCAGTCCGTGGAAAAATTTTCTTCCACGACCTGGTGCCAGAAAGGTTGGGGACCGCTGGTTTAAAGTATGTGATAAAACTGGGAGGATTGTTATAAACCTTGGCAACTCCCCAGAAAGTGTAAGGATTTAACTAATGATTGGGAGCAGTTAAAACTTCAGAGACACGCTTTTTGGACAGGATGCCTGCAGTGATGCTATTGCAGTGCAGCCTTCAAAGTTCTGATCTTGGGCCCACCATTATAAGAAACATAGAAGCCTCTCTCAGATATCTCTCTCTGCTTTCAGACCATGACTTCCACATACCTTGAAGGGAGATAGGTCCAGTAGGATATTTCTGCCCCTGTGGTGCTGGCCAAGTGGAGGATATTGGTCATTAGGTCCTCTACTGCCCTATCTGTGATGAAATTAGGGGAAAACATTGAGGATAACAAACTTAAGGGGTTGGATGTGGAATAACTGAATCATCCTGTGGACGTGATTCCAACTGTTAATAGTTGGTTGCTATGTTTGTCATACTTTCTTTTAAATTTAGAAAAAAGTAAGCTTGTAATTGTAGTACCAATTCTATCTTAATTTCATTCTCTTGTATGTTTTTCTTTCCTTGTCCCCACCTTTAAAAAAATTATTATTACCAAGTTAATTCCTTTTTGTGCTATATCATGTCATTACAACCTGTAGTCACAGGGTTGAATTGAATAATTTAACATACGGGATAAAACTGGAAGGACTGTTAAAAACATTGGCAAATACCAGGAAAGTGTAAGGATTTCACTAAGGGACTTTGGGGGGATTGGAAACTAAAATTATGACATAAATAAGAATACTGTTTATTCAAGAGAAGATAGTAAGTACAGTGGTACTTTGATTATGTACCATCAAGTCATTTTCAATTCCTAGTGACCACATAGATAGGTTTTCTCCATGATGATCTATCTCTAACCTGGTCTTTCATGGTACAGTGGTACTTACTACATTAATAATAAGTATCATGCTCAGTTAAATATGGACTCTCTGATGCTGAGAGGTGAAAAGAATAACCTTTTTGGAATCAACAGGCATTTGGGGGATGTTCAAGACTCTCACAAAACAACAACAACAATTAATTATTATTATTAATTATTATTATTATTACTTAAACTTGTATGCTGCCTGACTCTCAATGACTCTGGGCAACAAATAAAGAGATTAAAATAAAATCAATAAAACATAAAAGATGAAAGATGAAAGATGGCTGTCATAGGGAGAACTTGCCCAGTCATACAGCGGCTGCCCAAGTATGCAAAGCTATTTCTGGCTGTCTTCCTATTCTCTTACCTTTGAATATATTATCTTTGTCTTTTTTTTCCCCCTGCCTATCTAAGCACTCTTCCTAACAATGCACTGAGTGGCAGCTCTTCACTGTGTGTTATTCTGTGCAAATGCATCTGGGCTCATACATTCAAGGTTTTGTTTTGCAGCAGGGAAGCTTCCCATTTAAGCTAAAAAATAATGTGTAAAAGATCAGATAAGACTGGGGTACTTGTGAGAAACCTAGGATTAAGGGTTTAGACTTAGAGAGAGAAAGAAAGAGAGACTTAAGGGTGAAACTCTCAGATTCTAGCTATTTCTTGGTGACTGGAAACCCCTTATGGACTTTTTGCATAAAAATGAAAAAAAACCTTGTGATTTATGGTTTTGATGATTGGACAGGATAGAGTATAGAAAGAAGAGAGTCATGATGTAACTTTAGAGAGAGAGAGAGGTTAAAATATAATTGTACTTATAACTGCTGTGAAAAATATCGGAAGCCACTTCTTTATATCTTTCTTTATATCTTTCTCTTTTTTCTACTTTCTTCTACTTTTATTCTTATTGCACTTTTAGATTTTTATTTTATTTTTCTCTTTCCTTTTCGTTCCCTCTGTTCTATTTTAGTTTTTATTAGTTCTTATTACTGCTGTTAAAACTTTCAATAAAAACCACACACACACACACACACACACACACACACAGAGAGAGAGAGAGAGAGAGAGAGAGAGAGAGAGAGAGAGAGAGAGACAGACAGACAGACAGACAGACAGACAGACAGACAGACAGACTGACAGACAGACAGACACACTCAGATTCCAGTTCTGGGTTAGCTGTAATGCATACAACAGGAAGTGATTCTCCTCTGCAATCTCTGTAGTGTCTTCCTCCCAAAGTCAGAGTATCAGATATGTTTGTTGAGCAAATGAGAAAAGCAGATGAAGCATGGAGTGGTGTGTGGAGAGAGGTAGCAAAGTGGGGAAAAAACTGAATTTGGAAGTCAGATATTCATTTCCATGTCAAGCTCACTTTTACATATGCCAGGACTTCTTGGCATAATGGTGCAAATAAATCCAGTATCACCAAGAAGAATTGACCAATCTTCTCCTCCTGGTGTCCTTTATATTCATTGATCTATGTTACCTGTCCCTAGCTAACAAGACCACTGGCTGAATCATTTTCCTCTGCCTACATTCCCCCAGCTGTTTTATACAATTAAAGAAAAACGCTACAGCATTTTTGTATGAAAAAAGATGATCCCCATTGGAATAAGAATTTTAATTTGAGAACACGGCCTAACATTACACAATGGCTTAAGGCACTAGTTGAGAAAATATTCAAATTTATTAGAATAACAGCAATAAGTCTTTGAATAACTAAATAGGCTTAGCTGAGCCCTGTAGAAAAAAGCCACTGCAGGAATATATTCCATGTTTAATCTGATAGAATGCAGTAAAGTAATAGAAGGTTCAGGAAAATAAGTTCTTTATAAGAATGCAACGGAAAAAGAAAAGACAGCATTTTTTTTTATTTGGGAAGATTGTTAGACTGGCCTAGGCAAATATTTAACACACACATTCCTAAGTAGAAGCAGTGAGAAAAGAGAGAAAGTAAACACTTTCAAAGGACAGCCAAGACAATACCTAATAACCATCAGGTTCAAGATCCAAGACTTGGCTGCATGCAAATTTTCAGAAACTGGAAAGAGGGGTCTGCTTCAATGGGAGTCATGGTAATAAAGAGATGTTTGGCAAGATAAATCTGCAACACCACATCCTAAACTGCTCAAAACCAGAAATCCTTCTCCTGGATCTTAAGCATCCTTCCAGATATAAAGGGATTGAATGCAATTAGTTGTATTGCGTTTATCTGAAAGGGTGTGAATCTCATCCAAGATTTCGAGCATTGTGCTTAGTCTGGAGAAATGGATTTCTCCCCCCTGCCACTTTCTCTAATTCCTGGGAGATTCAGGGCACAGCAAAGCTACTACTTTTTTACACAACACAGTTATTCCATGGAATTCACTATCATAAGATAGTGTTGGTTATCACCTTTATCAAAAGGTGTTGGTTATCACCTTTAAAGCCCTACATGGCATGGGGCCAGGCTATCTGAGGGACCGTCTCATCCCAATTGCATCTACCCGCCCCACCCGGTCATGCAGGGAGGGCATGCTGCGGACCCCGTCAACAAAGGAATTCCATCTAGCGGGGTCCAGGAGGCGTGCCTTCTCTGCGATAGCGCCCGCCCTGTGGAACATCTTGCCCCCAGAGGTGAGGCAGGCGTCCTCCCTCTTGGCCTTTAGGAAGTCCCTAAAAACCTGGTTCTGCCGCCTGGCATGGGACAAAGGTAGAGATAGTTCCTCCTGGGGGTGGTTAGTTTAATAATGACCTCCTTTTAAGATTCTACCATCCTCTGGATTTTTATATTCTTATTTATTGTATTGTTTATTGTATTTTAATGATCATTGATTTTTAACTTTAATTTTAACATTTGTTGTAAACCGCCCAGAGTCTACCGTGGTAGAGATGGGCGGTGATAAATTTGATTAATAAATAAATAAAATAAATAAGATGTGGCAAAGGTCACTAGCTTGAAACGTGATAAACATGGGATTATTCAGGCCAAGGACATTATTCAGCAGCTGTTCTCGTGCTTTCTCCTCCCCCACCTCCACCCCACTTTCTTCCTAACACCCAGTTTCAGCCTAGTTCACTTAGCAAAGGGAGAAAATGTGACTCCATAATGCAGAGCAAGTTGAGATTTCTTCTAAGGAAACAAGGGCTTCTTTGTCAGGACCAAAATGAATTTTAGTTTACCTTTTGCTCACCTCCTGTGAATCTATATGAATTTCCCCTTTTTAAAGAAACACCGCAAAAGATCTACCTGCCAAGTTATTCACTGAATGATTCCTTTCTTGTCATTTAATGAAGGAAGTTTCTATTTGGTCAGATCATGTGTCTAAGAATCTTCTTGATGGCAGCCTCCACTGATATGAATCATGATTCTAGTCCATAATTTGTTCATGATTTGGGGGAGAAGAAAGGAAGGCTCATGATGGGGGAATGTCATCCCTCATGTCAAAATACAAGGCCACACTCTTTTTATTTCCCTGTAATGATCTTGACTCTTGATAGCACATTACAGTTCTGAGCTTGAGTCAAATTTCTGATTCTGGGTTTTGGTTTGTGATTAATTTGGTGTGATTTCAATCTCCTCCAACACCACAGTTCAAAAGCATCTATCTTCCTTCACTCAGCCTTCCTTATGGTCCAGCTCCAGTTCAGTTCTTCTTAAATACGTATAGATCAGTGTTTCTCAACCTTGGCAACTTTAAGATGTGTGAACATCAACTCCTAGAATTCTCATGCTGGCTGGGGAATTCTGGGAGTTGACGTCCACACTTCTTAAAGTTGCCAAGTTTGAGAAATACTGGTATAGATTATGGCTGCATTTCTATGTCATTGTGAAGAATTCTGGCTTACATGAAGGAAACCATGTTGCTCATTTGGCTGCCAGAAAGAATGATGTAACACAGGAATTCCTTCCATGATTGTTTACTTCAACACGGAAACTGGGACACATTTCTTTCTTAAATAAATCAGGTATTAGAAGCCAGGAACAAAACAAACAAGGGATCCTTGACTTTTTTGATAACCCACCCCTCCCTCCCAAAGGATTTCCATGAGCACCTTGAAACAGCTAGATGGTATTTGAAGTTTTATCATGCAGAGAGAGAGGGGGAAGGGGGAGCCAATGTGGCATAGTGGTTAAAGTAGTGGAGGAGGGTTGGGGAGACTCATGTCCTAGTCCTCCTTAGGCATGGAAGCTCCTGGCTGGGTGATTTTAGGCCAATCTCTCTGTCTCAGCTCTAGACTAGGAAGCTGAAAAACATTTGTCCATCAACCCACAATGGACCATCATGGTAGATTATGACATTAATGAAGAGGCCTTCATCTTATGGTGGACTGGCTAATAACAACATATCTTTGTTTTTTTAAAAAAATCCTGAGATTCTGATGATGGTATCAGAAATCCAGGAGATTTGGAAGTTTTGGGATAACACAATCATAATGTAAGATAGGAGAAATCAGAAATCATGCTGCAGCAACCAAAAGCATGTAGTAAGTCTATGACAATTACGCCTGAATTGTCCATGAATTATTTTAATACTGTGTTTTACTGTTAGGTTTTTTGAAGTTTCATTTCTAAGACATCCAGGGGCAATATTTTGGGGGAAATGCAGACTTCTGCGTTTTCCCTTATTTTCTGAGAGCGCTGAATTCTGCTCCATCAGCACTGGCTTTGGAAGCACCCAGATTGTCCTAGAGAAGTTACTTCATCCCTTTTGTAACTGGTGATACAGTATAAGGTAAAGATTAAAAATGTAGGGAAATATTTAATAGCTAAAATATGGCTCAAAGATTCACCCTAGCTGTACTTAACTACATCTGTGCAATTCACTTCTGAGGACACACACATGGAATCAATTCTTTCTAAAGACCCAATTGGGAAAAGAATCTTTCTTTAGAATATTTCAGATTCACAATGTCATTATGCATACTTTCTCTCTCTCTCTGTGTGTGTGTGTGTGTGTGTGTGTGTGTGTGTGTGTGTGTGTGTGTACAAACAGAGGGGCATAGTTACTATGCATTCACATACAGTAGAATGATACTCAAGTTGAAAGAATATGACAAATTAAACCTTTGTCCATTTTTAATGCCCAGAAGGTAAATAAAAACTAAAATGGAAGTGTTCTGTTGCTTATTTCCTTTGAAATTAATAAAAATGCACTACATGAATGGATTCTCCCTAGGTGAAAGGACACTAATATGTGACTATTTAGGCATAGGGGTCTGTGCTGGGGGGAAGTCCTGCACATTTGCATGGCTTCTACTGGAGACCTATGTGTTGATCACAATCAGACACTGTAGCTGAAGAACTGTGTGGTCCATGTTCAAAACCCAACACTGCAAATTAGATCTAACTGTGGCAGCTAGGATGACAAACCTGTTTGATACGTGAGAAACTACTAAGTGAACAGTAGAATGAAGAAAGAAAACAGCCTCTTAAGTGCAGGTTTTGAAGTTACCTGCTTTAACTGATTTTGACACATCTTGGATATATGTGCTAAGCTGTTTCACAGACAATTGCAACAATTGTTCTGAGATTTATTGCTATATTTTTCTTGTCTACATGATTATATCTTTGGCTGATGTGTCTAGGCAGTAATTGTACGGTAAATTCCATGTCTTTATGACTAGTACTTTTAATATCTTTGTTTTCTAGGATTTCTTCTTCAACAAACACAAATAAAATGTATTAGTTAAAGACAAAAATACCACCACTAGTAAGTACAAGGTATATGCTTGGACATCAAGATTTTTCAGGTAAGGGAACTGTCATTCCACACTCTACAGAAAAAAAAAATCTATATGATTTGCGGCAATGGGTTAGCAATATGGTCATTTTGGGGGAGATGCTCATTTATAATGTGATTTTCCAGAATCCTCCCCCCTTTTTCTTTTTCACATTATCAGGGTTAATTTGGTAGTTTATTAGCAATGAGGTCGGTGCACATTTAAAAAATTTTTTTTTTTTTGAAAGGAGGACTTCAGACTCTGGACAAGCATGCCACCATTCTGCTACTTATTATAACAATCACGCAAGGTTTAGCGTGCACCTTGAAAAAAGAAGCTGCTGCCTTAATCAGCCCAATAATTAAAGCAGCATGCCTTTAATGCAATTCTTAAGAGAGCAACATCTTTTTCAGGCCTGTACGTAGCCTGAAAACAGATGTTGCTGCTTTAATAAATAGCAGAGCACTGCTAAATAATTTTTGAACCATGCTAAGCCTTAACATTTATATTGTTTTTCTGTTAATTAGTTTAGCATAATAAAATTAATTTTAAAAAATGCAGTCAGGTGTAAGATTAGCAACATTAACTTGTCAGGAAGAAAGAAAATGTAAAACTAACCAGTTCAGCTTTATGATTTGTTTTGTTTTGTTATTTATTTTGCTGAACAGCAATTTATACTGAACAGGGCACCACATTTAATTTCTATTAAATACAATAAAATTAAACAATTATTTTGCCTGCAACAGATTCATTGCGTGGATATTAGTTTCATTATAAATATCTGAAGAATCCTTATCTTAAAGGTTGCTATTACTGAATACAATGTAACGTAATGTAACATAATACAATACAATATAAATGTTATGCAGTGTTGTAATGTGCATGGTGCTTCTGCTCTTCAAAGGAAGTAGCAAGGAAGAAGTTCTACAATGCAGGAATTTATCTACTAGAATTTGACACAGAGAAAGCACTGGAAGGGTAGAGGTAAATATGGCTTGGGAACTAAAGGATTGCACCAAGGGCTTCGAAGGAAGGAAGGGAGGAAGGAAGGGAGGAAGGGAGGAAGGGAGGAAGGGAGGAAGGGAGGAAGGGAGGAAGGAAGGAAGTTAGGAAGGAACTCACAGATGACCTACAAATTAGTACCAAGCATAGAACACTGAAAAGGAAGAAGAGTGGAGCAGTAATACTTCATGAGGAAGATGGTAGGGAGTCTCGTGAGCAGAGCAAGAACAAACTGCATCAACTATATTCTACTTCTGCAAATTGTTACACATGTTCCAGCATCTCCCAGAGAACCGGCATGATGTAGTGGTGAAGGAGATGGACTAGGAACAGAGAGACCCAGCTTCTCGGCTTCCCTTAGGCACGGAAGCCAGCTGGGTGCCCTTGGGCCAGCCTCCCCCTCTCAGTCCTCATACTTCTAATCAGGCTTCATGCCAACTTGGCTGATAACATCCCGGACTCCCTGTTGCATTATGTATTGATTGTTTTGCTATAGCGAGCATAGTGCAAAATCAAGTGGACCCTCCAACCTGCAGGACAAAGGCTAAGGAAAACAGCAACTTTCTCCCACCTAATCATCAGTCTTACTCCAAGGTGGTCAAATTACTGCCACTAAAATGGGTTGCTCCACCTTATTGTCATAGTTCATCTTGTTGATGCTTAATAGATATGAGGAATTTTGGAAATAAGCAAGCATGCAGTCTATAAAGCCTTGGTTATAATCAGACTCTAAACCACCATGGCATTCTTGGTGATGCTGTGCTGCCACAGGCTTGCCCTGTGGAAATTTCAACAGATGGGCAATTTGTCTGGATCAACAGCAATTCTGGCTCTGAGCAGGACTCCTGAACAGAATGCTATCCACAAAATGTGGCCTCCAAAGGTCACTGATATTCACTTCCTTCAGCATTCCTGGAACAACTGAGCAAGAATCCTGACAACCTGCAACTACCCATCCAGTGCCCTGTCCAGATTTTTGTAGTCCAGGTTAGTAGCCCTGCTGAAGGCATAACTTCTCTGTGCATAGGCTTTCCTTTGCAAATCATTTTAAGGCTACATTTTGTGCATGGAGTAGTTCACCATCTAAGGGGAATAAATGCAAGGACAATCCAAAGCTTAGTGTGATTGATTGATTGCCATCAAGCTGTTGTCCACTCTTAGCGACCACAAAGATAGATTTTCTCCATGACGATCTGTCCCTAACCAGGTCTTTCAGGTCTTCCAATGGTGCACAGACTCATCACCACTGTAAATAAGTCCATCCACCTTGCTGCTGATCATCTTCTTCTCTTTCCTTCCACCTTTTCCAGCATCAGAGCCTCCTCCAGAGACCTACATATTCGTATAATGTGTCTGAAATAGGATGATTTGAGTCTGGTCATTTGTACCTTTAGTGAAAACTCTGAGTTGAAGTTTAATGTGAGTCCTATGCATAAATGCAGGGCAGTCCTAAAATATTCTAAAAGGTCTCCTAGAAACAGGCATGCCTGGTATCTGCTCCCTATCTTATGTCTATTTGCAATCAACTGATCCAGCCCTACATCTTTACAAACTGCTGCTGTTGCTTAAAGACAGGGTCATGAGATAATAGCATGAAATTAATCAGCAGAGATAAATAAAATGTACAAGGGTCTTGGAAACAGAAACATCCTAGTTTTCAGAAACATCCTAATTTTCATCAATGTGACATCAGGGTAGGTGCTAGGAGGGTCTATCTGGGGATGTTGTTGTTGTTGTTGTTCAGTCGTTTAGTCGTGTCCGACTCTTCGTGACCTCATGGACCATAGCACGCCAGGCCTTCCTGTCCTCCACTATCTCTCGGAGTTTACTCAAATTCATGTTCATTACATCGGTGATGCTATCTAACCATCTCATCCTCTGCCGTCCCCTTCTCCTTTTGCCTTCAGTCTTTCCCAGCATCAGGGTCTTTTCCAGTGAGTCCTCTCTTCGCATTAGGTGGCCAAAGTATTTGAGCTTCAGCTTCAGCATCTGTCCTTCCAATGAGCAGTCAGGGTTGATTTCCTTTAGGATTGACTGGTTCGACCTCCTTGCAGTCCAAGGGACTCTCAAGAGTCTTCTCCAGCACCACATCTGGGGATGTAGGGTGCCATTATTGAGAAGTTATATCACATTGTAGATGGTGTGAAGGATCAGAGAAGGGTGTCTACATGAGTTGACATATATGGAAGCAAGCAAATGCTTCTCCTGTGAGGAAGCCAAATGGGAGTTAGCTAATTGAGTTTCTTCAGGCCTTACACTCCACTTTAGGCAGGGCTTGAGATAGGCTATTAGAAACAACTGTCCTGCCTTGGTATAACCAGATGATCAGTTTTCTGGACTTGTTTGGATGATAACCTTCTCCATGTCAGGTTTAATTCAAATCTTCAGCTTCACCAACTGAGTTTGGTGAATACAGGTCTAGATTTAGATTTAAAAATCTGGGTTGGTCTTGATTACTTCACATTAAATTGTTCCAGCACATGGATGACCTGATCAAGGAGATATCCATGTGTTCATTTCCTTTGAGCTCAAAATGCTGTATTGTTATCACATATGGAAGGAAGTGCACACAGAAAGAGTTTCACCTGTTGGGACATTGATGTAATTTTACCCCAAATAAAACCCACGTACTCATGCATTTTACTTATTGAATTGGTGTATATGCTCCAGATAAAAGCCACCTACTTTTAATTAATTAATTTATTTGATTTATATGCCCCCTTATGGATCAAAGCACAATAACACACACAAATACAAAATATTTTTAAAAAGCCCTAAGTAAATTAAACCAGAAACAATAAATCCACTGAGTTTTAAAGGCTTGGCTAAAGAGAAAAGTCTAAACAGGTTCTGCCAAAATAAGGGGGGGGGGGAAACAAACACAAATTCCTGAGAAAGTGGACTTTACAGCTCCTGGAAACAACACAGGAGAAATGTGTATACATTGTACGCAAGGCTTCATAGGTTAAAAAACAAAGTTTGGCATTCTTAAACAGTCCATCCTTTTTAGCAGATTGGTGAATCACTAGATTAAGGTTTTATAATCTGGCTTCACTTAATATATATCATCTTTAGGAAACTCCAGCAGGGATTAATGAGGTATTAAACAGGCTAAACATGAAATTTCTGGAACAGATTATAAAACTGTAGAAGTATTGAGCGATCAGCTTAATTGGACTTCCAAAATAGAGAAGCAGAGTTCTACTTGATGGATTTACTATTAGATTAAAACCAGATATTCACTAAGCATTAGGAAGAAAAAAAAAGGGGGGGTAGTGTAGAAATACTCCCAAAATGGTTATACAAGCCACATAGAGGAACAAAGAGGCAAACAGACATTTCTGCCTCTAAAGACAGATTATTCCAAATGTTTTCCAAAATAAAAATAAAAGACCATAATAATATTGACCTTACTGAACAATGGCAGAATCACACAGTGGCCCAACACTTCAAAACACAGATTTCTTTTACACTTGTCAGTTTTCACCCAACCTTTCCCCCTATCCTGCAGTAGACTTGTAGAATTTGTGGTCTGTCATATGCAGGAACATGTTGCGTTGTCAGATGCTTGACAGTCTTCTTTTTTATACCACATTTACCAATATAGTAATACGTTTCCAAATATACTTAGAAGATTGTGTATGGTCTTTGTTGCTACAAACAATGGAGGTTTGGTGGTTTACAGGTTATGGATGCTTGTTAGAAGTGTGTTGGGTGGGAGTCAACTGACTTTCCCCTTCATGACTGTTCCAATTGCCATTAAAACCACCAGGTAGGTTTGAGAAACTCTGACGACACCATCCTTGCTGTCTTCATGCTTTTGTCTTTGAAAGAAGTGCATAGCGAGAGTTTGCAAAATTGTAAAAAAAAAAAAAGAGAGAGAGAGAGAGAGAGAGAGAGAGAGAGAGAGAGAGAGAGAGAGAGAGAGAGAGGGGGAGGAGAATCAAGGAAAAGCATTAAGTCAAGGCTGAAGCTGTTATAACCTTTTTAAATGGGCTTCTGCAATTGAACTGGCTTAATGAAGGCAGAATTAGAAAAATAGAATAAAATTGCCAAGATATGAGGGGGGGGGGGGGGAGCAGATGATCTGATGTTTAATTCTTCTACCATTCATATGCCTCTCCTGCCATTTTTCTGAACTCCAAATCACTTCTCTGTTCAAGAAGAAGAATCTATTTGCATAGCTTATGTTCTTCAGTGTCAGATGTAGCACAAAGGGTCCAAGCCAATTTCAAGGGGCTTTGTCAGCAAGATACATATTTTCTAGTGTTCATTCCTAGCTTCTTCTTCCTCTTCCTAGTGGCCTCGTTTATTCTTTCCCTTCTCTTGATCTGACATTCATTCTTTCTGTTCCCTCTCCTCCTGCCCTTCCCCTCTCTTCTATGGAAGAGGAGATTGAGCACGGGGCAGGAAAGGACTCCTGTTGACCCTTCTTTCTTCTTCTGTTGGCATCTTCGACCTAAGTCTGGTATTCTGACCCTAAAGATCAGGTTCACAGTCTCCAGTGTTTGGAGACAGGACCAGTTGCCGTCTGTCACAAACGCTAGAATGCTGCCTTCTCTTCGTTTTCAGAGAAACAGCCTTTTTTCTGCTTCTCCTGCTTCAGGCCCCAATGGAATAGGTTACTCAGTGGCTCTCCAGTCTTTTCTTGACCCTCTGATGAGGCTGTCTTCCCACCCTGGCACTTTCCTCCTGGTTCATGTGTCCCAGCAGCAGTGAGCTCCTGAGTAAGTGTTTTGTGAGAAGAAAGTAGAGAAAAGTACATTGGGGTTACCTTAGATTCATGTCAGCTTGCAAACCCAACAGGTTGTGGTGTAGCCAGATCTTTAAAAGGGAACCATCCAACCCACCTTCTTGATAATACTTGAAGATGTTCACACAAACTTACTTCCCTGTATTGATGAAGCTACATATAATGCCCAGGTCTTGCTTGATGAAGCTTAGTAAACCCTAACAAGTATGAGATGAAGATACTTGCATAAAGCCCAAGGCATTAGCTGACTATTTTCTAGAATTGAGAGTTTGTGCTTGTGCAGGTAAATTAAATTTTCCATGTGGTATCTCAGTTAACTCTGCTATATTTGTAATAAGTTCTGCAAAAAAAGTTCTACTATGGGAATAACAGTTAAGTCACCAAAGTATCGTGTCTATCAAATGTGAACTTGAAAATCGGTTGTCCATAGATAGGTAACATCTGATTTGGCAATGAAATAATCCTGTAAGGTTAGTGAGAATTAGTTTGTTTATAAAGTATTTGTAGAAGTATTAGTCAGTTACTACAAAAAAGAAAAACAGGATAATATTTTTATTAGGATCAATCAAAAAGTTATAATATATGGAAGAGACGAGACGAGACGAGACGAGACGAGACGAGAAGAGAAGAGAAGAGAAGAGAAGAGAAGAGAAGAGAAGAGAAGAGAAGGATGGAGACATAACAGAAAAGTGTCACTACACCATGATATAATTTCAGGAGTATAGAATATTTCTAAATACAAACAGAGTATGTTCTTTCTTGACTCATGAGATTGTATGTATTATATGGAGACAGGATTTCTGTATGTGTGGAAAAAAAGCTCCTCTATGCAGAGTTTGTGTTTCTGCTTCAGTTATGTAAACACTCTTTCAGAGGTCTACAAACTTCTTACTCACTGTATAACGAACAGAGTACACTGACTGTATTACAAGACATACAGCCAGTTTGGAGTAGTGGTTAAAGGCTCTGGACTAGAAGCTGGGGTCTATGAGTTCTAGTCCTGTCTTAGGTATGAAAGCCAACTGGGTGGCCTTGGGCCAGTCACTCTCTCTCAGCCCTAAGAAGCAGGCAATGGCAAACCACTTCTAAAAAAGTTGCCAAGAAAATTGTGTGGCCTTGTCTGTGTAGTCACCAGGAGTCAAGATTGATTTGAAGGGAATACAAGACACATTTTTTTTGGAAGAACATTTCACAAGAAATCCATAATACTTCTGCGGAAAGGCTACTGTGCAAGGCAGTGGTTTCGAAAGAATGGCCCACAGGAAAGAAGAAGAATGGAACGAAAGGGTTCTGACAGAGCAGAAGACATGGTTTGTTTTCCTGCTACAATTCATCACAGCTCTATTTTGCTAAGACACCCAACCAAGGGCCACTGCTTCGGCAATTAAGACTGTATTAGAAAGGAAATTTGTGTAAATGCACTTATACATGCCTGCATCTCTGCCTGAAGCTTATGAATGAATAAGTAACAATGTTATGCACAGGGCTAAACCTAATGTCCCTAAACATCGTGGTAGACCTTAAGTAAAGTCTCCTTTGACTTGAACTCAACTCATGGTGACCTTATAGACAGGTCCATTTAGTTGTAGTTGGCAACAATATAGAAGTGGTTTGTCATTGTTGGAAAAAGATGAAATTAACTTGATTTTTTTTCCAGCTCTGAACTCAGACCAATAGCTTTGGGGGCTTGCCCTCAAAGGAGTCGGACTCAACTCCTCTTGAGTACGTAGACAGGTTTCTTGGCAGAGCAATAGTGAAGGGATTTGACCTTGCCTTCTTCTGCAACTTCCCACCACCCTGGAATTAACTGATAGCCTCCCATCCAAATATTAGCCAGGTCTGCCCCTGCATAGCTTTTTTGCAGCTTCAGCTGGCTCTTTTTGAACTGGTAGATTTTTAAAAAATCCAGCAAACCAGCCCATCCAATTTGCATTTACTTGAGTGTCCATGAGTCTGTGTTGATGCTTGCTTGTATGTGTAGGATATTGCTTTTGGGAGCATCTCAGAGATAAGCTGCAAAGAGCAAGGAGTGCAATGCCCTCTAACGTTTTCAAAAGGTCATGAAACTCCAGTGTCATATAACAATTACATAAAGAGGATCTGTGGATTCTTATCTCCTTGAAACGTCTGAGGCTATTCAACCTTCTTGGCATGCTAGCATGGCTTATGATAGACATATCATAAGCCATGTTATGTCTTATGATATAGATCAACATATACTCCTAGATAACAAAAGAAATAAGGCCGTTAGCTGGCACGGCAGAAGGGCTGAAAGCAGCTCTTAAACGAAGGCTTTTAGAGAGATGAGGTGAACTTCTTTGGCTGTCAAAGAGGCGACACAAATGGTCTTTACAAATTACGGCAATGCTTCCTAGCATTATTAAGGTGGAAAGAGAGGGAGTACATAAAGTTTGTTTATTCTCTCCAAAAAGATGGAAGAGGGTAGGACTCTCCAGATAAACTTTCTGTGTGTTGCCTGCATGTGTGTGTAGAGATGTGCAAACCATTCCATTCTGGGGAACTCTGGAACATTCCGTTCTTCTCCCAAGGCCATGCCAATCTGATCATCTAGAAGACATTCTTGTATTTTTCTGGAAAACCACAAACCACTTCCTGTCCAGAAGCCTTGCTTCTAGAAAAATGCCAGACAATTGTAGTAATGGTTGGATTAGTGTAGTCTAGTCTTAGAGAACGAGAAGGAAAGGCTTTAGTGTGCAGGAAAGTACTGCCTGTTCAGGTCCAAAGGCTGTGTTCTGCTTGATCCAGTTAGTGCATTAACTTCTGGAGTCCCAGGGCTGGATTTCCTTAACAGGCTAAACCAAACACACACACACACACACACACACACACACACACACACACACACGTAAGCAAGTTAAGCATGTTCTGCAGATACATCTACTAGTCTTTACCTGACCTGTTTAAGTCTGGTTTGCAAACCCTGCCAGTATCCCATTCAATGAGAAAACATCTCATTCTCCCTACTGCATGGATGACTTCCCTCTGATTTCTTCTCCTCTGCACAAAGACATGCAGACTTGGCCTTGATGTGCAGCAAAGAACTTCAGAGAGCCTGCAATAGAGAAGTACTCTTAGGGGTTGAAAGTGACTATTAGGAATTCTAGGTCTGTACAAAGTAACAAAGAATTGTTCCATTCAATTGTGCATTTCAGGGAGGTCTTAAAATATCATTCTTGGGCGAAGGGCAAGCTTGCCAAATTGCAATACTTGGGAATGATGGGCTGATTTGGCTGCAAGTCCGTATCCTTATGCAGTACCAAATCAAGATTCTCAAATCGGCTTTCCTCATGCTGTTATGATTAAGGGTAATCCTTAATAGGTAGAGATACATAGATAGATAGATAGATAGATAGATAGATAGATAGATAGATAGATAGATAGATAGATGGATGGATGGATGGATGGATGGATGGATGGATGGATGGATGGATGGATGGATGATAGGTACATAGGTAGGTGCTGGGAGTCACTTGTATGTGTGGGGACATAGCTATGTACCCCCTGATCAAAAAGGAATCTCTTGCAGTTATCACTGCTCATTAACTCACATGGTTTGGTCTTATCCTGCTATTACATTTTGGGCTGACATCAACAGGATTGCTATTATGACTGTGGATCAATTGCTGTATGTCAAAGACACAGGTGCTTTTCTTGGCTTTATCCCCAATATGTGAGATCTATTAAGACATCAGGAGCTGAGGAGCCTTATGATGAAGGTGAAAGAAGAAAGTGCAAAAGCTGGGTTGCAGTTAAACCTTAAAAAAACCAAGATTATGGCAACCAGCTTGATTGATGACTGGCAAATAGATGGAGAAAAAGTGGAGGCAGTGACAGACTTTGTATTTCTTGGCGCAAAGATTACTGCAGACGCTGACTGCAGCCAGGAAATCAGGAGACGTCTACTTCTTGGGAGGAGAGCAATGGCAAATCTTGATAAAATAGTTAAGAGCAGAGACATCACACTGACAACAAAGGTCCGCATAGTTAAAGCAATGGTATTCCCTGTAGTAACCTATGGCTGCGAGAGCTGGACCATAAGGAAGGCTGAGCGAAGGAAGATAGATGCTTTTGAACTGTGGTGTTGGAGGAAAATTCTGAGAGTGCCTTGGACTGCAAGAAGATCAAACCAGTCCATACTCCAGGAAATCAAGCCAGACTGCTCACTTGAGGGAATGATATTAAAGGCAAAACTGAAGTACTTTGGCCACATAATGAGAAGACAGATTACCCTGGAGAAGAAGCTGATGCTAGGGAAAGTGGAAGGCAAAAGGAAGAGGGGCCGGCCAAGGGCAAGATGGATGGATGATATTCTGGAGGTGACAGACTCAACCATGGGGGAGCTGGGGATGGTGACGGCTGACAGGAAGCTCTGGCGTGGGCTGGTCCATGAAGTCACGAAGAGTCGGAAGCGACTGAACGAATAAACAACATTAAGACATCAAGAATTGTGGATTGGCTATAAGACTTACCAGACAAGATAGGAAGGAGAAATCCATATCGAATTTGAAGCAATGGGTTGCCGATATACAGTATATTGATTGTCAACATTTTTTTTAACTAAGGGCAAGGAAGAAGACTTTCGAGTAAAGTAGTCAAAGTTTTTGTTATTGCTCTGTTTATAAAATAACATCCCTCTTTCTTGTTATTACTATGCTTAGTAATTTTGAGGTTATGTTGATCATTCAGTGCTGTTGTATGTACTTTCTTAGTCTTTTAAAACAATTATTTTATTATGTTAAATTAATGGTTGATTAATTAGCATAATAAAGTAATCATTGTTTAAAAAGCACTGCTCCAGGAACTCCTAATAAAATACTTTTGAGTGCACTCTTGCGAACCATCTTCTCTGGCATGCAGGATGTATGATTAGCCTTCCCTGCTCAGTAACATGGGTTAATGTAAACTCTGTACGATGCTGTCTCAGTTGCCAAACAATGGGAAGTGGAAAATAATCTCTTATCTAGAATAAGTACAGAGATTCATTTATTTCTGTCTACAGCACTTTCTTCTTTCTCTTGTGCATCACAAATTAGGTAACATTTGTCTTAAATGTTGATGGCTGATCTAATCAGCAATCCAATCTCCAGGGAATAACTTCCATGTCTAACAACAGATATGGCATTAAACAGATCATCAAATCATTTGTAGGCAATAAGTCTACAGATCAGAAGAGCATTAAAAAGCCAAAGGACAACTGTCAATCAGAAGTATTGTTTGCTCCAGGAAATTAAAAATTACAAGTCAGGGCTGCTGAATCTGTGGTTTTTCTTTCTTGTCTCCAAACAACAAGAAGACACATAAGAACAGTTGTTATTATTATTATTATTATTATTATTATTATTATTATTATTGATGCAATGCAGAGGTTTCATTGTATCTGGGGAAAAAATGGCTACACCACATTCTTGGCAAATTTGTTATATACCAGGTTTAGCATGCTTCACTGTGATCCAGGAATATGCAAAAAACTGTGCTGAACAGTGTTAAAAAGAACCAAAAAATCTCTATGCACGGCCTGCATTGTCTGTACTTTTCCCCAAAAACAACTCTTGCATTAGTTTATTCTTGAGGATATTAAAAGAAAGTTGGAAACAGAAGATGTGCAAAGGAATAACTCCAAACAGAGGCAGCATTTCGAATTCCAGATACTGAGAGAAAGATTCAAAAACTCATTTTTGGATATATTCAAGATTATAACTGCATGTGTTTTAAGATAAGTTGATGTTACTGTAGAGTTTTTCTCAGAACAAATCAAATCACTTTCCAGCAAAGATGTTTAATCCTATGGAAGGCATTCCTCATTTATATATCTGGAAGCTCAGAAATGACCACCTCTTACTACTGAGAGACATCTGATTTATTTATGAAATTTATGAGCCGTCCAATCTGTTATGAATCTAGGTGGCTATCTTGGGCAGACCCCTATGGGGAACTTCCTCAATTGAACAATTTATACACTATACTTTCATCCAAAGAGGGATTTCAGCATGATATACTGTACATGAACACCAAATGGATAAAGCGTGTCTACTGGTATGCTCCTTTTTCTATTCCTTCTAGGAACAAGTGACCGCAGTCAGGACAGGGAGCTCTACCACTTCTCAAAATAAACCCCTTGGGTAGTCTCAGGTTCAATTTATTATCTCTCATTCAAGCATCCCTATGTGAATTCAGGGGAGATGATGGAATTGGATTGCAGGGTTGTCCTTTAGAATTCATAAATTAGTAGCCACCTGCATTATAATACACAATTGTAGTGCAAGGTATACACCAGAGAATAGTCATTTTAAAAGCAATGTAAATTATTTAAGTAATTTGATTTTGTTTGGTTTACATTTTTGTTTACATTTTATCAATGCTCTTATTGTTTTAAACTTTTGTTTTCATATGTAGCTAAGGGTAATATTTTATCTACTGTTTTAATACAGATCTCTGAGCACAATAGAAGAACAGAAGGGGAGTCACAGTATTACCCCAACATTTTACAGGGGGGATGTGCTCAGCAAAATTTATTTATTTATTTATTTATTTATTTTATTTTTCAATTTTATTCCCCGCCCATCTCCCATGCAAGGGACTCTGGGCGGGTTACAATAAATAAAAAATTTAAAAACTATACAAAATATCTAAAAACACAAGCATAACATAATAAACAAAAATCCAAGATGGAATTTGGACCCGCAGAATAGATCGTGGAGCTACGGGGCCAGCCAACCCCAGGAGGCACTACTACCTCCGTCGTCCCAGGCCAGGTGGCAGAGCCAGGTCTTAAGGGCCTTCCGAAAGGCCAGGAGGGAGGGGGCCAGTCTCACCTCCGGGGGCAGGATATTCCACAAGGCGGGCGCTATCGCAGAGAAGGCACGCCTCCTGGACCCCGCTAGATGGAATTCTGTTGTTGAGGGGGTCCGAAGCATGCCCTCTCTGCATGCACGGGTGGGGCGGGCCGACGTTATCGGGACGAGACGGTCCCTCACGTACCGTGGTCCTATGCCATGTAGGGCTTTAAAGATAATCACCAACACCTTGAATTGGACCCGGAAGCAAACTGGCACCCAATGCAGCTCGTGCAGCAGGGGTGTCACATGTGCCGATCTCCTGGCACCCATAACTGCTCGCGCCGCTGCATTCTGCACCAGCTGAAGCTTCTGGATACTCTTCAAGGGTAGCCCCATGTAGAGCGCATTACAATAGTAATAAAAATGCTACCATCTTCTGACAATCTCCCCACAGAGATACTGAAAAGCATTGAAGGTCTCAGGGATACTAGATGAAAGTTCCTCCTTTGAGGAGCAACAGTCTCCAAAAGACACAACCCGAAACCTACCTGAGTGGTAGTCCATGCTAGTAGTAGATCTCCCAGGCTCTCCAGAAGGGTCTCCAGAAGGAAACTACCAATTATGGTTGGTAGTCCCAATAGTTGCTGAAATTTTTTCTCTGCATTTTCTCTGTGGATCACCACATCATCCCCCAGCCTAACCAAGACAGTCTTAGCCCTGTGGTCCATACTGAGCCTAGTTTGAAGTGGGTCAAGGCAATCTGCTTCTTTGGGAGCCCTTGAACTGAGAAGCCCCCAGCTTCTCCATAAGGCTGCTTAACCAATGAAGGTTGGACACTGCCTTTTCTCCAACTTTGTTCCTCTCCAAAGAATCCACTGCAGGCTTCTTTAGGGGTACTCTAATACCTATCTGCCATAGATCTCAAACAAAAAACAAAAAACCAACAACAAATGTCCTGGTTAGTGGTTAGGCGGGGAGCACCAGAACCCAGGTGCTAGACTAGGAAGAAGGAGGAGGAGGAGAAAGGAGGTAATGGCAATTCACTTTTGCATGGAATCTACATGGATGTGTCCATGCAGTAATCAGGAATGAATATCTCCTTTAATCAATGAGGCATCCTGCTCTCTGTCAGAGAGACATTTCTGATGTCTCTAATAATCTGGCTAGAATGTACCAGCCAAGTTGGACAAGATCCAGAGGAGACATGATAGATGATACTGCTCTGAGCATCATCTTTTCTCCTCTGGAACTTGCCCAACCTGTCTTCAGATGTCAGAAACTGAAATCAATCCATTTTCTCTTACCAGAAGAGCTACCAGACAGTCTGTATTTGACAGCATCAATGTGGGTATCCAGACTGGTCCAAAAGCAAGAGATTTTATGTGAAAATCACACTCACATTAAAGGCATCACAATGAGCCCCTCTAATGGAATCCTGGAAGGAGGAAAGGTATACAATCAGTCTCCTTATACCTCACACACGTCATGAACTGGCAGATACAATACATATAGAAAGACAAGGTTTTTGCAGCATGTATCATCTGCAAAAAATGGGCTTCCTCCTGTTCTTTGCTGGATTTAAGTGACAGATCTTTTCACCTAGTTGTTCTTCCAGCTCCGCCAGTTCACCTGCATCTTATGAGACCATCTTCGAAGCAGATTAGAGAAGAGAAGGGATCAGCCAGAGAATTGGCCAATTTACAGGTGGGACAATTCCATGGTCATTTGAACCCCAACCAGTAGCCATCCTAATAAAAACAACAGTGCTGCCAAACTCCTTCTATTATTACTTATTTTGATTTCAACAAAAGAGTGCTTTAATAAAAACTTACAAATAAAATCTGTATTTTGTTTATCTATACTTTTGGGGAGTATATATTTGCAATCTTAAGGAGATATACAAGCTTTTAAACAACTGTATCTAATATTTGTCAAAAAAGACATTTATATAGATGGCTGCGTATGCATACAGGCTCAATACTTTGCCAGGATCACGGTCTTCCTTTTCACAGATGGGAGAAATCTATTAGGAATTACTTTGTAAAAAATAGAAGCCAAACAACCCTTAATTAAACCATTTTTCAGGACTCTTGGCAGTTGTGTTAATTTTATATTCAATCCAATTTCCCACACTTTATAATACCACTGATCCAAAAAAGCAAGATGGACTTTAGTTTTTTTGTAGTAAATTTGGCAGCCAAATAACAAAACGTGTATTATTTTCTTACATTTCACTAATTTATATGAGAAAAATGGAAAAGTGGTAGAATTTCTCCAACTTCCTCCATAATTTCAATGGACATTTCCTCCAGAACTGGTACTCTGTACCAATTTGAATACAACTTCTAAAGCAATTTGTTGGAGACAATGTTGATTTATAATAATATATAAATGAAGGATTTTTTTTAATTTTGCTTAGAAAACCAAGCAAGGGTATTGGAAGAGTATGAAACAGGAACAAAATTTAGGAATAAAAGGCATCATCATCATCATCTATTAAATTTATATGCTGCCTGATTCCCAGTGACTCTGGGTGGTTTACAATTGTCAAAATATTTAAAAACAAAGAACAACACAAAAACAGCACAATACAAAAGAATGATAGCAGAGAAAATAAACCAAGAAGGGAACAGAAAGGAAGAAAGGAGTGTCAGTCATCCTCTCCAAAGCTTACTCTATTAAATAATAATAAATAAGGATATTACCATGACTTACAGTATGTTCCTGTTTTGTTTTTGAAGAAAAGAGCTATAATTATGACCGGTGCCAATTCTTCATCATATTTCTTCTAAACATTTACACCTACTTGGACTAACATAAAGTCCAGTAGATTCTTGAAATTGTTTTTGCAACTCTTTAGCAGTGCTGATTAACCTGGCAGACAGTTTATCAAAATTGATTTCTAATCCACGTTGGCGTGTGAATTTTTTCTAATATAACCATTCCTATTAGGTTTTTGAAGGGAAAAAAAAAGCATATAACTTCAAACACATTTCTTATGTGATTCTGTTTTCATATTAAGACCTTGAACATTCTTCTCTCTTAATATTCTTTGCTCCTACTTTTATACAGAAGGTAAATATTTTTTTCTAAAAAAGGCTGCTGGTGGGGGGAAGTTACCACCCCTTTTCAGGAAAAAGTATCTAACGGTATGAGCAAATGAACTTGTTCTTTCTTGGTCTGAATATATACGGTGTTAGATTTAGATCCCAGATTGGGGTGTGGATAATTCCTCTGGGTATTACTGTAGGGGACACATATCATGAACTTTGCGGTTCTCCTTCTCCTCAGCCCAACACACTTGTTTGTAAAATGAAAGGATCAGAGACAGAAGTATTGACAACAACCAAATGAGAAAGCAGAAAAATATCAGGCGTGAATTCCATTACCCAGGCTTGAAAGAGTGAAACAGTGCCCCGGGCAACCAAATAATGGTCCATGATCAATAGAATCAAATTCTGCTGACAGATCAAGGAATATCAAGAATTCATAAAGCACTGAAATTTACGTGAATAAGAGTCAATGCAGACTCTTCCTGGAACTGGAAAACTGAATTTAATTGAAATTTCTTAAACTGTTGGTTACCAGAGATAACAGAAGCCTGACTAGAAAGACACTCCTTAGGACTAACAATGGAGTCACTTCCTGATGGGGCTGTATATAAGCTGATAAACAAAAAATAAATAAACTGTTACCAAATGCTTAGTTTGCCCTCACTTTCAAACATAGCTTTGTTATGTTGCATTGACTGGGTAGATAAAACTCTATGTAGGAAGCAAGGATCCTGCTTGAATAATTGAGGCTGGTTTCTGACAACATTTTTCTTCTTTTAAGTACAAAGTCATGAAAATGAAGAGGAATTTCATATGTTGATTTTTGGATTACACTTGAGATGTAACAAGTGCATACTTCAAATATGTAAAACGTTAGTTGAGAACTTTACCATATATTAACTGGGAAGCTGTGCTTGGCAACATTTTCAAGTTTTCATCATTAAAAAACCCAATTTTCCTTCAAAGTAATGTGGGATTTGGTCCTTTGAAACTTACAGTATGCCTGCACTTGCATCTTAAAATAGCTAGCCATGATAGGTGAACTGCTGGCTTTGGCAGCAGATAAAGAAGAACTTCTAAAGTTCAATAAATTGTCATTTATATTAATTTTCTGCCTGGAAGCACAATGCTTTGAATTTTTAGTAGCATGGGTAGGTCATCCAACACTTCAGAAAGTCAACCATCTTGAATCAGATTTTTTTTTTAAAGGAATCAAAATACACCTATCTGTTTCAAATAGAGTTCCATGTTGTATTTCTGATCTGCAAACTTCTCTTTCAAAAGAAAAAAAGAGTCACTCAATTCATGGTGACTACATCTATGAAGCTTTTTTGGCTTTATTATGGAAGTGCTTTCTGGCTGGGATTTTTGTTTTAATTTCCTGGCCTCACCTAAACTCATGGTGGTCTCCCATCCAATTAATAGCCAGGTCTGACTCTGCTTAGCTTCTGAGATCAGTCAAGCCAACCTTGACTGACATATAATACAATCTGTACTTTGAGCTCTCTATGTAATCCTGTTTAAAAGGATGAAAGTGGACAGGCATTAATACAGTATCTGGCCTCTAATCACATTTAGTGGATTTTTTTAAAAAAAAGCCGAAACAATTGATATTACTTTATTAATACTTTACATTACCCTGAGATCTCATGGAAATACAATATTATGATATCAAGATCAATGAAGAAACCTAATTAACTTTAGGTTCCATTTTAACCACCAAACTATCTGTTCCAAAGATGAGGACATGGAGATCTTTGTGGCAGCTAAAGGGCTAAATCATCCTGGGCAATTAAGAAAGGGAGGAAACAGGTTAATTTTAAAAGAATACTATAAGGTGTCATCCTTCAAACAGAGACACTGTGATGTGCAATTCAATTTAGGTGGTTAAAAATAAAATAGGAAAGATGAAACATGCATATTCTAACCAGGTGCTACTCCCTATCATCTGAAAGAATCTCACTGACCCATGTCAGAAACACTACGCTGGATGTGAATGCTCCTAGGTCTCCCTCAACAAAGCATCTTTTTAAAAATTAAGGCAATTAAAATACAGAATAGTGGATTTAATCCTCAAAAGAAGACAGACATTATAGGAGAGCTGTGTTAATCTATGGTAGCCAAAAACCAGGAAGTAGCACCTTTTGTTGTTGTTGTTCAGTCATTTAGTCGTGTCCAACTCTTCGTGACCCCATGGACCATAGCACGCCAGGCCTTCCTGTCCTCCACTGCCTCCCGGAGTTTACTCAAATTCATGTTCACCACATCGGTGATGCTATCTAACCATCTCATCCTCTGCCGTCCCCTTCTCCTTTTGCCTTCAGTCTTTCCCAGCATCAGGGTCTTTTCCAGTGAGTCCTCTCTTCGCATTAGGTGGCCAAAGTATTTGAGCTTCAGCTTCAGCATCTGTCCTTCCAATGAGCAGTCAGGATCAATCCTTTAGGATCGACTGATCTGACCTCCTTGCAGTCCAAGGGACTCTCAAGAGTCTTCTCCAGCACCACAGTTCAAAAGCATCAATTCTTCGGCACTCAGCCTTCCTTATGGTCCAACTCTCACAGCCATACATTACTACTGGACAAATTTTATTTAAAGGCAGAAGGTTTTGTGAACTGCAGCTTGTGAAATATTATGCCTTTAAATAAAACTTGTTAGTCAGAAAAGAAGTACAGAAAAAATCTGTACTACCAGACACCTTCTGAAAAGAACATAGGTGCATCATGACTATGTAACTAATTCACTCTCACTCACTCACTCACTCACTCACTCATCTTGTACTCTGCTTTTGCCTTCGGTGAATACACTGATGATAAATGCTACGCTCCCCGCACACAAATCAGGCTATTATTTTAGGACCCATTTAGGTCTCTGATTGCTTTAGAACACTTTTGCCTTCATGAGGGCTCAACCACATCTCTTAAAGTTGGATGGAATTTCCTGGCTCAGGATTCTACTAATTCAGATTTTTCTCCCTTTTGGGACTGTGCCAGTTTGCTTAGCATATTTATATCTTGGCTGGCTGGTGTCTATGATATGTCCAAGTTCTTTCCAGACTGACCTATGAAATCATTATGTTCAGCTAGAAGAGTTGTATAGCAAATACTTGTCCAGCTGTAATAATGATAGGCATTGGCGATCTTATCACCAGTTTTGGACTGCAGGCATAACAGGAATCTGCTATACACTATATATTAATTAGTATAATTAGTACTCCCTGGAAACTACACACATGTATTAATTACCAACGTTCCTGGAAGAACAAAAAATTGGAGAAATATTGGAAATATTGATATAGTGGTCTTTGCCTTTGCAACACAGTACCTCATTGACAAAAGTTGGATTTCTACACAAAGGGTTAAGCAATCTGTTGCATTCTCGAGGTTTTGACTACAACTCCCATATGTCCCACTTAGCAGACCCTGCAGATGTGCTTAAATAATGTTCCATGCATATTTCTGTACAATAATGCAAAGGTTGAATAGTACTGGGAGCATAATCTTTACAATACCTGGAATCTAAACCAATTATCATGGAATATGTGACCCACAGTGTTCAACTCAGCTTAATTAAACCTGTTTAATTCTCTCTCTCTTTTTAAATATTTGTATTTGTAAATATTCATGCTACACAGTTTCTTGCCTTCCTAATAGGACTAACCAGTCTTGTAGATGATATTTCTTAAGCAAAATACCTATCAGGGTGCAGTTCCACATAATTCTACAGAAGATCATTGACATTCCCGTTATTAATTTTTGTTAAGGAAAGCTGCTGGTTGGACCACTTCCATTTCCCCAAGGAATTGGAACATTCGCCTTTTAGATCCTGAAGAAATATTTCAATGTTTACCTGCAGACACAGAGATAAGGGACAGCTAGGTGACCGCATGAAGAAAGCTAAGCAGGGTCAAGTATGGGTAATACTTGGATGGGAGAACTTTGAGACACCCCAAGGTGGTAGGCTATGCTGGGGAGAAACAAAAAACAAAGAAAGCAATGCCAAACTATTTCCTTATTCCTGCCAGGGAAGCTACATCCAAGCTCAAGTCAAAAGCAACTTTTCACCTGGGAGAAGTCAACTGATCCCTTTTACAGATCCTGCTTCCAATGACATACCAGCTCCCTTTGAATCAGCAAGTAGCTATAACTGGAAAGGGGATCATTCTTCACTTGACACACTGTGGACCTCTTATACTGCTATGCGAAAGGACATTAAAGAAATTTAAAGCAGAATGTTAAGACTGAGGCCCGAATGTCTTTCCCCACTAATTGCTGCCACAGTTTTGTGGAACGTAACTTCATCATAAGCTGCCAAAATTGGGTATTTTGCTTGTCATCCGTTTGCTTGCTGGGGAGAGGATGATCGGTAGATGGTTTCCCAGAGATAGTTGCCATGATCACACCCTTTGCTTTGTTAGTTTAAGTTACAAAAGCAGCTGCATATTTGGTTTCTATAGTAAAAATGTGACTGAAACAAGCTGAAGGCAAAATCTCATACTGACCGCTTGTTGCATGGTATTCAAGAAAAAACCCAACATCCCTTGTCAAGGTTCATAACATTTGAAGACATAATCATTACTGATCTCATTATGGGAGAGCACCGTGCAAAAATGAGTTATATTGTAGACCTGATCAGAAATTACTTAATGGTTTTACTCACAGAACAGGTTTTCGTTGGTTACTGATTTAACCCCTTCTAAGGTTCGTGCCAAAAACTGAACCATGCACTGACCAAACAGGCTGAATTTGTCCAATAAACCAAACCACACAAAATTAACCCAAGTTAAAACTATCCAAGTTGTGCTTAACATTCATTGCAGTGATGAGCCTTGTAGCTGACTTCTACTAGGTGGATGTGGAGCATGTTGTGAGCCACTGTGGTGGGAAGCTCTGGTAGGACAGACCCGGCCTCTGACTTACCTTCCTCTTCCCACTGCACAAAGAACAAAGCATCTGATATATGCCGAACCCCTTTTATTTGAAGAAAGCACATGCGCTTCCTGCTGCACACTCTAAGGCCCGTTCTAACCCAGGATGATGGGTGTGCTTATATCTGAAATGCTGAGATCAAGTGCTCTGCATTTCAACTCCAGTCTGGATGAGACGGTATTTTCTCTCCATAAAGTGAATTCTTCCTGCTGATCAACCTGTACCTGCGTTCCTGGATGTACCATTTCAAATAGAATATAACCATGGAGTTTAACAGCAAGGATCCTCAAATATGAGAAGGGGATTTCTCCGTCTTTCTGGGGTCCACGTCCTTGCTTCCCCCCATGAAAGTGACTAGCAACCATTCATTCTCATGAGAAGTAAAGTAGGAAAGTAAAGGTGAAAACTGCCATTCTCTCCTTGCAATGGATGAGTCAGATCTGATAGTGTATACTGGGTGGGAAGTTTAGGAAGCACAGAATGGGTAAATACTGAACCCCGTGCCCTTCAAATATCCAAGCTCTTCTTGCTTTCACACATGCCCACCCATCATCATGATGGGCTTTTTGCTATTAAGTATAGAACAATGTTATGATTTAACTGTTTTTAAAAGCTGTGTTCTCATGACCCTTAAGAGAGAAGGCTCCCCAGGAGGATTGCAAGACCATCCTATTCAACTCTTCTCCATTTCAGCAAAAATTCCCATCCACCAAGTCCCGGAAGAAAGCAATGGCACATTGTTGCCAAGAAAACCACATGGCTGTATCCATGAAGTCATCACGAGTCAAGCTCAGCTTCAAGGCAACATTGTCTTTTGACCAACTCACATCCACCCTGCAGAACTGTTTTTCGTACAATAATCTGTATCATCCAGTTTGCGCTCTCTCACAAATAAGGAACAGGAATAAACCAGTTGCAATACAGTATTGAAAGAATTCATTTGTTTCAAGAGAACAAGCTGAATTGCTTCCTCTGGGGAAATGGAAAAAAAGCAAGCAAAATCTATTCTAAGTATGGAGAGAAAAAGTATCACCTGAACCAATGATTCTCTGTACTCTCTGAATCCAGTTTTGTCCGCTACCAGGTCATTTTGACTCTCATTACAAAAAAGGGATATATGAGAGGAAAGCAATGGATAGGAACTTTTGAGAGAGAGAGAGAATGAAAGAGAATGAATGAATGAATGAATGAATGAATGAATGAATGAATGAATCAATGAATGAATGAAGGAAGGAAGGAAGGAAGGAAGGAAGGAAGGAAGGAAGGAAGGAAGGAAGGAAGGAAGGAAGGAGCCACCTGTTATTGTCACCCTGTTTAGCAAAACATTTGTTGCATTCAATAAACATTTCGTTGCTTGGTTATTCACTCCCCTCCCATTAGAAATCTCATTCTCTTTCATTTATTATATCTAAAATTCAATTCAAGCCAAGCAAACAGAATCAGCCAGCCAGTTTTGGACTGGCTGCCAATGGAACACAGTTCTGCTGGGCATGTTGCTATTTGCTTCCCAGAAAACTTTGGAACAGACTACAAGCAAAGACTGTTCTGCATTTGGCCACACATTTGCAGACCTCCTTCATGCAGAAAATTGACAGATGCTGCCTGGACTGAAACTCCACCTTGCTTGAGGATGGCAACATCATTCAGGTGCAAGGACCCAAACAAGGACCCAAACAGTTGCGCAGTTTCCCTTTACAATCTGACTCACCATCTGGGTTCCTGTTTTCCCACTTACGTAGTGGGTACTGCAACTCTGCAAGGCTGGATTTCTTGCACTTTTAAGCCATGGTCAATTCCTTTAGCACACTCTGATCTATTACTCATATTGCTTCCCCCAATACGTAAAGTCAGAAACACAAACGTCAAACTAGAAAGGATTTTTGCTTCAGGTAACTGCAGATCAAGGTTTCCTTGGACATCTACGCATTTAAAAGTCAACCACGTCATAACCAGGAGCTGATCAGGAACAATATGGACAGGAGTGGTGGTGGGGAATCCAGCCTATATTCGTACTGAAATGGCCACTGGCATTATCTTTGTGCACAAGTCACCAATGCTAAAAGAATTTACAACGGGGCACGTTTGCCAAAAGTTTGGCAGGTGAAACAAGAGATTAATTTTTCGAATTAGCTCCCATTATGTTGATGAATCATAACGGCAGTGGCTAATTCTCGAGAGGCTTGACGATGGAGAAATCTTAGCAATTTAGGGCAGTGCAAGCCTGCTGAAGCTACAGACAAAGGCCCGGTTCTCTTCTACGGATTCTCTTCACCATGGTTACAAGCAAAATAAATCAAGGCTAAACATTTTGTCCAAGACCTGGTTTTCCTGGGCAGGTTTTCAAATGAAATCACCCCAGTGAAAAACACCCCTGGGTTTAAACCAGACCTCAAACACAACCCCAGATGTATTTTAACCACCACCACCACCACCACCACCACCACAACAATCCAGCAGTGCAACAAGCACACACTACAGCAATGCCTGCTGCGGTTTGCAACAGCACTGATGCCTTCCCTTCCCTCTCACCGTCTTCGGCATCTGACACACTTCTACCCACAATGCTCTCCCTCCCTCCCTCCCTCTCTCCTGTGTCACGCACGTGCGCACACTTACCCCCACCCTCAGAGTGGCTAGACCGAGAGCGCACACCCTTTACACCCCACATACCTTCCCCTCTGAAGACGACAACTTACCCACAAGTTATATTTCATTCAAAACTAACCGTCTTTTGCATTCCCACCATGGGAAGGGAGGGCTGGGTTTACCCCTCCCCTCTCTTCTCTGGCAGGGAGGAGGGGGAAAGCAGGGCCCATATGGCTGGAAACACTTCTAGCAGCAATCATGTGGTACCGAACAAAGAAATCCAGGACTACCTTAATCTCAGTACCAAGCAGCTTGGAGCTATTTGCAAGCCTGTGCTCTCTCCCCCCTCGACGGGCATCCTGCTCGCTGGCTTTCTTTTTTCTGTGCCTGTCCAGCTCCAGCACACACACATCAATTATGCATTGCTTGTCTCCCGGTTTCTAGGCAAAACCAATCACAGATGGAGTCTTGCTAATGGGCTCCCGCCGTACTTGCCAAGAGGTGATTTGTGTTTCCAGCAACAACCCTCCAGAGACAATGAAAAGAGAATCAGATTCGGCTTTCCAACTTCACACGTCTGCGCGGACAGACCTGAAACAAGCAAGGGGGCACTCGCTAGCTTCCGCGTGACAGGGCGTCTCTATGTGCAGCGGTCAGGAGTGGGGAGGGAGGCTCCTGGACTCACCCCCACCCTCCCTCCCCCACAGGGAGGGGGGAATTCCAACAAGCCCGCCAGACCCTCAGAAAATTCTCACCTCTGCTGCATGTTCCTGGCAGTGATGGTTTCTTTTTGGAGTGTCTAAGAGTCCGTTCTTTTCCTCTCCCATTATACCCATCACTTACGGGCGCATCAATGCACATACACCCTCACCGACATAGATACATACAAGGCAAGCCGACACAGTCCCTTTGCCAAAAGGGAGAGAGAATGAGAAGAGAGGGAGAGGGGGGGAAGAAAACCCAGGCATCTCACATTTCAAACTTGCAAGGAGGGGGGATGCTTGGAAGATTGGGACAAAGGCTGGCTCCCTGGGACACAGCCAAAAGGCAGAGAGAGTCCTCTTCAATCAATTAATTAGAAGCCACACTTGTTTGAGCATGCCTGGTAAACTGTTAAAGGTGTCCGATCCAAAAAGACTCCTGTTTGAGACAGAGCTGAAGGACAGGATCTCCCTCATCCTCTATTCAGAGATACCTTTGACTAAATCCATCAAACTCGTCATGCCAAGTGAGCATCCAGAGGAGGGAGGTTCTGCTTTTGGGGAAGATGCAGATGATGTTGGTGGCTTCCTGCAGGAGGGCTGTGCAGCCCACAGAAAGGAAGGGGAGGAAATAGGCACCACCTGTACAAAAAGTGAAATTCATCTTGGCAGATGATTTGGGCAGAAAGGAGAAAAGGAGGGTTACTGCTATCTCATCCAGAACTGTATCTGAAAATTAGGTTGGGGTGGAGCTGACTTTCACTCTGACTGTATTTATCACACAGAGCACTTGGGAATATTCAATATTTACTCTAGTCTAGAAGGAGTAAATCTTTAAATGAGAACCAATGGCAAATCAGGATCTACTCCCCATCATTCTTCTACAACCCAGCAACATGGAAGCATCTGATTAACCTAAGGTGATCTCAGGAAGGCGAAACAGGGTTGACCTGGTTAGTGCTTAGATGGGGGAACAGCAGGAAGCTATGAACTGTACACTAGACTGGGAAGTTGATAACACATCCTGGAAGACCACCACTAAGAAAATCACATGGACATATTCATGAAGTCAAATTATGCTTGATTTAAAGGAGATACTGTTTTTTGACATTCTTCTTGAAGCCACACAACAGGAAAGGCTCAATATTCTTTTACACCTGGGAAAAGTGTGCAATTATACAGCAACCAAATTCACCACATCCTTGATTTAGTTATCATTACCATGATAACAGTTACACACACACACACCACATGTTAGCCCCACCACTCCCATCTTCTGGGAGAATTATAAGTGAATTATAAGTGTGCAAAAGACGGCACAATATTCAAGATTCCATTCAAGGATGGAATCCCATCCTTTATTATGTATGGATCGAGTTTAAAGTCTCAGAAGACAGAGAAGCAGTGGGGGATGATTTTGAATCATTGGGATGGCAGCTAGTGCTCCGTAAAGATCAGTTTACCTTCTGTGCTGTCAGAGCAAAAATTAGCTAATGCAGCTACTCATTCCATATAAGTTCAATGGGTCACTGAATTCAGTTCATTTTCAGTGCAGAATCTGGATAGCCTGGGCACAATTTAGAATGCCCAAATTTATTATAATACAGTGTATATATAGTCTGATACAAAGAATTTACTGCCTCTAAATCGCTAGTCTCATTTCTGGAACAAATCTGATTGACATCAGAAGCCTACAGTATGTTCAGGATGAGACATCTTCTTAAACTGACTCTTGACCTTGAAGTTGTCATACCGAGGGCTGTAAACTGACACAAAGCACATCATTTATTCATTACATTATTGTGGTCTAAATCCATTCATTCTTTGCTTTGAAGTCATATCTTTCAACTCAAGTTATTGGTGACTTCACAGAGACATCCTTACATTCATCTTAGCAACAGAGCAGAAGTAGTTTCCCACTGTTCAGTTTCTTTTCGCCCCTACCTTCCAGTCTAGAATCCAGTTATTACATCTACTGGTGGTCTTCCATCTAGGTACTAACCAGGACTAAATATTCATACATAGCTTTTTAAAAAAAACTCAACCAAGCTTACCTACACCTGCCAGATAACTGTGACTATTATTTATTTACTTGGTATATTGTCTTATTTTTATGGATTGTATCTACCACAAAATCCTCTGGAGAGTGGGCAGAGTATAATTTTTAAAGAAACACCGAAGACAAAATAAAACCACTGGCCTGGTGCTTTGGATATGAGTGAATGAAGAACCATACAGCTATACTATAGCTGGAAAAAGAGTGGTCCTGGCATCCAAGAGAAGAGCCACAAGCCTATCAGAGTGTGAGGATGCTGTAAAAAGAGGAATGGGGAGGCTTTCCCCCAAATAAGAAAGACTTTATGAATACAGTCCCCAATGTTGGCTTAGTACTTTTTCAGATGATCTGAAAGGTGACTTCTCCAGGGCTGTTTCAGAGGCATCGCTAATTCTGAAGCCAAAAGGCAGGATTGCATCTGTGGCATCCAACACCCACATGCTGATCTCATGGTATAGTTTGGGGTGAGAGAATTTAGGATTTCCATCTCTCACATGGTATTGGTTGGCTCAGAAGCAGGCATAGGGGTAGCGCCAATGACCTAGAGAGGTGGCAGTCTCCCTTCACTGGATCTTTTCAAGCAGACAAGCATCTCTTTGGGATGTCAATTTAGTTTCTCCACTGAACAGGGGTTTGGACTAGAATCTAGATGGTTTAAAGGACCCCTTCCAACTCTAGAATACTATGATTTTATGTGTCTCCCCATGCAAAACTAATTATTCTATCTAAACTTACAGCAGCTTTCTGGATCACACTTGGGGGTTACAATGATTTCTTCCCTGCCCCAATACAAATTTAAAATTAATTCCTTGACAACATTTACAACTGCAAGGTCTTGCCAACTCTGACTTCCTTTGGCTTAGTTTAACACTTTTCCAGCATTACAGTTCTACTATAACACTCTCTTTAAAAAAGAACTGAAATTGGTCCTCATAACATCCTAGTTGTTTAGGATGTTCAAATTAAAATCAGCAATGTATGCTCCATGGAATGAATAATGATTAGGGACATAAAGAGGAAATCAGTAAGATATTTCCCCTCCTTCTTGGGAATGGGAGGAGGAAATGGCTGTTTAGTGGTGGTCAACTGAGAATCCGCCTTTTCCTGGCGTAAAATCCATTGGTTAAAAGAAACCACTTCCAGGCACAACATTCACAAAATCCATCAAGTCTCTATACCAAGTGCTTGCTAGCAGTGCCTGCTGATTTCAATTAAAAATACAAGAATGTTGGCGTCAAAGGACTGTTCCTTCTCCTCCTCCTTTCATCTAAAAGTTTTTAAAAGATTGAGCACATGTCATGAAGTATTATTGTTTTCTGATTAGAAACAAACAAGCCTCCGATTGTACAACATTATCTCACAGACGTATATTTGGAAGAAAACCCTGAAGGGCTGCACTTGTAAAAGGTCTGGGCTCAAAATGCATTAGAAGTGTTTTTCTAACTTCACTTCCTTCAGATGTGGAAGCAGTATAATCCCCCTACTCCTGGAATTGCAGGACTACCTTGGGAAAGGTGGAATTAACAGTCCCTCTCCTGTGGAGTCCTTGGTGCTCTCTGAGCCTTGTTGTTTTCTTGCAGACGTTTCATTGCCTGACTAGGCAACAGAGAGCAAGTCCCACTCCCTTTTTGCACTGAAGATGTTGCCTAGCCTGGCAATGAAATGTCTGCAAGAAAACAACAAGGCTCAGAGAGCACCAAGGACTCCACAGTTCAACCCTGAGCTACAAATATTCTCTTCGATTAGTCCCTCTCCTAAGCAATACATGCCAACCTACTCTAGCATTGATTGATTATATGCCATCAAGTTGGTGTTTACTCTTAGTGACCACATAGATCAGAGCTTTCCAAACTTTTCACGTTGGCGACACACACCAATGGTGGCAGCGGCGGCAGCTCGGCCTGCGGTGTCCTGGTCTGTCGCGCAAAAAACTCGGAAGCGCTGATGGGGGGAACCAGAAGAAGCGGCAGTCCCGCCAATCACTGCCGCGCCGCTGCCACCAGCTGTGGCGGCGCTGATTGGCGGGAGTGCCGCTTCTTTTGGTTCCCCCATCAGCGCTTCCGGGTTTTTGCACAACACACCAGGACACCGCAGGTGACACAGTAGTGTGATGCGACACACACTTTGGAAAGCTATGACATAGATAGATTTTCTCCATGATGATCTGTCCCTAAACTGATCTTTCAGGTCTTCCAGTGGTGCATTCATCACCAATGTACTGTAACTTAATTCATCCACCTTGCTGCTGATCGTCCTCTTCTTCTCTTTCCTTCCAACTTTCCCAGCATTAGAGCCTTCTCCAGAGTCTTCGCATAATGTGTTCGAAGTAGGATAATTTGAGCCTGGTCATTTGTGCCTCACGTGAGAACTCTGGGTTGATTTGTTTGATGATCCATTTGTGGAGTCCTTAGTGCTCTCTGAGCCTTCTTGTTTTCTTGCAGACGTTTCATTGTCAGGCTAGGCAACATCTTCAGTGCGAAAAGGGAGTGGGACTTGCTCTCTGTTTATATACCCTGGCTCATCCTGCTTGTGTTGGTGGAGGTGTTGTTCTCTCCTTAGTAGTTTTTTGATTGGGCTGTTGTTTGCTACTTGGTTGATTGACTGAGTTAATAGTTCCTTGATTAGGGTATATTGTGCTGTTTGATTGTTACTCTGGTGCTAATCCTGGTGTTAATCTTTGCATATCTGGGTGATGATTGCTGGCAAGGAGGTGTTCTGGTCTTCTGGCTTTTCTATTGTCTCTTATGAATGGTATGTAAATGTTTTTACCTCTATGGGTCTGTTGATGGCTGTTTTGTCTGAGTGCCAAGCTTCCAGGAATTCTCTACATTTTTGGACTTAGCTTGTTTTAAGATGCTCACAGTTTCCCAGTTGAAAGTATGGTTAAGTCTGTCCATGTGTTGTGAGATTAAGGAGTTTTCATCGTGTCTTCTGACTGCTAGTTGGTGTTTGTGGATGCGTTCTGCTAGTCTTCTGCCAGTCTGACCTACATAGTGGCTGTTACAGTCCTTACACTGTATGTTGTAGATAACTCCTGTTTTTTCTTCAAGGGCTACTGGGTCTTTTGGGTTACTTACGATGTTCTGAAGGGTTTTGGTTGGTTTGTGTGCTACGGTGACGCCGTGTGGTTGTAACAGTCTACAAGTAGTTTCTGAGATGTTTCTGATGTATGGCAGTATAATCCTTTTCATAGCTTCTGTTGGTTTTGCTGTGGTGGGTTGAGTGGTCAGGCACTTTTTGATAAAGTTGTGTGGGTATCCATTTTTCTGGAAGATACTATATAAGTGGTCTGTTTCCTTTTTCCTTTTTCTGGTGTTCTGGGTTGCTGCAGTGCGTTTGTGCTCATCTGAATATTGTTCTTCCACAGCTCCTCTTGTGGGAGGTTGGGTTATTGCTTTGGTAGTGGAGCACTTGGTTAGTGTGGGTAGATTTCCAGTAGACCTGTGTTTCTAGAATGCCATCATTTCCTCTACTGATGAGGATGTCCAAGAAGTGTAGTGTGTTGTTGTTTTCTTCTTCCCTTGTAATCCATTTGTTTGTTTTCTTGGCTATCTATGGTATTCTCAGGAGTGTTCTCTAACACCATAATATACCATTGTATAAATCTAGAAATCTGATTCTGCTGTAGTCTTGGGGAACATATACTTGGCTGACACAGACCTGGATTCCAGAAGGGAAACAACTCCTTCTCTCTTGAGCAACTCATCCAACCATTCCACAGGCTGAATTATTGTGATGTTGATGTGTCTCCAGAGAGACATCTCTATTCTTCATAGTTACCCAAACCAACAGTTTCCATATACAGATTGCTCTTACTGCATTGGGATATATCCAGCTACTCTCTGGAGTTTAATCAGTGGAAAAGCAAAGGGTTGTGTCTTACAGAGCTGTGCATGCTTGAAAAATGATTTGACACAGATGATCTGGAACACACGAAAGTGTGAACACAGCATTTGTCTAAAACAGCTGTGTCTTTTTTCAGGCTTCCACATGCAACTTAAAAAGAAAGATGCAGTTGCCTTAATGAATTATCTCATTCAGTCATTTGTATATTTAATGCAGAGCTGCCTTTTTCAAGCTTATGGAAGCTGAGAAAAGATATAACCATTTTAAATGAGTGCACATACTTGTTCCAAAGCACCTTTTAATAATTTTTGAAGCATACCCAACCCTATTATTTTATATTTTTCAACTGTATTATACTTTCTGAGCATTTAAGTTAAAATGAAAGACAGCAGTATTAAACATGGGTTGTCTTATTCTTCTCATTCTGTCTAACTTGTCAGTGCTTCAGTTCCTCAGCACTTTTCAATAATGGTGTAATACCTTCCCTTGTGGCATCATCTATGCCCAGTGCCAATCAATCCTGCATGGGTATTTCTGGCTTTGAGGCCATAGAGCACTTCATGAGAAAATCCATGAACTTAATGGAAGAAGCTTCAGAAACAATGCTTTTAAGGAGATCTGAGCGAAGACATCTACTTTCCCCATAAAACCTGGCCATCCCTCCAAAGCTGGGCAATAACCTGAATTAGAAATGGGATTTCTAATAAGAAAACATAAGAATATACTCTATTCGGATTTCACCTACTCAAGTCCCTCTGAAAAGTGTGTGTGTTTCTCATTACTTTTACTTACAGGCCTGTTGCTAATAGATTCAAATCTAATATGTTAAAATCCCACTTTAGTATTTACAGCACAGACTTTTGTTTTAGAGGATGTCTCCTTGATTTATAAGCCATTATTTCCACCTCCTGTGAAAAAGTGTTTTCAGGACTTCATTTTTAAATCTCTTTCAGCATATCACAACCCCACTCTGCTTTCCTTTTGAAGTGGTCATGTTTTAGAGTAGACAAATTGCCTATCTAGAAGTAATGTATTTGCTTTTCCTCTGACAAATCTACAGTTTCTAATCTCACATTGCTTCTCAAAATACCAACTTCTGTGATGACATCTGAGTCACAGTAGTCACAAGAATCAGGTGCTATAGCTAACTAGATTAAAACCTACTTCATAGCATATTGCATTTTGAACTAGTGGTTATTATTGGCAGAAATTAATCATAAAAGGTCTCCCCACTTTTCCAGGACAAATTCCCAGGTGTTTCCAGGGATTATTATGTTTAAACTTCAGCAATGGCTTTGTGTCAAGTAACATCACGGGAAAGGATCTCTCAGCAGAAAAAACTATTTAAAAGACCACAATGAAAAATCCTTCAATTTCCATATTGAAAATTCTTCAGAAGAAGAATTCAGGGAAGATTGGCCCAACTATTCAGCAGAGCTCTACAACCTGAAAGAAGTATCTCTAATCCGTCCACTTTAATATTTTTTAATGGAATCATCTGCCTATTTTTTTTTAAATATTGACTTTGAACCCCATAAGACAGGGTTTCCCAAACTGTGGGGAGTACCTCCCTTGGAGAGGTGCAGACAGAGTCCAAGGGAGGTGTGAAGAATCTTTTAGTTTTACAATAAAAAGTTCTATTGGATTGTTTTCATTGTTTATTTTGGTGTTTGGATTTTTAGGGGAGGTGTGTACTTTTTAAAAAAAAAAATCTGTTCAATTGTGCCTGATTCTCGGAGACTGCCTGGACAAGTCCCTGCAGTTTTCTTGGCAAGGTTTTTCAGAATTGGTTTGCCATTGCCTCCTTCCTAGGGTTGAGTGTGTGTGACCGGCCCAACGTTTTGTTTTGTGCTGGCTTTGTGCCTGAGGCGGGACTAGAACTCACGGTCTCCAGGTTTCTAGCCCAGTGCCTTAACCTCTACACCAAACAATAAAAAGTTTCATTGAATTTTTTTCATTGTTCATTTGTGTTCATTTTGGTGGTTGGATTTTTAGGGGAGGTGTGTACATTAAGATTACACTAAAGGGAGGTGTGATGGCAAAATGTTAAGGAATCCCTGCCATAAGAGATTAACATGTTTGTACCATTCTCTGAAGGTTCTTAAACTCTGCATTGCTGTAAACCCCTAAATTGATAAATGAATGTAGGTGACCCCCCACTCCAGGAATAAAACTAGTTATTTTATTGGGGTTAGAGTTTGGCAAAAATCAGTTTTAATAGTTAAATGTTCATCTATGTATCAAACAAAATAGCACAGACTGCAAGTATAGAAGATAAAATCTTTTCACTGAAAATTAAAAAATAAATAAAACAAAGTTAAAACCCAATTTTTAATGGGAAAGTTAAGCTTGCTTAGTTCTACATAATTCATTGCACATTCATTTTGGATCAATATTTTCTCTTTATAGTAGCAGCTGCTGAAAATCCTGACTTTGCTGCTGGCTTGTCCAGGTAGAGTAGCAAGAAAATCCTGATGTTCCCCAACTTTGATGTGCACAAGGATTGCACATCCGAAGCAGGAGCCATGTCAGAATTCATTTTAGCCTTTGCTTGGACAGGAGTGAGTTCTAACAGTGATCCTATGTTGCAAACAAAGCCCAAATTCTGTTATAACACACTCTAGGCCGGCCTCTCCCCTGTGTGTGGACAATACTGAAACTGTTTTGACTTGAACAACTGGACTTTTTATTTCCAAAAACGGGGATCAAACAGTTATCGCCATGTACCTTCCTTCCTAACAAGGCTACACCATCACCGTACTCAGTGACCAAATCTGAGTATCTGGAGAGTTTCTTCCATTGCATTTAAGAATGCAACTTACTTCAGACCACTGTCTCCCAGCCTCCACTTTTTCTGGATTTATAACCACTGTGTCTGATGTTGAGTTTTCTAAACCTTCAGCTGGACTAATAAAAGTATGGATTTTGTATATTTTTCAGCAACTTCTCTAAACTGACACAGAGAATGAATCCACATTGGATGTTCAAATTATTGATGCAAACTTTCTCTGTGTGGGATTGCTGGTTTTAGGTGGGTCTTGCCTCAACCCAAGCATGTCTGTCTGGAGTGTTTTGGTCTACTGGGAACTGTGGTGGGAAAAGAGTTGGTGACATAGACCAGCCAGGTCCTACTTGCTCCATCTGTAAGTTTCATGAGTTTAGGTTCTAGGGATCTGCAGCTGATCCAAAACAGTCCGCAGCACCTCCACAGTGTTGCAGTTTGTTGCAAAGGGACATTTCCCCTGTTTAATGCAGACTACTATATCCAATTATCCAGACTGCAGAAGAACAGAGTAAAAAAGAGCAAATAGAGATGTTTCCATCTCTGTGATAAGCATCTGTGGATCCCATTTGCAAGTTTCTGCATTTATTTCATCTCTAATCAAATTAATTCATCAAGACTTAATAAATATCAATTAATACCATTGTTAAGAGTATGATTTGTAAAACCTCTGATTCCTGTCTCTTATTGAATAAGCAAACTAATATTCTTTCCAGAACAAATGAGGGCTGAAATTGGTTCACATATAGTGCAGTTTTAAGGAATACTAATATAATACACAAACTTGGAGTGCAAGATACAAATGTTAAACATAACTGAAGTTCTTTTTTTCACGATGACATATATCTTTATTCACATGTTTAATATGTAAGGTAAAGGTAAAGGTTCCCCCCGCACATTTGTGCAGTTGTGTCCGACTCTAGGGGCCGGTGCTCATCTCTGTTTGTTAGCCAAAGAGCCAGCAGTGTCTGAAGATGCTTCCACGGTCATGTGGCCGGCATGACGCGCGTGGAACGCTGTTACCATCCCACCGAAGTGGTACCTATTCATCTACTTGCATTTGCATGCTTTCAAATTGCTAGGTTGGCAAGAGCTGGGGCGAGTGCGGAAGCTCACTCCGTCACATGGGGCTAGGGATTCGAACCTCCAAACTTGCGATTGACAAGCCTGGCGTCTTACCCACTGAGCCACCACGCCCGTTTAATATGTACCTGTTATCTTTTTGAATGATTTATCGGTTTCAATCGTTGAATGAGGCCACATTTCAAACTAGAAATTAAGATCTCCCAGAGTTTGCTAACAAGGAGATAGGAAAGTAGTATGAATGGATGGTATGTATCAGACCCAAACATTCTTGGTAATTATGCTTTGGTTGAAGTGCCTTGTGTTGGCATGAAATATGAGAGCTTCTCCTCACCTCCCCAAAATTAATATTGAGGAAGCGGTCTCTCTGAACATCCTAGTTTTGTTTGGACTTTATTCAGCTAATGCTTTCTACTGAAAAAAGTTTTTATCCAAATTTCAGAGATCAGTAGAGCTTCACATGGCAATAAGGATAGAACACTTGGTTCGGCTTCAGTGAATTGAGAGGTGTACTCTGGGGAGGATGGAAAAACTACACAGTTTTGCTCTTATCCGGATATACACATTCTGAGATTTGGAACCGGACATTATCAACCAATGGGAAGATGTCCCAGAAAGGTAAGACGAAGGGACACTGGTTTCTTAGGAGTTTAAAAGCTTATCTGAAAAGCCTTTGCTAAGTCCTAAAGCTGGGCTAGCAGTCAGCTGAATTCAGAAATATACTTTCCAAAATCTTTCAAGTTCTCCTCCAAACAACATTTCATCCCCCCAAAAAATCAGAATTTACGAGAACAAGATTAAAACTGCAATTAAATCAGTCTCCTCTCTTTAGTAATTATTCATATACCTGTTTTGCCGATAATGACTCCATGCTCCAGGCTGTCTGCCTGAGATGCTAGGACAGAGACAGGAACCTTGGTAAATTGACTTTTCTGGCTACTCTCCTGCTTCAAGAGCTGTTTTCAAGGGCAGATGCAGAATGCTAGATGAGCAAAGCGACAAGACAATTAAGGACGAGTGTTCTGTTGGAAAAGGTACTAAAGACCCCATGTCAGCATTTACTCCCATTGTAAGACTGTGGAGATTTAACTTTTGGCTTTCCATTACAGAAGATTATGAAAAGCATGTATCCAAAGAGGACAATATTTGTAATTTTCTTTTAGAGATTAAGGGTTCCACAAATTTCCCATGTTTTACGTGCTATTTATCCCCCCCCCAAAAAACAAAACAAAACATAGGAGGCATCTTTTTGGATGGTAGAACAGTTTCTTTTGGTAAAGCCACTCCAAGAAAGAAATCATGGTTTAGAAAGGAAGCGGACGGCTCTGGATCTTATGTGAAAGCAGCAATGAACCATGTTATAGTACAATATGTGACTCTGGCATAAGTTATATTACCTTCCCCTCTGAAGCTTATTTCTCTCTTTGTCATGCTCCCCCCCCCCCCCCAGTATTGCAGTTTTAGTTCTAATCACCAAGTGATTAGTAGTTTGATTATATCAGGAATGTTTTTAATATATAAAAATGTTATCTATCTATCTATCTATCTATCTATCTATCTATCATCCATCCATCCATCCATCCATCCATCCATCCATCCGCCCCTATACAGTAGTCAGACACGACTGCACAAATGTGTGGGGGAACCTTTACCTACCTACCTACCTATCTTAAAATAAAAATTCCCTTCTCACCCCTATGGACGGTATGTGTCTTCCTCAACCTCGGGTCCTCTACCAGAGGCCTGGGAGTTTGAGGGTTCTGCACCGTATCTTAGCTGTTCCTAGCACTGCACCCTTCTGGAGAGAGAGCTTTGATGTTGCTCCTGGGATCTGTTGGAGCCACTCTCCCAGCTTAGGAGTCACAGCCCCAAGTGCTCCTACCACCACTGGGACCACTTTGGCCTTCACTTTCCACATCCTCTCCAGTTCCTCCTTCAGGGACTGGTACTTCTCCAGCTTCTCATATTCCTTCTTCTTGATGTGGCTGTCACTTGGCACCACTACATCTATTACCAACACTGTCTTCTGGTCCTTGTCTACTACCATGATGTCTGATTGATTGGCCAGTACCATATGCATGTATAAATTGATGTAGGCTTTCTGGATCCAATCATGGAGCATCTCATTAAAACTTAAGTTAATTATTAAGCTAAATGTCTATGAAGGTTCTCAGTCATCCAGGTGGAATTGTCTGTAGCTTGAATCATGTCAACTGGATTTCTATTTTCTCCAATGTAGAGTTCAGAGAAACCAAACAACTTTTGGAGAAACCAAACAACTTTTGTACAGGAGGATGGCCCAACACAGGAGAAGTAACACCACAGGACCAGAGTCAGCAGTTTATCTTCATCTAAAGGAAAAAGGACACTCATTTGAGGACATTAATGTTCACATTTTAGACAGAGAAGATAGGTGGTTTGAGAGAGGGGTCAAGGAATCCATTTATGCCAACTTGGAAAATCCTTCCTTGAATAGAGGTGGGGGCCTCAGGCACTATCTTTCCCCCATCTTCCTCCCTGCTTTGTCTTCTGTGCCTAGGAAGATTAAGACCATTTCACAAGCTCAACAGCAGCATGGTGATCTTAACGATCCTCCTTTAGATGATAAAAGGACTTAAAATAACATCTCAATATAACCATGACCTAGCCCCAGGTGTAAGGTCACACAGCTACCTAGAAACATATTTAGGATTCCCTTACCAACTTTGCTCAGACTGAAGAAGCTCCTTGGATAAGGAGCGAAACGTTTCCACTGAGAAAATAGAAATCCAGTTGACATGATTCAAGCTACAGATATTAAGCTAAATCCTATTGAGTTCTATTGGCCTATTTAAAATTATGTTTGCTTGGATCCAACCAATGTTCTATATTGAGCAGAGGCAGCTGGTGTGGAATGCACACTGAGTTTCCACAGATCAGTAAATATAAAACAAATGTATACATTTACAAGCAAATTCTACTTGATTGTTGAAGATTGAACTTAGTAGCAAGGAGTGTGGACTATGAGCCAAAGCATTCAAATATTCAAATTTCACATTAGACAAGAATAGAGTATGATACCTAAAGTAGCTTCAGCTCTGCTTTAAAATGTGAAGTTGAATCTACTGAAGGTCCTCACTGAAGTATAATGCCAGCTGTTGAATTGATGCATACAAAGGCCTTTGAGTGCTCTAACGTTACTAGATACCTGTAATTTATTATTCATTTATTTCTTGAATTTATAACACCGCCCCATTTCCACCAAAGGGGCTCTGGGCAGTTGACAACAAATCAAACAATTAAAATAACATAAAATACAATCATCATAAATATAGTTAATTATAATAAATATAAAATCCAAGAGGCGACAAACTTGTGTTTAAAATAGTTAAAGCTATGGTTTTTCCAGTAGTAATGTATGGCTGTGAGAGTTGGACCATAAGGAAGGTTGAGCGCCGAAGAATTGATGCTTTCGAACTGTGGTGCTGGAGAAGACTCTTGAGAGTCCCTTGGACTGCAAGGAGGTCAAACCAGTCAATCCTAAAGGAAATCAACCCTGACTGCTCATTGGAAGGACAGATGCTGAAGCTGAAGCTCAAATACTTTGGCCACCTAATGCGAAGAGAGGACTCACTGGAAAAGACCCTGATGCTGGGAAAGACTGAAGGCAAAAGGAGAAGGGGACGGCAGAGGATGAGATGGTTAGATAGCATCACCGATGTAATGAACATGAATTTGAGTAAACTCCGAGAGACAGTGGAGGACAGGAAGGCCTGGCGTGCTATGGTCCATGAGGTCACGAAGAGTCGGACACGACTAAACGACTGAACAACAAAAATGGCAATTGAGCTATCAGACTGCACTTCTCTGGTGCCCTCTGATGCTCTTCTTAAAAGTAAAGTAATTGGCCACTTTACTTTCCTGGGGTACTGAGGCTAATCTTAGGTTTGTGCTGAATATATTTTGTTAGTAGATCAAAAATTTGAAATGAGTTTTGTAGGCATTCCCCAACAGACATTATTCAAAGCCAAGTGTCTGTTTTTGTTTCTGACTTTTATGGATTAGCAAATCCACTAAAAAGGAAAAATAAGGGCAAGAAAAGTTAAGCATCTAATTTTCCCTGCTGCAGATTGTCTCTCCTAATGCTGGTTTATGGAAGTGTGATGTCCAAAGTTTAGAAAAAAGAATAATTGTAATATGGTGATCATAGCACTAGGACACGTACAGAAATCCAGAAAAGACACAGTTAAAAATGCAGCTGAAGTTCCTTCATTTATTCTTTCCCACAGAGCCTAATAAACTGGAGTAATTTCTCACCAGCTGTGTATTTAGCACTGAGACAGAAGGAGAAGTTTCCATTTTAACTGGTGTTTTCCCTCCGAAGAAAGAAGTTTTGCATGTATAGTGATCCTTGAGACATATGTCAGTTATATGGCATCAGTTCTCAGCAGATGTTTGCTAGGGAGGAAGCAATTTGGAACATCTGGAGCCAACAAACAAGAAAGTTGTTGAAGACCGTGTGGAGTGGAAGCCTGGAAACTATGTGACATCCTACACTTGAAGTTGAGGAAAAGCAAGAAAAAGGAAGTTGGTAAAATAGCGGTGACTCACTCCTTACCCACCCCGCTCTATTTCAGAGGGGAAATTAACAGCGATTCAAAAGTTAGTTGACGTCTAGCTAGCTGCCCCTGCAGCAGTCAAGAGTGGAAGATGCAAAAAAATCCAGCAACCAGAATAATACCCGAAGAAACATTTGCATTTTGCTCCTTTCATTCTCCTAAAGAAAAAAAATCCAAATATTTAACATAAAAGTTCAAGTGTTTGTCAGACAGGGATGAGGATAACAGAACATTAAATGGTATTTTAAGCTAAAAGCGATGATTTCTTTATCACTTACTTGCTTTCCCCCTTTAAAGGAATGGTTGTTACCTTCTTTATCAATCCCCTTGACGTGGATTTTACAAAGTGGAAGGAATCTGATATTTTGCAGAGTTCTCTCTATAGGCTAGCACATAAGGGCATATTTACAATGTTATTTAAGCAGAAAACAATGCTTAAGAGCTTAACAATCAGCCCGAGTTAATTTAGAAGGCTTTACAGGTGATCCCATGGGTAGGCTTCTTGCATATGGAGGAGATTTCTGTCCTTTACATCTATCCTTTGAATAAGAAAGAAGTACTACCAGTTTTTTAATGAGCTCAAGCTGAGGAGTGTCCTTTTTATTTATTTATGTCATATTAAAAGAAGAATCAGAGAAAGTCAAATTAATATAAACGTTTCTTGTTGAAATGACTAGGTTCGTTTTCCTCCTACATCCCCCCTCCCATTTCTATGAAGCTGAAGGCTACATAATAAAGCTTTTGATCATAAAAAAAACCTTACATTGCTTCCCTAGGAGGAAATTTATTTCTAAAATTGCAACCACATTGCTGGGAAACGAACCATGGTACCACCACATCTGATACTGCCAGAAAAGGTGTTTTGATTCCCCGAAGCAATATGGTGGAAAGTGGGCCCTTTTAATATAAGAATAATACATTATTGTGAATGAAGCAACTTCCCCCACTTGGAATAGAATGGGGCAGGAGCACTAATAATTAATAAGAATAACAAGAATTTAATAAAATAATGAAGCAGCAGCAGAAGCCCATATAACATTTCTAATTTTCCAAAACATTACATGTGCATTTATCTCATAGCCCTTACAACAATCCTTTATGGTTGGTTAGCATAATTCCCAAGTTGAGATGGGGAATTTAGGCTGAAAGTATATAAAAGGGCCTTCCTGAGACTACTACTCTAATATTAGGACTGAAGATAGATGATAGATAGATAGATAGATAGATAGATAGATAGATAGATAGATAAATGGATGGGGTGGATGGATGGATAGATGGATGGATTCTTATTGACCAGATTGCAACAGATTCCATAAGTATTTGAATCCAGTTTACAGAGATCTAACTGGCCTGTAGAATCTCTTTCTAGCTACTGAATTATTGTTCAAGGATGTTCCTTCATCATGAGGGTCTTTAGGCTATCACTGTGATATTGGCACATGTTCCCCTAGCACCTTCTTGCAATAAGCAAAAAGCTTATAAAGCCCAGCTATATCAACAGAAGATCTTGTTGAAGTTGTCCTCATTTATAGCCAACATCAGAGTCTTGTAAACTTTTTGGACAGAGTAGATTAAAATGACGTAACATTAACGGTAATACCTGAAGCTACATGTTTTGGTCCTGTGAACTGTCCAGACAAAAAGCTATCTTGAAACCACAGGGTAAAGCTTTTATGTAACTCTTTGGCAAAATAGAGGCTATTACATTTTAATCCTCATTTAACTTGTCCTCTTAAAAGAATCACATTTATGGTTTTATGTGTTTTCACTTGGAGTTTGTGGAAATCTGCAAAATGGAAATAGAATAAAAGAGTCATTGATCTAGATTAAAATATATTGGCCTCTGTCCTCCCCAGAAAAGCCTCCAAAGTGGCTTAAAAGTTAAATATCAAATACCAAAAAGTTTGAAAAAAGGCTGCTTTCCCTAAAGTCTGAAAGCTAGGGAACAAGAATTTCACAGTATAGCTACTGCAGGGGACTTGAGAAGTTGGTGACCCTTTCCAAAAGTGGGACAAGAGAAGTTTGCTCTGTTAACTGTGCTGATGTGATCTTTGCAACCTCTTCTCTATCCCAATCATCATCCCTAGTAATGACAAAATAAAAGGAGAGTTCTCTTTCCACCAACACCCCTTACCATCCTTTTATTTCCTCCAGGCTAAATAAATCACAGCTTTCTTTTTTACACTGTTCCCTGTTCTTATCTACAAGCATCAGCACTGACCCAAATACTGCAAAAGTAATATAAAGATCACTTAGTAGAAAATCAGAGGAACAGACATGAAGAGAAAAAAGAAGGAACCAAGACTAAAAATCAAAATCTGAAAGGAAAGTAGGGAGGATATGAATAGCATATAACAGGGGGGGAAAAGATAATTAATGGCGATGTTAAGGATACTTCTTAAAATTGCTTGATAATGCTGTGGAACTCAGCCTTTTCCACTTAATTGCTGTGGAACAAGTCCATGAGTGTCAGAGGTAGGAAGCTGTAAGGGAAGCTTTCTCACTAATTTCAGAAACCACCATTCTCCAGCTTCTAAGGGCCAGAAAGGAAGACGGAGGGAAAAAATAATACTCAAAAGCTGTTAGCTTTTAATCTTCACATTCAAAAGATCCATGAATTTGCAACACCAAAAGGGGAAGTTCTACTAATTTCTGATTAGACAGAGATCTTCAGGACAAAAATAAGGCCCTCTGTGGTTCATTCACAGGGTGATGTTGGAAACTCTAGAATTTTCATGCGTGCTAAACATTTGGCAAGTGATACATTTTGGTTTGCAGCATTATGAAGAAAAGCCTTTTTAAAATATCCTTTTTTATATTGTTGTTTTGGATTTGAAAGCCAGGAGACTGTCTCTGTATTTCCCAGCAAGAAGCAAAAACAATTACAAACTTTTAACAATTTATATCTACCAATCTCATTTTAGCCCAGCAGCAAAATCATTTTTCAAACTGAGTACTTAAAAACTGCTTGTTTATGTGTGTGTGTGTGTGTGTGTGTGTGTGGTCTTAATGAAATTGCTTCTGCAGTGAGCACATTACATAATACAGCACAAGAAGGGAGACTTTTAATGGTGGAAAAGCCATGAAGTTTGAAGTGAAGAAGATAAATTTGATTTAGGAGAGCTAATCATACAGGAAGCTGCTTTTTACTCAAATATTCAATATTTAGGATAATTTCTCAAGGGAAGACCCTGGTATGTTGAACCTTTTCCAGAATGTAATCAGGAGGGAATTGAAAAGAAAAAAACCCCGAAAAGGGTACTTATATATTTTAGAAAGAAACAGAAATGGTGTAGTTTATTTTAGAAAAATTGCTTCTTTTAAAGATGTCAGAGATCAACAGGTAGAAATTCATAGCAATGACTTGGAAAAAGATGTGTCCTACTAAAGTAAAGGATTCCTGCTGTTTTATTAAAGTGTTTGTGTGAGAAAAATACTTTACATTACACTAATTTGCTATATGACTTTGTGGCATTTAAGGTGTACACTGAGTCTATCATTCTGTAGCTTGAATCATGTCAACTGGATTTCTATTTTCTCAGTGGAAACGTTTCGCTCCTTATCCAAGAAGCTTCTTCAGTCTGAGCAAAGCTTCTTGGATAAGGAGCGAAACATTTCCACTGAGAAAATAGAAATCCAGTTGACACGATTCAAGCTACAGACGGTTCCACCTGGATGAATGAGAACCTTCATCGGCATACTGAGTCTATCAGCCATAATATTGGGAAAAACATTTAGGGTTTTATGAAGGAATTATGATTCTTCCATGCTTACGGACATTTTCACTTTGGAATCCAGTGGATGCCACCCAGAGTCCACTGGAGTTGGGCGGCCAATAAATTTAAATAAATAAAAAAATAAAATGCATACGTATTGATTCTCCATTCTTGCAAATAATCTCATATAAATCTATTTCCTCAGAAATGTTTACACAAACCAGGGTCCCATCTGTTTTCTCCACTGGCCCCAATTTCTTACACCCTGTTTCCTCTTCTGGTGCTTGCCATCAAAAATGGCAACATACTACATTCTTGTTAGCATGACAGCTTGGAAAATTCTGAGTATGCTGATGCTATCAAATAAAACATTTTTAGGAGTTCTGCAACAATAATCCTGAAATAGCTACTTCTGCTTGAAGGACAAAATGTAACACACAGCTTGACTGCTCTGCAGAGTAAGTTGAGAGACCCGGGACTTGAATGTTTTTGGAGCATGATAGCTAAAGTATGTGTAAGTTTGGGCCATACCTTGACATGGTAATGTCAAACAAGCCTGTCTCCCCAGTTCATCCTCTGACTTTTCCAGATATATTTGTATTAATTTACGTTCTACATTCGTTGCAGGGTTACCGAGAAAGTGTATGAAATATCAGCAGCATCCATGGGAGGAGGCAAGGTGATGTGGGTGTGTTTCAGAATGATGCAAGCAGCATTGAGACTCAGGTCCTGCCCCTCTACGACACGTGTCACAATGCTGCTTGAACATGGGACTTTTCGGTTTCCCTTTTATCGTCTTTACTTCAGTGTAATATATTTTCAGTATTAGTTATGGGCTATATATAATACCTTTGGAAGACAATCTTACTCGGCTACGAGTGATCGCCAATGAATGAATGAGTTATGGGCAGATAAACACATGTAGAGTTGACCTAACATCCCAGCAAATCTGAGTGAATAAAGAGCGGGCCAAGTTCACAGAAAGGACAGTTCAATGTAATGGACTAAATATGGCACTTGCTTGAATAAATCAGTTCTTAATATTGAATTTTTAAATACACCCAATTGAAAAGCAGATGCTTCACTGCAGATAACTAATTTGAGAAGAGGGACCCTGTATATAATAAGAATGTTCCTGTTCAACTATTTGAAAGACCACTTCTTCCTCTCTATATTATTACCTGGCACCAGATATTCTCAAAATACTTGGTTTAAATGCTCACACATGCTGAGGTGCAGCTGATAGCTACTTGGAAGAGGTGGGCTCTCTATTCTTATTTTAGTCTCATAGTTCTACTGCTACTTAGTTTAATCACTGTGACCTTTCTAGATTGCTTGAGGTTGGTTTTATCCTGTTCTAATAATAATAAGCTGCTTTGAACTGACTGTTTTGTTGTGGTGTTTTGATTTATAATTATATTGCCCTGAGAGTCATCAATAAACAGCTAATCTAGGGTGTTAAGATGATGACTGCAGCTAAGAAATAAACACACCGTCTGCTCATAGAGCCTGTGGATGGCTTGACAGCTAGCTAGCTGATTCCAAAACACACAGAAGAATCTTACTTGTCCCAGGTTAAATGGACTAATTCTTACTATTTGGAAATGACTGGGGTTGGATGAATGGTTACCTTGCCAGGATATCAAAGGATTCAGAAAAGATCCAGAAAAGTTAATCAAGCTGATCTTGTAGTATTTAAAGGTTAGATGTAGATATACTCAGAGTGGATAGAATAGAACGCAATCACTAACTTAAGTTGTACTTAAGTCTAGATCCAATGTTCAGCTCCAATGTGACCTGAGGAATTCCCAAGTCATATCCAATGTCTATCATGAAATCAGTCAGTGGCTATAGTGGCGGAAAAAAAAATATTGGCCACCTTACAGAGTTGCAAGGAGCCATCATGCAAGTCATTCAAGATTGTAACAATTGCTCCTTGTGTCAGTATTATGGTTGTTCCTTATGGCTCTTCTCCCAATCTGTAAGGTGATAGGAAATTATACTAGCAGCTTTGGTAGTGCCCCATTGCCAATTCTTATTTGCCTCTCTTGCAGGCTGGGAGTAGCATCGTCCTTACTGTTTTAATGTGGGACAAATGAAAGAAAGTGATTGGTGGCATTCTTAGCTTCATTTGATCCGTAACAACTGCTACAATGGGGGGAGGATGGGGCAGAGACTAGTTTTGACAGATCGCTAGATCACTAGGTTTAGCCACTGTTAACATTTGCTCAGGTTTTATACAAGACACTCAGCTGATAGCTGTGCTTCTTTTAGAAATGGGTTTAGAGCAGGGCTTTCCAAAGTTTTCCCGCAGCGACACACCAACCGCCGTTGGTGTGTCGCTGCGGGAAAACCCGGAAGTGCCGCTGTTGCGGCAGTGTGCAAAAACCCAGAAGCGCTGCTGCCGCTTTCGAGTTTTTGCACGCCGCCATTGGTGTGTCGCCGCGGGAAAACCCGGAAGCGCTGATGATGATCAGCGCTTCCAGGTTGTGTGGCGACACACCAGACTGTGTGTGGCGACACACTTTTGTGTCGCGACACAGAGTTTGGAAAGCTCTGGTTTAGAGGCATCCCTGGCTAGCTTTCACAGTGCACTTTCTTGCAATTATGCTCTATTGAAAGACCACTTGTCTTATTTTTTTAAAAAACACAGGAACCCACCCAACACCCAACAAAGTGTTCATTACGTGCTGGTCAGGCATTACACAGGCAGACACCACAGTGAAACCAGGTATCTGGTCTCTACTGCAATCCAAACAAAAGTAGGTGTGGAAAAGAGTGCCAAGCAAGGGGAGGTGACAGAGGTGTAAACACCAGCCTAAAGTGGCCAATAGGACCTGGGCAAACCTCAACCCCTGTCCATGACACAAACCATTTTGCCAGCGAGGTGTCATGGATTGTTTTCATTATTCATGTCTTTTATGGACTCTGGGTAGCTTACAAGATTAAAACAAACAAACCCACCAAACAGACCCACCCCCCAGTGCTCAAGGATAAACCATTAATCCTGCTTACCATCCATAGTAGCAGAGCTCATCTGCCCCCTGACCCAAATGAGGGGGGAAACAGCCAGGTCTTCAATGCTTGTGAAAGGCTAATAGGGTTGGGAAAAGAAGAAACACACTACTATTCAAATTGAAGAGTTGAAAACTAAGCTGCATCTATGGTAGGCTAGGTATGAGTCAAAAGGAATGTCATCAGGTCCTAACCTTTAAGACCTGTTTGTAAAGCATCTCCTTGCTACAGTTAGAGAGACCTGAGAATGAACCCTTAAAATGAAGGATTCCAGCTTAGACCTGCAAGGTTATAAACTCATTAGTAAGTAAACATGTCAATAATTCCTAAAAACATAATCCAGAGAGACGGTGCTCCCTGGAAGACTTTGGGACAGTCACAACCCAACCTACTTCCCGGAGTTGCTGTTGTGGAGAAAAACTGGAGGAGGAAATGGCTTTAGCTTTTGGAGAAAAAGCAAGCCATACATTTAGTCAATCATAATGAAGTAAAAGATACATAGCTCTTCTGCAGTATGTGTTATTATTCTGGTGATTTTATTTCACTTCAGCACACCAACCAACACATAGATTCCTTCTATTTGCTGACAATGGTACAAAGAGTTTAGTTTATAATTATAATGTTTCTTTTCAAATAAATTGAGTAAGATCAAGTGAGATCTGAAGAAGCTGCTTCACATAAGTTCATTACAGGTAGTCCTTGCTTAACAACCATTCATTTAGTGATGGTTCAGACTTACAATGGTGCTGAAAAAAATGACTTATGACCGGTCCTCACACTTACAAGTCACAGCGTTCCCCCCATGGTCACATGATCACCATTTTTGACCTTCCTAGCCAGCTTCTGGCAAGCAAAATGGGGAACTGCAAGATTCGCTTAATGATCATGTGGGTCACTTAACACCCATAGTGATTTGCTTAACAACTGCTGCAGAAAAGGTTGTAAAATCGGGTTGGATTTACTTCATAACTGCTTCGCTTAGCAACCAAAATTCCAGTCCCAACTGTGGTCGTTAAGCGACGACTACCTGTATGCACTGACATTCTTTGAAATCTGCCATGATAAATATTCGAGTCTGAAGAAATCGCACACAAGAAATGCTCTTCAGGCTTTGCTAGCTGACAGACCTACAGGAAGCACACATTCTAACCTTTTAAAAGCCTAAAAATGGACTAATTCTAACAACAAGTGCAAAAAGGCTGGTGATTTCCCTTTCTTTGCGCAGTGACATGAATGTATTTTGAAATATTTTATTATAGAAGGAGGCATTAATGTTGAATAACAAGACCAAAGTATGGTTGGAACTGAAAATGACTCTCCAAAATAACTCTTGGAAGAACCCTGATATAACCTCAATTTGTTCCAGCATAAAGTTTCATATTTCCTGTCTCTTGCATTCATTATATAATGCATAATGAACTTAACAATTTCTATAGCCAAGAGCTGAGGCTGAGACAGCAAAAGAGAACATACCAATCACAGCTTAATTAATAATTTGAACACAGCTTAAACCAAAAGTATGCATATGATGGATGGAGATCTGGTATCAGATCTCTGGATATTGGGAAGGGATTCTGACTCCCAGTTATTTAAATCTGGAAAGCTGACAATTGCCTTATGGCAAGCAGAAACAATGCCAAGACACTGGATAGTGTTTTAAGTATTAAAATGTTCGTCTTTGACAGGAAATTTTGATCCAGAAATGAATCATTTCATATATTTTTTTAAAAAAGTAACCTAGCTTTCTGACCTGATCCCTTGTGGAAAAGGAAGCTGTATGAATGTACAGTTAATAGTTATTGAATTTGAGCAACTCATTAAGGAACAATAACTTTTTTTAAAAAAAATGTAAAACTGTCTTGAGAGTTTAGCAAAAAATGGAAAAGAATGAAGTCAGACATCTAATAATAATCCAATAACCCAGCCTATAGAGAGTTACTTGCCTAGTCACCCATGGTGAGCAAACATCTTATTTGGGTGATTAAGCAGAAAGGTTTTAGAAAATTTCCTTCCTTCCTTCCTTCCTTCCTTCCTTCCTTCCTTCCTTCCTTCCTTCCTTCCTTCCTTCCTTCCTTCCTTCCCTCCCTCCCTCCCTCCCTCCCCTTTTTAACTCATTTGCTCTTGGTTATGCCAGCCCACAGCAGTTAACAATAGGAATCAAAATATCATCAATAAAATCACAGGAACAACAAAGATATAATAAACCCTCAAAGCACAGTATCAAATGTTTACAGTACATAACAGTAAATACTGATGAAATACAACAATGCAAAACCTTACATACGTTCAAGCTTAAAACGTATCCAAGTGTGTACTTACAGGAAAGGGTACTGTCTAACAAACCTTGCCTGATCTGGGAAGGTAAGTTGCGTGCTGCTAGTTAATACTTGGGAATTCCAGAACTGTTGGCTAGACTGGGAAGTTAGACTGCTCGAAAGAGGGTATAGTCTAGGCCAGAGCTTTCCAAACTGTGTGTCGCGACACAAAAGTGTGTCGCCACACACAGCGTGGTGTGTCGCCACACCACCCGGAAGCGGTGGCGCGTGCCGCCGCACGCCCCCCGCGCCGCCGCACGCCCCTCCTGCGCCTCCGCCGTGCGCGCGCGTGTCGCCGCCATCGCCACCGCTCGGTGTGTCGCCAGCGGCGGCACTTTGGAAAGCCCTGGTCTAGGCCAACTTGGCGGCAGCACCCACCAATCTTGGCTGAAGTTAAAAAGGTACACAGAGTTTGATCTTGGATGGGAAACCACCAGGGAATCACAGATTTGTAGACTAGATTGGAAAGTCAGGGAAACATCTCAGAAGAAGGCCAGCCAAGAAAACTGCATGGAATTCTCCTTAGGGTCACCAAGAGTTCAGCTCAACTTGAGGGATTTTCTCTCTCTCTCTTTTTGTGTCCATCTTTGGGAAACTGACCTTCAAGGATGTGATGGCTTGCTCAGTTCAATGCTAAAAAGAAACTGCATCACAGAGATTGAAATGGGACGGTGGGCACTATTGTTTTATTCTTATTATTTGTTTTATTGTTTTATCTTCTTGCAGAATTGTATTTGAAAACTGTTTATAAAGTGCCTCTAACAGAGTAAGCTGGGAAAGCACAGCCATGGTAATCAAAGACCTGAGATGAGAAGAGATACAGAAAAGGAATGTTCATAATATACTTCTTTCATTCCTTAAAGGAAAATAAACCAAACTTTTGTTGAGCAGGTATTTAGAGAGATGGAAGTTCTGGAGAAGGTGTAGCTATATCGGTTCTATAAAATTCGAAATGTGACAAGGAAAATCAAAGCAACAGATACCCAAACTGATGTTTTAACACAATGTGCTAGAAATAACAACTCCTAGTTTCACAAAAGAAAGCCAAATTCTAACGGCACAATTAACGTGGATCCTCTACTTTACTAATGATGCACATGTCTTTTTCACTTGGCCACCGAGTGCTAACACCGAATGCTAACACAAGAGAAAGAGAGTTGTGAAGGAGAGCTGACAGGACAGAAGGAATGTTACTTTCCCCCATCAAATTGGGAATAGGACTGGGAAGACCATGTAAAAAGTAGTTTGTGGATGGGACAGAAATTTAGCATGCTTTTTGCTACAAATTCTCTTTTGCAAATCTCTCTCCCCTCCCACACATACAATGCCAGTGTTCATACTTAAAGCACTAAAAGACACTTCCTGAACTTGAGATATCCTGGACTGCAATACCCAGAAACTGAAGAGAATGTCATACACAAATAAATAATTACTAATATGTCCACTACAGACCTTCACATAGCTGGGGGAAACATCATTTATAATTTTAACTAGAAATCAAACCTTTTTACAACCATATTTCCACCTTCCCCCATATAGGCAGTCCATATTTAAGACATTAATCCACAACTGTCAGAACCAAATATTTGCTACACAAATCAACAGCATGGTGTTATGTCATTAATGTTATATATAATAGGCTTTATTACACATCATGTTCCCATTCAAAAGATAAAAAATATTCATGACTGAAGGTGATTTTAGTCATTAGTTCAACTGAGTGCATCGCATTACATATCAAAGCATCCTTTTTAGTGGACTGAAAGGATGCTAGCATATTAAATCTGCTATGGACACTACTTTGCAAGAACATTATCTGTTGTTGAAAATGGAAAGCCACAATATTTGCAACATTTCCAACCTTTCAAGAATAGGAATATTTACGATGGAAGTCACAAAGTCTCAAGCGAATACTGCAATGGCTGGGGCTGTTGCTTTTATACACTAGAGTAGACCTGACTGAAGTGATTTATATATTCATAAATGAATGAATGAATGAATGAATGAATGCATCAATGAATGAATCAATGAATCAATGCATGCATGCATGCATGCATGCATACCATCTGGGTATTCATTCCCCATTATCACCACTTTCCCCTTCCCCTGGATAGAACTTCTCTGGAATTATTCATTTTCTAGATGTATTGATTCTTCTTTAGGGTCATTTATTCTTTGAGACTAAAAGACAGTTTGAAACAGGCCCAAATACCTGTTTCTCATTTCAGCATGTTTTAAGAGAAATGCTGTAATATGCAGCCCAAACCTCTCCATTTCCCAGAGAAGCGCAAAGCACATTGTTATGCATGTCAAGGTTCTCTCGGTCAACAAGCCATGTCTGGAAAAGAACACTGGTTGTTCCTACCAGCTGATTTTGGTGTGAACTTGTCCCTGTTGGCTGCGCAAACAGCCAGCAACCGATATCCAAGGTCCAGGTCAAAGCCCTGTTGTGCTGCCACTCTGCTAACAACCTGAGAAAAAGGGAGAAAAAGAAGAAAAGGATTGTCACAGAGTGTTCCTGGGAAACCATCACTTGCTTGCCAACATGCTGCTGAAAGTACCCAACATATAAAGAGCAGTACTAGGAAGCTTTTGTTCTCCTCCTTTAATTTCTACTAGGGCTGCACAATGTTTCAGATTCCAGTCTGAAAAGGTGCTTCAGAAACATGGAAATGTGATGACAGCACCTGTCTGCAACTCTTGAACATGCACCATGTTCAAACTCCAAAGAGCCTTTCTGGATTTGGAATCAAATCTCAAGCACTGCCTACCCGTATCTTCTATCATTTATTTTCCATTTTTATGATGAACTATGTACATTAATGCCCTTATTTAGCCTAACTGCATCAACTTGGAAAGCACAGGTTTTTGCTTTTCCCACGGACGGCATCTGGAGCTGAAGCACAGAGAACATGATTTGGTACACAATTATCCAAGTTGCCTGCCACTCCCAACCAAGTGTAATCCGGTTTGAAGAACGAAGCTGTCTCTTAGAGCTTATGAAGCATACATTGAGCCTGGTTGTCACCAACTTCTGCTGTAAGAAAAAAGAGACTTCAGACCTAACAATAAACCACCAAGGTTGAAAGTAAGCAAGCTATCAAGAGGCCACTCACTGGAGATAACACACTGTACATTTTACTGCTTTTGAGATGTGACTTAAAGTCTTATTCTCGGTCATCTACTTCAGGGGTCCCCAACCTTTTTGGCACCAGGGACTGGTTTAAAAAGATGATTTTTCCACAGACTGGTGGGGGGTTTCCGGGATTTCCGTGGACCGGGGGGGTGGGTTGTGGGCGGAAGCCAATCATAAGCACTGGGGGCGGGGTTTGTGGGCAGGAGCCAATTGCATGGAAGGGGGCGGGGTTTGCGGGCAGGAGCCCCGTGGCCCGGTTCCTAACATGCCGCGGCCCACTAGTGGGTCACGGCCCACAGGTTGGGGACCCCTGTGAAGATTCTACTTCACATCTACTTTCTCTCCAGGGACAACAGAGGAATGAAAGGTGACATGGAGGAGAGCCAACATCACTTTTGTGATCCCAGAAAGAGCAGGGCTGCAAATTTGCTTTGCATTTATGGATGCTTAGAGGGACAAAATAAGTTTTAAACCTTCCAGACGTTTAAGGCACCTGTTTTACTTCCTAAAATTCCTGATGCCTCTTGCCTTGTCCAGGCCCACTCTTGGACTACAGTCCTCAACATACCTACTGCAGCCCTGGAGTTGATGGAGGGTATGGGCTCCTTCCCTCTTGAAATAATTTAATATGCTCTTTAAACTCAAATGTTGCATTTGATTGATTTGGAACATTTATATTTATTCATACTTCTTCAAAGTAATGGCTTCCATTTAGACCCATACCCATCTCAGATAACAGTACCTCCAAAAATAATCTGTTTATATGCACTACACATGCAATGTGTTATTTCTGAATCATATTAGCATTCCTTTAATTTAGAAAATTAAAGAGGAACAGGAAGACAGAATCATTTAGTACCTTTTTATTAATTTAGCATCAACCTTTTGTTTTCAGTTATACTTTATTCCAAAGAGCTTACACTGCAAGAACTAATTTGTCACCATAGTTTTAATATAAAATCTCCTTGAAGTATTAAAGGAAGTGTTCATTAAATGCAATTATCTGTGTCCAACACTGACTTGCTATTAAAAATGGTACAGAACAGAATGGAAAGAAAGCTATGTAATCATCTATCCAGGCTAATGAAATGCTGCTATTTAGTATTAACTAGTCAGCACAACTGCATGATTCTTATTAATCCAAACTACCTCACACTATTCACTTTTTCATAATTAATGATAAAATATTACAATGCATATGATACTGAGTTGGATGGGCGGTTTGTTGCAGGTTAAAAACTAGTGGTTAAGTATTTGCAAGGAAAACTGGAAGCAATAGTAATTCTATATTTTAAAACTTCATGTAGACTACTAATGGAGGTAAATCAATAATGTTCTGAAGTTTACTCTTTACTGTTATATCAAATTTAGTTTCCAGACAATATAGCAATCATTATGGACATCACAGCACATATGATTTGAAAGAGATGGTGTAAATGTTCAATTTCAGATTTGGACTTCTTGTATCTCATTTTTTTTGGACAGAAAAAGTTGGGAAAAATTTCCCAAATGCTGCATACATTTTCTTACTCTCAACAAGTCTACATGAGTCTCATTATTCGCAACACACACTGAATGCAAAGTAGAATAGAAAGTATTGATTTAATCCCAATATAGCAGAGCTTTCCAAACTTTTCATGTTGGTGACACACTTTTTAGACATGCATCATTTCACGACACACTCTTACAGCAGGGCATCATTTTGCGACACACTCTTACAGCAGGGCACAAGGCAGGTACTAGGACCTGCGCGGAATCCTGACAGGGCAGGTTTGGAGGCAGCAAGGCACAAGGCAGGCACTAGGACCTGCGCGGAATCCTGGCAGGGCTCAGAGGCAGCAGCAACCACGACACACCCAGACACTGCAGCTGACACACTAACGTGTCCCGACACACAGTTTGGAAAGCTCTGCAAGCTTTCCAAACTGTGTGTCAGGACACGTTAGTGTGTCGGCTGCAGTGTCTGGGTGTGTCGCGGCTGCTGCTGCGTCCGAGCCCTGCCAGGATTACGCGCAGGTCCTAGTGCCTGCCTCGTGCCTTGCTGCCTCCAAACCTGCTGTGATTCCACTCAGGTCCTAGTGCCTGCCTTGTGCCTTGCTGCCTACAAACCTGCTGTGATTCCACTCAGGTCCTAGTGCCTGCCTTGTGCCCTGCTGCCTCCAAACCTGCTGTGATTCCACTCAGGTCCTAGTGCCTGCCTTGTGCCTTGCTGCCTCCAAACCTGCTGCGATTCTGCGCAGGTCCAAGTGCCTGCCTTGTGCCCTGCTGTAAGAGTGTGTCATGAAATGATGCCCTGCTGTAAGACTGTGTCGCAAAAGTGTGTCACCAACATGAAAAGTTTGGAAAGCTCTGGTCTATGGAGAACTAAGAATAAGGAGACCTGGCCAGTATCCTGAAGGAACTTAATGCACATGTCCCAATTTTCCCTGTAACCATGGATCCAAGCTTCAGCCAAGAAACTCAACTGCAGAGGCTTTCCTGTGGGTAGTTGAAAATTACTATCCAAGCCCACAACACAAGTGAGATACTACCTCTCCTTGCTGGAAAGGCAAGTGGGTGGGGTTTTCAGGCGGGAGCCAATCACGTGGAAGGGGGCGGGGTTTGCAGGCGGGAGCCAATCGCGTGGAAGGGGGCGGGGGAGGTTTGGAAGAAGGAGAAGGGAAAGAGGCTCAACTGCTCCAGTCGCTTCTCTTCCGGATCCGCTCACGCCCCCAGTCCAGGCAAAGTAAAACTGGTGGGGAATCCAGCGCGGGAGCGGGGTTTGCGGGCGGGAGCCAATCGCGCACACTTAGGGGCTGCTGCCGCCATGCCCGCCACGCCCACTGCAGTGCCCGCCACCGCCATGCCCGCCGCCACGCACACCATGTCCGCTGCCACGCCTGCCCCCGCCACGTCCGCTGCCGCGCCTGCCCCCGCCACGCCCACCACGCCTGCCTGTGGAAGAGCCACAATCAAGGGGCCAAAGAGCCGCATGTGGCTCGCAAGCCGCGGTTTGCCGACCCCTGCTCTAGGCAGATACTGGGAAGAGTGTTAACCAGATACTGGGGCAGAAGAGACAGAGAAAATGTGACAAGGAGATTAGGAAACAAAGTAGGGGGAGGCTGGAAGAACTAACATGGAGGAAATGAATAGCAGTGATAAAGAGGAAAAAGACATGAAGTTTGACTGTGGGCAGGGAAAGCTATCTGCAGGTTTATTTATTTATTTATAATTTGATTTATATCACCGCCCCATCTCCCCCAAAGGTTGGCCTTGTCTCACAAGCAGTGGGGACTTGTGACTTTTCCTCTACTCTCCAACACATATAAAATGACGCACACATAAGGCACACACAAAGCAAGTGGGAAGCTTCCTAGGATGTTATTTTGATGTATGTGAATGAGTCCTGGGAGTATTCCTTCCTCACTTCTCTGGTAACTCTAGGTTGTTGGGAGCCAACTGTAACATTATTATTGACTCCAACTTATAGGAGAGAACATGGAGTGGGAGGAGCTAAGTCATGGATTTTATCCGTATGATCTTATGTCATAAGAGCAATGGGAAGCACATATATGAAAGAGATAATTTAAGTTCATAATGGAGATCAGAAAAGATTTGTAGCATCAGCAGTGCTACAGTTGATGGATCAAAGAAGCAATTCTATTTTTTAAACTACTGTTCGTGTTTTTTCTTCCTTAGTCACTTCCATAATATTTAAATCATTTTCTGTACTACGTGATGTCTTTGTTTATCTCTTTTTGTACCGGTCCTTATATTTTGGTTCTAAGTCAACAGACTTTTTTCTGCATTGAATGAAACCCTTCCCATTGACTCTTCTGACCTTTATGCTATGACTCCCATTACTTGCAGGCTATAAGATAATTAGCAATATTTCACATTTAGGAAATGCTTTCTCCCAACCTTATAACTGGGGATAGGAAGCAAAGAAACAGCTTTACATTCCTGCTAGCTCTCAAGAATGAAAATGAGAACTCATTCCATGGTTTACTCAAAGTTGGTTTGCCCTACAAAAATAATGCTGCCATCATAATAATAATAATAATAACAACAACAACAACAACAACAACAATAATAACAATAATAATTTGCATTTCTCAACCCTTTATAGCAGGGCTAGCCTTACTATTAGGCAAAGTAAGGGGTCACCTAAGACAGGAAGTATTGAGAGAAAACAGCAAAGAACTGGAGGAGATAGCTGGGTGTGTGTACCCTAAATTTCTCTGGTATCTTCAGGGGCAATAGAGGCAATCTCATGCTGTTGAAGAAAGATTCAACTAGTGGAATAATGCTAGTTTCTACATGACTAGCACATGACAGAAGACAGAAGGGAGCAAAATAATTAGGGAGGACATTGCTTCATAAATAAATAAAGTCTAATATTATTGCTTCAGGAATGTAGAAAGCTGCTATTGATTTAGTTAGCTCATGTTTCCTACCCGGGCAAGTGCTGGCTCTTCAGAGATTCACAGAGGGAAATTTCTCAAACCAACCTTAAAATTGCAGGAATCAAACCAGATTCTTTGCATTCTGCATGCAAACTCTTTCTCTGTCACTGAGCTACGTTTCCGCCTCCTATCATAAATGAAAGACATTATATTCACAGCTAATGTGCTGCATTCTAAATCAATTATTTCAGCAGACAGGCCACTGAAGACAGTTGCTAAAAGAATGTTCCATTTGCTCTTATTATTCTGTACTCTGAGGAGGATGGACTTTAGCATAAAGCAGAGAAAGACGACGGACAGCTCCGGAGCCAGATCTGACCCCAGCATAATCTCTGAGCACACTAGTATAGTGTCTATGAAGGTTCTCAGTTATCCAGGTGGAATTGTCTGTAGCTTGAATCATATCAACTAGATTTCTATTTTCTCAGTGGAAATGTTTCGCTCCTTATCCAAGGAGCTTCTTCAGTCTGAGCAAAGTTAGTAAGGGAATCCTTAAATATGTTTCTAGGTGGCTGTGTGACCTTGCACCTGGGGCTAGGTCATGGTTATTTTGAGATGTTATTTCTAAGTCCCTTTATCATCTAAAGGAGGTCCTTTAGATGATAAAGGGACTTAGAAATAACATCTCAAAATAACCATGACCTAGCCCCAGGTGCAAGGTCACACAGCCACCTAGAAACATATTTAAGGATTCCCTTACTAACTTTGCTCAGACTGAAGAAGCTCCTTGGATAAGGAGTGAAACGTTTCCACTGAGAAAATAGAAATCCAGTTGACATGATTCAAGCTACAGACACTAGTATAGTATATCTGAGCTGGAATTCTGCACAGTGTTCTTGTCTGTGTAGAGCCACATCTGAAAAAGGATGGAGAAGGGGCAACACTGATGATCAAGGAGCTCAGATGTCTTCTCTAAAAGACAAGTCTAGAATGCTGGGGATTCTTCAGCTTGGAAAAAATGCAACATGGTCAAGGGCTATAAATCATGCCTGACTTGGACAAAGTGGACAGGGAGAAGCTTTTCTCCTATTCTCCAAGCACTAGAACCAGGGGTCATCTAGTGAAGCTAACTGGAAGGAGATCTAGAACAGATGAATGAATACTCTTCTTCACGGAGTGTGTAATTAACTTCTGGAATTCCTTCCCACAAGAGGTAATGATAGCATGGCTGTTAATAAGGACCTGATACAGTCATGGAGGAATGTCTATCAAGGGATATTGATAGGACTCAGTGTTACTTTGGGGTTGGGGCAACATGCCACTATATGACAGCCAGAGGATTACTATCTGGTTGGATGTTGTAGGAAACAAAATACTGATGGGCTGCTCTGGTGTTCTTAATGCCTCTTCTTCATTTTTCATACATACATACATACAAACCCACTTCCACCCCCTCCCAGACACACATACATCTGAGAGCCAGTCATACTAGGAAGAATGTAAATCAGAACTGCCTCAAAAATAGAAGTTTTTAGGGATGCTCAGATATTGCTTTTTTTCCCCCTTCCAATAATTTGGCCAATTAAAACAGAGTTTCACACAACACTTAAGTTAGCACCACTTTGCATAATGCCACTAACAGCATGCACAATAGTTATTGTTTTCTTTTTGCAAGTTCTTCTCACATTATTGTTTTCTGTTCAGAATGTCTGTGAAGCATTGAGTGAGGAATTGCCCCTTAATTATTCTCCTGGCATTCCTCTGAGAAGCTATCTATGTGTGAGTGTATACCTGTGTAAAGGACTAGTATCCTTCTAATTGGTTATTTAGTCCCCAATAATTTGAGGCCACAGTCACATTGTATGGCCAATCACAAATATTTATGGTTCCCAGCAAACATTCAAGCTTTGGAAGTTACACAGTGGAAATCTGTTTTCTAAAAGAGATGTGCTAAACAGTTTGTATTTGAAATGCTTCAAGATCGAGATACCCCTTTTCCAAGTTCAAAATAGTCTGTTCCAACTTCACAGAAATTGCTGCAACACTGCTTCATTTTTCTCTGAAAGGGTGCAAGATTGAAATAGCCCAACCTCAGGTTCAGGACACAGGTTTTGACCTCAAAACAGGGCATTTTGAGTTTGCACACTTCCTGTAAACTCAGAAAGCCCATCTTGAACAGGAAACAACTGTTTCAAATTCAAAACAGTTAGCATAATTCTAATACAAAACAAATACCACTCAAAAATTTGAGAAAAGCATGACATTGTTAGTGACTGCATTCAAGCGTGGTTAAGAAAATAGTTTTTTTTTAAAGGTTCCCCCCGCACATTTGTGCAGTCGTGTCCGACTCTAGGGGCCGGTGCTCATCTCTGTTTCTTAGCCGAAGAGCCAGCGCTGTCCGAAGACGCTTCTGTGGTCATGTGGCCGGCATGACACGCACAGAATGCTGTTACCTACCCACCAAAGTGGTACCTATTCATCTACTTGCATTTGCATGCTTTCGAATTGCTAGGTTGGCAAGAGCTGGGGCGGGTGCAGGAGCTCACTCCTTCACGCGGGGCTAGGGATTCGAACCTCCAAACTTGCAATCTTCAGATCGACAAGCCTGGTGTCTTACCCGCTGAGCCACCATGCCCCCTCTAAGAAAAGAGTGCTTCCATTCAAAGTTAAGAAGACAGAGTTATGTATTACTAAAACTGGCTTGTAAATAGCTGCCTGCTATTTTACACACAGTGAGTAAGGATGGTTTTGGAATGACTAGGCACAATAGCTTAACCAAAGTTCCTCTTTTTCTTTCTTTTAAACCGCAAGATTGACACAGGTATATATATCAACAAATGGACTAATAACTGTATTTCAGTAGGCTAGTGACTTCTTCGCAAGACGGGGAGCAAAACCCTTTATTTTCTGCTATGTGGCAATTTGAAGTTCAATTGAAAAAAATATATTGTGTGACTAGATAAGAGTTGCCATACCGTCAAACAGCCCATGAGACTCTGTTCAAAGGGCCTTTGGAACGCTCTTGGATCTCCACACCAGTCCAGAAGTTCGGTAGCTGCATTGTGGAAGTTGGCAGGATTCTGTAAGTGCTGGGAGAAAACAGAAAGGCAATTAGGTACATCCAAGCTCTCCAACTAAATGATTTTTATATTGACTAACATATAGGCAACGCTGGTGTAACTTATACACAATGTCTAATTTTCTGTCTTGTGTTTGTGCACCAAAATCTGAAATCAATATTTGTTGATTTGATTTATGTTCCCCCTAACTGTTCCGGTGAGCACTCAAGGCAACTAACGGAATGTTAAAGTATAAACAGAATACAGATAAATGATTGTGATTTAAATTATCAACAAAATCAAGGGCAAAATTGTCTAACAAGTAAAACCTTGGCACTAAAGAAGCATCTTTGCATGTGTCTAAACCAGCCTTTCTCAACCTTCTGACCCTGGAGGATCCTTGAAATATTTTTCAGGCCTTGGGGAACCCCTGCACATTCAGGCTCAAATATAGGCCAGAGGTTACAAAATTATTATATTTGTTTCATGTGAAGGCCTGTATATATGCATTAACAGTGTTCTTAAACTAAAAATAAAGAATGAAACTTACCTCTTTAAGGTGAAGTTGCCCGAATTTGAAATAATTTTTTAAATAAAGCGTGATCTCCCAGGGAACCCTTAGTGACCTCTTGTGGAACCCTGGTTGAGAAACCCTGGTTTAAACCCTGAGAGAGCAGAAGCCAGGTGAAACCGCTAAGAAAGTATGTTTTATAGCTGGGAAGCTATGAAGAACAGAGGCATCTTTAAAACAGCCTCACTGCAATTCTTAAAAATCAGAGAGGCTCATGATTCAACTATGTATACTTGCCTTTCTAAATACTAAACTTTGGCCTCAAAGTTTAGGGTTAGGGTTAGGTGTTAGGGTCAGGTGTTAAGGTCAATACAGCCACCCTGGAAGACATATATGGGGTCCCCTCACCAACTTCTGCCCAGACTGAAGAAGCTACTTGGATAAGCAGCGAAACATTTCAACCAAAAGAAAGAAATCCAGTTGCCATGACTCAACCTAGGGACAATTCCACCTGGATGACTGAGAATCTTCATCAACATTTTGGCCTCAAAGGTTTGAAAGGGACAAAACCAGCATGGGGATTTTGTTGATTCTCACTACAGAATGGGGCTTCCTCATGTCATGCTGCTATACAAATTTTATATTTATTTTGAAGAACTGGCCACTCTCAGATAATAAAAAAGTGTATGTGGCTACAACCCAGTGATCTACTTAAAAGTGTGCTCACTTCCAAATGAAGATTAGTAAACCTCTGAGAGGAATGGAGTACAAAGAACAGAATGGAGTAAACTTATTCCTTTCTTTTGGCTAAAGGATGCTTGGTGATTAACCTCACCAATGATAGTAGTTGCTTTCTGAAGAGGTAAGCCCCCTCCAATGGCTGCTATTTTGTGAAAGAATTCACAACAGGCTCTTAAAATTCCAAATTTATCCACTGGGCCCAAAAGTTCATATACGATGGATCTACTGCAAATTAGAATTTTGAAAATGCACTTCTTTGCAACTGCTTCCGACTTCAACTGGAGTCTTGAGAAACTTGTAATTTTGGAAAAAGGGAATTACGGATTTTGTAGCAGAGAATTCCCAGTCTTCTTACTAAACAACTATTGGTAACATTACCTGGGGAAGATGAATCCACTGCAGTGCTGTTCCACAACAAATCCATAAAGCAACATGTTTCCAGTTCAATTCTGCTGCAATGTCAAAGCAATCCTGCTAGAACTTCCCTGCTATCTAGCCTTATCTAGACAATTTTCTGTTGCAAATTTGTAGTACTTAGCAGCTGCCTGATCACACCTGATACCTTAAAAACTACTTCTTCCACTGCTCAGAAGTTTGCACCAAATGTTTGAGTTGAACTGCTTCTAACAATATTGATTTTAATTTTGCCTGGATCTTAATTGTACTATTTTTACTCTTCAGTTTTGTCATCTCCAATTGCTATTGCTGTAAGCTGCCTTGAGTGTTGTGTAGGCAGCAAGATGGGATATAAATTTATTACATGAATAAATTCCTCTAAAATAGGAATGAAGGGAGAATGATGTGCCTCTGAATCTTCTGCCCTGGTGGCAGGACTTCAACCAAGCTTTTAATTTGTCCAAAGTTCCAGCAGTAAGCCTCTCTGAAAATGGGGTCACCCCGCCCATTTTTAACACAACCAAGTACTTTTCAAATATTGGTAGTTCAGGTGCCAATCATATGAATATGACAAATCAGGTCACCTCAGTTCAGGGCAGAAGAAAACATTCCTGCTCAAAGTTCTTTAGAAAAGCAACATCACGGTTTGGAATGGTGAACCTGTCAATTTTAATTCTGTGTGATTTCTTATTTTCCCACTCTTAAATTCCTTCCCTCCCACTTCCACATGTGTTCCTAAGTTTATTTTTAAACACACATATACCCACACCCACACCACACATACACACAGCTAAAAGTATGTACATATTTTAAGTGAGTTCCTTGTAACATAAAGATTTCTGGACACATTTCCCAAATGTACACATTGTTTTGTATACAATTTTTGCCAACAGAATCCATTTTGTGTGCTCCTAATACACACTCTGAGTAGGTAAGCTTTTTTTTCCCCTAATGAGAACAGCAACATGCAGAACCATTCATAGTTGATCTATAAGTCATTTCATTTTGTCTATAGAAATGGTGCAAACCTATTTTGGGGCTCATGTATGTACATTTGAACGGCATACCAGGTTCAGAAATCCAAAAAAGTGAGCTGAACCCAGATGGAGAATTAACAGTAGTAAAGTAAAAAGGTAAAGGTTCCCCCCGTACATTTGTGCAGTTGTGTCTGACTCTAGGGGCCGGTGCTCATCTCCGTTTGTTAGCCGAAGAGCCAGCGTTGTCCGAAGATGCTTCCATGGTCATGTGGCCGGCATGACGCATGTGGAACGCTGTTACCTTCCCACCGAAGTGGTACCTATTAATCTACTTGCATTTGCATGCTTTCAAATTGCTAGGTTGGCAAGAGCTGGGGCGAGTGAGGGAGCTCACTCCGTCACGCGGGGCTAGGGATTCGAATCTCCGAACTTAGCAGATCACTCTGCTAAAACTAAATCAAATTAATTAAATATCGTTACAAGTAGTTTTCAATATTTGATCATGTTGATATTTTACAAATTACAGTTTAGCAACAGTTTTTGGTAGCTCATGGGCTATACCCCTGGCTTATAGATTTGGGAAGTATGAACTGGGATGTTTGCTGGAATGTTGAGAAAAAAACCAAAAACAACCCCCCCCCCATTAAAAACACCTTCCAGACCAGAGGGAGAGCCTCAAGTTTCAGTATGCTTAGTCCATGTCTACAGTGCTGACAGGCAAAACTAACAGGAAAATTAGGATATAGATGGCTTGGCTGCATTGGGGGAAGATCAATCAGATCAAACAGGATTCAGAGGTATGTAGCCCCACACAATATAAAATAAATTTTAAAAAAAACTTCAAAAAGCACAAGAGACAAGCAGCTTTAACTCTATTGCTTGGTATCTATTACCAAAGAAAGCAGAGAGATAACAGAGGTATCAGAAATTTTAATGAAGTAAGAGACAGGAAGCATGTGGAAGATTGCACTGAAATAATGCCCTATGAAAAACATACTTCAAGAGGCCTCACGATCCATATCCCAGATCCAGAGACCCTCAGAATCATGTACACTTGTGTTGATTGAAATCTGAAGGGTGTCTTAGAGGTAGATGGGAACTTAATTATATTCCAGAATAATGTTTGATATGCGTGGCAAGAGATATTTCTCTAAAGTAGGAAAAACAACATAGATGCTCTCACATCCCAACATACTTAAAGTTGTTAAAGAAGTTGCCTAGTCTGGCAATGAAACCTCTGCAAGAAAACAACAAGGCTCAGAGAGCACCAAGGACTCCACAATTCAACCCTGAGCTACAAATATTCTCTTCGATTGATACTTAAAGTTCAGCACAAGAGTCGCCGCAAAAGATGAAGAGCACTACAGATTCAAGTTATCTCATCAAATCATGCTAGCATGACAGCAGCAACACGAAAACCAAATAATCACGGTCTTTTGGTTTAGTTTGATTTACTCCTCGAGAAAATAAGTGCAGAATCTTAATTTAGGATAATGCGTCGGGCAGGGGGAGAGATCTTTTCTTTTCGAAACACATCAGATTCCAAAGACATTGAGTTAATTTGCCACATCCTCACTGCTCCTGAAAGGGAATGTCATGCAAATGTGACCTGTTTGAGTAGCAAACTACTTAACTATGCTAAACAAGTTACCGCATGCATTTATTTATGGGACGTCATGCCAAATTATGAAGGCTGACTCAGAGCTGCCTGTTTGTTTTGCCCAGTTACATCTGCTCAGCTTCTTGCTTTAATTGAACTGCTAAACAGCAACACAACTGATGATGGGGGTGCTGAATGAGTGTGTTTGCATTTACATCAATCAAAGATTGCCAAGGGCGTCTGCCTACTTTGCTACAACACCAGCATGGAAACCTCTTTCCATAGCTTTTTCCACGTTGAATGATGATATTTTGGTATCTACACCCATAAATATGAGACTACTAATCCTGGGTAATGATCAATTGGAAGAACCTCTTTCACTGGTCCCTCAAATGTGGTTCCATCCTCAAGATTCTTCTGTGGTGTTCTGAGAAGAGGCCAGAGCAGTGTAGCACATAAAAGGTACTGTATATTCTCCTTCAAGACAAGCTCAGCTTCTGGTGACTTCATGGACACGTCCATGTAGTTTTCCTGGCAACAACACTGCTTTTGTCTTTTTCTGGTGTGTTTCTTTTCTAGTCTATTGCCCTGGAATATCCTGGCAGCTTCCCACAGAAATACTTATGAAGTCTGACCTTGCTTGGCTAATAAAGATCAGCCAAGGTCAGCTAAGTGCTGGCATCTAGTGGGCATAGCTGACATGCTGGTGTTAGATTTCACATACTGTATGAAGCAGCCACTTTTGTTTTTTGGAAAGTAAGACAATCTGACTGAACAATGTAGATGTTTCCTCAGGTTTAGAGAGTTCACCAATTTAGGTGGTCTAGGCAACATTTAGAAAGAAAGACCAGCCTTAGTTGCTAATTAAATAACAGGACATTGAGGAAATTGAGGACCAGTCTTCCTGTTCCACCGTGTTGATAAGAGGAGGAAAGTCCCAATTATATCTCTGTAATGTCCTTTCCTCTTGTTGTGTGGGGATATTGGAACTCAAGCATTTGTAACTTTGCCACTGAATTACTTTTGTGCGTGCGTGGGTGTATCTATGTATGTACAGTATATGTGTATATGTATATATAAAAAGGTAAAGGTTCCCCCCACGCATTTGTGCAGTCATGTCCGACTGTAGGGGCCGGTGCTCATCATGTATGTATGTATGTATGTATGTATGTATGTATGTATGTATACACACACACACACACAGAGAGAGAGAGAGACACAGAGAGAGAGATAGAGAGAGAAAGCAAGATAATAGCATTGACCATCCATTCCAATAATAGGGCTTCTTCTTTTAGAAGTGGGTGGGAAGTGGGAGCAGAATTAAAAATCACCCAACAGGACAGCTTTGGTTGTAAAGTACATATTCAGATTTCATTGGTTCTTGTAATTCCCTGGACATCTACCCAGCTTTGGTTGTAAAGTACATATTCAGATTTCATTGGTTCTTGTAATTCCCTGGACATCTACCCAGCTTTGGTTGTAAAGTACATATTCAGATTTCATTGGTTCTTGTAATTCCCTGGACATCTACCCAGCTTTGGTTGTAAAGTACATATTCAGATTTCATTGGTTCTTGTAATTCCCTGGACATCTACCCAGCTTTGGTTGTAAAGTACATATTCAGATTTCATTGGTTCTTGTAATTCCCTGGACATCTACCCAGTCATACTCATCTCTTACTCTGGATGAGGAACTTACCCATGAATTCCACATCAAACCACACAGTAAACCAGCTTGTTTAGGATTTTGACTGGCAGGGAACTTAACATCAACAACAACCAAATACAGTCACCCAAAGATGATTGGAAGAGCAGAACATTGTGGCTGAAACAGGCCCGTTAAGGGTCTGTTCCATTCTTCCAGACCTATGTACGGGGGGTAGAAGGAAGAAGTAAGTAGAGATGATCCCTCGCTCTCTGAGTTTGGGCAACATGGAGTGCTGTAGTTAGGGTAACTTAACAGAAAACAAATCACCATATACAACCAGATCTTTGATTAGCAGGTTACTATGCTAAGTCATAACATGCTTTATTTGGGTTTTGGCTTCATATAGTCCTTTTTAATATTTTTATTATGTGAACAAGAATATATAAAAAAAATGATCATCCTATTGGTTTCATGAAGCATCAGCCTCCAAGGCACTTTGTTTTTCATGTGTTTGGAAATTACTGACTTTATCCATTCAACAATAGGATCCTGTCGTCTATAGTTTATTTTATTTTATTTTATTTTATTTTATTTTATTTTATTTTATTTTATTTTATTTTTATTTTTAATTTTAATTTATTTATTTAAATTTATTGGCCGCCCAACTCCAGTGGACTCTGGGCAGTGTCCAAAACTAGCGAAAACATAAAAACAGCTAAAAACATTAAATCAGACAACCCAGACTAAAATAATCTAATCAACAAAACAAAACAGGGGCCATTGAAGAAATAATAAACATCAACCCCAGACCTGGACGAAAGGCAGATTTTCAAAGCTTTCTGGAACCCTAGGAGAGAGGGTGCCGTCCTTATCGGTGAGGGATGCTGTTCCAGAGGGCGGGGGCCACAACAGAAGAGGCATGCTTCTTAGGTCCCACAAGATGGCAGTGTTTAATGGAGTGGATCTGGAATGCACCCACTCTGCTGGAACTACTGGGTGGGCAGAGACAGTTGGAGACAAGCAGTCTCTCAGATGTGCAGGCCCTCTGCCGCTGGTAATATAATAAAAATTGCCCTTCCACTTTATAGGTAATTACTAGCACCTTGAATTGCACTCGGAAGCTGACGAGTGCAAGATTAGAAAACAGAGCAAAGCAAACTTGTGCAAATCTACTGTATACATACTGTATATACATGAGAGGTGGGAGGTAAGAGGAAGACAAGGAGAGGAATATTTAATATACAAACACTATGATCTTGAAAGTAGACATTGGGAGCTATCTGAACGAGGCTGAGAGGCTCTCTTCTTTATCCATCAACCTTTTTCTTCAGTATATCAGGGCAGGCCAGAGCTTTCCAAACTTTTCATGTTGGTGACACACTTTTTAGACATGCATCATTTCGCGACACACTCTTACAGCAGGGCACAAGGCAGGCACTAGGACCTGCACGGAATCCTGGCGGGGCTCAGAGGCAGCAGCAGCCGCGACACACCCAGACACTGCAGCCGACACACTAACGTGTCCCGACACACAGTTTGGAAAGCTCTGGGGCAGGCCAATGATGACCAACAGCTGCTTCAGGCAGATTTTTTAAAAAATGCCAACCAACAGAAGCTGATGATAATCTCTATGTCCCTCTCCTTTCTTCTCTTGGATGTTGGTACATCTTTGTGGGGAAGTACAGATCCCTGGATTCAAATTTTACCTAAAGGCTGTAAAGGCTTCAGCTAGCTCTGAACTCTGAACCCTCTTCCCACAGACCTAAATTTCAGAATCCTTGCATCAATCCAGTGGTCCAAGATGCAAGGTGCCTTGATATTATCTCAACTGTCCCATCAGCTGAACTAAGCTTCATGGGGAATACTGTTTCACAACCCCCCCCTCCCTGCTCTGCTCTGCCTATTAGAGCCTTCCCACCTTCTCTATACGTGGGAAAAATGGGTGTGATGTAGGAGTAAAACTAGCTCTGTAAAAGCCGTTGCTTCAAGATATCAAGTGTTCCTCCAGGGACAAATGATTTCAGTGAGTTGGTCTTTAGAGGAATCATGTCACTCCTGAGGAACAGGAGAGGGGCAACCCAGCTCTCAAGCTGCAGAGATTTTTATCCCTGACCTATAAAATTAAATTACTATTCAGATTCCAATCCTTGGGATTGCATTGGCTAGGATAAAATTCAAATAAATGTAGAAAGGAGCCAACAGACAATTTGATGCCAATGAAAAAGTAGATTCAGCCTTTGTGGTGTCTGGACAGTAAAGAGAGAAATTAATTACATACAATTAGTACAGTTCTTAGAAACGGCTCTGAGTAGTTGCTTTCCAGGGCTGTTCAAAATGTACTAGTTATGTAGCCTCCTGTTGCATTAGTTTCTTCCCACCCTGGTTAACCTGCAGAATTCATTACTGCATGACCCTGTGATGGCCATTCACTTGGATGGCTGTCAAAAGAGACTGGAAAAATTCACAGAGGACATGTCTATCAAGGGCTATGTACCTCCAAGCCTCAATACCTCTGGGTTGAGCACCCCATGCTTCCAAATATTCATTGCATGTGAACTATATTTTACCAATCGAAGAGAATATTTGTAGCTCAGGGTTGTAGGACTCCATAGAACTATATTTTAATTATTTCTTATTCATACTTTGTCTTGCATTTAGTGCCTGTGAACTATTGTGGAAGAGGGATATGGTTCCATCTCCTGTTTCCAAAGGAAGAAATATAACGGTGGACTAAGATGAGCCCTGGCTTGATCCAGCAGGGCTGTTCTCACATTCAGTGCTCCTTTGCCTATATTTCCTGTCGATTCTTGTTTATCAGCATGCAGCTTCATGCCTGTTGTTCAACTTCCCAACTGCCTTGTTTTGCTAAGCTACCCTGCCTCCAAATTCCTCTACAAAATTCATTTCAAAGAATACAAGTATGCAAGATATACTTAACCTGCCTGTACAGTTCTACCCTTGCCTTGATCATGGCTCCTTCAAACAAGAGAAGGACGTGTGTGTGTGTGTGTGTGTGTGTGTGTGTGTGTGTATGTGTGTGAGAGAGGGAGGGAGGGAGGGAGGGAGGGAGGGAGGGATCACTCTAATTCATGCCATCTATATTGTTGCTTATTTTGAAACACACACAAACATACAAACATTTTAAACTACACTGCTGTTGCAGATTACCTTTGATTAGATCAAGAATCTATTGATTTTCATCCATTTTTAAAGTTCTTTGTCTCCTTCCTATTACATGTTTAAGAAGATCTAAACTGCTATAAAATATGCACCAATATAAAATGGCAGTTACCCTTCAACAACCAAAATCAAATGCCATGTAAAAAAGCATTGTACTTAAGAACAGTTCAGAGTGAACAGACACACACAAACAAATTGATGAACAAAGAATATTAAATATCAAAGACTTATTGGAAAACAATAGGTCTTACAAGGGATCCTGCATCCCCTCCCCACAAACAAACTGCCACCCACTCCCCAATTGGAAATGGCACATCTCCTCACTGACCAGAGAGACAACATGAATGTCTTCAAGGGACAGTATCAAAACAGAGACCTATTTGTTTTTATTCGTTCACAGACGTTTTATTGCTTACATGCTTACTGTGAGTTTTATTATTTATGCTGCTTCCCATTGATGTTTTAATAAGCTTGTCTGCAAAGGTTGTTTTAATTGCTGATTTTATGGAAGCTGTCCTGGATCTACATGGATCTGGCTGCATATAAATTTAATAAATTGATAAAAGAAATAAACCTAGGTAATGGAGTCTCCCAGTTGTTTCTATTTAAACTTTCACACATAAGTCCCTCACCTTTCCTCCTCTACTAACATGGACCATGTGTCCTCACTGTAAATAAAGCATGGTAAGTTTACATCTCTTAAAAGTTAAGCTCTCATCTTAAAATTGCCAAGTTTGAAAAACACTCTTCTACGGTTGCTCTCAAATTTCTGTGGTGCCCTTCAAACAGAGAGATTTCAAGTCCTGAACCTCCTCAACCAGGAAGGCATAACGGAAGGGCGTTTCTGTTTTTTCTCCCTGTGTTTGGTGAAACAAGCAAATCATTCTATGAGTTCTCATTCTATTCTATGCTCCCAGACACAAGACATGGCTGAGTACTGCTTACAGACTGTTTCTGATACAGCTTCACCTTCATCCTTTCCCCCATTAACATGCCTTCTCCAGAAATTAAACAAAGACCTGCCTACCTGACCAAGGCAGTCCTCCAAATTTTGGATTGTGTGCAGAGTTTCCTGCTCCTCGGTATCCACTTGTGCAAGAGAACCCACGGCTGAGGGTTCATTTGCTACCATCCAACTAGCTTCTGGCAGATTTTCAGCCTCCTGAGGAAGCTGAAGAAACAACGTTGCTTTTGAAGGAACCTTCAAATCTCCATCTTGCCAATAAGTCCTACCATCCTTCTTCTTAGGAGCCATACTTTCCTTTTTTGGGAGAAGGCAGTGAAGGAAGATGGTCTGAAAACTCAACTCAAAAGTCCAAGAAAAGGTCTAAAATGCCATTGCCTGCAACGTTTTCAGCCATCTCAGGAAGGGCCAGCCAGCAAGGGGAAGAGAAGCTTGACTAAATAGCAAAGTACCTCTCGTTTATGGTTTTTCTGTAACTACTTTATCCAGACAGGAAGTACCCATCCCCCTGCCTGCCCCTTTGAAAGAGCTCCAGTTAATTCTTTGGGTTTCTGAACACTTCAGTGGGGAAGGTAGCTGTGTCATCTCCGCTCCTCTGGCAGTTAGAAACCAACATTCCAAAGAACTAGCATGAGGCAAGATTTGTGGCAGCCTACTCAAGAGGAAATGGTCCATTACGTCACACAGACCAAGTTTTTTCCTATGAAGACCACCATGCATGCTTGAAAAACATTTTTAAGCTCTGCCCACCAATCTGCAAAGAGAAGAGCTCCTTCAGCACAAAGAAAAATTGCATCCTGTGTAGGACTGTCAGTATCAATAATGGAGTCTCCATTCTTTTCCCCTTTCAGTGTGTTAACACTACTGAATGCACCTGTCCATTCAGAAAATGAAAAATAAATTAATCAAATAAACGAACACCTAAAGCAATGGAAGGTCTGATATAATAGCAAACACACTGTGAACTATGTTCCACATTGCAAAGGGTTTTCTTTTCTCTTTCTTGAGTGAGGCTGCTGAATTTTTATTATCCACATTAGGACCGTAATTTTATTAGGACAACCTTAGCAAAATCAGGCTTGGTTAATACTTGGACAGGAGACCACTGGGTAATCTCAGGGCTGTGGGCTCAACAGGAAAAAGCATGCCAGAAGAAGGAGGTTGCAAACTACTTTTCTACTGTTGCCCAGAAGACCACATGGACATGACCATGAAGGAGTTAAGCTCAACAGCAAGCTTTTTGGTTTTCCAGAAGTCTCTACAGGAATAAGATAGATAGATAGATAGATAGATAGATAGATAGATAGATAGATAGATAGATAGACAGACAGACAGACAGACAGACAGACAGACAGACAGACAGACAGATAGAGACAGAGAGACAGAGAGACAGAGAGATAGAAATATCCTGCTGTTCAAACCATTTAGCCACAGAATAAAATGAATGTGCAAGGAGGTGCAGATTAAATCCATTCAGCTACTCTGAGGGTTTCAGAGTGTATCCAGGATTCCTTTCAGGAGTGTCTGGGATGAGCAACCACCAACACTTATGTCCCCATTCTGGATGCTGGCATTTTTCCTAATGCTTCCTATGTGATCTACAGCAGGGCTTTTCCAACTTTTTCAGGCCCTGAAACCTGCTAGTTAAAAATAAAATTTCCTGAAACCCCTGACCAAGACACAAAACATTATTGATAGAAAAAATAGGTGACTCCCCCCCAAATCTCTCACAGAAACCCCTCAAGTTCTTGCACAACCCTAAGCTCCCACAGAACACAGCTTGAAAAACCCTGCCTTAGAGAATACAAAATTCAGCTACGAGACAATTTACATTAAAGGAAAATTTTACACTACCTCAAGCTGACACTTTACTCCCGATGGTTGTATCCTTTCCATAATACATTAAGCAAACCAACTTGGTTTCCAGTGATTTAAAAACCAAAAACCTGGTACATCCTCTAAAATTAGTCCCAGCTTTGTTAACATAAAGGCTATCTAGTTTTTTCCCCACCTACTAAGAAAATGGTGCATTTTGCCTGAATCTGTAGATAATTCTGAGTTAATCATTAACTTTGATGTCTTCAAAAATGGAAGTTCAATCATTGTTTGTTTCCCCATCCCAGCAAACTTTAGGAAGTCCTAAGATATTATAAAATGAGATTTGGATTTTTTTTTTAAACACATCAGGGGTTAACAAAATATTCTCCATAATTTTGACGATTATTAAAACAGTCCTGAATATGAAGCCAAGTGCAGTAGTCATCAATTCACTTAACAGCAACAAGTATGAGAGTGTTGGTAATGAGTGAAATTAAAAAAAAATGTAGTGAGGCTTAATGCCAGGTCATTGAGAAACCTACAAATGTAATGAAGAACATTTATTGTACCTTTGCTTTAGAGAAAATGTAAACAGGCTTGAATTAGGGAATGTTTAGTGTGATTGTGGAGTTGAAGTTTGGTTGCTGAAAGTAATAAGTAGATTACAATTAAACTAAATCATGCATGAGAATAAACAGAAGGCTTAGTGAATGATTCTACTCTGAGCATTTAATAAAATAAGGATGTGTCATGTCCTCTTGGTTGCTCACTGGGTTTATGGATAAATGCATAAGGAATGCTTGTGGTGACATTAGAGGTGCATTGAATGTGGATGCAGGTTGGTTAAGAATGTGAACAATTTGCCATATGGTTAGATACACCGCAGGATGCAACTAGGTCTATGGATCTGAACATTAATATACCAAGGACCAAGATACGTTATACACAAATGGTGATAAACTAAAGCAAGGAAATGCATTGTGTACCTGGAGATAATGTTTACCAAAGATGGGAAAACAGAAAGAAAAATTTTAAGACAGGAAAATCCTGATAATAATATAATTATAATTAATTATAATATCTGGTCTGTTGCAAATAATAAATATTTGCAAAAATGACTGTGTACAAGAGCACATTTCTGTCCACTTCGTTGTATGGGACTGTTGACTGTATCAGGATAATCCTAAAAGTTGGATGCAGTGGGAATGGCATACTTCAGAAGTATGTGCAGTTAAACGAGATGAGATAGGATTAAGAATACATAGACACTGGAGTGAGCAATATGAAGGAAGTCTTTTGAATTGGTTTGGCCATATTGAGAGAATTAATGAAGATCAAACTGCAAAACAACTACTGTATGTGAAGGAAGAGAGAAAGGGATGAAAGAAAGGAGAAAACTGTGGTTGGATGGAGCTGGTGAGATTCTCAAAAAAAGAGAGGGGAGAATTTTAAGAAGCAAAAGGCCATGTATTCGTGTCCAAACAGGGTGGAAGCAAGTGTGGTTTCCAAGAATAGAAAGACAGAATTGTAGAATTGGATCAAAGACCCTCCAGGTCAATCTTCTGCAATATGTAAAAAAAAATCCATTTATACCCTCCGTGAGAGGTGGGCTGCTCAGCCTCTTCTTAAAAACCTCCAGGGAGGGAGAACCCACAATCTCCATAAGTAGTAGACTGATCTATTGTTGTACTAACTTCAGAAAACTAGCTACCTGCAAATTACTGTATATGGAAGTTTGGAGAGGGTTACTGAACTTTCTTGGTTCAAACTAGCTTTAGTTGTTTTTCCTTTTCTCTTATTGGTTGTCTTTAATTACTGTATTTCTTACTCCTTTCTTATGCTTTGCAGAATGTTGCTGGCCTGCAAAGGAACAATGGGATGGGTGTTGGTGTCTGAGTGTACATCTATTTTCCCAGTGTCAAACTTGCTCAATCCTGCCTGGCAGAGTTGTCTATTTGGAGTAAAGTTTGATTTTTCTCTGGCCGACCTATTACTCAATTGCTGGTGAAGGAAAACATATCTGGGAGGAAGGATCAACCTTATGTGCAATATTCATAGATATGCCTTTGTTATCATGGCAGTTTTGTCTTGAACACACTTCACTATGGAAGAAGTACTAGAGACAGAAAAAGAGATTAAGGACCTGAGGTTGAAGAAGACTCATAAAATTAGACAGATATTAAAATATTTGAAGAGAACTCAACGTAATACACAACCTTGCTACAGCCTTGACATGTTTGATTTACAGCCTCGGAGGATAGTGCTAATCCATGTCAGAAATAGCAAGTCAAATGGAGACAGATTTGACAGCATCTCAAATTTTGCGTCTATGCTTCAAACTGAAACTAGGCCCTTGAAAGAGACTGATCTTCAGAGTCCAAGAGAGCATATACAACATTCATAGAAACTCATCCACAAGAGGACTGTAAAGAAGAAACCTTCAATTAGGTGTAATTCACAGGATTTGTATATTCTGTCATCCCGATCTTTCACAGGTGATCATATTACAACAGTCTTACTCAGTATGTGTCAAAATACAGATTCAGAATTCGCACTTTCCCTCTTTCTAAACAGTCATCCCTCCCACCCCAGTTGTTTGAATGCCACTTTTGAATACCTGAATATCTTAAGAGGACCTGAGACAATGCTGCACTGCAGAAATACATCTGCATGTGGGTGGGGTGGGTGCATGGGGAGGGAGGGAAGAGGTGCCACAAGTTGTAAATTGTTCATACCTGACAGAGAGCAGATGCTGGACCAGGGCTATCCAAAGTGCCGCCGCTGGCGACACACTGGCGGTGGCGCGGGGGGGGCACGTGCACGGCGGCGGCACGGGGGGTACTGATGCCGCGCTGCTGCCACCGTGCACGCACGCGCCGCCGCTTCCGGGTGTTGTGGCGACACACCACGCTGTGGCGACACTCTTTTGTGTCACGACACACAGTTTGGAAAGCTCTGTGCTGGACAATGGGGTGGGGGGGAGGTTAAGTTGGTTGTTAGAACTGACAGAGTTTTATATCGTTTGGGGCCCTTGCATTGACTCAACATTGCTCAGTGAGGCTTTGGGGTCCTATGCAACGAAAGGCTTCTTAGAACCAAGGACTTCTGCTTTGGTCTTTCCTCGGAATTGCATGGCCAGGAAACACACTTCTTATTCCCTGAGGAAGGACTGAGGCAGTGTATCACCCAGTGGCATCTGGGGTGGGGGAAGACATTTAAATGAGAAAAGGATGGCATGTGTGTCACAACATCCACATGCAAGTGTCCTGACTTACATATTTGCAGCAGACATCATAATCCCAATGCATAACTGCATTGGTTGCAAAAAGATGTCATAACATGTGTTGTCGGTTTGATGACATTTTGGGTTGTTGTGGATGCTGTTGGCTTCATGTATGAGAATCATGTAATGTATGTACATGTTTAAAATGGGGAAATATTATAATATTGTTAAGAAGGGAGGGAGGGAGGAGGAGAGGAACAAAGAAAGGAAAGAGCATATCCAGAAACTGTGTAAGATACTCTCCCCCCCCCACACCACACACACACACACGTACACACACTGCAAATCTTTTAAAAGAGGTAGCTAAACGACTGAACAACAACAACAAACATACTAAGCACTGCTTTTGGAATAATTAAAGCAGCCATATCTTTTCCAGGCTCATGTGGCTTCTTTGGAAGTTGCAACCAGCACACACATCTCTGTGCATAATATATGCCTGTGTGTTTCTGTGCATGTCACACACACAATTAAGAATATTAAGCAGTTTTCTACGTACTCCAAGTGTATACTGGGTAATCCTTAGAGCTGCATATTAAGGAGCATTATTGTACAGAGCATTATTGTCCCTGTGTTTGAGATGAAAAGGTATCTTGTCTAAGGGCAGCTAATGAGCGCATAGCTAAGATGAGAACCGATCCAAAAATATTCTGCCTCAGAATCCATTCCTGGAGCTACTGTGAGATTCTTCAATTCATTCATAAGCTTAAGTCAGTCAGTTTTAGCAACTTCAGCATCTCTTGCAAGGGTCGGTCCATATCACCAGTTTCTTCCACCATCCACACAAAACCAGCATAGGTGAAAACAGCCCAGCAAGCTGTTTCAGATTTGGAGACAACTTACAGGCATCAACAATTCAACAATCTGCCCATGGGTTTGGCTGGACAGCCCCAGTGGGCCTGGCTCTTGGTTAGCTGGGAATTACCAGAGTTGTTGGTCCAGCACATCTGGAAAAGGCCATGTTGGGAGGGACTCTCAAGACCAGATTGAGACATTTTGATGGCTAAGGTCACAAACAAAATGAGCTCTTCTCCACATTAATTAACATGGGCAAATAAAATCTATTCTGTGAGACAGATAGCTCCCTTTCCCCTCTCAGGAATGCCTCAGGGAACTTCAGAACACTCAATGCACAAGTCATCCCTTAATCAACATTATCTCTTCTGACCATGTATAAAAAGGTAAAGGTTCCCCCCGCACATTTGTGCAGTCGTGTCTGACTCTAGGGGCCGGTGCTCATCTCCGTTTGTTAGCCGAAGAGCCAGCGTTGTCCGAAGACGCTTCCACGGTCATGTGGCCGGCATGATGCATGTGGAACGCTGTTACCTACCCACCGAAGTGGTACCTATTTATCTAATTGCATTTTCATGCTTTCAAATTGCTAGGTTGGCAAGAGCTGAGGCGTGTGCGGGAGCTCACTCCGTCACGCGGGGCTAGGGATTCGAACCTCCGAACTTGCAATCTTCCGATCGAAAAGCCTGGCGTCTTACCCGCTGAGCCACCACGCCCCTATCTGACCACGTATAACAAGAACTTATATTTCACAAACTGAGCACATCATTTTCCACTGTGGAAGCAAAGCACCAATGCTTTCCCCACTGTTAGTTCAGCAGACTTAGTAGCAAGAAGTTTTTGAATCAGTTTTTTTTTTAAAAAGGTTGGTAAATACTGTCATCTTTCTACTCTTCCAGTTTTCTGTGATGAACATCTTGGTGTCTTCTCTTGTTGAATGATTTGGGTTTTATATATCTCTTTAAGGGGAGGGGGGGAGAAGCAAAGAGCACCATGGTTTTTAAAAGGAATCTGAAACCCTTTCAAGCAATGGAAGGGTGATGTCTGGGTTAAAAACAGAGAAACTTGCCTTGACCTTTTGCTGGAACCTGATACACTTCAAGCAGAGTAGATTACCATTTATATCTTTCCGTAGGGTAGGAGTAAAGGCTGTCTGTCTCCTTGGAATACTAACTGTTGCCAGCAAGTCTACAAAATGTGCAGCAACTGAAGCCAGAAGAATTATGTGCCCTCTTCTCATCTCTCCTCCTCCTCCTTCTCGTCCATTTTCAATGCATCTAAAACAGCCGACATCCTTTGCATCACAACTCAGAAAGAAGCCTGTTGAGCTCTCCCCTGACTTTGTGGGAGAACTTTTGAGGATATCAGAAATTTTAAACATTTTCAAGCGTAGATGAGAAAGGGATCTGAAAAGTTAGAGAGGAGAGGAATCTGAATCCAAACTTTCCAAACAAAAGATGGATTCCACATACAGCATTATGGAAATCTAAATACCATTAGATGCCCCAAAATCCTTTGTTCATGCTCTAAGCGGTTTGCCATTCCTCTTAAGAAGCTTGGCCCCCCAGGATCTCGGTCATTTGGTTTACACTTCTGAATTATTTCCAGCTTTACAATACATGTGTCCTTTGAACAATTGTCTATAAATAAAAGCACCTACTAAAAGTACTTGATGAAGGATTTCTCACATTTTTTTTCCAAAGAGAAAAGACTATCAGATGAAACCTATCCAGGATCTGAATTCAACTTGAGACCTCATTTTTTTGTTTTAATGAGACATGACTTCCATTTGCAAAAGCCACACTGATTTTATTTTCCACAAGCTCACATGCTTTACACTTCCATATTTAATCATGCTTTCCAGTAATTCACCCATTAAGATGACAAGAAGGATTAATTTTTAATTTGTATGTAATTTGCTTGAAACTTATTTTGTTGTTCCTGAAGATATCCATACTAGCAAAGATTCCACATCTTCTACAATAAAAACAGGTGTCAAAGAATTCATTTACTTTAGTAAGGTAAAGGTTTCCCCTGCACAGTCGTGTCCGACTCTAGGGGCTGGTGCTCTTCTCCGTTTGTTAGCCGAAGAGCCAGCGTTGTCCGAAGATGCTTCCGCGGTCATGTGGCCTGCATGACACGTGCGAAACGCTGTTACCTTCCCACCAAAGTGGTACCTATTTATCTACTTGCCTTTGCATGCTTTCAAATTGCTAGCTTGGCAAGAGCTGGGGCAAGTTTAGGAGCTCACTCCGTCACGCGGTGCTCGGGTCTCGAACCTCCGAACTTGCGACCTTCCGATCGACAAGCCTGGCATCCTAACCATCATTTACTTTAGGGAAAAATATTATACACATTTTTTTCATATTGTTTGTAGCCTTCTACACTGGATTCACTTTTACACAATAATCTCCAAGTAAGGATGTTTCAGTATACAGAATTTGGTACAAATCTGCTAATTTTTAACTGTCCCAAGCTGTTTGATACAGACTATACTGCTTCTTCTCAAACACTATTCCAGGATAGAGCAATTTTGGATCTAACCTTCACATTGACTAACACATATCACATATGAAGACATGGGAAGGAAGGCAATTTGTAGATCAGGAATCAACAAATTTCAGGGAGGGAATTCCAGTTATAGAAACCCAAATTATAGGTACAGTAGAATCCATATGAATGCTGAGTTATGGAAACTGCTGAACCAGTTAGATGATTTGGTGGGTATACAAAATAAACCAACAAATGAACAAATAAATAAAGTTAAATAATATTTGATTTATACAGTTCCTAGCCATTTCATTAGCTCCATTCAGGCACTTTAAAAGGGGAACTACAAGCTTTCCTGATTGTCTCCACTAAGTTCATTCCAGGTTGTGTGGCTCCAGGAGAGATCCACATGTTTAGCACAGATGAATTGAAGAGATTGATGTCATCTGTGCAATATCAGCTTGTGGAGACTCATTAGGAGCACTGATGTGATGACTATTTCCACTTTTATAATGACTTCATAGGCCAAGCATGAAAAACATGAGGGTTAGACACACACACACTGGAAGCTTACATGGAAATATCAGATTTCCAACTTAGTGAAGAGATTGAGAAAACAGTCACAAACCAGGTCAGATTAAGATTTGAAAGGATGTAAGGGTTGGTTCCCAGACTAATCAAGGTTCAGGAGGCCATTATGTAAACAGCCAGCTGCAAGTTTCTCTTGATATCATTGAATACAGCCAGTTTGGTCTAGTGGTTAAGCCAACGGGCTAGAAACCAGGAGATGGTGAGTTCTAGTCCCACCTTAGGCATGAAAGCCGGCTGGGTGACCTTGGGCCAGTCACTCTCTCTCAGCCCAACTCACCTCACAGGGTTGCTGTTGTGGGGAAAACAGGAGGAGGAAGGAGTATTAGGTATGTTCCCTGCCTTGAGTTATTTATAAAAATAATAAAGGTGGGATAAAAAATCTAAAAAAAAGAGGAGAGACAGGAATCATAGGAAGGGAATTAGAAGAGGAAAAATTGGTTTTAAATGGAAATAGTTCAGTTGTCCCAATCCTTGGAACCAACACACTTTCCTTTCAATAAATCTTGCTTGGAAGCAATTCTTTTCAGTTGCTATCAGTTTTAAAGAGCCTAGCATCTTTCCTAATTGTTCCCAATTTGCCAAAATAAAATAAAGCAATAAAGAAAGCTCTGCTCTATTGTATATATTGGTCCTGGATGGGAAATTGTCAGATTGCTAACCTTCTTGCAACCCCATTCCTTTCATCTCAATAAATCTTGCTAAAGAAAACACAGTGAGAATCTTGTTTGCAAACATTGCTTTAGGTTTGAGGCAGCTGCCAGGAAGCCTGATGAAAATCTGATGACCAGAAAGAAATGGAAATGTATCTGAGAAGCACCATCACAGTATGGGACTCGACACAAACTCCTTGTGACATGTAATGCTGAAGTTGTTCGGGAGCGCCAGTTTTTTCCAATGACATATCTTTAGTTTACCTGTTTTATGCACTGCAGCCGATCATTAGTCTGCTGTATGTGTCTGTCCATAGAATTCATTTCGATTGTCTCCAGTTCTACCTGAAAGCCATTAAAATCCTTCAAGCTGTAAGATATGAAAAAAAAAAGAAAAATTAATCATTAACAGAACAGTAAATTACAATTCTGCAAATTCTAATGTGATTGAGCTCTTGAACGTTACAACCTCTTTATGGGAGAATTTTTCCCTTCCATCTATTTCATAAGTAACCAGAGTCTAATAATAGAGCAACAGCTAGTTATACTAAGGGTATTTTATATTTTGGGAAGCGTGTCTTTTTCCAGTTTGAGTCTAAAACTTCAGATCTTTGCAACCACTGTCTTTCAAAATCTAAAATATTTTTTTGGCCTTATCTGCTCCCTAACCCAAATGTTTTACTCTTATTGGATTGGTGACAAAAGTCTTTTTGCAGGATGAAACTTGGAGAAAAATACTGATATAATTATAATTAAATCCATGTACAGTATACAGTTAACTATTGCAATGCACTCTACATGGGGCTACACTTGAAGAGTATCCGGAAGCTTCAGCTGGTCCAGAATTATTATTATTATTATTTCAAGAATGCGGCTGCGCGTGCAGTTATGGGTGCCCCAAGATCGGCACATGTGACACCTCTGCTGTGTGAGCTGCATTGGTTACCAGTTTGCTTCCGGGTCCAATTCAAGGTGTTGGTTGTCACCTTTAAAGCCCTACATGTCATGGGACCAGGTTACCTAAGGGACCGCCTCATCCCCAGAGCATCAACCCGCCCCACCCGGTTATGCAGAGAGGGCTTGCTACGGACCCCGTCTGTAAGAGAACTCCATCTGGCGGGGTCCAGGAGGTGGGCCTTCTCTGCAGTGGCACCCGCCCTCTGGACCGTTCTGCCCCTGGAGGTGAGGCAAGCCCCCACACTCCTGACCTTCTGAAAACAACTGAAGACCTGGCTCTGCCACCTTGCTTGGGATGGGAAGAGTAATAGCTCTTCGTGGGGATGGCTTGCGCCATAGAGTTCTTTTAAACATAACATCACAGCCTCTTGGATTTTATATATTTATATATTTATATTTAATTTTTGGTTAAATTGATATATTGTGTTGTATATTTTTATATGCTTTTAATCACTAACTTTACTGTAAACCACCCAGAGTCCCCTCTATGGGGGGAGATGGGCGGTGATATAAGTTGGATGGATAAATAAATAAATAAATAAACAACTTACTAACTAACTAACTAACTAACTAACTAACTAACTCCAGTAGTGAAATCCCATTGAGAAGCAATGCATGAAACTTGTTTTATTATACACAGAAAGAGAAATTTAATCCTATCTGAACTAAGCTTAAAGAAACATTCATATAATACATACATTTAGATTAAAACAAGTGTATACGTATCTATGTGATATATACAGTATGTGAACTGTGCAATATTCTCTATTTCTTTTTACAAACCCGGGCAATGCCAAGTATAGAGACTTATTTCCTCATTCTTTGCATCTTACAATGACGCATACAATTTCAGACATTCCTGGTAATATATCCAACACACACAAACAAACAGACAATCTGAATTGCAGAGAAATATGAAGATTTCTTGGTTGCTACAAGGAAGTTAAAGAGATGGCTTTTCTCTTTACTCTGAATGCAGAGACACAGTTAAAAACTCAAACATTTGGACTTGTACATGCTATTGGTAGGCTGTATGATCCCAAAACGTATAGTATAACCCAGTGTTTCTCAACCTTGGCAGCTTGAGGATGTGTGGACAAGCTAGCTGGGGAATTCTGGGAGTTGAAGTCCACACATCTTCAAGCTGCCAAGGTTGAGAAACACTGGTATAACCAAATACACCTGCATAACAGAAACATCAGTAAGAACTGTTCTGTTTCCCAGATACAAAAGTGCACATCTTTTCAGATACCGTAACACTTTATTACCTACATACATTTTTTCATTTATAAAGCACATTTCCCCCACAACTCAGGGTGCTGTAAAACAATCCAATCCATCATTAAACACAATTGATACAATAATTCCATCCTATCCTATCCTATCCTATCCTATCCTATCCTATCCTATCCTATCCTATCCTATCCTATCCTATCCTATCCACCTACCTATCACAACACAACCAATTTTCCAACTAGTAGCCAAGTCTTTTTCTTGTTGACATTGACTCCTTTTGATGCATGGACATATCCATGTACTTTCCTTGGTTGGCCATTGCCTTCTCCTGGAATGGTGCTTTGATCTCCCAGTTTAGCTGGCTGCTGGGATTCCCTGCCAGTTTCCTTCCCAATTATTAACCAGGTGGCCTTGCTTAGCTTTCTTGAGATTAGCCATGTGTTTGAGATTAGTCCTATATAAAATTAGCAGAATTAGGAGAGGGAAAATTATAGAAGAAGAGATCATGGGGGTGGGGGGAAGGAGTCAGTCCATGGACGTTTATCTACCCCAACACTTAACTGTGTTCCAAATGTTGAACCTTCCTCCTACACTATATTCGGTGTAGAAAGCTACCTTTGAGCCACTGATTATTAACTGCTTTGTGTTTTGATTTTTATTATCTCACCAGTAAAACTCTTTTCCTATGTATTAACTAGAAACACCAGGGATTCACCTGGGATGCTATGCATGGGAAACACACTCTCTGGAACTGAGCAGAACTTTCCCTAAGCAACCAAGCTACAGCTCTGCTCACATTAACCTTTCCCTTTAAGCACCTCTGATAGGCTGGAGGGTCATTTATTATTCACTGGATGGAGGTCTGAGAAGCATCCATGCTGCTGGGCAATGCATACTGCGCACACACACACACACACAGAGAACATCCCCTACCCCCGCAAGCTGTCTGGAGGCCTCTCTGATAATGCTTCCTCTACGGCTCCTGATGGATTAGATTGCAGAGAAAGGAATTTCGCTCTGTTGAATGAGGGGCCTTGCACGTAGTCAGCACTCCTCTTCATTCCACACTTCAGACACAAGTGGGCTCAATAAAGCAGGGCTATCAATGAATTGTAATGCTTTGTGAAACAAAAAATGCCTATTTCATAATTTCATCATCATTCCTCTATGCTAGTACACGCTAGCAATTCTCAACGGCAGTTGCAGTCTAAAGCTTTTTCTTCTTTTTGATTTAATACCAATTGATTAGATCTTATTAAACAGGCATTCACCCAGAACTTCAAGTTTGTTTATAGGCCTCAAACAAGTCTTAAATTTAATTTTTCAGCAACTGGCAGAGACACTGAGCTGTTTGACAGTCTTAACTGTAACCAGTTCAGCAGCCATCCAACTTAAAAAAATAAGATTACCTTATCTGCATTTTAATTGCTCAGAGGAAATGGACAACATAGGATAAATAATAGAAGACAGAAGCTGCTTCTGGAGAACTCTAGACAATCTTACAATTTCCTTGCGATTTAAAATAAGTGCATTGATGCTTTAACTGTGTTCTGGGGGACCACAGGCTTCCTTGGGATATCATTAAGGATTCTTCAGTGGGACAATCAGCAATGGCAGATCAGAAAGGTTTGCCTTGCAATTCATGGAGGCAGAGGAGCGTCAGGTGTACAGGTGTATACAGTATGCTGAATTCATAAAGGAAAAAGGGAAGATGCCACACAGAACTGGAAGGATTCTGAACACACTCCAATGCCCAGGAGCATTTTAGCAGAAAGACCAGCATTGAGTATCCATGACAGCTCTCAGAGATATTCTAAATCCTCGGTTTCACCAATGTATGCTGCACATTGCACAACTCCACATGCTAACTGAAAACTCCTATGGGGAAAGGTGGAAGGGGAGAAAAAGATTGAAGATTCAAAGGGCAAAATTAGCACCCTGGGAGATCGTGCATCCTGGCTGAAAACTAATTTCAAATGCTGAGTTAGGAATACCCCTGGGGTCGTCTTAACTACAGTTATTATCTGAGCTGTCGTTATGAGGATGAAAAGAAAGGGCATTCCATGCCTCCTGCCTTACGTCCCCAAAGGAAAGGCAGGGTATAAATGTAATAAACAAATTAATAAGCCACTATTAGAAACAGTGGGAGATTTGGGGTTGCATTTGAGAGAAAAGCAGTGAATGATCCTATGGATGTAACACCTAGCTGAAGTATTTCTTGGAAACTCTGCAAAAGAAAGAGCTGAGAAATCTGTTTTTTTTTTCTGTTTTTTTTTCTTTCTGTTTTTTGGGTAAGAGTATTGCAAATCTGTGCTTCTGGAATGTCCACTATCTCTTCTTGGGGTGTGAAACTAAGAGAAAAGGGGGATAGGAAAGAACACACGATGGCTAGAAATATCCGACAATCTTTTTGAAACGGAATCATTTACTCTATACGCTGGGAGGCATTAGCACACAATTGCTATTTAATAAGTAGCTTTGATTAAATACTAAGCTAGGTTACAAATGAGATGGGAGGGAACTACACCAACTAATTAATCAGTTAAATAATCAGGAAAAAGCCGCTTTAAGCCAAGGGGTGGGGTTCAACAGACACACACATTGTGGCATGGATCTATCTAGGGGCTAAAAAAAAAAATAGGAAACTCTTTCCAGGATTATAAATCCACTACATATTGAACAATCAGATAGGACTTTTTATTATGAAATCTGTATTTTATTTTATTATTTTATTTTAACTCTAGCCAGGGCACATGTTCTCCCAGAACACAAGAAGTATATTTCTTTTGCATTTAAGGCAAAAGGAAATTAATTCCACCTTTTTCCTGAAAAGCCTTGCTACACCCCTCCTTACCAATATTCTAGGGCCGAAGCATCAGCTAGAAATATCCCTCCTTAAAGATTCTGTAGTCTGAAATGCAGCCTTACCTTATTTTGAAGCATGAGGAATTTCACCCTCCCACCCCCTTAATTCAAATGTTAATAATGCACAAAAACACACACCTTGGGGGGCTTACAAAATATGACCTTAATCATGATCACCGGCACTGATCCCCCCAAGTGACACATATCTACTTCCTGAAAAGCTCTCCCACAATTGTTCATCTGCTTTAGAAAGAAAATGCCGGCTTTTTTGCGAAGACAGACATTTATTTACCGGAAATACCAGGGCAGAAGAGGGGAAAAAACCAATGGTGACAAAGGCAAACTATTTCCAATCAACACACAAAAAAAGCAGGCTGATGTTTTGAGGACGAATTTTTCATTCCACCTTGTGCAGGACGTTGTTTTCCCTGCAAATCTGCCGGGAGAGGGCTCCCTTTTCTACTGAAGCTGAAACAGCTCTTCTCTGACACAGTGCGTGTGGTGTGTGTGTTTTTTTAAGCCTTTACAAGTCCCTACAAATCCTCTTGCTTCTGCTTCCTAACAGGGGGCACGAAAGCTGACACTGTCTGTCTGACCTTGTGGTTATTGATTAACTATCTCCCTATTCGCTGCCATCTTTCACACCCCCGGTGCTAGCAAATAGAGAGCTAAGGAGCGGCAGTCATTCTCCGTGACAGCAATGCTCAAAAAGGCCTGCCTTCAGAGATGTGGCGGAAAGGGCCACTTGATCAAACGTGCTTTAATGTCAAGACTAAATACCATGCGCAGCCTGACAACTTGTACAATTTAACATGCATTTGCTAGGCTGACTCAACGCTGCTAGCAAAAAGGAGGGAGATGGAATAATTTATGTCCAACTATTCTCTGGTAGCAAGCGAACCAAAGGAAAAGAGACGGGAAGATGGTGGCTACCTTGGAAAGGTAAAATCAGGTTTTAGCTGCTGGATTGATTCTAGTAAAGTAAAGGTTCCCCCCGCACATTTGTGCAGTCGTGTCCGACTCTAGGGGCCGGTGCTCATCTCCGTTTGTTAGCCAAAGAGCCAGCGTTGTCCGAAGATGCTTCCACGGTCATGTGGCCGCATGACGCGCGTAGAACGCTGTTACCTACCCACCGAAGTGGTACCTATTCATCTACTTGCATTTGCATGCTTTCGAATTGCTAGGTTGGCAAGAGCTGGGGCGAGTGCGGGAGCTCACTCCACACGCAGGGCTAGGGATTCGAACCTCCGAACTTGCGATCTTCCGATCGACAAGCCTGGCGTCTTACCCGCTGAGCCACCACGCCCCTGCGGATTGATTCTACAGCTGCCTAAAAAGTTATATTCAAACTCTCCGTTACAAACATGCTCCTGGGAATGAACATGGAGATGCGATTGTGCTAAAGTTGGTTTAGGTAAGAGCAGAAACAACAGCTTACTTATAGTATGTTGTTTATGTCCTTCATATCCTTCAAGTTTGGATAGGTAATATTATCCCCATGACTGTAGAGATGTGGAATGACACAAGAGGAGATCCAGTAGGCTGAGATGGACAATAATGACACCCCCATTCAGAATTTTGTATTCCATTACCACAGTCAGTCAGCTCAGAAGGTAACCACACAGAAGTTCTCCTTTGACAGGCTAACATGGAAAGAGTTTAAACCAGATCTTCAGTATCCATTCATAGGTATATAGGAAAGTTTCCTTGCAAACACTTATTAAATATTAGCCAGGTTCCTTGCACTAAAATAAAGTTGCTCATCCTGGATAAGTTTTGTGTGTGTGTGTTTGTGTGTGTATTCTTTGCTGGAAAACATGATTTTTGTGCCTGGAGTCTTGCCTGTATCTCTTAGATATTTTGATCAAAAGGGTCTGAAGGTTGCAGCTCAACCTTCCAAAGGTTAAGCTGGATCACATGTTTAAGTCTAACTGTCCACATAGTGGTTCACACGTGGCATCAATGGGTCAAATCGACCCTTAAGAACGTTTTGGGAATCCCAGATGAATGTTTCACCTGGGAACTTTTAACCGCCCAGAGTTCCCCCTTTGGGGGAAGATGGGTGGTGATAGAAATTTAATTAATTAATAAATAAATAAACGTTTGTGGGTCTCAGATGATTGAGGCAAACCATTTCAGGCAACCGTGCTTCAAAAATATCAGTGAAGGACACACCTACTTTGCCACAGCTAAGATGGCAGAATGGGAAGATTTCGAATATGGGAAAGGGGGCCAACTGTGTACAGCCTATAGTTTGAGGTATAAATTCCCACAGGAGAGAGGATGGAAATATTTCTCAGTTAGCGATACTAGGAAGAATCTGGCCACTCACACAGTTTTAAACAAAATAGAGAAAGTGTGCAGAACATGGTTCCTGGAATTCTTTCCAACTTGTTTACCAGCAGTGACCATATGTTCTGTGTATGTATGACTGGGAAAACCCAGGACAGGCTGTATATGTCATGGCCCAGGACTCTGAATCTGACTCTGAAGGAGCTGCTCCAGCTGAACCTGTGGAATGTCAGCCTCAAGAGAGACAAAGCCAAGAATCACCTGAGCCTGATCAAACACAGGCACCATCTGAACACCTGGAGCAGTCAGATGATGATAATGTAAGTGCTCCCAGCCGTCGCACCTGGCGAGTAGAGCAGAGCAGAGCAGAGCAGAGACGTTCTAGGAGGCTCCTTGCCAAGCAAGGGAGTAACTCTTGCATCAAAAGACAGCTGGCTGCAGCCTGATTTAAGATGCAGCCCTGACCCACGTCCCCTTGTTGGGAACAACTGTCTGATTTCCTGCTCTGGTGTGTCATTCCTGTGAATCCTGCTCCTGAAACTCTGACCCTGGATTGGCTGACAAAGCTGACTTGGCTCTCTGAACTTTGGGCTGGATTTTGACTCCTCTTCTGCTGCTACTGTTGAAGGTACAACCACCCAGGCAAGCTTACATTCTGAGAGATGTGGTTGATTTATATTTCTTCCCTTGTCTGACGTTATCTGCTCAGCCTTGAGTACATTTCTTTCCTCAGCAAAAATAGAAATAGAAAATAGAAATCCAGTTGACATGATTCAAGCTACAGACAATTCCACCTGGATGACTGAGAACCTTCATTGACATATTCTCTACAGCAGGGCTTTCCAAACTTTTGCCGCTGGCGACACACCAACGGCCAGGGCACAAAAACCTGGAATCACAACCACCATGTCTGAAGTCCGAATATGAAAAAGCCGAGCAATTTTCAGTCCAGTAACCCTTGCTCCCTAGTTCTGACACTTCCTGCCTAGAGGGCATACGAAAAACCTATTCAAGTGTAGGAGAGTGTGAATATTGGTCAGTGACTATAAACAACAAAAATAATAAAGTTGAACTGAACTGATTTTTTTAAGTTAAATTTGAGCAAGCATCAATTGCATTAAGATTAAATAGAATTCATTAGATCTTTAATTTAACAGGAATACTTCATGGCTCATTTAAATATCCTTGCTTTATACCTATTACTTGCAATTATATTCCTTTGCTCTATGGGATAGAAACCATTAAAACAAACAAGCAAATAAATAAATAAATAAATAACCTCCAGGGATTAATCAACATAATTAAACAAACAAACAAACCAGAAACAATTGAATAAGTTGTTCCCAAGTTGAATGATTGCTGCACCTGTATTTGTGGGCTATGAGAAACATACCTGAGTGACTGCATTTGTATATAAATCTTTAATTCCGTATCAAACTTGGGTTTCTTAACAATGTTTTTCAGGAGGTACTTGAGCCTGATTCAAAATCTGAGGATCTGCCAGAGGTTTAAATCTCATCCCCAGTGCCCCCTGGTATAATTGCTATTTTACAACCAAGATAGCAGAAACAAAATAAGCCACATGGCAATGTCAGGTGAAAGGTTGTTTGTCCCATTAAACCCTTGAGTTGGATGGGGAAAGAGGAACAAAAAATGGTGAAGATTTATTTATCACAAGCCACTAAATAACTATTCCTGTTGGCTTGGAGCTTTGAAAGGCAAAGAAGAGGCATGCTGCGCTGGGCGAAGGAGAGAGGAGCTGTTCCTTGAATGTGACTTTCTATTTTCACTCTGCAAATGGGCAAAAATCCTCACAAGAGTTTCTATCATCTTCAGATTCCTAGGACCAGCCAGCCGGCTCTCTGGGTTTCTAGGCTTGCCTGCTGCCTGCACAGACCGTCTCAGTGAGGGGTGGGAATGGATTTATTTAATTTATGGTGACTTGAACTGTGAGGGAGGGCAGTCACGCTGGGCTGTGAAAAGCCTTTCTCTAGCTCAGTGCTTTCTACTTCTCCTCTCTGCCCCCCTTCCCCACCATCCAGGTCTATAAGATACTGGCACACACAAAGCTCTCCTCTGCCACAAGGGTGGTGCAATCTCATATGCCTGGAGAAAAAAAAAAGAGATGACAGCTTGCATAAGTGAGTTTGCTGGACTCCCCTAGGAGCAGCAATGGCCATGTACAGAAATTGTGCAATCATCAAGCCCATCTGCAGCCTGATTATAAAAGCAAAAAGACAGGGAGCTTGGCTGCGCTGAACACCAGACCTGCAATGTGACCTCTTCTAAGCAGAACAAAAATACTACACGTGAACACTCACACCCACCAGATTCTTCACAGGGGCAGAGCCATTCTGCATTTCCATCCAAGCATATTGCACTTTCTCCCCATCTCTCCATGTGGTTCGCTGGCTGGTACAAAGAAAGCTTGACTCCTCTCCAGAGCCAGTCATTTTAACCTCTGGCCCGATGAATTAAAATGGATGGCTTTCATATGCACAATAGGCACAAGAACCACATTTCTGGTAATTGCTCCGCTTATACAGATGCAATTTCCTATTTTACCTCTAACCTCCAAATGTGCAAAGGAGAGAGAGAGAGAGAAGCCAATTTGTTCCAGATAAAGGAAAGAATAGACAGGGCAATGGAATGGTGCATTTTGTAGCAACAAGAAGCAATCCCATGTTTTCAAAGGTGAATGAGCATGAGTGTATTTTCTGCAATTCTATTAGCAATTGGTTCCTATCTGCAGTCTGGGTTCAGATAATCAGAACGCACCACACAGTGGTCAATAGGAGTGAAGATGGGCCCTGCTAGGTGGTCTGTACATAGGTGTCTGCAGGGAGAGTAAAAAAACTCAAGATGGAACCCACACAATTGAATCCCCATCGCTTTTTTACTTGCATCCCCATGGGACAAGGCTTCAATCATGCCACTGCAACCACCATCTTGACTCCCCCCCTCCCTTCACAAACGCCCCCAAGTCAACAGTTTGGCTGCATAAATCATCCCTCCCTCAAAGGTTTGTCTACAGCAGAGCTTTCCAAACTTTTCATGTTGGTGACACACTTTTTAGACATGCATCATTTCGCGACACACTCTTACAGCAGGGCACAAGGCAGGCACTCGGACCTGCATGGAATCACAGCAGGTTTGGAGGCAGCCAGGCACAAGGCAGGCACTAGGACCTGCGCGGAATCACAGCAGGTTTGGAGGCAGCCGGGCACAAGGCAGGCACTAGGACCTGCGTGGAATCCTGGCAGGGCTCAGAGGCAGCAGCAGTCGTGACACACCCAGACACTGCAGCCGACACACTAACGTGTCCCGACACACAGTTTGGAAAGCTCTGGTCTACAGAGTCATACAAAACACATTAGCAACCCACCTTCTTCAAAGTTAGCCTGCCAAATACCTGCCTTAAAACTGGGCCAGTATTTTTGCAGCTTGCAAGTAAGGGAAGTAAATGTGGTTGCATTTTATACCCCAGGGAAAGAGAGAAATTTCACTGTTACAAATTGATGCTCCATCTCTCATTTTACAGAAAGTCTCCCCCTGAGATGGCTTCAGCATTATGCACGCTATAAGGGAATAGAATCAAAACATTCCCCAAAACTAGGACCGCATTGCTGGTCCCAGTTGTGGTTGCTACATGAGGATTACCTGTATTAGAATAGTAAACCAATCTTGACTTCCAGAAGCTTCATAGATATGCCTGGGTAGGACATATCTATGCATATCTTGGCAACAACACAGAACTGTTATTACCTTCTTCTGGGATGTTTTTTGACTTCCTAGTACAGCTGGTATTCCCCGCCACTTCCCATCCAATTACTAACCAGGTCTGACCCTGCATAGCTTTCTTCAGAATGAGCCAGAGTTATTCAGCAGCTGCCACTGTAGAGACCATTTCCCCCCCTATGACTGAGCAGGCCCTGCTGAGAGATGAAGTAGCAGGTAAGTACTTTGCCTCTGTCTCTTAATGGTTGGGGCAGACATTTTTCTCAATCCTTCTACATGACGTCCTTGAGTGGAGACGTTCTAACGGTATATGCCACTCACTGCTTTGTCTTTCTTTTTTTTTTTTTTTTGCTATATTTCCCACCTCTCAAGAAAACCTTTGCATTTTGATTTCATGCTTCAACAGGAAATAATCATTCCTCTGCTTGATGCAGAAGAAAATAAGCAAATTAGTGCAGGATGTTATTTGAGCACTGGGATTTATACAGCTTTATAAAAAAGGCAGGTATCGAACAGCATTCAAAGGCAAGAAGACACGTTTCTCTTTGTATAACCATTTCCCTGAAGTGACCCATGCATTTATTAAAGTAAATTAAAATAAGATATTGACACTGAATCTGGAGACCATTTGATAATCTATCTTCTACCAACACTACTCTCTTCTACAGGTACAGAATTTGTTTTCCCCTTCCTTTGGACCAATTCATTCTAAATTCAGGAATAATTTGGGAATTAAAAAAAGTTAAGAAAACGTGTATGCTGTTGCTATACCATGAAAAAGAGCAAGACAAGGATGAAAAAAGAGAGATGGGATAGCTCTATTCAGCTATCCAATATTTAAAGTTTTGTGGGTTGACTTGGTTGAAACTGCTTATTTAATGTTTATTTCTTTATTTTAAATATTTTTATTGTTCTGAAATCCAGGTGCCTGTTGTTGAAAATGAACAGTTTACTGGGAAAAAAAAACCCTAACCAGCATTGTATAGTATGCATATACATAAGAATATCACAATTTTAAAGCCTCCTTGGTGATAGGGAGACAACAAAAACACACTTTGGTTCACTCAAGGAATGTCAAAAGTCCTCCCCAAAGAGATGCAAACCCTTAAAAATGAATCTTCTTGGGGAGTGATTTAAATCATGATTTTAATCAAATCCACCTTGCTCACAAATCTCCTTGAGCATTACATGTGCTCAGTGACTAAGAGTACCCTAGCAGTGAAAACCACCAAAATTCTTTTGTGATCTCTTCTTTTCTGCAAGTCTCAAGAAGGCTTTGTGTCCTCTGGTTGCATCTGATCTCCTAGTCATTTTGCTTACATCTCTAGTCTCCCACCCAAGTTAATTCATGGATCACTTAGGAAGCTTTTCATACCTTTAATCCTGAGTTGGCTAGTGGTTATCTAGCATGCAAAGTTATCACATCTTGCTTCCATTTGCCATAGCTTGCAAGATATGGAATGCATGATGCCAGGATGGTGTAGTGGTTAGAATCTGTAGCTTGAATCATGTCAACTGGATTTCTATTTTCTCAGTGGAAACGTTTCGCTCCTTATCCAAGGAGCTTCTTCAGTCTGAGCAAAGTTGGTAAGGGAATCCTAAATATGTTTCTAGGTAGCTGTGTGACCTTACACCTGGGGCTAGGTCATGGTTATATTGAGATGTTATTTTTAAGTCCTTTTATCATTTAAAGGAGGATCGTTAAGGCACAACCTCTCCCCCATCTTCCTCCCCGCATTGTCTTCTGTGCCTAGGAAGATTAAGACCATTTCACAAGCTCAACAGCAGCATGGTGATCTTAACGATCCTCCTTTAGATGATAAAAGGACTTAAAATAACATCTCAATATAACCATGACCTAGCCCCAGGTGTAAGGTCACACAGCTACCTAGAAACATATTTAGGATTCCCTTACCAACTTTGCTCAGACTGAAGAAGCTCCTTGGATAAGGAGCGAAACGTTTCCACTGAGAAAATAGAAATCCAGTTGACATGATTCAAGCTACAGACAATTCCACCTGGATGACTGAGAACCTTCATAGACATAGTGGTTAGAATGTTTGACTAGGACTAGGGACTCCTGGTTCAAGTCCACCCACAGCCCAAAAGTGGGGGCCAGTCATACTTTCTCAGCCCAATCAACCTCACAAGGCTGTTGTGGGGATAAAATGAAGGGAGATTCCTATGTAAGCCACCTTGAGCTTCTAGAACAGAGCTTTCCAAACTTTTCATGTTGGTGACAAACTTTTTAGACATGCATCATTTCGCGACACACTCTTACAGCAGGGCGCAAGGCAGGCACTAGGACCTGCATGGAATCCTGGCAGGACACACCCAGACACTGCAGCCTGCCGGTGTGCGACACACAGTTTGGAAAGCTCTGGTCTAAATCAAGAATTTAAGGGTGACGGATGGCTACCAATAGGCAGGCTCAGAGGCTCGGTACACAAAGAATCAGCATCTTCATGAGGGAGAGATGCCCTCTTTGTCACATAAGCACAGGAGTATATCTCCAATCCCTCTCTTGGCAAGAAATATAAGCAAGGGTATCGGGAGAGGGTAAAAAAAAAATCAGGATGGTTGCTGCAACAGTGTGACTTAAGTCTTGCCCCTTCTTTTACGTGCTAGGGCCAAGGACGTACTGGTCTAGGGTGCCAAAGCTTAGGGGGCAGCCATGCTGCCCCTCCTTCTGAACCATTCTAAAAATGCAAGTCTTTAGGTGGCGCCATCAATCAATGTGGCTTATGGGCATCATACACCCTTGAGCCAGCACTGGGTACATGCACACACAAAAAAGGGGTGGGGCTTTGATTGGACAGTCACAGCCACCATCTTGACTTTTTCAACCTGCTTCTCACCCCCATCCTACAGACACCCCTGGAAATAAACCATGGATGTTCTGAAGACAAAGGCAGAACTTGGAGGCAATGTCCCAGGGCTGGAGTAAGCTGGGAGATTCTCCTCCAGCTTTTGGTTAAAGTGGACTTTCCAGGGACAAGAAATTTCCAGTAAATTGAAGCAGAAGGAACAGTGGTTTTGAAGATCTGCTACTTTAGTAGAACTAGGTAAATGTTTAGCTGGAAACTTCATTATAATTCTTTGATTTCTTGTTTTATTTGTGTTGCTACGTTTCTCTGTTTTTCTGGGCAACTATAGAACATTGGTTCTTAACGTCAGCTTTCATTCATCCATGTTTGAGAATGGGCATGCATGCAATATTTTTTTCTCAAATATTTTTGTCATCAATCATAACAATAACAACAACGAACTTCCAGTCTCTTTGTGGAGACTTTGTAGGTGACCAGCAACATCCTGTGGTTTCTGACTAGAATGCGGCATCTTCTTTTAGGTTTTTTTTTCAAGACCATTGGAAGCAGATGTTTTGTTGAGGCAACTCTGGGTCAATCTCTTTCTATGGGACGTGTTTGCATTTTAATAGCAAAAGTAAAAAAAAAAAAGTGTTGTTGCATTTTTCTCTCTCTCAAAAATCCCTAGTGAGATTGGTCTATCTCCCAAGTGGAGAAGGAAGGACTGAGACCTCTAGTCATAGACTTTGATACTTTATAGCTGAGAGGTGGCATTATTTCACTTTTATTGACCTCACTTTTTGCTTGTTGATCTTTTTTATCACCAGAAAGGCAGCATGGGGTGAGGGGTGGGACACCATGTGAGACGCCCCACTAAAAGAGAGGTGGCTGTAGCAGGAACTACCAAGGCCCTATTCCAAAAGACAAGGAGGACAGAGCCAACATGCGAAGCGACAGAGGATTTCTGGAAAAAGAGATCTGAGTTCGAATACCCAAACTCCTGTTCTTATAGTATTTTAAAGGGGGAAAAAGGGCACATCATTTTGTCACTCTGCTGAGCCTTTAAGCCAGGCACACAAAGCAGCACAACAAGCATTGCTTAATCTTGCTTCCTACATCTACAACACTTGCACCCTCATCTTTTTCTTTATATATGTCTCGTATCGTACACACAGGCAGGAAGAGCTTTTCTATGCCAACATACACCTTCACCAAGTAGGAATACCCACTGAAACATTCTGCTCTTGCTTGCTGGTAGTGGTGCTTACTTCCTCCTCTGCTGTAAATCAACAGCAAACAGAACTGCAGGTCTTCTGCCCAAATCTTTCTTCTCAGCATCTGCAGGCATCTAATGAATCCTCAGGAACAGGTAAGCCACCGCCCTGCCTTACCTCCAGCATCCCAACATTTCAGCTCCTTAATTTGCCATTCGATTCTGGGCTGCCCTGTTTCATTTTCCCCTTGCACGACTCGTGCTCTTAAATAGCCTACAATTCATACCAAGGCACCCTAGAATATATTGGTTGTTAGTTTTGCACTAATTACTGACTACTAAACAATCAAAGCCATTGTTTCTTTCACTTAATTATCCACCCTCTAGAAAAGGCAGTGAAGGCGTTAGTGAAGGCAGTGGCTGAATTCCTCACCGTTATTTCTTCGAATCACAGAATTGTATGTGGCACAAATGTTAGCCAGACCAGCCTCTCATGCAAAGGTCATTCATACATAACCAGTTACATTTGCAATCCAGCAGTCAATGTGTCTCAAGTACAGAGGCGATATATTGCTAAAAGTCCAGCCACATCACTTGAATGATTTGAATAAGCAACTAAAACGAGCAGTTTGTTTCTTTCAACTGAACTAGGCTTCTGTATGATACAATACCACCAGTTCATAAAGTCTTTCACTGTGCTTGCTTCATCAGGGAACTGTCAAACAAAATAATTGAACCCTTGCAACGCTACATCCATCTGGGATGGATCTGGCTGTTAAATTTACAAACCGCAGGGGAAATAGCATGATACACAGCTATCGGTGTACCATGTTCAGTTTTGTTTAACCATGGCTGATGTCAAAAGGCTAATCAGGTTTGGGTCTGGTATGTACATAGATGGGGTACTACCAGGAAATCCCAGGGCTGTAGGCTTCAGAAAGAAAGCAATGACAATCCACTTCCATACTGTTGCCACAATCATGAAGTCCCCACGAATCAAGCTCGACTCATAGGAGACTCTACTTTGTCTTTACATTATACTACAGATTTTCCGTCAATTCTGCAAGATCTACAGCTTCAAGCAAGAAATAAGAGGGTGATGTTTGGTTCAAATGTCAATCAAATATGGGTTGGACTTAGAGAAGAATGCACTAGCTAATGGGGTTTGCAGTCTTAAGTTTATATTTTGATGTTTGAAGCTAAGATTTACTAGGCAAGATCAAGGGAACTGGGCATTTTTAGTGCTGGAAAAGAACATTTTAAGGGGGAAAAAACCCCAGCATTACCAAGAATCCTGTATGAGTTCAACTTTCATTTGGCTTGTAAGAAAAAGTCAGAGTAGACATGGACTTAGAATGTGGCACTATGACAAATCCAGAGAATCAGGAAAGGAAAAACTGGGTTGTATTTTAAACAGATGCTGGCAAATTTCCAACAATTTCTCTCTCTCTCCCACCCACAGTGTCTCTATGAGTAACTAAGCAAGCATAGATCAACCCCATTTAATCTTACTTCTTTATTCTCTGTTTTCTTCTATTTTACCAACAGAAATTCTACTTTTGTCCTACCGTTACTCTCACTTCTATAAATAAATGCTTCAGAGCAGCAGAGTTTTAAAGAAAGAAAAGGGAAGGCACCATAAAGTGATGTAACAGTGATGGCATTCCCTTATTTTTATCTTCAGCAAGAACATTGTTGGAGCCAGTTCCTCCCTAATTCCTCCCTATTCTTTCCATGACCAACAACACAAATGTCCTGTGGAGATACGGTTCTTCCAACCTCAAAACTGTGAGTAAGATCTCTGGAATGAATATAACCAGAGGACAACATTTAGCCAATACATCCTTGGCCCTCTACCCCACCCCAACTTCTGTTGAGCTACGCATGGGGAGATATCTGACAGAAAGCATTAACTCCCTCACCACACTGAGCACAACCAATGCATCAATAAAGTAACCACAAGCTTCTTTCTAGAACGACAAGTCAAGTCTTGTCCCACAGTGTACGTCGTTACAAGCAGAGAGGCTGTTCCAAAATTGCACATGGCCAATAGTCAAACCATCTAGCCTTCTAGTTTAATTTGCAAGCAATCATTCAAAGTTCATGGCTTTCAATTTTTGTAAGCATTTAAAACACACGCACAAACCTTGAAGCTTGCTTTAAATAGGGAAACGAATGGAAAAGATGCATTCCCTTCTTTCCCATCACTTGTTTTCCTGCAGTTGAACTGTATTCTCACACTTTTGCTCTGTCTTTTCTCTTAGACAGCCCAAATACTTCTAATCTCCACATCCTTGAGAAATTCTTAAACTTCTGTGATCTCCTGGGCTGCTCTTTATTTAGCGACATCTGAACTGCCACCAAGGGTATTAATTTCCCAACCAGATCAGAAATGACACTCAAATGTTCCCAATAGATAAATAAACAAATTTGCCTATCCCTGCTTTCAAAAAACCACCCTCATCTGAAAGCAAACTTTACTTTTGCTGTCAGTGGAAAGAAGAGGCAATTAAATAAAGGCTTATAAAATTCTGAAGGGCACAGAGACAATTTTTGGTCCTCCTTCTCATAAACATACATTCCCTCCCAGTGTCATCCCCTAGACTTGACTGATGAGACAGGAGCAAAGACGATGCTTTCACTCATAACTAAGTTAGGGATGATGGAGTGATGGCTGCTGGCTCAGAAGGATTCTGAAAAGAACTTGGCTGATTCATGGAGGAAAAGTCTGTGACCAAAATTGGCTGTAATAGCTCAATCAACCTTTTCAGGGACAATACAAGCATAGACTGGCTGCTCCTGCTTCATGCCCTTTTAGGTTTTCCAGAGCTCTCTGGCTGGACTGGCAAAAGCAAGATACTGGGCCAGTATCTTCTCCTAGGGTTCAATCAGATTTCTGTAAACATGGCCTTAAGAATCCCTGGAGTTTCCTCTTCTCTCATGCACTTGTAGCTGAAATCTTATTGCATAACTGACAGGTAGCACCGTGCTATCGATCATGCTGTCATCGCAAGGCAAAGAGACGGATTAATGTATTAGGATGAAAGAAAGGTGAGCCAATAAGGGGAATCAGGACAGATTGCAGCATACAATGGAAAATGGTTTTTAAGCAAGTTTTAATTGTCCATTACGTTTCAAGTTTTCAAAGCTTGTTGTGGATTTAAAATGACAGGGGGGGGAAATGGTTTGCGGGCCCATCCCTTGTTTGATCACAATGTTACATGAATGAAAGTCAAAAGCCATCGTAGGGGAAAGGACTGCCAACTTGGTTAGAGTTGTCTCATTCTCAGCAGCGGTCTTAGTGGGCTCCTGCCTTGCTCCCAAATGCAGCTGAATGTTATTGACTGCAGTCCGAGCATCACTTGCATGGTAGGCTAAGCATGCCAGTAGAAGGAGAAGATAGAATCATTTACATGGGTCCCACTAATGTGGAATCAGTAGAAAGACATAAGAATTGTAATAATTCCCCAGTCCCCCCAAAGAACAAATCTTTCTCTATTGTAACACAATGTCACTTATGGAAAAAATAGTTTTCAACAGAAACATAAGGGTCCAATTCAGATGTCAAGATCAAGCAAGAGTGTTGGTCCACATCAGGGGTACTCAAACTCTTCAGCTCATCAACCCCCTCATGAAGTCTCAGATAGTTCATCAACCCCAAACATTTATTATATGAAAATAATTTAATAAGTGCTACCTTAACTAATAAGGGGGCGTGGTGGCTCAGTGGGTAAGACGCCAGGCTTGTGGATCGGAAGATTGCAAGTTCGGAGGTTTGAATCCCTAGCCCTGCGTGCGGAGTGAGCTCCCGCACTAGCTCCAGCTCTTGCCAACCTAGCAATTCGAAAGCATGCAAATGCAAGTAGATTAATAGGTACCACTTCGGTGGGTAGGTAACAGCGTTCCGCGTGTGTCATGCGGCCACATGACCGTGGAAGCGTCTTCGGACAACGCTGGCTCTTTGGCTAACAAACGGAGATGAGCACCGGCCCCTAGAGTCGGACACGACTGCACAAATGTGCGGGGGGTACCTTTACCTTTTTACCTTAACTAATAGTGCTATGAATAACAACAGCAACAACAACAACAACAACAACAACAACAATGGATAGTCCCATCGACCCCTGGGGGTTGATATTAACCACGTTGAGGAACCCTGGTCTACATCATTGATCATGCCCATTCAAAGGGGTGTAATGAAACAAACTTGGAAACTTTCATTCTTTTTTGTTGTACCTCCCAACAGATTCTTGGCTTGTTGCTCCCTTTACAAGTCAGAATCAGAAATTAGGATTTGCTTTTAGCTTCTATGATTCCAGTGTTTCAATAACATGTTTTATTTAACATTCTTTGGCTTATAAGCCACTTATAGCTAAACAATTCTTAAAAAGTGGAATGTAACTTATAAATAACAACCACAAATAAGGTGCTGGGTTTGCTTAATCACTCCCTACTTTTCATGGTCCCAGAAACGGAGATCCTTTCCAGCCTTAGGATCCTTTAGCTGGCAAGGTCTTGAGGGCCTCTCTCCCTTTGTCTCCACTTGAGAAGAACTTGATTTAGCTCAATTGTTGTCCGGTGTATCAAAGCAGGCCTATCTGGAAATGTCACAGATCAGATCAAATGTTTGTTTGTGTGCACTGCAGCCCAATACATTTTTGCAGGAAACATCATCTCCTTTTTAAGAACCATCTCAAAACATCTTCAGTATGAAACTGAACACTAAACAGGTTGTTTAATGTTTTCTCCCTAATGAAGAGTTATACCTTACAAGTACATCTGGCTCAACGGTTAAAGAAAAACACACATGCAATGGAGTTTGTCTTGTAGCAACAGCTACAGCATTCCTTCTCCATTAATTAGAGTGCTGCTAAGCATTTGATCATTGTTTATGTCAGTGAACAGAAATGGAACTAGTTGCTGTCCACTAATTATAACTCACCGCCCCCCACCCATTCCTAGTGACATACTGACTGTGAAATATGGTAGGCAAACTAATTAAACCTTGACAGATTCCATCTTTGAGACAAGTCTCCCAGGACAACAATTTGCCTATCATTAAGGAGATGCTTGGTCTTTCAAAAAAGCACCCTGTCTACAACTCATGAAGTGTCACAGTAAATGGTTTATATTATCATCACAGCAACGGATTCACCTAGGCACTATGAGTCTCACACTTACCCCCAATTCTCCTTTCCTTCCTTCCTTTCCCCCCCTCCCTCTTGCTTTCCTTTTACTAAAATTAAAATAATTGCTCAGATGTTTTTCAGAGTGGAATGCAGGGATATGGTTTGATCCTCCTGTTAACCTCTTGTAATACTAGATAAGAGATGACCTAGGTCTTAAGTACAATATTTTTGTTTCTGATTCTCAAGATACTAATAATGACTGATATGACAGCATGTTTCTCAATTCTTTGGATCTCCTTGTTTGACTGCTGAGCAAGTTAAAACTCTACATGTAAAGGTAAGAAGCAATTACAGAATTCTGTTATTTCCACAGTCGAAAATAAATTACATTTTGATGGGTATATGAAGAATTGCTTATGACATAGCAGAGATAATATGCTAGCACTGGAACGGGAAGTGATTCACAGTAGGATGAAAAAAAATACTTGAAGGCTCAGAGTGTCTGTATTTTTCTTTGATCTAGTTTTATAGATTTATCCTATAGAAATACCCTTGTGTCATTACATGGAAAGCAAAACATGCATCTACATCTAGAGCCGCCTAAGACAATTTCAGCCCCAACGTTCTTACACACTGAGCCACCAATCTTATTCTTGTGGAATTCCCTGCACTTATTTAAATCTCTCATTTATACAGAGAGATTCACCCAAAACTGCCTAATCGGTTTTCTCTTTCATTTCAGACATTTCAGGGGCTATGTATTTCTTTCAATTCCTTCAAGGTAGATCTGTATAAAGTATCATCCATCCAGCCAAACTCCAACTGTTGTTTGTTTATTAGTGCCTGTTAAGTACTTGACTAACTCAACTTCCCTACTGCTACAATCCCAGCAGTAACAAAACAGTCGCAAAAAAGTCACAAAACTGAAATGGTGGACTTCCTCTATACATCTGAACTCATTCTAAATGTTGGGAGTTATTTCTGATCAGTGTATTCCCCATGGCTGCCATTGTTTGATTTCAATATGATTCTTCTCACCCCTGAAGTTTTAATGGACATCTAGGTGTGCTGGGAATGAGGTCAACTAGAGGTACTGTTGGATTCCATGTTAAAACATAGGCAGTGAAGAAATTACACGTTAAAACACACAGTAAAGAATTTATCTTGGTGCTGCTTCTGCTTTATTTCCAGAACTTGAAATGTAGAATTATACTGGAGTTATATTCTCATTTGAGGCCTCACCCATCACCCTGATTTTAGAGAGTTTAGGAAAGTTATTAAAGATTTAAATATGATTATCTTAACAACTGCAGGGATGCTGTAATGGTCATAAGTGCGAGGACCGGCCACAAGTAACTTTTTCCAGCATCATTATAACTTTGAACGGTTGCTAAATGAATGGTCGTAAATTGAGGACTACCTGTACAGCAGTCACTTGGAACTCTTTCACTATCTCTTCTTTAGCTTTTCCGCAATACATTTACTTCTCAGATCTATTTCTTGTATCTTTGAGTATCTGTTTACCTATTTCCAGGAGAGCTTGCCTGAAGGAGCCAAATGTCAAATGAACATGGTAGGAATCTTCTTTTAAGGCTGAGAATATTATACCATCAGTGGTGAATTTTTAAAGTCTAAATGAAGTCTTCAAAGGAAAGCAATTTTTTTTAAAAAAGCAGCTCAGGAAGTCCTTTAACATGATTAATTCTGTAGGATGGGGGCTACAACCATAGAAGCCATGTTTTACACATGCTTGGCATGTCCTCAAGTACTGTAAATGAGGGAACAATAAAGAAGAGGTCAACTGCTGATCTCTAGAACAAGGAGAGATATAGGATAGAAGAAAAGCTTCCTTAGGGGACTAATTTGGGCCAAAACAAATTATTCTGGATTGCTCTTTCCATGATGGAGATACAAATACTCCCATCCTCTATTTCCATACTGATGGAAGACATCAGTATGACAGGTACCCTCCATGTAGCAATAAAAAAGGTAAAGGTTCCCCCAGCACATTTGTGCAGTCGTGTCCGACTCTAGGGGCCGGTGCTCATCTCCGTTTGTTAGCCGAAGAGCCAGCGTTGTCCGAAGACGCTTCCACAGTCATGTGGCCGGCATGACGCACGCGGAATGCTGTTACCTACGCACCGAAGTGGTACCTATTAATCTACTTGCATTTGCATGCTTTCGAATTGCTAGGTTGGCAAGAGCTGGGGCGAGTGCGGGAAAATACAGAACCTTGATTTGTAGAATCAGTCTTCAGATGTGGAGCTGTATCATGTCGATTGCATTTGTGTGGAACAGCTACTTCATAAATAACTTAATATTAGGTAATGGAAATGGGACTGCCCACCATGGATCTACCACACAGAAATTAGTGCTTAGTGAAGTGACCCCGCCTCCCCAATTATCAATGGAAAAAAAGAGTCATTATCATGCTTGTTGCTGGGAGTATTATCTAGGACTTGATTTCCATAGATCAGGGTGGCCATTGTACAATCCATGGTTAGCTTTCATTTTCTGGCCCTTAGAGCTCCTTTTGATCACAACTGCTGAAAATCTCAACACAATTTCCTACCATTTTGATGTGGGAATTGCACAAAAACTGGACAATGTCCTGCAGTATAAAATAGGCACCTAATAAGAATAACATAATAAAGACCAATAATGTAATAAAGCACAATAAAATGGAATGAAGGGGAAAATAACTATAGTTTAAAATAGAAAATCTCTCTACTTATCTCCTCTTCCTTCACAGCATGCTGGTTTCGGAGAAGGAAAGGAAAAACAGTTGTCCAGTAAGGTTTCATAACTGGCACCAGGCATCATGCCTCCTTCCATCTAAAACATTCAGCAAGTTTTATGACCATTGGAGTCAAACACATCAATGTAACTGGTCTGTTTTATCTAAATTTTACATTCAAAAAAATCCTCTGATCCTATTGTGCTAGGATACAACCTATCATAATTTTTAAGGTACTCTTCAGCCTCCTTATCTGAGGGATCCTTCTCTTCCTCCCTCTTGCTAAAAACATTTGCAATTCTTAAACCTGGTTTGGATGAATAGCAATTGTTCTCTTTGGGTTTTCAAGGTGTTGTTGTTGTTATTGTTGTTTGCCTACCCCATTCAGTGGCCTGAAATCAGCAAGGCCTCAGATGGCTGTTGCCATGGAAACCCTGTTCATTCAACACTAGCCTGTAATGAAGACAATGTGCTTTCCATTTAGATGAGTTTCAGAGCAAAACAGAAAGAAAGAGACTTCTTTAACAGCTCTACAGAATGCAGGCCAACATAATCAGATTTTCTGTACCACCAGTTACACCATGGTTTGCATGCTGCTACTGGCAAGAATGTCACAGCTACATTCAATCACAACTATGGAAGTGGTCAGATTAACCAACTGAAGAGATTTCGCCTCTTATGCTTCAGACGCTCTTCTAAAGAAGATAGAAATATGCTTTTCCAGTATGCAAAAGCAGCAAATAGCTTTTGTTATTGTTATTATTATTGCTACATTTTAGCATCTTTCACCAGTTCTTAAGTGGGAATGGAAGACTTTTTTAAAAAAAAAAAGATGCTTAAAAAAGACTATGTAATTACTTACTGATAACATACATTCAGTCATTCACACATTTTAAACCCTGGCTAGCATGCATCTGTCTTTGCAATGGCTCAGTTCAGAACTGGACAAATTAGATCAGTACGAATCCCTAGTCCCGCGTGATGGAGTGAGCTCCCACACTCGCTCCAGCTCTTGCCAACCTAGCAATTCGAAAGCATGCAAATGCAAATAGATTAATAGGTACCACCTCGGTGGGAAGGTAACAGCGTTCCGCACGCGTCATGCGGCCACATGACTGTGGAAGCATCTTCGGACAGCGCTGGCTCTTTGGCTAACAAACAGAGATGAGCACCGGCCCCTAGAGTCGGACACGACTGCACAAATGTGCAGGGGAAACCTTTACCTTTTTACTTAGCAGAATTATGTCATAAATGCAGGACATTTCAAGAAACCCAAATCTATTCTTACCTATGTAACTATGTCCTTTACTGGATTTTGTGTAATATACCAGGAAGCTATTAGAAAGCAAGAAAGGAATCAAATAGCATCAGAAGTTGGCTCGTTTCTCTCACTTGGTGTTTGCTCAAGATTAAACTTTATAGACACTCAAGTCAGAAACTTTGGGGCAAAAAAAATCAAGTTAAGTATCAATCAGATAAATATATTGTTCAATTTTGTATTTACAAGTTGTAGACATTTCTCAGCCCCATCACATGGAATTAAAGCTGGTTCTGACACTGAGACCCAGCCTAGTAGCCATTTTCTAAAGCAATCAACAGTTGTTGTCTACATCTCCTTCACAGGAGAGAAACTTCCTCCCCTTTACATCAAAAGAACAGGTATTGTATTTTAATCTCTGTTCTAGTTTTATTGTAAACCACCCAGAGTCGCTCTTTGAGTGAGATGGGCGGTTTCTAAATTTGAAATATAAATAAATAAAAGAAGAGCCAGAACTTTCTTGCCTGAATTTGCCTATATACTCTATAGGTTCATTATTTTAAAGTAGGGTACCTGCTTGAATTCTTGTACTGAAACTTTCCTTCCTTCTAATCAGCACCCTCAGAGACTCCTCCCAGCCTAGGCTACTAGCAGAAAAGCTAGAAACAGGACAGGTAATACCAATTTCATGTTAAAATAATCCATCTAAATTCAAAATACTTGCCCTTCTACATAGCTAATTATAAAGAGATAGATATAATAAACAGTAAGTGCAGATGTGTTCTTGATCGCTCTTGGACCAAGGGGCAATTGGGATATTTGACATCTAGCTAAAGTTCTCCCAAGTCTTTGGATAGGGTGTCATGGCCAGCTGCAACTCAGAAGGGTCTGACACCGAGGAGCCTGCTCTGGGAGAACCAGTTGGACTTCAGCCTGAGGAAGCTTCAAGCACTCAAAAAACTGAGGCTGATGTACCCAGCAACCACCAGGAGCAGCTGTGCCCACTGTCCAAGGATGAGGATTGCATCCTGTGCAACAGAGAGCAGAGCAATGGTGTTCAGAGCATCTCCTTGCACACCAGGAGAATTCCCAGCCTTGATTGAGCTCACTAGTTTGGGCTCTATTTAAGGGCAAGTCGTTTTCCTTGTTGGGAACAACACTGTTCATTTGTGTCTTGAGTTCCTGCTTGTGGAAACTCTGCCCCTTTGTGACCTGGACTGACTGACCATCTTGCTACTACACATGCTCTGACCCTTGGACTGTGACTTGGCTCACACCTCTGGACTTTTGACTACTGGCAAGACCATCCAGGCAAGCCAGGTAGGATTCTGTGTCTGAGTAGAACTCTGGGCGTGCCTCTTCATTACCTGTCTGCTGCCTTCTACTCTCCCAAGTAAGTCTGTCCGATTGCTATGTTTCTGTGCCTGTTCAACCTTGAAACTGAGTAAAATAAAACAAATATATACAGTCGTAATTTTTCCTACAGGGTCTGGCCCCAGTGACATCAGTGGACTCTTTCCATGCTCCTTGGAAACATCCAAAAAATCCCAGTTGTTCTGGATGATGCTTGTGTAAATTACCTACTTGTAGATTTTAATTTAAGTGTAAAGACTCTAAGATCATGTAGCACAGTGCTTTCCAAACTCCCGCCGTTGGCGACACATCAACGGCGGCGGCGTACATGGCGGCAGCAGTGGCGGCCTCGTGTTTTGCGCTAAAACGCGGAAGTGCTGATGGTGTGCCATCGCCGCCACGCGTGCCGCTGCTGCGCGTGCCGCCGCAGAGGGGGCAGTGATGCACCATCAGCACTTCCGGGTTTTGTCGCGACAAAACTAATGTGTGCCATGGCAGAGATGGGCGGGGATAAATCTAAATAATAAATAAAAATAAATAAATAAATAATGTGTCGCGACACAGTTTGGAAAGCTATGATGTAGCAAGTAGCAAAATTTTGTCTGGCAGTATGCAAGAAAGGGGAATGGTGGCTCAGCGGGTAAGACGCCAGGCTTGTCGATCTGAAGATCGCAAGTTCGGAGGTTCGAATCCCTAGCCCTGCGTGACGGAGTGAGCTCCCGCACACGCCCCGACCCAGCTCTTGCCAACCTAGCAATTCGAAACCATGCAAATGCAAGTAGATGAATAGGTACCACTTCGGTGGGTAGGTAACAGCGTTCCGCGCGCGTCATGCCGGCCACATGACCGCAGAAGCGTCTTCGGACAACGCTGGCTCTTCGGCTAACAAACGGAGATGAGCACCGGCCCCTAGAGTCGGACACGACTGCACAAATGTGCGGGGGGAACCTTTACCCTTTACTTTTTATGCCAAATATGGTGCTGGTATTAGGAGGAACACAAAGTCTAGGGAAATCATTTGTTTAATTTTACACTGATTTTATGAAATTTTAAATATTTGGCATTGACCTGTAATTGTAGTAAACTGATTAACAAGGTTATATCTGAAATATCTTAATATTTTATTAAATTAGTAATTAGTAGCTTAGTAGCTTAACATATAAGTAACTTAACATGCTATTCTTTTAGTAATCTACTAAATTAGTAGCTCAGCATCTTATTAACCTAATATTTTATTCATTTAGTGGTTCAGCAATTTAGAGATTTAAGTATTTTAGATCTTCCCTAGAATGTTAATGTTTTCATTTATACTGTATTTAATTTATCTTATTCTGTGTAACTTGTTCAGAAGTAATATTTTATTCCATCCTAAACTCTGTATTTTCTGTCATGAAACTATGCATAATTTGGGGCAGTAACCATAATCATGACCATGGAAGCGTCCTCGGACAACACTGGCTCTTCGGCTAACAAACGGAGATGAGCACCGGCCCCTAGAGTTGGACACAACTGCACAAATGTGCGGGGGGAACCTTTACCTTTACCTTTTTAACCATAATAAAGGTGAAGGTTTGATTAATTCATTGCCCCTGGAAATGCTCCTCTCTCCCAGTCCAAGCATTGTTAAAAGTGCATGAACTGAAAAACTTCCATGCCTAAAAATATGCACGGCTTCACTTGTTTTCCAATTGAGTACTGAATACTACACTGTGATCTTCCTGTCTTCCGAATACCAGATATAAATATCTCTTGTTTTCCTATATCTGGTAATCAGTGTGACCTTAGCAGTGCATTTAGCATATCATGTGGGTTCAACAGATGGAGAATATGCTGGTATGTGTGGTGCCTTAGATGATTCCCAGCCTTCAAACTGGGGGAAAAGAAGCATCCAGTTATTTTAAGACATAAACTGGCTCAAAGACAAATTCATAAAGAATTAATTGCATTCATAAATGCTGCATCTATAAACTAGATGAGAGAAAGGCTTGGAGGCTTCACATTAGATGTTTCTTAAGGAAGAATGAAGGAGTAAAATGCATATTCAGGACTTTCTCTTCTGTGCTATATTAGAAAGAGTAATTGGTGACCCACTTTTACATTTTTGTTGCCAATGAAGGGGAAGCCAAACACTACTTCCAGAAGATATGGGTTGGTTCACACATTCAAACGAAGTATTCAGTCAACATAATATCGAAAGGTGATCTGCAAGTGTGAATGCTTCATCTCACACAATAACCCAGATGCAATGATTTTCAGTGGATTCCCTTCACACTTTCGATAGCCACTGTTATAATTAAACCTAAACAGGATCATGTTTGATATTCGCACTTTACATACTTTGCTTATAACACTACATAGAGCAGGGCTTTCCAAACTTTTGCCATTGGCAACACACTAGCGGCCGGCACACAAAAACCCAGAAGCGCCGCCGCCACTGCGGTGTGCAAAACCCTGGAAGTGCCAGTGGCGGCGCTTCCGGGTTGCTGCCACTGTGCTTTCGGGTTTTTATGTGTTGCGGTGGTGGCGGCGGCCTGGAACCCGGAAGCGCTGATGGCCTACTGCTGCTGTGTGCAGCGGCGCACCATCAGCACTTCCGGGTTGTTGTGCAACACACTTGCGGCCCCCAGGCGACACAGTACTGTGTCGCGACACACAGTTTGGAAAGCCCTGACATAGAGATATGCACTAATGGAACAGGGGTTGATTTTTATTTCCTAAGAAAATATATACCCAGCTAACTTAGTACTCTTCATAAAATAGATACTGAACCACAGAAATAATGGGTAAAAACCATTTTGTCAATGCACAGAACAATCAAAGCCATCTGTCTTGTACAAATAATCAGCTCCAAATGAGTAGGCTCATTAAGTCAGAGAATGATTGTGCTGATAAATGAAGTAAAATCTTTCTCGAGTTGAGTTGGACTCTTGATGACTACATGGTCATGCCCATGCTCTTCTGAGCTGTTTTTTTGACTTTCCAGATTACCCTACCACTAAGGGATTTCCTGCTTTCTCATCCAAATACTACTCAGGTCTGGCTCTGCTTAGCTTTTCCGAATCAGCCAAGGTCAGCTAGGTCCTGCTATCTGCTGTACTAGTCATATCAACAGGGCCATGTATAAATTTATTTATTTATCTATTTATCAAATGTTTTCACCACCCATCTCCCCCAGAAGAGGGACTCTGGGCGGTTAATAATAAATGATGATGTAAAGATAAGAGGGTGGTTGGCTCTGACAGTTCATGCAACTTTTTGGCTCTATACAAATATTATTTCTAGCAGAGAGGGACTGAGAATCATAAGAATCTGTGAAGCTGAAATCTTTAGGGCACATAATGGTGAATAACTTGCTATCCTTAAAAAAACCAACCAAACAAAAAAAAAGGCTCCCTAATGAGAGCATCTGAAGTTCTATTCCCCTCCCCCCTTTAATTTCATACCTCACTTTTATAATTTTTAAAAGAACTTACACAACCTGAATAAATTGCCATAGTATATGCTTCTTAAAAGAGCCAAAGACCACCATTCTTTCCCTCTTTCAGATGGAGTAGGAAGACAATAAGATTTAAGAAATGTTAAAATTGATTCTGAGTATAGAACTACAGCAGAACTGAAAATCATACTGAATTCAGAAGTTTACAAATTTAATTTGCAATATTGTTTGGCTTCAGTATAGGCAAATGACTAAGAATTCAGAAGAAAATATCTCTATACAGTCAGGCATGGAATTTGCTCTATCTCACCATCATGACAACGACAATTTTCATAGCAAAATGTAACTGAAAGTTGATAATAACTATCTGGGAAGAGGTGGTTCAGATTTTGGACATTCAATATTGTCATCGTAACATGTCATCCTCAGTAGCTTTATCTTCCAGGATATTTGTCTAATTTTCTGTTTAAAATGATCTACATTGTTGATTGTTATCATAAGTTAAGGTACAAAATTCCACAGTTGAACTATGTGTAAAAATATATTGTTTTGTCTATCCTGAATTTCCCACCATTTAACTTCACTGAATGACTCTGGAATCTAGTACTATGATGCAAGGTAAAAAACTTCTATCCATCCTCTTTATACCATATGTCATTCTATAAGTGTTTTTCATGTTTCTCATTATTCATCCTTCTAAAATAACAAATAAAGCCTTGTTCCAAGCCTCCAATTGCTTAGTTTTTCTTTTGCACATGTTTTCCACTTCACCATATTTTTTGAGATGGAGCCACCAGAATTTACAATATTCTGAACAATCCTGCATCATATTGACTCTTAATCCATATGTTTGCAGATCCATGGGCTGAAGTACCATATTTTAGTATATAAATTTCATTCTTCAATATTTTACATAAATTTAATAAAAAGGTAAACCTAACTCTTAAAAAATACTGCCAGTATCATCATAATGACCTTCATTATATGCCATACAGTAATCTAACATTTCCTGAAGAAGAATAATATATTTAAGCAGAATATCCAATACTACTTACATTGAGTTGTGCCAGTTTTATAACCACTAAACACTAAGCTGTTTTAAATCTCTAATGTAAATACTTGGGCACGAGGTTGGCTTGTTTTGCACTGTGTGTGCAAGTGTGAGAGTGGGGTGTTCTGAGCAAACAGTATTATATAGTGTGCCTATAATATTGCAAGCAGTAGGGATTTGGTTTAGTTTTATGTCACAACACCCTAATGACTTTATTGTTTCAACTTCCATTCCAATTTCAATTGCTTTTATTGTTTAAATACCTATATTATCAGGGAGCTGCACATGAATGGTTACTGGATAATTTACTTACATTACAGGAGACTAATTTAATGAAAGGGTAGATATTTCTCTAACTGTTCTACCATTTCCGTCTCCCAGCGTATCCTAGAATTTATTGCTAAGCGCTTGCTAAGATATAAACAGCATATCAAGTCATACCCATTCATGGTCTACAGAGAGGTGTCCAAGGTATAAAAATAAATGTCAAACATACAAACTGTAAGATTAAAACAAAATCCCCAAAGGTCTACAATCCCATCAATGGTAATGAAAACTGAGACTACAAGTAAGAAAAATCTCTAAACTGTTCTATGATAAAACAATAGGACATCCAGATGGAAGAAATTTCAGAGTTGTTGGACATACACTGTTATATGAAGACTGGGCTCAGATAGTCACCAAAGATTTCTTTCTGCTGATTTCCAGATTGAACATTGAGGAATTTATGAATGTAGCTGCAGGAGATGCTAAAATATTTGTGATGGAGGTTAGTTTGGGATGTTCTATGAACTAGCACTGACTCTTCTTTGAAATCTTCCTGATTTCACAAATTTCATCTCCTGTATTTGGTTGCTTATTTAGGTTATATGTTATATCCTCTGCATGTAATATGAAGTCAATATAGTCAATATAGTCTTCTGGACACTGCTTCTCTCCCCTTTGTCAAAATGGTCAAACTTCCTGTGCTGCTACTGGGGTGACCCTGATCTCCTGGAAGTACATTACACAGGGCTCACTAATTCTGCAACCCATTCCAAACTCACGAGATGTAAAACTGAGTAGAAGAGGTTGGTCCTCAGAACCTTACAAGGTTGAAAATTCTGGGCCTATTTTGGCCTGAGGGATCTACCTTTGACTGTGGCTACCTAGGATGCCATCTCCTCCCCAACACAACCTCGTGTGGCCACTGCCACAACTAATTTAATTGAATGTTCAACAGCCAGAGAGCTGGTATCAACAGGAGCCAATACAGCAAGGCTTTTCAATTATTAGAGTATTGGAATGCAAGGATGACTATGTGAATTTTGCATCTATTTTCTAAATCTGGTGTTCATGTAAACAAAATAATTCCATTAAAACTGAAGACAAGTTAGATGCTGGGGGAAAACCAGGAACCATACAGTCACTAGCACATCTTACGGGACTGCATGAAACTGTCAAATTACTTACTGTGATCAATCGAAGAGATTGTTTACTGTGATCAGTTTATCGACAAGATCTATGGACTAACAGTCCACAATCCAAAGAGAAAAAGAAAGGCAATCTGGACTGATTTATACAGGAGTTAGATATAAAATAATGATTGTGATTAGAGATAGAAGCTAATATTGTTTAAACCTAACGCTAGAAGGCAAACTTTATCCTGAACGTTTGAAAGAAGTGGCTATTTAAAATTTCTTACTTTACCCATTTTGTAATTACTGCTATATGGGGAATGCAAAGTGTTTTGCAACTGAATCAGCTCAAGTGGGAAACAGTTGTTTTGTGCAAAACAAGGCCTTTCAAAGTTGACAGAGTTTGAATTTTTTACATCCCAGCAGCTTTATAAGAGAAAGAAGCAAGGATTTATATAGTTTCTAAAATACTGATTAAAGATTGTAATCTAGAAAAATATATATTAAAAAATCTGGGCATAGATTGGTTACTTTTTCAATTGTTTATAATTGTTATTGCCTTGTTTTCTTTACATAAATACTTTTTGCTCAGTTCTTTATTTATGATTTTATTTGTATGCTATTTGCATTATGCACACACACAGACATACAGTACACATGCAAGCAATAAAACTATTTAGTTCCCTCATTCATACTCATGACTAGTATCAAGTAAACATTTGTATGTGTACATAACCCATGCACAAGGTTATGAAAGTTGTATGGGTGGTCTGATCATATTGCAAATAAAATTTTCATATCTTCCATCAAACCAAATATAACACTTGAACATTTAAGGAACCCATTCAGTCCAGAGTCTTCTCCACTTATTTGCCCCTCAGCATTCAAATATTCAGAAATAGCTTGCATCTGGCAACGCATGACATCCTGTTTAAGTATCATGGCTAATAGCTGTTGACAGTCTTATCCTTCATTTGTTGACTCTTTGGATAAAAGGAGAAGATTGCATCCTGTTTTCAATTTCTCCAGAAATGTTGTTGTTCTTAATATAAATTAACTGCAGGCGTGTTAGCAATATTGTGTGTTCATGCAAATAAATATATAAATAAAGATTTAGGTCCATTACAAACCTTACTGAAGAATGACATGCATACCCTTCCTCTCTTCAAAGGAAAGACAGATATGTTTATCCCTTGCATATTATAAATGTAAATACCTTTTCCTTACGATCAGATTCTCCTGCTGATAGGAATCATAATGTAGTTTGTGTGATCTGTACAAAGAATGCCTTATTTTTTCTTTGATATCAAGAGATCCTTTTTAATGCTTTTGATCTTCAATGCTGGAGAACCCTCTTTTTTCTGTGTTGTAGTACCATGTGAAAAAAGGGTTGCAACAAGAATTGGATTAATCATTATTTTCTAGGTCCCTCCAGCAAAGGAAGGGTCAAGTTCTAATATAATTATTTGAGGAAGCTTTCCAGAAGGGATCAGGATTTCAGATGCTCCAAGAATGAGGGCTTGCTTAAAATTCCATACAGTGCAAAACCATTTCGGTTCCTCACGCATATGACAGGAATAGCCAAGTGGAAGTGAACGTGCAAAAGACTAAGAAACTGCCCAGTATGAGAAGAAAAATTTCATTCCACATAGAGGAGGGTAGACTATCTGTATTTTAAACTTCATCAGGTACCACATGGATCATATTGGCTTTAAGTTTTAAAATATAATGGACAGCACTGCTACTAATCTGCTACTTCAATTCAAAGGCATCCAGAGATGTTGGACTAGGATGGAACAGACCCAGATCCAAATCCATCTTCACCCTTGACAGCTCACTGGGTGTCTTTAAGCAATCATTCCCCACTCAGCCCAACTTTTTTTCCACAGAGGAATGTTATATTTGCTACCTTGAATTCCTGGAGGGAAGATGGGGAAGAGAGAAACCCCAAACTCACTCTGTGTGTGTGTGTGTGTGTGTGTGTGTGTGAAATCATTTACATAAGGGAGCAGAGAAGTGGGAGGATTATACCACTTCTAATTTGGAAAAGTTTGTTTCTTTGGTTAAGGTAAAGGTAAAGGTAAAGGTTCCTCTCGCACATTTGTGCAGTCGTGTCCGACTCTAGGGGCCGGTGCTCATCTCCGTTTGTTAGCCGAAGAGCCAGCGTTGTCCGAAGACGCTTCCGCGGTCATGTGGCCAGCATAACGCGCGCGGAACGCTGTTACCTACCCACCAAAAGTGGTATCTATTTATCTACTTGCATTTGCATGCTTTCGAATTGCTAGGTTGGCAAGAGCTGGAGCTCAGTGCGGGAGCTCACTCCGCATGCAGGGCTAGGGATTCAAACCTCCGAACTTGCAATCTTCCGATCGACAAGCCTGGCGTCTTACCCGCTGAGCCACCACACCCCCTTCTTTGGTTACCCAAGGTAATTTTCAATTCTCATAGATTAAAGAAATTATATTTACTCAGATATCCAGGAAAGGGTAAAAATGCTTCTCAGTCCCTTTGAAGAAATATCCAGAATGTGGTATATCCATAAAACATAAAATCACACACAATTTTACAGAGGATCTCTGGCCTTGAGTATATTGTGGGAATTTCCACTACCCATGTTTTCAATAAATAAAGCCCATGAATCTTGATTAATTCAGAACAACTGATTTGTTTGGAGCCTCCCATCTATCAGGCTTTATCCCAGGCATGGAAAAACATCTTGATTCTCTGAACACTCAATGGTGTATTCAGGAACCTGAAGTTTCAAAGATACAACTTCTCTAGATAACTTGTTTTTATGGCAGAGAAGACAGAAGCCATGTAGCCAAAGAAGATAAGCATCTGGCAGTACACAGAAACCTAGCCCTATATGTAAGCCTGCTGCAGGGTTTACATTCTAGGACTTTCCTTCCTGTCTATTTCAATCAACAAAAAATTGGCTACTCTCTTCCTGGCCTTAAGACTGGAAGACATCTGCTCAATGTTTACAAAGCTAGTCTGTCTTGTCTGAGAACCACTGGCTCCCACCTTCTGTCCGTATACTTTCACCCAACTACAGAAGGTTAGAGAAGCCATTTTTGCCAGGAGAACATTCCCAAAGGGCTTCTAAAGCAGAGCTTTCCAAACTTTTCATGTTGGTGACACACTTTTTAGACATGCATCATTTCGCGACACAGTCTTACAGCAGGGCACAAGGCAGGCACTAGGATCTGAGCGGAATCACAGCAGGTTTGGAGGCAGCAAGGCACAAGGCAGGCACTAGGACCTGCGTGGAATCCTGGCAGGGCAGGTTTGGAGGCAGCAAGGCACAAGGCAGGCACTAGGACCTGCGCGGAATCCTGGCAGGGCAGGTTTCGAGGCAGCCAGGCACAAGGCAGGCACTAGGACCTGCGCGGAATCCTGGCAGGGCAGGTTTGGAGGCAGCCAGGCACAAGGCAGGCACTAGGACCTGCGTGGAATCCTGGCAGGGCAGGTTTGGAGGCAGCCAGGCACAAGGCAGGCACTAGGACCTGCGTGGAATCCTGGCAGGGCTTGGAGGCAGCAGCAGCCGGGACACACCCAGACACTGCAGCCGACACACTAACGTGTCCCGACACACAGTTTGGAAAGCTCTGTTCTAAAAGAGTCCCCTGGAGCTGGGCGGCCAATACATTTAAATAAATCAATTACTAAAATTTAAAATATTTTCCTCACGCTTTCCAATGCAGTTATACTGAGTTACAACAAAAGGAATACGTATGCAAGCTGGCAAGAAAGAAAAAAAGCACCATTGCTGTCAGTAAATTACTGACAGCTTGTCTTGAAGAATATTTCTGTCTTTTTTATCTTAAAGAAGATAGGAATATGATTATTCCTCTTTACTGATATTTTGTAAATACCGTTGGCGCAGATATAGAACAAGACTTGCCTCTTTGGCATATGAGACTTGTTAGTTGTTGTTGTTTTAATCCAATCTTCGGCTCTTCAGCATTTCAGTTTACCATTTTCATTTTTATCCACGTCCAAGGAAACATTTGAAAGTGCATGAAAGACCACTGGGGGTCCTCAGACCACAGCCTAAGAATCAGACACGGGGAATGTAAATACTTGCAAATAACTGGCTAGCATAGCCCATTCCCCCGCCTTCTCTACAAGGATTTTCTCTTTGCAATCACTCTAATGTTGATCTCCGAAAGAACACCCCCCTTTTATATTCTCAGACCAGAACGAATCTGTTTAATTACCTGCTGCATTCTTTTAGCCTCTAGCTAATAACTGATTAAACCAAATTTGGAAAAGGCTTCCTTTATTGTTGCTTTTCCTGATACCACATTTTGTTTTCCCCCAGCAGTAAATGCACACACCCTTGACTGCAAAACCTGCTGATAAAAGAACCAGAATCAAAATCCTAAGCGGTGAAACTCTGCAAGATCTGATGCCATTAAGTTTTCCACCAGCCACTAGACATGATGGTATTTTGAGGTTGATTTAAACTGTTGGCACATTTGTTTCAAATAAATGCACTGGTTAAAAAGAAGAAGAGGCAGAGCTGATGCAAAAGTAGTGGAAATGCAACAGTAAATAATATGACAATTTGAGTGCAAGATCACATATAGTTTACATAATTGATAATGGGACACTGAACAGGTTGCTGTTTCTTTCATTCCCTCTGATAGTGTTCTGCTTTTCATTAATCTATTGGTTGCCTAGGAAGATATTTGAACACCTCGTAGATCTATAAAAAATGTGAGTTCTGTTCAGTCGATCCTCCCAAATTAAGATGACACAGTTAGGTTATACAGTAGCAATTCAGTGAAACTAAATATCTAACCTGGTTAATTCTAAGGCGGTAGAAGCATGTCAGAACTGATGTTCATGTATTACAAAAGAACCCAAGGAGAAGGCTATTTACTTAGCTCTTATAAAATTGCTGTGCTTTGCTGAATCAAGATTAGTGTTTGTGTTTTCTCCAGTAACACAATTTCTAGATTAGCCAATTAAAACCTCAGCTCTGGAACGATTTAGCTAGATTTCCTGGAGCAATATGCTCAAAACATAGCTAATTCACTATACAAAAGTAATGTGTCATATACACATACACACACACACATATACATAAACTCTCTAGCTGGATAAATGTAAATGGATTGCTCAAATAACAACTGACTGGGTACATACTCAAGAACTAAGTCAAGCTCCCTCATCTTAAAAGTAAAGCTCACCCAGAAAAAAGCAGAACACCTGAACCTTTTATTACTGAAAAAATGTTGCAAAAATGACACCAAATATATATACTAATTCATTTATACCTGCATATTATCCCATCAATCCTCAATGACTTTTTGGCCAAAAAAAAGAGAAGAACATTACAACATTTACAAAACCAGATTTCTCAGAAACACAAGAGGGAAGCAAAAGGAAACATCAGGGACAGATTATGCAAACAGAGTTTCAGATGGAGGTGAGATTTCCATTCAGCTGGGATTTAGTCCCATTGAACTAAATAGAGTTTTATTCTGAGCAGACAGATCTAGGCTACGTGCAATACTTTTCAATAACTTTGTGGGAAACGGTGGACTTTGAATTTGGATCTGAAGGAACAGGGAGGCATGGATCCATGTGAATGCTTAGACAGAAATTCAGAAACACACTCACACCACCATTCATTTGCAAATTAAACAAAACAGATGCTTTACCCCAGGAAAAAATAATAGCTCTCAGAAACAGATTCTAACTCACAAGTTAAAACTATATTTAAAAGGAAAAATGTCTATTCAAGTTTATCCTCCAGTGATGAAATTATTTGTATGACTTCTGAAACTTCTAACAGCAAGGCCAACTAAATGGGCTTCCTGGAAGGCCGGCTGGATTTCCACATCATAGATGTAATGCCCTCAATCCGTTGACTGTTAAATCAGAGTTCCTGACACAAGCCACTCAGGGATATGAAGGAATCTTTATAAAAGCCAGTGATCCATTGCACGTTAAAGACTCGAGTGAATAAAGCTCCCGCAACCAAAAAAAATCTCCAAGGTCCCCCCCCCCCCCATTGGGATTCAAGCCCTTCCCTTTGTCTCTCAGTTTTTAGATCTTTCTGTGTCCGAATTAACTAACTGGGCAATATCGCCCTTTGATCTATCCTGGGTGCTGAATCGCTCAACTCAATACTTTGATTAACATAGTTTGCAGTTCTGTGAATACACCCAACCCCGTTGCCAGCATTCTCCCCTACTTTACACGTCTGATGGTTTTACTGTAAAGCACCCCTAAACCGATCCTGTGAATTTAACAGACTGATGGGATGTTCCTTCCTGGCCCCATGGCAGGATGGCATGGGTGACATCCTGACAGTAGATGGGTCTTCTCACATGCAGAGAGACAGAGGTGAATCACCTACAGCCTTAATAAAGCTGCCATGAAGTGTGCAGCCATGTCATCTCATCCCAGCTGAAATTCCAGATTAGGTAAAAAGTCTTTAGATAAATGGACTGAATAGTTTTTTCTCTCCCTCATTTTTTAACCAGCATTCTCCAATAAGCTTCAATGAGCTGCCCCATCATACAGTACATACCTTGCTGTATATCCTGCCCAAACCTTGATTAGGTTCTGAGCTCTTTGGCAGATGAGTTATATTGATATTCTGGAAAGGAGTACAGCAGGGAGCAACATCTGGCTAACTTTGATCAGGCTTGGAAGTTAAACAGGGTAGGGAATGGTTAGCACTTGGAAGGGAATCACCCAAGAATCTCAGGGCTGTAGGCTACACTGGGAAGTTCAAAAACATCCCAGAAGAAGGTGCTGGCAAACCACTTCCATAATGTTGCCAAGAAAACTGTATGGTTGTATCCATGTAGTCATCAGGACTTGAGTTCAACTCAAATGTTTCTTTACTGCAATAGGAAGAATCAACACAGATGGGTTTCTGATAGGGAAAGGAAAGGGAAGTTTTGATGGAGCAAAATCTTGGCCACTAAGGTATGGACTTGGCTAGAGTACAACTAAGCAAAATATATCTGGACCTTGGATACAATACTGACTTCTCACCTATGGTAGGGCAAACAGGTGTGGAAGGTCTTCTAAGATCTCATCAGGGCTGACCAATTCCTGCTCTTTGGGAAGTCATTACTTTATTCTCCAGTTTTTGGTTCTTGGAATGAGGAACTAAATAATAAGAACTATTTCAGGGAAAGACTAATAAAAAAAAGGTAAAGGTTCCCCCGCACAGTCGTGTCCGACTCTAGGGGCCGGTGCTCATCTCCGTTTGTTAGCCGAAGAGCCAGCGCTGTCCGAAGATGCTTCCGCGGTCATGTGGCCGGCATGACAAGCACGGAACGCTGTTACCTACCCACCGAAGTGGTACCTATTAATCTACTTGCATTTGCATGCTTTCGAATTGCTAGGTTGGCAAGAGCTGGGGCGAGTGCAGGAGCTCACTCCGTCACGCGGGACTAGGGATTCGAACTTCCGAACTTGCAACCTTCTTATTGACAAGCCTAATGGGTCAGCAGAAGTGGCTGGAGTGGGTTGGAATCACTCTTTCATAATCACCAAATTTGATCCATAGCATGTCTAGTTACATTTGTGCCCAAAGGCTCGGAAGAGTTGAAAAGTGCCAGGCTTGCTGAAACAGAAGAACAGCTATGGTTGTGCATAAACCCACATTCTGTGGAACAGCGGAATCCAGTTTGTCTCGGAAACTCATATTGCTCTGAAAACAACAAGAATAACCCAGGTCTTTATGACAAAGGCAACCCAGAGCTCCCTGCAACCACAACTGCTGTAAAAAGGTAGCATGGTTTCCCACTGTTTTGACCAAAACACACACACACACATTGTGGAAACCCAACAGTAGGCTTAGCATAACTGAACAAACAAACAAACAAACAAATTTGCTTTAAAATGAAGGAAAGTGCAGAAAATCCTGCCCCCACTAATGTATGTAGCATTGCTCTGTCCTTTTTGCCTAAAAATGCCACCCTCTCTCAAGCCATCAAAGATTGCAGGCTCTTGCATTAGGATTTTGCAGATAAAGTTTGAGGCTGCTGAAATCTCAGAACCCAGGAGAATAAGATTTTCAGTGGTTGGAGGCCAAGTTTTAATAACCCGAATATATCCTTTTACTCCCCACACACCACATTTGCAGGTTAAGGGAAATTATGCCATTTGCTAGATTTGTAACACAGTCCAGCTTCACTGAATCTTTGTTGTTTAGGTGAAGGGTAAGTGTCTCTGCTTCTAAACTGAGGAGTGGACAACATTCACACCATTAGCTATTCTTGCTGCCTTGAGGCTAAAACATGGAAATGATCTCTGAATCTGGGGGAGGGAAGTATTTTCAGAGCCTTACCAAATGTCTTATGGATTTTCAGAACATCCTCAATTCTTACCTTAGCTAACGTTTCAGAAATCTTACCGTAACTTTTGAGCCATGCTTATTATTTTTGCCTTCCACCTAGTCAATATGCTGCTGCATAGGAGTTAATCCACCCTTGGCAACCAAGGCCCAATTACAGTGAATGCAGTATTTCTCTCTTGTGGAGTAAAAGGGGTCCTCCTACATAGTAAATTAGGTAATATATTTGTACCTTACTGCAGCAAAGGTCAGAATCCATTTATAGCCCACAAACTACTAACATTCACTTCTAATGCAGAGTATCTGCCTCTCTGCTTTCCTTGCTGGAGTTAGCAAACTCAATATCTGATCTGTTCCCTTAGCCTTCAGTTAACCTTGTAACAATGCCAATGACCTGAAAGCAGTCTGGCTTGCTATTCATTGATTTAGTAGAAGTCAGGGTTTTTGCACCAGAATGCATTATCGTCTCAGCATTTTTAAAAGGTCTGTATAAAATGAAAGGGATAAAAATCAGCTCCTAAGAGGTGGCAGAGGGGAGTGGGAAGAAAGCAGAGCATTTGATTCTCTTGGTGGCTATGAACTGACATTAAATCAAAGTTGAGTCTATGCAATACTACAAGAGGGAGAGACAGAGTGCAGATATATAATACTATACAATATACAGTATGCAATACACACATACATATATCTCACAGCCTCATAATTTAATAAATATACAGAAAGATGCCTTCTATTGTACTGGATCTTGTATCCAGGTTAAACTGTATTTTTCCCAAGATCCTATGGAAAAGATTTCTGGGATTTCAACTTCAAAAATCTGGCAGCTTAGGGAAAATGCTGCACCCTTCTTGTTATAACAACTGGTTCCATCTCAAGATTAAAGATTGTTTTAATATTGAGATGGAGCCTGTTGGTATAATAAGGAGGGTGCACCTCCAATCAGGCAGCAAAGACACTGGTTCTGTTTTATTTTTTTAAGCAATCCCATTGCAGCAGATTCCTGAGAAACCTGTATGCGGGTCAAGAAGCAACAGTTTGAACCAGACATGGAACAACCGACTGGTTTAAAATTGGGAAAGGAGTACGTCAAGGCTGTATATTATCACCCTGCTTATTTAATTTATATGCAGAGTACATCATGAGAAATGCCGGGCTGGATGAATCACAAGCCAGAGTTAAGATTGCCGGGAGAAATATCAACAACCACAGATATGCAGACGATACCACCCTAATGGCAGAAAGTGAAGAGGAACTAAAGAGCCTCTTGATGAGGGTGAAAGAGGAGAGTGCAAAAGCTGGCTTGAAACTCACCATTAAAAAAACCCAGATCGTGGCATCTGGTCCCATCACTTCCTGGCAAATAGAAGGGGAAGAAATGGAAGCAGTGACAGATTTTATTTTCTGGGGCTCCAAGATCACCGCAGACGGTGACTGCAGCCATGAAATTAAAAGACGCTTGCTCCTTGGGAGGAAAGCTATGGCAAACCTAGACAGCATATTAAAAAGCAGAGACATCACCTTGCCGACAAAGGTCCGTATAGTTAAAGCTATGGTTTTTCCAGTAGTAATGTATGGCTGTGTGAGTTGGACCATAAGGAAGGCTGAGCACCGAAGAATTGATGCTTTCGAACTGTGGTGCTGGAGAAGACTCTTGAGAGTCCCTTGGACTGCAAGGAGGTCAAACCAGTCAAACCTAAAGGAAATCAACCCTGACTGCTCATTGGAAGGACAGATGCCGAAGCTGAAGCTCAAATACTTTGGCCACCTAATGCGAAGAGAGGACTCACTGGAAAAGACCCTGATGCTGGGAAAGACTGAAGGCAAAAGGAGAAGGGGACGGCAGAGGATGAGATGGTTAGATAGCATCACCGATGTAATGAACATGAATTTGAGTAAACTCCGAGAGACAGTGGAGGACAGGAAGGCCTGGCGTGCTATGGTATTGCAGCAGAACAAGGGCAGGCAAACAACAATTCATAGTTCCGAAATCCACAATCCATACACAAATAACCATCACACTAATCTCTTTTGGGATAAGCTACATTATGCAAAGTACCTAACACCAGCATCCAGTGGTGATTTAAGACTCGGATATGGGCACTGGGATCCAAGAGCTTGGCTGCATGGCCATGTCTTCACTCTATATCAAGATGAATCTACCATGGTGTATCTTTCCCAATGCTAAGATGGAGGAATAAATCACCTCGGGTAACTGGGTACAATGTACACAAGGTGAGTGAGAAACAACTAATGTAGGTGGCTGGTAACCTAGTCGTCTTCTGTATCTTACTAAAAGCATCATGTGAAATTCTCAACTGACCAAATGGTGGATGGTGGAGGCCAATATCTATGGTCCCATCTGGTATTTCCTTCTTCTCTTCTCTTCTCTTCTCTTCTCTTCTCTTCTCTTCTCTTCTCTTCTCTTCTCTTCTCTTCTCTTCCTTTCTTTTCTTTCTTTCTCTCTCTCTTCCTTCCTTCCTTCCTTCCTTCCTTCCTTCCTTCCTTCCTTCCTTCCTTCCTTCCTCTCTCTCTCTCTCTCTCTCTCTCTCTCTCTCTCTCTCTCTTTCTTTCTTTCTTTCTTTCTTTCTTTCTTTCTTTCTTTCTTTCATAACTGATGCTCTTAATTGATTTTGTTGACTATTTCTTACTCCTTTCCTGCGTTCTGCATAATGTTGTTTGTCCTGAAAGGAACAGCACAATGGATACAGTATGTAAGTAAGGATGTGGGGTTGTGGATAAAGGTAAAGACATCTTGAAGTGGAAGTTGACCTCTGGTGCCTACATGCACATGACCACACATTTTATATCACAGCAATATAAAGGTGGTTTGCCTTCCTTCAATTATTGAGATTCCAAATTCTTCAGAGCTTTACATGTAATCACAAACAACTTCAAGTAAGTCTGGCATTCTTTTGGCAGTCAATGAAGGTCTCCTAAAACCAGAAAGATGCAGTTTCTCAATAACATTGCTGAAAGCAACTTAAGATGGTTTTTTTGCACTAGCTGTAGCTTCTACAGAGCCTTTAAGGGCATGAAGAAAGGGACTCAGAATCTCATCCCATCCCGAAGCTTAGGGCACAGCCAGATGGCTGAATTAATGTGTATTCCTCTAGCAGAAAAGTGGCTGATCTAATTTGTACTGTCCTGATGGCAAAAATAAGACAGACAATTCATGCTCTCCTTAGAGCTTTAATGCTGGACAATTTTTAATGGTGGTTGTTTCCCCACCCACAGCATAATCTGCTAAAGCAACCAGAAATTGCTCTCTTTGACATGTGGTGGGTGGGATTTTGTCACTGTGGGCAGGCGCCTGGGAAAGAGCATTTCTCCACCTTTCACACTGCTTGGGTGGGAGGTTGTTGGCATGTGGGGTCTCCATTCTGGTGAGGCGTTCACTCAGACTTTTTCTGAACATGGGTCTTCTGATCTTCTGGAAGAGTGGCAAACCTGTGTCAAAAAGAGCATGGCCAACAGGATGGAGGAAGGAGAGGATGAAAGACGGAGGGAGCTTTCCAGCCGACCAGGAAAGCTTTACCCCTAAATAGGCAAAACTCTTATCAATTTCACCCCCAGCTCCAGTATCTCCCAAATCAGTAAGTGCTGCAAGAAAATGTCACTGCATTTATTTTCCAGGCTGTTCAGTATTCCATCCCCTGCAAAGGCAAGCTTCACTAAAATGTGCCCTAATCTAAAACAACCAGGCCACCACACTCCCCTCTGAAATCTGGTTCACAAATTTCTGCTTGCCTTCAAACCTTCAAACACCTGCCTACCTTTCAGGTGTAAATGGTCTTCCTTAGCAAATGAAGAGGTGTGGAACTGAGCCTAGTTTGAGGGCCAGATTCAGCACCTCTCCTCACCCGGTATGCTAGATGCAGCCAGGGACTGGATTCTGGAGAGCAGAAGCCATGGCCACCACCTCTTGGAGCAGAGCTTTCCAATTTTTTCACATTGGTGACACACACCGCCGGCGGTGCAGCCTGCCGTGTCCTGGTGTGTCGGGCCAAAAACCCAGAAGCGCCGATGGGGGGAACCGGAAGAAGCGGCACCCTCACCAATCAGCACTTCTGGGTTTTTGCCCAACACACCAGGACACCGCAGGCAACACAGTAGTGTGTCGCGACACACACTTTGGAAAGCTATGTCTTGGAGGGAAGACACCTGGCTGGGGTCTGGCTACATGTACCCTTTGAAAAGAAAAGGAGAGGGATGCCTGAATACATGAGGTGCTGCTGTGCTCCCTTTCAGAAAGGGAAGGGTAGGCATGAATGGAACAGAACCATTGTTGCTTGCTCTATTGACAAATGCAGGCAACAAGAATGTTCTTAGAATGTGACTCGCTGTGCTGGTGACTTAGGAATGAAGGTACAGCTAGGCTGCAATAGCAACAAAGGAAAAGAAGGGGCAGATATGTCACACTGACCACTTCCAATAATGTTGACTTTGCTTGCTTAGGGTCTTGCCTCTATTCCACAAGTATGGTATGATGGTTGGTGGAATCAAGGCACATGTGTTTTTCAGATCGGGGATTCAGTGATAATACAGCCAGTTTTAAAAGCCAGTGTTGGAATTGTGCCTCTTGTTCATATTCTCAGATAGTATTTTTACTAACTGTAGCTGTGCGGAAGCCTAGCTCTGTACACTCCCCAAAGCAATGCCATTTCCCCCCATTTCCCCCCCTAGTTTTGTTTACCATTGGAAATTGTCACCCACCCATTTCCCCATATAAACACAGCAGGTGGTATTCAGCAACACAGTATACAAGTGCTAGCAAGTGCTTTTCTTATCCTCAGCTGGAGCCTGGATGCATTTGGTGTTTGCAGGCTCTTCAGGTTGAAGAATTTTCTTCCCCCACTTGCAAGGAACAAGGCCTCATAAAAACTCCCCACTTGTTTGCTTTGGAGAGGGGGGCTGGAGCTGGGAATCACAGAAAATCACCCATTTTTATCAGGCCTCCTATTTAGGCAAAGTATTTGTTGTAGATTCTGTATCTGAATCCCTGAAGACATGCAACTGCATCATTAAGCACTTTTATGCAAAGCTGATCTTCTTATATTTAGGCACATTCAGATGTCTTATAAATCATTGGTCCCAACAGTATCACAGTTCTCCAAAAGGGGGAAAAATGCACCTTCTGAATAGAAGATACAAAAATGACTGGTCACTGTCTGAAATGTCCCAAGGATTTCCTTGAATTCCACTGTGAAAGTGTATGGCTTTTCTGTGGATAACTAGGTTAGGTCACAAACCACTTTCCTGAGAAGAAATGATACTACTGCAGGAATGAGGTAGGTTTCTGAGGAAGAACGTCATATTCTGGGATAAAGGAAGAAAACAGAACTGGGGAACAGAAACTTTGGATGAATTCTGCACAAAATGATAGTGTGGTAAGTAGCATGTAAGTACAAAGTATGGTAGGGGGAAATGTTCATTGTCTTGAAAGGCCCCTCAATTCCATTAGACCTTCATGATCTCAGAGGAAGCATGATATAACTGCTTCTAACAGCAGAAAGACCACCATTTTTGCTTTCAAGTAACATGATCTGATGGAATATATCTGTGAGACAGGGAAGAGACAAGAAGCAGCTTCAGTGGAACTTCCACCCAAAACATATCCCGCTTCCGTTGGTCTAGGTGCTTCTATCAATGGCCCAAAGGGACTATCAGAACATGAAACCAAACTCATTCCCTTCCGATTGAATTAGTTACCCTTCCTGCTTTTAAAGATTCACCTTAGGGGCTTCTCTTCTTTTGGAGAAATCTTTGGCTTTTAAGCCAAAAGAGGATTAGGAATCATTACAATTAACAGGGCAAATATTTATAAACCGAGATGACGATTATATTAGCAAACAAAGAAGATTCTCAAAATAGCTTTAGCCGCTATGGACTCTGATGCTCGATTATTGCAAGAGAACCATTTGCAATGAAAGATTTTTCCTCTGGCTCTTGCTGAGGTTGCATTCATCAGAGCCTAGAGGACGTGACATGATCTATACTGACAAGCCTTGCATGTTTATAACATATTTTTGTTATTCAGGCTCTGGGTTTTTTATTCCCTGAGACACCAGCCCTTTAGAAACAGTATTTTTCCTCCTGGAAATATGTTTGATTTTCTTTTACAAAGGCGGCTTGGCTATTCATCAAAGAATTATCGCAACTGCAAGTGAAATCCATATTTCTCTCTCTCTCTAGTGGTGTGTTTCCTAGTAGAGGGCACAACCCCCTCTCAAAAGGCACAAGAATCTTGGTGGAAATGTAGATAATACTTCTGCTGGAACAGGAAGACATTTCAGTGGCCCAGCTTTCCCCTTGCATTGTGTATCAGGCCAAAGATGGATGGATAGAGATGGATACAATGGTTTTTAATCTTTGCACTCTGCTCAGAGTCACTGCTGTGAGATGGGTGGCCTTCTAGAGTATTCAAATAAATAAAGTGCAACCTGCTTTAAACCCAACTTTAACCAACCAGCCACAAATGATGACTCACAAGGGAACAAACTTCTGGTCTCATCTACATGCACAACACTAGAAGCGAAGGATGATTGTCAAGCCCTTAGCATCAGCTGATCACCTATGTCCCTGGAATGTGTAGCAATGATGCATAGTATTGAAAGAAACTCAAAAATAACATCTTTAATGAATGTTTTGTTCCTGCAACACGCTTAATCTACTCAGCCAAATAGCCAATAATAACTTGCTTCTAGAAGCGCACAGTCATGCTTGTTGGATATACCTTCCACATCTAGCAAATGGTTTCTTCAATGGTGCAGACTAGAGGAAGGATCACTCGGTGTCCGACTTATTCTGCTATTATTATGTACATAAAGAGAAAGCCAGTTTGGTCTAGTGGTTAAGGTGCTGGGCTAGAAACCAGGAGACTGAGACTTCTAGTCCCGCCTTAGGCATGAAAGCCGGCTGGGTGACCTTGGGCCAGTCCCTGTCTCTCAGCCTTAGGAAGGAGCCAATGGCAAACTAGGAGACTGAGACTTCTAGTCCCGACTTAGGCACGAAAGCCGGCTAGGTGACCTTGGGCCAGTCCCTCTCTCTCAGCCCTAGGAAGGAGCCAATGGCAAACCAAGAGACTGAGAGTTCTAGTCCCACCTTAGGCACGAAAGCCGGCTGGGCGACCTTGGGCCAGTCCCTGTCTCTCCGCCCTAGGAAGGAGCCAATGGCAAACCAAGAGACTGAGAGTTCTAGTCCCACCTTACGCATGAAAGCCGGCTGAGTGACCTTGGGCCAGTCCCTCTCTCTCAGCCCAACTCCCCTCACAGGGTTGTTGTTGTGGGGAAAATAGGAGGACGGAGTAATAGGTATGTTCGCCACCTTGAGTTGTTTATAAAAATAATAAAGGCAGGATAAAAATAAAATAAATTAAATAAATAAATAAAGGGTTAAGGATGGAATAACCGAAGGCCACTCCTTTTGGACTCTCCATGCTAATTATCCACAGGATTGTTTCCAGTGGCTCTGGAAAATTCTGTCTTTTTGTTAGAGATACATAGATAATATAAATTCCTGCCTGTTGTTCATCTCTCTCTCTCTCTTCCCTGCTTCGCCTATCTTTTATCCTGTTTTGCCAGTTAACTTATTCAATGTCTATTAATATTTAATAAATAAAAATCAAGCAATTTTTTGGCTAGCTGAGCAGGGTGTGTGCTTGCTCTAATCTGGTTGTAGGGATGGACTGGGAGTGTGCAGGGAACAAGGTGAACTGGAAGCTGCCCACAGTAATTTTCCAACAATACTAATTGGGGAAGTGCCCAGTTTTGGAACAGAGTTCCCAGCCGCTTTCTCCCGGAAGTGCCTAGTACTGGCAGGACGTCACAATATCATCAGCTGCTACAGCCCAGGGGAATGCAAAGAGCTGTATTCCATCAGGGCTCTGGCCTCTGAGCTTGAGGCTACAAACTCTACTGCCATATGACCAACAAACAACCCAAAAATGGACTGTGGTCTAAACAGCAATTAAAATTACACAAAAGGAATAAAATCAGTATACACCACAATACATTTACAAGCATGATGAAAAAAAGTGCTTAGAGAATTCTAACTACCTATCTTCTAACTTTATTAATGAGACTAACAGTAAAACTGCCTCACCTTAGTGCCATTTTCAGCATCTGCTCACAGCCATTTCTAAATGCAAGAGGGAAAGAAAATAAATTGCTAACCTCTCATGTTTTCAGTGCATGATGCATGGTTTTCTCTTGCCATTTGCCCCCCTCCCCACAAAAAAAAAATCTGAGCATTTGCTACAAAGAGAAGCTACCCAGCTGCAAAGCACCATTCTTTTTGTCTGCATTAAAAGCCATTGCAAGCTGTAAAGCCAAAAGGATTTTGGCAACCAGATGCTTTCTTTCCAAAACCATGGTTGTTTGTTACTGTAACAGCAGGAAAGGATGGATGCAGCTAGAATTGATCTGGGCTGTTCTGGCTGTCTACAAGTCCTTGGACTACAGGTAGGTGTTTTGTTTTTTTCAAGCAACCACAGCGACAGTTCTCCAGAAATACAAAATTGAACCTCAGCATGTTTGTGAGTAAGAGAGAAATGTTTTAGTTCATCAGCCAGGAGGTAGAATGGGACAAGTGTTCCTGCCAATATGAAAAATAAGTTCAGAGTTTCAAAAGCACTGCAAAAGAAAATCCGAGCTTCACTGTGGTTGAAAATATACATCTGCTATGTTAAACATAGAGAGCCAGTTTGGTGGAGTGGTTAAGGCACTAGGCTAGAAACTGGGAGACTGTGAGTTCTAGTCCCGCCTTAGGCACCATGCCAGTTGGGTGACCTTGGGCTGGTCACTCTCTCTGAGCCCCAGGAAGAAGGCAATGGCAAACCACTTCTGAAATATCTTGCCAATAAAACTGCAGGGACTTGTCCAGACAGTCGCCAGGAGTCAACACTGACCCGAAGGCACAAAAAAAAAAAAAGGCTAAACATAATTAGGCTCAGCTCTCAAACATTGCCCGTGTCACATGATCGCAGAGGTCTGGTGCTACCTTGGAACTGATGCAGAATTCTCTGGTAGGTATACCTGTGAGATATAGCTCAGGGCTGAGGCAGTATGGCATGTGGCTGCTGAGAAATCAGTGTTTTTCTCCCCATTGCATTTAAAAGAATTCTGTGAAGATTAAACAGTGTTTAGGTCTCTTGGCATGACTAAAAAGCCGACCCCGGTTGAAGGAAAACTGGAGAAGTACTTCCTTATTTCAATCACACCTTTGCCTCCAAAATTGCACTCAAGGGGATTAGAGATTAGGCAGAGATGCTCCTGGCTAATTCCACCCATGACTGCTATGACTTTGGGGATGAATTTTAATCCCTGAGGATTTTAAGTGGAAAGATACCGGCTAGATCCCAGATTTTACCCATTGAAAAAGAAGACCCAATACACCAATTTCTTCAGTTCACACCTATCTATCTTGATGCACCTGCTGTCTTCAAAAGAACTATTAGAAATCATAGGCCTGTTCTCTGTTTCTATTGGGCTATTTATTTTGCTGCTTCAGCCTGTTATGTCTGAATTAAACTGCTAATGCATGCCTCTTTTTCCAACTGATGACTTTGTTGACATGTTTGTGCATTTTTCCTGGCAACAATACCGAGGTTGTTTGCCACTCCCTTCCTTTGGGCTGGTTTTGACTCCCCAGTCTAGCTTACAGCTCTGGGATATCGTAGTAGTCTGCCATCCAAATATTAATCAAACCCAACACTGTATATAGTACAGAGCTTTCCAAACTTTTCATGTTGGTGACACACTTTTTAGACATGCATCATTTCGTGACACACTCTTACAGCAGGGCACAAGGCAGGCACTAGGACCTGCGCGGAATCCTGGCAGGGCAGGTTTGGAGGCAGCAGGGCACAAGGCAGGCACTAGGACCTGCGTGGAATCACAGCAGGTTTGGAGGCAGCAGGGCACAAGGCAGGGACTAGGACCTGTGCAGAATCACAGCAGGTTTGGAGGCAGCAGGGCACAAGGCAGGCACTAGGACCTGCGCAGAATCACAGCCGGTTTGGAGGCAGCAAGGCACAAGGCAGGCACTAGGACCTGCGCGGAATCACAGCAGGTTTGGAGGCAGCAAGGCAAAAGGCAGGCACTAGGACCTGCATGGAATCCTGGCAGGGCTCAGAGGCAGCAGCAGCCGTGACACACCCAGACGCTGCAGCCGACACACTAACGCGTCCCGACACACAGTTTGGAAAGCTCTGGTATAGTATGTGAGCCCAGACAAAGTTGGCTTCGTGTTGCCACCTGTTGAGACACGTACTGTGGGTACGAATGCTTCTTGTGTAAAAGGACGAGTGATAAATTGCAACTGGCATGCACGTTTGGCTTTATCCTGAACCTTTGCCTTCTAGGAAAGCAGGTAATATAGCAACATATAAACATTTGCTGAATGTACTCATATGGGACTAGATGGATTTGTGCACGTATGCGAGGGGGTGACTGTTCAGGGATGAAAAACCAGATGGCCTGCTACAGCCTGCTCATGCTGGCACCCATTATGGTTCTGATCCTGCTAACAAAGGGCAGGCTTTGAATTCTGAGGAGGAGCAAGGAAGCTACGCATCACAAGCTTCAGGACTGAAAGCTCAGCCAAGGTTTCACCGATACTGCCTTTTCATCCAGGCACTCTGTTTCAAATGACTATTGGTTAACTTTCAGGGCCTTTATGGGATTGATCTCAATAAATGGAGCTCAATTTCAAATTGAGAATGTCTTTTTTTCCCCTTACAAATGCAAAAGGGGACATGTGCAATCAATTTGCTGCTTGTTCTAACTTTTCACACTATTCACTTCAAGCAATTCACTCAATACACCAATACGATGCTTGTGAAGCATGGCCATCGCACATCATCCTGCTCATGAACTCTAATACTATGGCTTGTTAATAAGAAATAGTGGCCAGTCTATTTCTGGCTTTTCAAAAGAAAAAATCCACTGCTGGGGTGTCAATGCTTGAATTATCAGCTTTATTCACAATTCATTTTATCAGGAGAGCAAGAGAAGTGCTTTGAACGCTTGCACAAAATTTAAAATTCCTACAAAAAGGAAATTGAGAACCAACCAGCCATGATGGTGCACAGATCAATCCTTTTTTAGTTACTGTTATCTGGCAACTGTCTTTGTTAGCCAACATTCTGAAAAGTATAATTATATGTTTAGTTTCATCTGTTCCAAGAACATTCCTCCCTGAGCTACACACTGGCACAAGGAAATGATACTGAAATGAAATTCACCCATGGGAGCAAAAGCAATCTGTTCTTTTCAGAGCTGGGATGGTTGAAAGAACAACGTGTAAGCCAGGACATCCCTGATTCTCAGCTACAAACAACTAAGGCACCAGTAAGAGATCCACTGCTCTCTCCAAGAGATGGGATGGGATCCAGCGGACAGTACAGACAAGGGCCAACCAGGGTTGGAGTGGAGTGGGATGGCAGATCCAACCTGTTCTGTCCTCATCGCCCTCTTCTCTGCAATATAAAGCATTAAAAGGGAACAGAACGAAGAAGGAACTCGTGGTCTTGGGGCAGTGGGGCTGGTCTTGTCAGGCCCAGCCCAAGAACGACAAAGAATCAATCCAGCCAAACTTCAGTTCTTTATTTGCTCACACCATATATCTTGCCAGACTAAAGCTACTCTACCTAACCTGAGGGGGAATAACCTGGGAAGGCTCTAGGGCAGGGCTACTCTGAACCTCTTAGTCTTCCCACCTTCCAGCTCCTGACTGTGTTTTCTCTTATCTTGCTCTCCTCCTTGGAATGTGCTCCCTCCTGAGAATCGGCAGTGTTATTGAAATCCACCACAGGCCTTGGAAGAACCTGCTCCTGCTGCTGTATTTATTGGGGGCAAGTTCACAGTCCAATGAAAGGAGGGAAGCTGCAATCTTACAGAATCTTACCCTAACTGGAAATAAACTGCATTGGCAGATAAGCAGAGGCAAAGATTTCCCCACTGATACCCCGATGCTTGGGTAAGCCTGCAGGGAGAGAGGCATGCAACCGATGCTCTTGCTTTGGCAGGGTGGGTGTGCATGTGTGTGTGAGTGTGCACGTATTGCTCAATCCATTTTAATTTAGGCCCCATCAACACTGGAATGAGGGTCTCAGAATCCTTCCCAGACCTGGGCTATGAGCAATGATCTAGCCCTGGTGTAACATTAAATCATTATTATACAATATAGACCCTACAGCTTTTCTCTGCTTTACCAGGACACCAACGGAGAAACCAGATGCTCTTCAACTGTTTCTCAAAACTTCCTGATCTTATAGAAATTACAGGTAGTCCTCACTTAATGACCATTTGTTTAGTGATGGTTCAGACTTATGACAGGCCTGAAAAAACCAACTTACAACAGGTGCTCACAGTTACGACCGTTGCAGCATCCCCGCGATCACGTGATCATGATTTGGGTGCTTGGCAACCAGCTCGCATTTATGACCATCGCAGCATCCCAGGGTCACGTGATTGCTATTTTCGACATTCCCGGCCAGCTTCTGGCAAGCAAAAACAACGGGGAACTGTGTGATTCGCTTAACAACCATGTGGTTCATTTAACAGCCACGGTCAGATTTGCTTAAAGACCGCTTTGCTTAGCAACATAAATTCCTGTCTCAATTGTGGTCATTAAGCAAGGACAACCTGTATACCTGAAAGTGGCCACAAAGCAGCTTCAGCAATAAATACACATTTTTTTAATTATTAGATTTGTATCCTACCTTTCCACACGAGTTCAAGGCAGCATGCAAAGTCTTCCTGCTCCTATTTTTCCCTACCTGTTGGGCTGAGAGAGAGTTACTAGCCTAAAGTTCCCCAGGGACTAGAACCTAGTCTTCACCACTATATCCCACTGGCTGTCTAGAGATAAACAATAATGGCGTCCTTTGTATCTGGCTACAGCCATTTAGTTCCTTGGCTGATTCCCCCCTCTCCCCCCCAAAAGCTAAGCAGAATCATATCTGGTTAATGCTTGAATGGGAAGCTACCAGGAAATTCCCAGGATTTAGGCTAGATTGGAAAATTGGAAAGAAGGCAGAAGGAGACAGTGGCAAACTCTTTCGGTATTGTGGCCAAGTAACTACATGGATGCATCTACTAAGTCATCAGGAGTTGAGCTGGACTAGAGGGAGTCTTTTCTTCTGCCTGGCAATTGAAACAAACATGATATAGATAAGAGCTGGGACAAAGGTCCAGCGAAGAGAAACAAAATCGTCATGCATCCGATTTAATCAGAAAATGAGATTCCTGTGAGAGAATAGCATCTGAGTTGATCACTGCTTTTCTTCATAGTATAATGCAAAAGCCATTTTCAGTTGAGAGAGAGAGAGATTGATTGATTTTATTTGCTGGAATTAGGGGCTGGGGTCACAAAGGCAAATGTCATGCCAATTTCCACAAGCTGGTTATTATGGAGGGCAACAGCAATGTAGGATGCAACAAACGTTGAAGAGCTGGGGCAGAATACTTGCTGGACTTTCGGGCATTAGCAGATTCTGTTTCCTGGGTTTTGCGCTGATTTGGACTAATCTCTGCTTCCACACTGGGAGTATTGCAACTTGTTTCCTGCAAGTTTTTAGGTCCTGAGCCTAATCAGTGCCAAATACCACTTTTGAGGATGCAGATGATCTTGCCAACTACCAAGAGTAAAAGAATGGAAGCCATGATTATGACAAGGAGTTTCCTATGATCAAAGTGAAACCAGGTGACAAATATTTGTACTGCATTTGGTCATGCCCCATTTCTTGTGGGGAGATAGAGAAGATCCAGTTTGCCCATGTCTAAATCCATGCATTGTTTAATACCTGTTCCTATAGCTTTTCAGATTTGGAAAATGTACTACTATTACCTCGTTCTCTAAAAATCTCACCTCATGTCAGAAATCAGTAGGTTGATTGATTGATTGATTGATTGATTGACTGATTGATTGATTATGTGCCATCAAGTCATTTTCAACTCCTAGCGACTAGATAGATAGATAGTAGGGTGACAATGGGGGGGGGGGAAACCTACTCAAGAGCTGATACCCCATTTACTGTATAATATGGCATCCACCATGATATGGAGGATGAGAATGTTCTTTCTATTTATGCTGATATATTATCCACATTCGGCACAGAGTTTTGGAAAACTTTCAGCACATCCTGTACTAAACATGGAGTTGAATTAGATGATGTCTGAAGTCTCTTCCAATTCTACAAATATATACATACACATGTGCATACACACGCACACACAGAGGGAGAACACTAGACAGACATTGTATTATTAATTTACTATATTTGTTAACTGTCTCAATATTACCACTCTGGGAGATGTACAATAGAGTAAAAACAAGCCAAAGATATCCTAATCATAAAATAATGATCAATTAAAGACACAAGAAAAATAAGTTTGTATGGAAGAGTTCTCACATGCCAAGCAGCTGCATCTGAAACCCTTGCCATCCGTACCAGAAAGGAAAATTTCATACATATCCATAAAATGTATTTTATATGTTTTCAGTGTCTTTTATTTAACACTGCTTTTATCCACCTGTTATTTTTTGATTTTACGTACCATCTGCACTTTGCAGTAATTGTGAACTACCTTACGTTTTTGATACTGAAAGGTACCTTCTAAAGTTTACAAATAAGTAGTGTTAAGGATGGTTTGCTATTTACCTTGTAGTAATGTGAATTCTTTTTAGCCTGCGTAATAGAGAAACACTTTATTATCAAGTGTTTCTCTCACCATCAAAACTTCTGAAACAGTGTTATTAAGAAAAGGAAGATAAGCTTAGCAAGAAGTGAGATGCAAACAAACAGAAGCATTTTCTCGAATTCATTTACTCTCCAAATTACAGTTGCCGAAGGTGGGCACTACGGTAGAAAAGGCATGTCTTCTAGGCCATGCCAACCGGCATTCTTTGGCTGATGGGACCCGAAGCATGCCCATTGTGCCTGACCGGACCGGATGGGTAGGAACAACTGGGGAGAGACAGGGAGAGACACTGTCTATTTCATGCTATGGATTTTCAAAAAACTTGGAAATTAGTTTGCTCTAAATTTTATTTTTGTAAATAGAAATGTATTTACATTCACACACACACACACACACACACACACACACACACACACACACACCCCTATACCTATTTTGGCACATATATTTCTGTAAAGAGCTCTTTTTGTACCTCAATATATACTACAAAAGCCTCAGTGCAAGGCAGAAGGGAACAGCTCTGATAATATTTTTAAACTCTGATTTCAGTTGTAGTTATGCCTTTTGGTAACCTCAATGGGCTTCCCTTAAATCCTTCTCAAAATTTCAGCAAGAAGGTAATTAACATTAGACCTGGCATCTTCAAGAAGAATTATGGAAATCATTTAAAATGGTTAGGATGGATTAAAGCAGGGCTTTCCAAACTTTTCCTGTGGTGACACACCAATGGCGGTGCGCAAGAAAACCCAGAGGTGCCGCCACTAAGGCGCTTTCGGGTTTTTGTGCACCACCACAGTGGTGGCAGCACTTCCGGGTTTTTGTGTGCCGCCGCCGCGGCGCTTTCAGATTTTTGCGCGCCGCAGCGGTGGCAGCAGCGGTGTCCTGGTGTGCCGTGCAAAAACCCGGAAGCGCTGATGGCCCGCCGCCGCTGTCGTGCGTGCGGCTGTGGTGCACCATCAGCGCTTCCGGGTTTTGACGTGACACACCTGGGTCCCGCAGGCGACACAGTATTGTGTCGCGACACAGAGTTTGGAAAGCTATGGATTAAAGAAAGGGCTGGAACAGTTCCATTGTGTCTCTAACCCTCTCGAACTGTGATGTGGTGGCTCCTTGTGAAATGACTTTGCATTCCTAATTGTTTGAAGCTGCACCCTTACCATCCATACCCCAAATGGAAAAATTGCTCTGAACTAAGGACAGTTAGTCAGTTTACGAAAGGAACAAAATTTGGAAGCAGGCTCAACTGGTGACAGACAGACAGACAGACAGACAGACAGACAGACAGACAGACAGACAGATGATAGACAGAGTTTATTGATTTAGTCTTTTGACCATATCAAGTATGAAAGAAGATAAAATAAAAAGCCATTATAAACATACGAGTAAATACGAGTAAATACAAATAAAACTGATTTATAATACAAACTATAATACAAATTCATATCATGGTCATTGACTGCAATGAAGATCCTTCTTCTCCTCCCTCTTCTCCTTTTTCTCAGCTCAGTTCTCCAACCCAACACCATCCAACTGTGGATTGGGCACCAGTGATCCCCAGGGACCTGTCTGGACCTCAGAGCTTCAACTGCTGACTCCTAAGTTACAACATTATACTAGGAGTAGAGCTGAGCTAGGTAGATACTGAATTAAAAAGCATGCCAACTTCCATCACTGGTCCCCAGAATTGGAGCTTCCAATCACTGCATTTTCTTTCGCTTCTTATCTTTTAATTCCACCTTCACAATTTAAAGCAGTGAGGCAGGGCACTTAATAAAAGCAAAATCCTCTCCAAATAAACCTTTATACATACAAATAAAATCCAAACGATACATCGAGGCATAAAAAAAAAACACAGCCGGTTCACAACGGAGGCCTATTCCTCTCTCTGTTCTTATCCCACCCTCACCCCACCCTCAAGATCTCAAGTGTCGAAACCCACTTGGAGATAAATCCACAAATCCTGTCTACTAAACAGGCTCCAATTCTTAAAACCGGAGCCAAGGCTGCTGCAACCCAGCACCCATTCTGAGCAAGCTTAAAACCAATCATTACTATCTGAAGGAACAGCTTTTCAAATACCATCAATTTCCCAAAGAAGGGATCAGTATATTGAGAAGGGTCCTCCCCCCACACTTTTCTTCTATCCTGTTCAATAGGATTACACTACACACATTTCCATGAGCTACAGTCAAAAGACTCTGAGCCTTCCAAAGGAATCATTTCCTCCTATCTCTCTGCATTGCTCACATCAGTTGTTAAAGCTACCAGGAACCCACTAAGTTACAAAGCTAAATATATATCTATGGGTATGTATGTACAGTGCACATACAACGTGTTATTCTTTCCAACCTTATGGAACATAGGAAAGAATGATGGAAATGGAGCCAGTATTCCTTCTGTCTGTCAGCTCGAGAACTCTCTGAAAACGGAACAGAACTAGGAAAAAGAAAGATATAGGGGAAGGAGGCAGCAAAAGAAAGTTTGGATTCAAAAATGGGCTGGATCAGCCTAGGGGTTGCAGAGAACAAAATTCCTGAGATTTTCCCCATTGCACCCTTATGGGAGGAGCAGTTGGGTAGAGGTTGGGAACTTGGTTGACTGCTGTCTCCTAAGCCTGCCCCTCTATTGGTCACATGAGCCAGAGTGATGCTTTCCCTGTGCTCCCCAGAGCACAGAAATGCACACCAATGCAACACATAACTTCACCATACACAAGAAAATCAAGGAACCTCTCATGGCCACTGCTGGTAAAAGAGTTGGGAAGAATTCAAGAAGCCATGTGCTTGTTTTCCATATCTTGTTTCAATTTCCAACTATATTAGCTGTTCAACAGAGAATCATTAATTAAAATACCACTGAGCACCCTGCAAAAAAACCACAAGCTATCATGCAGATAAACCGAGATTCAAAAACAAAAACAAAACTAGCAAATCAGCATAAGTTCAGAAAGAGAGATCTTTTGTAGTTTATAAAAATTTGTGAGATCAGAGTTATAGAAATATTAAGAGACAAGTGAACTGAAAGCTTGCAGTAAAAAAATGTTGCTTTTTATTTTAAAAACAAAGAACAGTAACTTAGCTTGCTTTCTTCAGCCGAAGAAAAGCACATGGCTTAATTAACATAGCCCCCTACTCACATTGCAGAGAAGACAAAACAGAGAGATAACAGCATGGTAACAAAGACAAAAGGCAGATTTACAATTTAAAGCTTTTACCACTACTTGGCAGTACCTGATTGGACAGGGCTTGACATGTGACCATTCACCTAGGCAACTTATCACTTTATTTGGGAAGAACCATCAGGTAAATCTCTGAATGGCTAAACAAATAGACTTTGAGGCACCAGCAATTAACATTCCTGAGGGGGGAGCTAACATGTGCTCTCCTGGAGCCCACAAAAAAAACTTTTAGGCTTGGCTTTTAAAATCCAGTTTTTCATATTCTTTTAAGATCATAAAAATATATGCAACAAGATCTAGTGCCCCAAAGAACAGGTTAGGTGCCTAACAAGCTTCCATAGATAACCATCACTTGTTGAGATGGGCGGCTATAGAAATTAAATAAATAAGTGTAACCCTAATGCACGGTTGATTTTTAGATTAGCCAAGGTCAAATATTTCAGGCCTATATGCTAATCTGGCTCTTCCCTAGTGCACCGTATCTAAACGTTACATCCAGACATGAATGGGTGTTTGGCGTGACAAGTGCATCAGAGGGACTCTCAGTTCCCCAGGTGCCCAAACAGGGAAACGTACTGGTCCATTTTGGTGCACAAGGTCTTAATATTTTAGCCTTGAGGATTTGCAGAATCTGTATCTAAGATATGAGGAAAAGAAGGGTGTACCCTAAAGCCTTGTTTCTAATCTTCTTGCACGTGGAGTCAAGGACAAACAGGTCCTGTGTTGCATTTATTAACCAACATTTTAAAAAGAAGCACAATAATAACTACTATGTCACTTCTATTGCACACAGACAACATTCTCTGGTGACCTCGTACTCCAAAAGTGAAGATTCAGGAAGTGAAAATGTCAGTGTCGTGACTCTAGACATACATTATTTACAGGAGTGGCCACATTAATCTATTGTTACAAGCTTTTCTAAAAAGCATCCTATAGCATTGGCAAGACTTTAAATGCCAAAAGATGTTGCTGTTTTCATATTATTATTCATTTACAAGTTTAAGAATCCATATGGGATGGTTTCAAAAGGACATTTTTAGCCCAGTACCAAAAACAAACAAACAAAACACCCACATTGTATACAAACATTTAAGTTGCCTAAAACCGCAATTCGGATTGGATGATGAAGAAGACTAATTAAAAGAAAAACCCAGTGTTGCCGGAGAAGACAGAAATGTTCCAAGGGTGGAAAGAAGAAACGGTTCTGCAGATGGTGCCAGACTGTGCCTGAAGAAGGCAGTCCTGTTCTCAGGTTATGGCAAGATATGCTGGGGCAAAATGATTTTTAAAAATATGCAAGACAGGAAAGGAAGCATTTGGTAGTGAGCACCATTCATGAGTACCAAAAAGTTTCATATCAGCAAATCCCATTTTAGTTGAAGCCTCTTCAGCTGTTTGCCTGAACATGTGAAAACATCAAAATTGGTTTGACAATGTGGCCATGTGTTCATGGCCCCTTCTCTCCCAATCTTCATGGGTTTGGCTTGGTGACTGCAGGTGGAGACGTACTATGGTTGACTTGAATGTGAGTAGAAGTCTCACTATGCTCCAACCTGAATATATCATCAGTCTGAAAATACTTCCTCTTCAAGCTTCCCAGCTGAATATATTACACTGTGGTGAGAAGAGGAATGGGTACCCCATGCTCTACCTAGTTTGAGGCTGACACATGGTCAGGTGAGCTCCTGAAGAGGACTAATCATAGGCACAACTTTGGAAGTAAATGACACCTACTGGACACAATCCTGCTTATACTCTGTGATGGTCCCACTCCGGTTTGAAATCCATCCCTCCCTTAGACAGGCAAAAGTTGGGAAAAAGGTCCAAGCAGGTGTGTTGCTTTTGGTAGTGAAGCAGAGGCAGTGGAAAAAACATTGATGGGGGAGAGATGTTGGTGACACTCATGGATTGTGACACACCTCTGAAAACACAGATGGCGCAATCAGTGTGAGGTGTAGCATTTTTGCCACTGGCACAAGGTGTTTCTCCGCGACTTCAGAAGTACCAAATCACCCTTTTGTATTTGACAAATTGATGTCACTGCTCCTTTTCTGACCCTCTCCTTTTCTAACATTTTTAAACTACAAGCAAATCCCTGTATTCGTTTTTTAGCACTTGGTAACCTTGGATTAGATAACCACTGGAAATGAATGAATGAATGAATGAATGAATGAATGAATGAATGAATGAATGAATGAATATATATATATATATATATATATATATATATATATAGGTAAAGGTTCCCCCCGCACATTTGTGCAGTCGTGTCCGACTCTAGGGGCCGGTGCTCATCTCCGTTTGTTAGCCGAAGAGCCAGCATTGTCTGAAGACACTTCCATGGTCGTGTGGCCGCATGACACGTGCGGAACGCTGTTACCTACCCACCGAAGTGGTACCTATTAATCTACTTGCATTTGCATGCTTTCGAATTGCTAGGTTGGCAAGAGCTGGAGCTAGTGCGGGAGCTCACTCCGTCACGCGGGACTAGGGATTCGAACCTCTGAACTTGCGATCTTCCGATCGATAAGCCTGGCATCTTACCAGCTGAGCCACCACGCCCATGAATGAATGAATGAATGAATGAATGAATGAATGAGTGTGTGTGTGTGTGTGTGTGTGTGTGTATGTGTATGTATGTGTATGTATGTATGTATGTATGTGTGTGTGTGTGTGTGTGTGTGTGTGTATGTATGTATGTATGTATGTATGTATATATATATATATATATATATATATATATATATATATGAATGAGAGAAGTATATTTTGGAGTTCTATCACATTCAAAAACAACATCAAGCTCTTTACAAACATCCAGCTGCTCAGCGCTGTCACATTAACTGGCCTTAAAAGCGTTAGTAAGTTTTGCAGTGGCATTCAAGCATTCATGTAGTCAATGGAATTAGAAACAGACTAGTTGCTGATTTTCTTACGTGCTCAACAAATAATAAACTAACATTTGCACATTAGAACAGTGGGGACAAAACCTACCGAGGATACTTAACTCTTAGATGCTTTACATATGCACATACACAAAATATAAACTGCCCAGGGAATATTCATTATTGCATGAATTAAAAATTATATGGTATAAGTGAGATGCTTAGGAAGAGTGTCTTCTCTTTGTAACATCAATGCTTTTTATAAGACATGCTGAGAGAGAAATATGATATTTCCAAAGCTTGAACATTATTGGAGATACTTGGGTTGGCCTAATAAAAGCATATCCCGTTAGTGGATATTCAAATTCCTATCTCTTGGGATGTGAACTACAAATCAGATGGAAACTTATTTGATGAATAATCAAAAATGTAGATAAAAGTGAGGTCTCTTTTGAGTTCAGCTTAGTTCCTGGTGTATAATACATGGTCACACCTATATGGTAAAACGACATAGTTTCCGCTGAGTCACCCCACACCTTTGAGGTTTGCGTATCCTTCAACAGTGCTGATTCCAATTGAGGGAGCAACCTCAGGGAGGATGATGGGTGAAGCAATCACAGAACAGCCAAGCACCTCTGTGGAGGAGAAGGTGCAAGAGACTGGAGCAGTTCCAAAAGGAACAAAGACGCTGAAGTTCGCAGCAAAAAGCACCCGTAAGAAGCGGGATAGAGAAGCAGAGCCCTGCTTGTCCGATTCTTCAGAACGCCCCGCAGAGACCCAAAGCAAGATGCCAAAGACAAAGGGTTGGTGGTCCACAGGTATCGGAGGGGGGATGGAAAGCGAGATGGTGAGCCATGTAACTATGAGATGAGGCTCGCAGACCCAACGTGTGTCAAGACTGGAACTCCAGGTGACCAGATTAGATGCAGAAGTGGAGACGGTTGGGCAGAAACTGCAGACCATGCACGGAGTGATGGAGAAGATCCTTCAAAAATTAGAGGGGTTGGAGATGTGTCCATGACCCAAAAGCACCATGACTACTTCGGGAGAAGGAGAGTCGTCTGAGGATAGCTCTGGGGATGAAGAAGAATTGACAGGAGCAGCAATTGATGGGTCAGGGCCGAGATGACAGAATGAGAGACCAAAGCCTACTCGGAAGCTAGTCAGACCAGCTGGGGCCAGAGAAATCAAGGTGAAGTTTGACGGTGACCCAAAGCGGTTGGCCTGTTTCATGACCCATGTAAAGGGGTTCATGGATGAATTTGAAGAGTCATTCGTGGATGAAGAGGTGAACGCGAGGTACATGTCGGCCTACCTAGAAGGGGAGGCGTGGGACTGGTTAGTAGAGATGCACAATGCCAACGCTTCAGAGCTACTAGATTTCAATGCTTTTATGACTGCACTTAGAGAATGCTTCAAAGACACCTTATCCAGAATGACAGCGAAAACAGGCTTGCAGAACATCAGACAAGGCAACCGGTCTGTTGCGGAGTATGTCTTAGAATTTAAGAGACTGGCAGGTCGTCTACTTGATTGGCCAGAATCCCTTAAAGTGAAGTATTTCCAGATGGGGTTGAAGCCAGAGATTTTAGAGATAGCCCTCAACCGGGGTGACCCAAAGACTTTAACGGAGGGGATTGACCTTGCTGGGACTGTAGAGAATACAAAACTACGGCTCAAGAAACAGATGCAGATGCAAGCTACCTGGAAAAGGGGTTCCCAATCCGGCGCTGTGGTGAAGAGAGAATCACAGCAGAAACCATGGGAAGAAGAAAAAGAATGGCGCGCCAAAAGTGGTTTATGTTTTAAATGCAGCAAGGAAGGGCATCGAATCGCCAACTGCCCACAAACGCTGACAACGTTCAAGAGTAAAGGCAATGACAAAGCTGGACATGAAGTGCAAGGGAAAGCTCGCTGCTGCCCACAAAGGGAGGAGCGATGACTCCCAACTGGGAAAAGAGGATTCCACTGATGAAGAATTCTAACTGGCGGGAAACTACAACTGCCTGTCCTAGATTGCACCAGAGGACAGGAATTTACCAACGGGTGCACAGACCCAATGGGGAGTGAAGATTGCTCCATGCAACTGGAGGTGCAATTAGAGACACTGGGCGGGGAAGAAAAAGTAAGCCTTTTGGCCATGTTATATTTGGGCTGCACCCGATGTTTAATTCATTTGGCCATAGTGACTGGACTGGGGTTGAAAGTACAAAGGTTAAAAGTCCCCATTATTTTCATCCAGCTTGATGGGTCCAATATGAAAGGGCCCCCGGTTGAATTCTACACCGAGGCTGTGAGAATGTTGATAGGGACCCATGAAGAAACTTTAAAATTTATTGTGGCACCCATAGCAAACCAATCTCTGCTGCTGGGACTAACATGGCTTTGAAAGAGAAACCCTCAAGTGGACTGGGTTTCAGGCTGCATGAAATTTACCGATGGGAGTTATGAGGGCGGGAACCGACAGCCGCTAGTTTCTAACTTAGAATCAGCAGCAGCTGAAACCGAGAACTGTGGGGAAAAGCCACAGGAAGAAGAAAACATCATACCTGCCCAATATCGAGACTTAAAGGAATTCTTTGGAGAAGCTGAGTGAAATCAGCTTCCGCCCCATAGAAAATCAGACTGTGCCATTGAAATTGACCCAGGAGCAGTTCTGCCTAAACCCAAGATGTATTCCATGACTAACAAAGAAACAGAGGAATTAAGTAAGTTTATAGATAAGAACCTGGAGTGGGGTTTCATCCGCCCTGCTAATTCGTTGATGGCAGTGCCGGTGCTTTTCCGAAAAAAGAAAGATGGGTCTTTAAGACTGTGTACTGACTATAGGGGTTTGAATGCAATTTCTACTTCGAACCAGTACCCGTTGCCTCTGATGAAAGATATGTTAGTACATTTGTCAAAGGGGAAAATATTTACTAAACTAGATCTGAGGGAGGCTTATTTCATTGTGGAGTCCTTGGTGCTCTCTGAGCCTTCTTGTTTTCTTGCAGACATTTCATTGCCAGGCTAGGCAACATCTTCAGTGCAAAAAGGGAGTGGGACTTGCTCTCTGTTTATATACCATGGCTTGTCCTGCTTGTGTTGCTGGAGGTGTTGTTCTCTCCTTAGTAGTCCCTTGATTGGGCTGTTGTTTGCTACTTGGTTGATTGACTGAGTTAATAGTTCCTTGATTAGGGTATATTGTGCTGTTTGATTGTTCCTCTGGTGCTAATCTTGGTGTTAATCTTTGCATATCTGGGTGATTGCTGGCAAGGTGGTGTTCTGGTCTTCTGGCTTTTCTATTGTCTCTTATGAATGGTATGTAAATGTTTTTTACCTCTATGTGTCTGTTGATGGCTGCTTTGTCTGAGTGCCAAGCTTCCAGGAATTCTCTAGCATTTTTGGATATGGCTTGGTTTAAGATGCTAAGAGTTTCCCAGTTGAAAGTATGGTTGAGTCTGTCCATGTGTTGTGAGATTAAGGAGTTTTTATCGTGTTTTCTGATTGCTAGTTGGTGTTCATGGATGCGTTCTGCTAATCTTCTGCATTTCTGCATTATTTCAGAGTATGCTTCTGAGAAGGAGATGAGTGGAAAACAGCGTTTAATTGCCAACTTGGTTGTTTTGAGTACTGCATAATGCCGTTCGGATTAAAAGGAACCCCCAGGGTGTTCATGCGCCTGATAAACGAGGTGCTTCATGAATTTGTATTTTAAAAAGGTAAAGGTTCCCCCCATACATTTGTGCAGTCATGTCGGACTCTAGGGGCCGGTGCTCATCTCCGTTTGTTAGCCGAAGAGCCAGCATTGTCCGAAGATGCTTCCACGGTCATGTGGCCGGCATGACGCATGCGGAATGCTGTTACCTACCCACCGAAGTGGTACCTATTTATCTACTTGCATTTGCATGCTTTCGAATTGCTAGGTTGGCAAGAGCTGGAGCTAGTGCGGGAGCTCACTCCATCATGCAGGGCTAGGGATTCGAACCTCCGAACTTGCGATCTTCCGATCGACAAGCCTGGCATCTTACCCACTGAGCCACCACGCCCCCATGAATTTCTATACAGAGGAGTATTAGTGTATCTGGGTGATATTTTGATTTACTCAGAGACTTTAGAAGAGCATGTGAAATTGGTGAGAGAAGCGCTTAAAAGACTGCTCAAAGCCCAATTGTATGCAAAGTTGTCCAAGTGTGAGTTTCATAAAGAGAAACTGGATTATTTGGGCTACAGGGTGTCCAGTGGAGGGATTGTAATGGACCCCGTGAAAGTCCAAGACGTACTGGGCTGGGAAGCCCAAAAGACTAGGGCCCAAAGACTAGGAGGTAATTGCAAAGTTTTTTGGGTTTCACAAATTTTTATCGGAAGTTCATACCTAATTTTACCCAAATTGCTTTGCCTCTAACAAATTTATTAAAAACCAAATACAAAGGAGAGCTGCAGCAGGCAGAAAGACAGGGGGTGGTGCTAAAATGGACAGTGGAATGTCAAGAGGCATTTGAATGGCTAAAAACCCTGTTTACTGCAGAGCCAATTCTAAAGCACCCCGATCCTTTAAAACTGTTAATAGTACAAACGGATGCCTCTGATGTGGCAATTGGGTCAGTTCTACTACAACATGATGAGAACGGAACATTAAGGGCATGTGCTTACATTTCCAGGAAATTCTCAGATGAAGAGAGGAGATGGCATATTTGGGAAAAGGAAGCTTTTGCTGTAAAGCATGCCCTGGCAACATGGAGATATTTATTAGAGGCATCTCCCCACCCATTTGAAGTGTGGACCAATCACAAAAACTTGGAGGCTTTAAAATCACCCGGAAAGTTGAATCCCAAACAGCTGAGGTGGGTGGAATTCTTTAGTCGATTTAATTTCACTCTGAAGTACTTGCCTGGGGGGGGGGACTTTTTGGCAGATGCATTGTTGAGGCTGCCTCAACATAATAGCCAATGAGAGGTAATAGTAGACTCTGTGATTTCAACCCAACAAATGGGATTTTTGGCAGTAACATGAAGTCAGAAAATAGAGGCAACCCCAGATTTAAATGGGTGAATACTCCAAGAACTGAAAGAAGAGTTACAAAAAGATTAGTGGTTAAAAGAAAATAAACAAACTTTAAAGGAAAACCAAGGGATTTGGTGGACCAGGGATAGATTGTACATTCCAATAGCCATGAGAAAAAAGATTTTAGAGAGAAGCCATCATTCTAAAACTGCCGGCCATTTTGGGTTCGTAAAAATGTTGGATTTAATGAGAAGGCAAATTTGGTGGCCCTCCATGAGAAAAGATGTGGGAGAGTATGTGAGCAGCTGCCCCACTTGTGCAACAGCCAAATGACAGGGAGGCAAACCTAGGGGCTTCCTACAGGATGTAGCAAACCCTACTAAACAATGGAAGCAGATTGCTATGGATTTTATAGTTGAACTACCTGAGAGCAAAAAGACGACAATAATTTGGGTGGTTTCTGATTTATTTTCAAAGAAAGTTCATTTCATTCCATGTGCCAGCTTACCTACCACAGGTCACCTAGCCAAGTTGTTTATCCAGCATATCTACCAGTTGCATGGGGTCCCAGAGTGAATAATTAGCAACCGGGGGGTTCAATATACTTCAAAGTTCTGGAAAACGTTTCTACAATTGATAGGGGTGGAGCAAGGATTAAGCTCCTCCCATCACCCCCAGACGGACAGGGTGACTGAATGATTGATCTCTGTATTAGAACAACACATAAGATGTTACATCAGATATCAAGATAATGATTGGGTGGACTTGTTGCCTTTCGCTAAAGTGGCTTACAATAATGCAGTGCACCTAAGTACAGGATTTTCACCTTTCCAAATTGTAAATGGACAGGAATTTGTGGCTATTCAAGAATTACCACAAAAGAATTCTCAGGATCAAACAGACCTAGTCTTGGCTGATGAATGGATACAAAAAGTAGCCAGCAATTGGCCAGTCATGTTGAAAACTTTACAGGAAGCTAAAGAGACTTATAAGAAACTCACTGATCGTAAAAGAGCGCCAGAATGGCAGATGAAAGTGGGCGAGAAAGTTTATCTATCCACAAAGTTTCTGAGGTCCAACCAGCCATCGAAGAAATTGGGACCTAAATATGTAGGTCCTTTTCCTATAGTCAAAAGTTATAAATCCTGTAACTGTACAATTGGAATTACCCAAAAACATGAGGAAAATTCATCCTGTTTTCCACTGCAGCCTGTTAAACCCAAGCCAAGAATCTTCAACATGGCATTCAGAAGACCCTCCCCCGGCGCCCACGATGATTGAAGGGGAGCAACATTTTGAAGTACAAGATGTCCTAGATTCAAGACACTGTACAGGCCAGCTGCAGTACTTGGATTCACTGGAAGAATCTACCCAAAAGCTTCAGTGAATAGGTTGACAGCAAGCATGTGCGAGCTCCTGCCCTGACCACTAAATTTCGTGCGCAGATCCCTGATAAACCTAAACAACCTGCTTGTAAATATTGTATTTGAGAATGGATTATTCACAATACGTGTCAGTGCAAAGGATTTCAAGAGAAGGGAGGGGGAGAACACAGAGAGTGAAATTCCTACAAGACTGTGGAAGAATGTTTACAGCTGGTCAAGGCCACGCACCTGCATCGCATCGCTTGGTACTGAAGAGAAATATGCTGATGGGAGGGGGAGCGTGGCTGGATGGGAAAAGTACTGGACAATGCATCATCAAGGGAGGAGTGACACGTAGGTGGGGGGAAGAGTGAGGTTTGCCTGTTTGGCGGGAATTGAGTCATTCTGGTTCTGAATTGTAATACTTTCAATAAAGCTTTCTACTATACTCTAAATGGAGTGCACGGAGGAATGCTGAATTGGAGGATTAGATCCAGAGACATCACACTGAGCTTTAAATTTCCCAGGACCACGAAGCTGCTGCTAAGCCATTCCGGAGACTGAAATGCAGGGTCTCCTTAGTTTCTACAGTTCCTTCCAAGACAAGGAACAGACTCCTAAATTTGTGACTTTAAAAAGGTAAGACCAATTGAAGGAGGCTCAGTTGAAGAAACCCTGAAGCAGGGATTCCTTTTAGCTACCTTTGCTCCTGACCAAAGACCTGTCATGATTTAGCAACTCAAGTTGTCTATTTTAGAAACTGCACAGCTCAATACTTTGCCAAAATTCTGCAGCAAATTGCCAATTTGCTACAAAATGAACAAACAAACAAATAACTCTCTGGCATTACCAAACAACCTTGGATACAAACCTCCTTGCTTCCTATACAATATACAGTACGTACGTATGTACATACATACATACATACATACATACTACTTTTTAAAATATGACAAAAAAAAAAAGAAAAAGAACAAAACACAAAGATAATTATGATAGAAATACATACATTGTCAAAGAAAAAATATAGAAAGTGCTTTTTTAAAAAGTGAGAAAAATACAATAAAGAAAAAAAGAAACCCTTGGCTCATACGGGGAAGAAAGAAATGAGAGTTGTGTCCTTTGAGTTTAAATTTCAGGGACGGCATGTTTCCTCACCCCACATGCAGAACGTGTGGCCTAATTGCCACAGAGATTCCCATCCATTCAGAAACACGTTTTTACTTCGCTTTTAAACTTGGTTGCTGTTGCAAAACAAACTGGGTCCACTATCCATCCCATACACTTGTACCTAGGCATTTCTCTCCAATTTTATCTTAGGAAAAAGGAACTTAAATTATAGAAAGCTATGCTTATAACTTATTTAGGAACTTCAATGGAAAGCAAAACACAAAAATTCCCTCTGATGTTAGCCAAGCAAATGTGCTGCCCAGTGATCTAAGTGCCAAGATAAAATGAACTGACAGGGAAGTCAAATAATTTCACCGAAGAAGAATCCATGTCAATAGCTTTAAGTAGCTAGCTTGCAAATACCATCACAATGCTGGTTAAATATTTCTGTTTTGATTATTCCAGACATTTATTAGCCACCATTCAGCTGAAGCTCTGGGTGAGGTTTACCCAAAGACTCAACAATGAACAGAAATATGTTCAGGACAATAACACTGGGAAAAAGGCAGCAGGAAATCATTTGAAACCAGGCAAATAAAAATCCTTCCAGTTGGCATCAAGAAAACAGAATTGGTGTTTGGCAAACTTCCTCTGGGAGCAAATTGCAAAGAAGCTCTTTCTCTGGATGTTATTTCTTCTGATGATGGAGCAGACTTGTAAAAGGACACAGTCCTTAGCTTCTGTTTACAGCTTTAAAAATCCATTCCGAAAACAGACCAGGGACAGCTGTCGATTGTTCAGAAGTCTCAAGAGATATCACCATTGCCTTTTTGTAAATAAATTGTCGGTATTTTGCATTAGTTGCAGTCTCCGCATATTTTCAACACTTAGGTTGAAACACTCTCAGAACACCTGGATTGCAAGCCTGGATTAAGCTGCCATAGAACAGCTTCAAAGAAAAAGCTGTATCAGAAACCCTGAAGTCCAAATTGGGACTTCCAAGGAGGAACACAGTTCTGCTCAAAATGACCTGGAATCTACCAAAAGTAGATTCATTTTATCCGGATGATGCTTCAATTTATGGCCTCATCTGGTCCATTACAATCCATAACAATCCCAGACAATGGTTTGGCAGTAGTGGCAGTCATTTTGAGTTATATTCAGGGGTATATACATTCTCTGCAGAAACATACAGAGGATTGGCACAATTCAGCATAAAACTATGCCTTGCATAAATGGACGCAATTTGATTAAATCTGAAAGCTTCCTAATTCTGTCTAATTTGTTCTGTTCCTACTGTCGCAAAGATGAAGTTCTCCACTGCGATGCAATGCCACGCCTTCAAGAAAAAAGATTCTAATGTTTATACAAATTGTAATGTTTTTATTTTGGTCAAATCTATCATTTTTCCACTGATACACACACACACACAAAAAAACGCACCCCGCCCCACATACACAATTTTCTTCTTCTCCTGGGAAATTATTTTGATACATATTTAATAGTGGCATTGGCCATTAGATGGTATCTGATGAATTGAGGTGGGGAAAGAGTGCGATGGCCAAAGGTATAATGGTTATTGTAAAACCTCTAATCTCTGTATGTGGAGAAGGAAAAGTAAACACATTATCAGATCTTTCCTTGACTTTCTGCCAAGTCACTCCCAACCTATAACAGGCCACCTAATATTCAGAATGCCATGCCATCATTTAAATAATATAAAAGGCTTTTCTAGTAGATTGTGGCTGCAGATAAAATGCAATGTTACTGCTTCTAAAATATTTATCAATACATTACATTTCATTCCAGGAGCTAATTGATCATTTATGTCTGGATGAACCATAGATGTGATCATCAAACTAATTTGAAATTTCTTTTTTTATTAGTTTGATGATCATATCTATGATTCCCCTCTCTTGGTCCTTTTATTTTCTAAGGGAAAAAAGTTATGAATCCACCTGGATTTATACTATTACCAATTTATATTGTTTATTCAGCTCTATACTTATTGTGTGATCTTCCCTGTACTTCTTTTGATCCTAGCCAATTCCTATACAAATTGATCTGATTCACATTCCCAGGATAATGTGCAAATCAGAAATGAGCTAATCACAAGTTTCTCCATTTTGTAACACAGTTTTGGCTCAAATACAAAAGCAACAGCAACAACATATAATCTGAAAGAAAATATACAGTCCATCCTTAACAAATGTATACTTCCAATGACATGCGTGTCCATCAATTACAGTAGAATGAAAATAAGTGTAGCATGAGAAACAGTTAAAAACAAAAGGGGGAAAAACACATATTCCATATCATGCTTATTACAAATCATCTGGAAGGTTAATCTGGTGAAAAGCTGTCTGCAAATCCATAGCAAGAATTTCAGAGACTGAAACCTAGCTATGATTTAAAGCCTATTCTTTGGCCAATAGGCTCAGAATATGTATCTCAAGTCTCATGCGGAGGCATTTTTTAAAAGGAGAACAAAAAAAGGGGGAAACTGCATCAGGTGCACCATCCAATACCCTACAGATAACTGATTTCAATTTGAAAACAACACATCTCTAATTCCCATGGTTGACAAGAGGGAGGGAGGGAGGGATTTGTGAGCGATTCTTAGAAAAAAAAACTGAGTAAGATTTCTAGTGAATAATGGTGCAGTTTCAGTATCTCACATAGTTCCTTCTCGCACCCTCCAAAATAGCAAAGCAAGAACTGACTATATGAAAATAATGCGATTTAAAGGATAAATTCAGGAAATGGAGGAAATGTTTGCAAATATAGTGATTTCAAGAATTTACACCAGTTGGCAATGAGACTTTAATTAGGTACAAGATTTGATTAATGAAGTGTACCCATGTTTCTCATTGTGCAACTTTGCTTTCAGTCACTGCTGAATAGAAAAGATTTATCTACCCAGGTTGGGTTGATGGAGAGGGAAATCTACCTGTACCACAAAAGGTAATCCAAAATGCCATCACGTTGTAATGACAAAAGTGTCAGCGTGTCTTCTCAGTTGATGGTGTAGCTAGGCCAAAGGATCAATCAAGACAGTCATGTGACAAAAACTGTAGACATTCTTTATGCCAAGTAGGCTTCGACTACTAATTTTGCAGATTACTCTGTCTGCATCTGTCCATAACATGCTTGCTCTTTTTAACATAGATGTATGTTTAAATGACCCAGAAGCTCTTGGCTTTTCATATGTCTTTAATCAATCCAGGAGAAATGTAACATCTCAGAACTAGAATAAAGGAAAGAAAAAGCACAGATTTAAATCAACACCTAGAAAAGGAGCCTGAGTAAGATTCGGCCAGCATCGTAGCTATACAATGAAACTTGACAGCCTATGGAAAGAAATTTCTTCACCATGTTGTCAGTGCCTCACAGAAAGCAGCCTCAGTTACATTATTGAGTGTGGCTAAGTGTGCTAGAGAGAAGAGGAAGGAAGAGGAAGCACTTAAGGTAGAGGCTAAAAAAATATTTGTAACTCTAAAAAACATCTCTTAGCTGCAGACTTAAATGTAAAGAAAAATAATGTGATCCAAACAACTAGTTTGTTTCAGGAATGGTGGAGATCCTATCATCTGGATGCAAATAAAGGTTGTGGAGTCCTTGGTGCTCTCTGAGCCTTGTTTTTTTGGTTTTTTTTGCAGACATTTCATTGCCAGACTAGGCAACATCTTCAGTGCGAGAAGGAAGTGGGGTTTGCCCACAGGTTGCTCCACAGATTTAATTCTAATTCTAATTCTGCTTCTGTATTTTAAATTTTACAATTTCTTTTATGCATTTTGTTGTTTGTTGTTGTGTTTGTATTTCTTTTTAACATCTCTGACCATGGACTGAAATAAATCCATCCATCCATCCATCTTGAATGCGACTTCATTTTAGAAAGCAAATCAAGCTTTGTGCACAGGGAAAGCAAGCAGTTCAAAAGAAGGCAAGGGTAGGTAAGCACTATTTTAATTAATTATTTACTTACTTATATTTCACATTTAGTCACCACCCATCTCACTCAAAGAGTGACTCTGGGCGATTTACAATTTTCAATGAGATGAAACAAGATTTCTCAACTTAGTTCTTGGAACTTTACAATGTTTTAGTTACAGGCTGCAATGCTATGGATGCTGATTTGGGAGTGCACCTATATAAGTATATTAGGGTGGGTATTCATTGTGAGCCATCCAGAGGGTTTTAAAATATTCGCAGCATATACATTTTCAAATAAATGAATGTTCTGTTCCAGAAACAAACAGTTCTAGTCAACTGTGAAGGGGCCATTTGGAGGCTGGACAATGTCTAGAGTACGCCTAACCACTTCCTATTTCAGTTAAGATTTGCTTCCAGAAAACTCCCAGGCCACACTTACCCAACATTGTTTCCTCCCTCCCCACCCCAAAGGTTCATAGCACTTGTGAATGGGGCATGGGAAAGCAGTTATGCACACAGGTTCACTGGGATGCTAGATTGCAATAACATCATTGTTGTGTGCCTCGCAGAGCAGCACGATCCCTTTTCAAGGCCATTTCAAGTCTGTATTCATAGGATGAAACTGGAGAGTTTCTAGTTAAAGAAGTAAAACAGATTTGTTAAATAGCCAAGAGGAGGCTTTCAGCCAAGTTAAGAGATTTGTTAAATAGCCAAGAGTAGGCTTTCAACCAAGTTAAGAGTGGCAGCTACAAAGACAATGTTTAAGTGGTTTTGGTTGGCATTACGTAGTCATACCAATTTGCCACTGACAGTCCTATAGAATACTCAAAGTGTGCTCATATAAACCAAGTGGAAGTATATCTTTTTGGTAGATATTGACAGAAAGATGTTGAGATACATATGGGAACACTGCTCATTACCAGCCTGAGTTTATATACACATTTGGTTTGCCAGGCACACAACAGTGGTGTCATCTAATTTGACTTGGGGATTTCGTATAGAAACGGCAAGACTTGGGGAAAAATGGCTCTCCAGCTAATCTCCTGAGAGTTATCATCTTCTGTTAGCATTACTGCAGTTCTCAAGATGACAGCCATCACATCAGATTACTGAACATTGCTTGTGATGACATTTGGCAACAATGAACTACCAAAGGATTCTAACAGGCTCAGGACAGGTAAGAGTTTTTATGAGTACATAGTATTTCTCCTTACCTCTAGATATTCTATTTTCCAGATATTCAAGCAAAATAAGAAGACATGGCTGAAAAAATACTGCAGGGTGAAGAAGTTATTTAGTTCCCTTTAGGCCTTCAGCCCAAGGATCTCAAGCGTATCATGATTTCTATGCATATAAGGCATTGGAAGTTACTTTATGGCAATCATATAACGCGTGGTTTGTTGTTGTTGTTCAGTCGTTCAGTCGTGTCCGACTCTTCGTGACCTCATGGACCATAGCACGCCAGGCCATCCTGTCCTCCACTGTCTCCCGGAGTTTACTCAAATTCATGTTCGTTATATCAGTGATGCTATCTAACCATCTCATCCTCTGCCGTCCCCTTCTCCTTTTGCCTTCAGTCTTTCCCAGCATCAGGGTCTTTTCCAGTGAGTCCTCTCTTCGCATTAGGTGGCCAAAGTATTTGAGCTTCAGCTTCAGCATCTGTCCTTCCAAACTTGCAGACAGGAGGAAATCTTCCCGGATTGTTTGGTTTTTAGAGAGAGATCACTTCATCAAAGTATGTTAAAACTGCAAACTAGAAAACTTTTCCTTGGATAGAACTATTTTGGGCTCCAACAGTAATTTCTTAAGCACAGGCAAGGGCAAAAGTACCAGGCAGGATCTGATCAACAGAGCCTGTAGGAATCCAAACACTGAGAACTTCCTTACTCTCCCCTGTCAACCATATTCAGGTACAGCAATGAAGCTAATGCCCTCAGGAGGACAGTTTAAAAATGGATGATGTGGTGAGCCTTGGCATTTGGATGATAAGTAGCACAAGCAGGTTTGTGTGATTAAAAACAGGGAACTGAAGGGAAATGCTTGAGTCTACGCAAAGATAAAGACTCCCTCAAGTTAAGCTCAACTTTGGATGACTGACTGCATCCATGTCTTCTTCTGAGAAGTTTTTCAACTTTCTGGATCAGCCAAGAGTCCTTCCTGAGAGTCTCCCTTCCAAGAATGAACTAGGTTCAACCTTGCTTGCTTTCTAGATCAGTTAAGATCTGTTAGTACTGCTACCTACCGAGGTTAAATCTATGAAAGAAATTAGAATGTGTTGCAACAGTGACACAGATGACTAACATCCATTCCAGTGTTACCAATGAAAGCGTGCAAAGCTGTTACTTCTCTGCTCCTTTCCCAACTTAAATGAAACCAGTGATTTTTTTGTCCAATTAAATAATTTGACAAACATCTTGGGGCTAACTGCTGGGGTGGGATAGCCTGAAGCTTCGGAGCATTAGTTCTCACAAGGCCACAGCATAAAAGAAGCACAGAGGTCACCATATCTTGGGTGTCTTCCTGATATTGTTCTGTTTGTGGCTATGACTCCCATCAATGGCAGCTCATGATATAAACTCACGGCATCATATAAACTCAAGTCATGGCATGCAGATCTGGAATGAATTATAATATGTATTCCAGAGCCTGTGGAGAGGGACGATACCACTTTGGTGGTAGTAATAACTTGTTTAAGCATGTGGATTACCTCATAGTTACAAAGAACAACATGGAAGTATCAAAACAGGGCCTGGTAAAAAAATTCTCAACTGATTGCAGGAGTCACCTTGCAATCACCAAAATAACATTCATGAAAAGGACATACTTGTCCTTGTACAAGAGTCCCTTGTATGGGAGATGGGCGGGGAATAAATTAAATAAATAAATAAATAAATAAAAATAAATAAATAAATAAATACTTCTCCACTTTGCCTTTTTCTGCCTTCACTGATAACCAAATAACCCACATTCAGGTTCTTGCTCTTCCGATGTTGTCTGCTACAATAAGTGTCTTCCCCCCCCCCCAAAAAAAAACTTCCTGAAAAACTGACTTTGGGGAACAAAGTAAACTATGGACTCACAAATCATTATAATTGTTCTATATAAACTTTACCATATACACATTCCCACAGTTCTCCACCTATCTTCCCATCTTCAGTAAATGTTTTACCAAGATACACACGTTCATCTCCTCTAATAGTTCACCTTTTCTACATAGCTTACAATCCTTCACTCCATTTTTCCTGACAAACACAAGTACTTTGCTCTGTGATGCATTCATTTATTTATTTGTCGTATTTCTTTACCGCCCATCTCGTATATAATGATTTATAGTCCTTAATGTTCAGATCCTTGCTCTTCATTCATCCCAAAACAGGTGTCATTTCCATACAAAAGTACACATGCATTCATCTCACCTCTAGTGTCATCACAATTGTTTGTTTTCACTGTTTTATCCTGACTTTTGCTGAGGAGTTCAAGGCAGTGTACATTTTTTCCCCTATGAGGTAGGTCGGGCTAAGAGAGAGTGACTGGCCCAAAGTCACCCAGTTAGCTTCTATAGCTGAGAGTGAACTTGAACATGGGTCTTCTCAGGGCAATACTTTAACCACTCTACTGTACTACCCAGGCTCTCCATAATGCTATTAAACAAACAAGGGGAATTCCCACATCTTTATCTTATTCTCTTGCAGACAAATGTGGAGGCATACCACATTATCTTGAGTGGAAGAGTAGTCAGTCTGGACAATTGGATCAGAGGTCATTCTCCCTTCATTTCCAATAATTGCATCTATTAAGATTTCAGTCAATGGTCTTTTATCCTAGAAATCAACAGTTTGGACTACAGAATATTCTTTTCCTAGAGCAAAATAAATTACTAGAGCAGCAGGTAAAAGACAAATCAGCAGGTAGACACCAGTCCAAAATTAAAGCTTTGTCTGGACAATCAGAACCCAGTTCAGAGAGCATAGCAGGAATCAATAGCTTCTATCATCTCCGACAGCAAGCATTTTCTTCAAAAACCTCTGAAGCTCATCAACCAATTTGCACAAGTAGGAAAGGGGCCAAAGACAAGTTTCACATGCAGCCATGCTCTGGTTTAATTCTTAGCACCACCAGTTGAAAGAATCAGGTAGCAGGTGACGCAACCAACAGCCTAAAGCCCTAGTTGGAGTAGGTAACATTTGGCTGGATTCTGGAGAAAGACTCTGCACTCTGTAAGGTAGCTTTCCATGTGTGAGATGCTACTTTTAACTTGGCTGATTGTAACAAGAATTTTGGAGAGATTTCACGAGGCCCTCAGTACCACAGCTCACACACTGAGCAAAGGGGAACCAGGCAGAATTTATGCACATCCATCTAGCAGCAATAACCATCACATCAGAGAGCAACCACTAACTTAGCAGATAATTCTGGGAAAGGAGCCTAAGAGGAAATGAGGACTACACTGAAACTCAGCCAAGGTTTACTCAAGTAAACGTAACTTAGCCATAGTTTCTCATTATGCTTACAAGCTGCAGTGAGCTGTAGGCTTTTACTCTCCTTCCTTTTCATTCCTCTATTACATGCCTAGAAATGAGCATGCAAAGCTTTCCTTTATCATTTCCAACAAATAACACTGTTCCATTTTTTACAAAAATGAGAAACTCACTCTCTGTAAGCCACAGATGACAGCTCACAATCATGGGCTGGGGGGGGGGGGGCAAGGCCAAGGCCAAAGTTTTTCATAGATTATGGAAGCAGCAGCTTTTTATTTCTGAACTGAGGGCATGCAGTCTCTGCCCAGCACATCTTATGCCTGTGGAGTCCATGGTACTCTCTGAGCCTTGTTGTTTTCTTGCAGACGTTTCATTGCCAGACTAGGCAACATCTTCAGTTCGTGAAGGGAGTGGGGTTTGCTCTCTGTTTATATACAGTGGCTTGTCCTGCTTGTGTTGGTGGGGGTGTTGTTCTCCCCTTGGTAGTTCCTTGATTAGGCTGTTGTTTGCTGCTTGATTGATTGAGTTAATAGTTCCTTGATTAGGGTATTGTGTACTGTTTGATTGTTCAGTAACCAAACGAACAAATGATACCCAAATCAAGGAACTATTAACTCAGTCAATCAACCAAGCAACAACAACAGCCTAATCAAGGAACTAACCACCCAGGGTCCCTCCTTGCGGGGGAGATGGGCGGGATATAAATATGACAAATAAATAAATAAACTACCAAGGAGAGAACAACACCCCCACCAACACAAGCAGGACAAGCCACTTTATATAAGCAGAGAGCAAACACCACTCCCTTCACGAACTGAAGATGTTGCCTAGTCTGGCAATGAAACGTCTTCAAGAAAACAACAAGGCTCAGAGAGCGCCAAGGACTCCAGAGTTCAACCCTGAGCTACAAATATTCTCTTCGATTGGTACATCTTATGGCTGACACAGGCCCCAGTAGGACCTTCTTCTGACCCCAATGTTTTGCTTCCATCACTTCCCCCCACTAATCCCTCATGAAGGAAGTGGCTTTATCCTGCTGGAGGATAAGGCTAGCAAAACAAGCAGGTGATCAAGTTTTGATCCTTGATGAAGCAGGCTATACATCTACAATATTAACAGCCACACTGACAAAAGATCACTATCTTACCTGAGTGGCCCATAAGCATCTCCTCTCCAGGAGCACCACCACCTAGGCCTTCTGAGACTTCACATAACAGGACCTATTTTCCTGCAATGAAGAATAGAAACGAAGCATTTGCAACTTCCAAATTACATTGCAGAGCAGGATATACTGTACAATATCAAGTTCCAAAATCCTGATAATGGGCATCTGTGGGAGGAGGAGGTGTCCCCAGAAGTCAAGATGGCAGCCACAACTGTGTGACCAAAACCCCATCCCTTTTTATGTGCATTGTGTGTGCAATGAACTTAAAAAAGAGTGGGATTTTGATTGTGTGGCCAACATCTTGCCTTTTTTACATCCCCTCCCCCCCAAAAAAGGATAGTCCAGCTTGAATGATGTGGACAAACTCCCAGTTTCCTATAGGCCACCTTTCTATAAGCCTCTCTACAGCTGTTTTATCTCCAGCTTAATTTCTGAGAGCAACAAAATCTTGGAAAAAGATCACCTCTTTCCCTTGTGGCCAATATGTTCCTTGCAACATTCTGCCATGGGCCTGTTCTATGAGAGATTGGAAAAGTGGCATACAAGCTTGAATTCTAATCTTGAATTAGAACAGGCTCCTAAATGTGTGTTTTATCCTAATATTGCAATCACAATTTACATAGATTGAAAAAGATTCCTTATCAGCCACTGAGAGAAGGGACATTCTGGGTAATACATTCCCCTTAGAATTTCAGCTGGTCCCCATAGGTAAAGGTAAAGGTACCCCCCCCCCCGCACATTTGTGCAGTCGTGTCCGACTCTAGGGGCCGGTGCTCATCTCCGTTTGTTAGCCAAAGAGCCAGCGTTGTCCGAAGTCTTTTCCACGGTCATGTGGCCGCATGACACGCACGGAACGCTGTTACCTACCCACCGAAGTGGTACCTATTCATCTACTTGCATTTGCATGCTTTCGAATTGCTAGGTTGGCAAGAGCTGGAGCTAGTGCGGGAGCTCACTCCGCACACAGGGCTAGGGATTCGAACCTCCGAACTTGCAATCTTCCGATCAACAAGCCTGGCGTCTTACCCGCTGAGCCACCACGCCCCTGTTTTTTATGTTATGTTTTTTATTATGTTATGTTTTTTATTATGGTCCCCATAATGGTTCCCATTTCAGCTGGTCTTCAGAAACAGAAGCACAGACATAGAGGTTTTGTGGTATTTTACAACTGTTATTGTTTTAAGTTTGGGGAATGATATCACTACAAGATTCTTATTATCTTGAGGACAGCCTATGGAACCACGATTCTGAGTGAATCTACCTGAAATAAGCTTCTTTCCTCCATATCAAATGGAATGGATGAAATGCCTGCAAAATGCTCTCCTGTTGGGACTAAGACGAAGTGTACAGATTTCCTAAAATCACTATGATGTTCCAGGCTAAAGTTATTTGGAGAAATCTAATCAAGTGTGCAAAGAGACCGTTTCCAGCCAATAAATTATTTATGTGCTTTTTCAGCAGCACTGAAAGCAGACCTCTTTTTATAGGTATGAAGGGGAAGAATACCACAAAAATGTTTATTAATTTTCAATTGTCCATGAAGTGATGCTGGAATCATTAATAGGTTTTCAGGGCATGCAATAAAGAATGGCTCTCTGAAGACTGATGGCCCATCATCAAGATTTTTATGACCATCAACAGTTGTTTCTAAGATAATACCAGTTCTCCAAAGATACAGTCATCTCCTACCCTGCTATCTGAGAGTTCTTTAATAGAAATGTTGGGGCCAGAACAAAGGATTGTTCTCAAGCATAGAGTTCTCCTTCTTCAGGAGGACTTGTCTAGGGCATGAACCCAAGACTTATCCCATTAAAAGCAAGAATAGTCTACTACTGTTGCTCAGAATGTTTTGAACTGGCCTTCTTTCTATGCTCATTCTGCTTTCTGAGTGCTCCCCTCCCTCAAGCACCAACCATATGATGCACTGCATAAAATTAATGCAAGTCTCACCTACCACATCATACAAACTCTTGTAGAGTTTGTATGTAAAGATATGCAACTTGAGGGAGGAGGAGACCCAGACCAAGACCACTCTTCAGATAGTCACTCATGCCCTAGTCACCTCGCAGCTTGACTACTGTAACATGCTCCACATGGGGCTGCCCTTGCAGGCTACCCAGAAGCTTCAACTGGTCCAGAATGTAGCGGTGCGAGCAATGATAGGCATATGTTGGTAGGCCCATGTAACACCTCTGCCTTGTGAGCTGCATCAGTTTGTTTCCGGGTGTGATTCAAGGTGCTGGTTGTCACCAATAAAGCCCTAAGGGACACAGAGCCTGGTTGCTTGAGGGACCGCCTGTCTCCCATGGTATCTGCCTGGCCAATCCAATCCTGCAGGGATGGCACGGTGTGGGTTCCTTAGATTAAACAATGTCATCCATCGGGACCTTGGAAGCACACTATCTCTGTAGTAGCACCTGCCCTCTGGAATGAGGTTCTCCCCAAGATCTGGATAGCAACAACTCTGCTGTTGTTCAGAAGACCTGGCTCTTCACCGAGGCCTTTGATGAGGGAGAGGGAGACCCCTCACTTCATCCCATCTGTTGCACTTGCCATCTTTTTTCTTTTATTGATTTCATTGTAATTTCTTTGTTTGATTGTTGTGAGTCTCAGAGTCTTTGGGAGTTGGGCAGCATACAAGTTGAATGAATCAATGAATGAATGACAATAATAATAATAATAATAATAATAATAAATAATAATAATAATAATAATACAAAAATGTCAAATCCAGTCTGAACATCTGGCTGACTGCACAATCAACCATAATAATGATTATTATGAAGCCAGACCAAATTTTAAAAGTATATATCAGTTCATCACAGCCTAGAGATCCCAGATGAGTGAACTTCAACTTCAGGTATTCTCAGCAAAGATCATGCTAGTTTGGAAATTTGGGGGAAATAAAGTCTATGTATCTAGAGTATGGCCAAACTGGAAATGTACTAATCTGAAGAACAGGAAATCTCAAGATCTGAGATTTAATCAGTAATGGCAGAGACTGAACCAAAAATCTGTACAGGTAGGAATGATCTCTTTGGGTTGTGAAAATCAAAGTGCCCATTGTTAAAATAATCAGTGTTAAAATGTTCATTGATAATCTAATCAATGATATTTCATGATCAAAAGTGCAAAAGAAGTAACAATGGTAACTGACTATAGAATGGCATGGACATTACTGGAAATGGTTGAGCTACACATTCATTTTTTAGCTTCTTCTTTAAGAAATGCTATCAATGATCGTTGAGTTTTTCAAAGTTGGTTGAGCCTTATTACTTTTCTCTGTTCTGTTTCAATTTTTTTAAACATTGCTCCTCTTTCTCCTTCCATCAAGGCTGTCTTCTTCCACAAGCCTGTTTGTGATCACTACAGCTCAGAACTTTACATCAGTTACCGTGCAACATTATTTTTAGAATTTCCAGAGAGTAGAATAAACAGACAAACTAAAAATAAACAAAGAACTTTAATCTTGCCCCATCAGGTACCACACAGTTGTTTTACACATTCTGAGCCTGAAGTCTGTCAACATTCAAGATGTACTCTCAGATAAATGGACACAGACTGGCAATCTTAAATTCAGTATACAAGAGCCCCATGTTCTACCCAGTTCTCTGCTTTTCCACCTTGCCTATCATTAGAGCTGAATAATTACATCACCCTCAAGTGTGAAACTGATTTGAAGCTGCAGGGACAAACATCTCCTGCTGAAAGGAAGCAACTGTATTCTAGTCTTACCTTTTTCAGAAATTCCACCCCTCAGCACTCTGCAAAGTTGCATATTGTTCATATTTCAGTATGGATATAGCCTTTCAGGTGCCCTTTCCTAGGAAAGGTCTACCGTAGGTGCCAGAACAACCTAGGGACATCAGGGGCAACATGTGCTTCGTGGACCAGCAGGGGGAGCACTGAAACAGCCAGCCACTTGCTCATGTACATTCTTGCTTATGGAGATGGTAAGTTTCTATTATAGGCAAAATATTTGCTTTGTTGTTACTTGGCTAAGGAAATCAGACTGTCAATACATATAAGAGAAAGAAAGTTTCTGAGGCATCCTTGCAAAGGTCCAGGTCTAGCACATGGAGAAAAATCCTCCATCTACAAGATTCGGAGCCATAGAAAATGTTTTCGTAGGTGGGTAGTTAGTTTCTCTAACTACGGTAATACAAGAAGGCAACCTTCTGGCAGTGATTGGGTTGAGTGGGATCAGCAGAGCAGGGAACAGCAAAGAACGTGGGACAAGCACTGACTCACATCATAGAGATAAACAAAATCATTGCATTTAAAACAAAATGCAAAAAGAACAAAACCGCTTGTAACAATGGGAAGCATATTCAACGTCAACGTTACGCTCTCAAAAACGTAGAATACTGGGCTGCCCAACTCTACCAACAGGTGTAGATATTCGAGGATGTCTTCAAAGTTTTGCTAAGTTTGGGTGACGTTGACAGTTTTGAAATGAACAGCATGAGAAATCTCAGATCCTGTTTGGATTTATTAGGCTGGTACTATAGTAGACACCTCAGCCTTCCTCTCTTCTTGTAGGTGTTCAAGTCAAACATCAGTTCTGCTAATTATTTATGGTTATTTTGGTTTCAGCATTATAAAAGGGGTTTGGGTATGTTTGTTTGTTTGGAAGAGCCTTAAAAAAGGACAGCTTCAATTAGCAATATGCTGGCAACAGGGTGGGTTTTTATTTATTTTTTTGCTTCCCTCCTCACACCCAACCTTGTTTAAAGGGATGTTGCTGTTTCGAAATGGAAAACACAATTGGAAAACTCCCTTGCATCACTTACTACTTGAATTTTGCACAACTGCTGCTACAGTACACTTAAAAAATGGAAAATTATTGGGTGTCCTGCAGAAGCAGTTGGGCAAAATTTTGCCGAACTTGTAAAGACTGATGTTGATTTCTCCACTCAAAGTTGGGAGAGGACGTCATCATCATAAGTTTCCATAACGAGTTGGCAGGAGATGGGAAGTTAAATCTTTGCACCCTAATTCTTGTAATTAGGAGGAACAACAACAATAGCAAAATGGGTAAAAGTGGAATTGTTCTTTAATTTCCGTGCTCAAAAGGCAAACTTTGTCTAGAATCTGGAGCAAAACACTCTAGGAGGTGAATCCTCATATTACTGGAAACAAATAATATTGAGTCTATTCTACATTAGTCTTTTCTGAAGACTGGAAAAGTTACAGCAAATTCCTTCAGCATTCTACAGGCCTAGAAATAATCTTCTAGATTACTAAATGCCCAATTCCCTGGCATGAAGAGAGATACCCAGCCAAGCCCTAAATAAAGGCTTGTTAGCACACATTTGGCACTCTGGGAACAGGTGATGTTCAGAAGAGAGGAGCTTTTGAGACCTTCCCAAAATGTTGTCCCAAATACCTTGAGGCTTTGAGGAAGATTTTCCTAGACATATAAATCATTGTTCTGAGTAGTTGAGTAGCCAGTTTACAACCCAGAAACTTTATCAGGCCTGAAGCAACCTCTTCCCTCTTCCATTACTTTCCTTTGCTCCCTCTCTTACATCCTCTGTGGTTTACCTGGAACATCTCATCACTTCAGGGAAATGAAAGGAATATTGCCTGGGTGGATGTTGGGCAGAGGAGTGAGTACAAAAGGGAAAAAACAGGTAATGACAATCAGCAGGAACTCTCCAATCTGCCTCTTTAGTGGTTTTCAAAAGGCATCGACTAAGTTCCAGGATTGTACTCTGCCAATCCCATCTTGTAACATCTTCTGCCCATTCCCCCCCTCCCAGAATTGCTCCAAATGAAATTATGAATGGGACATTGATTGAAGTGTACCATGAAATGAAGAACTAAATGTGATATTCAGGGATCTGAAAAGGTCAGTGAAGATTTAAACAGGGAGGGGATGGCTGGGCTGGCCAGCTAGTCAAACACTGTACCACTGTGATGCTGACAACATTTTAAAGAATTCTGGAGCTTGTGAGAAGCCCAATAAACTTTGTGGTAAGACAGCTGAATCTTGCAAGCTACACTTTGGGATAAGAGAATACGGTGCTGGTTATACCAGAGCTTTCCAAACTGTGTGTCAGGACATGTTAGTGTGTCGGCTGCAGTGTCTGGGTGTGTCTCGGCTGCTGCTGCCTCCGAGCCCTGCCAGGATTCCACGCAGGTCCTAGTGCCTGCCTTGTGCCTTGCTGCCTCCAAACCTGCTGTGATTCTGCGCAGGTCCTAGCACCTGCCTTGTGCCCTGCTGTAAGAGTGTGTCGCGAAATGATGCCCTGCTGTAAGAGTGCGTGGCGAAATGATGCATGTCTAAAAAGTGTGTCACCAACATGAAAAGTTTGGAAAGCTCTGGTTTATATAGTTGCAGAAGCAAAGGATATGGCAACATGTTTGGCCTGTCCATCAACCTATTCCCTTTTCATTTTATCTCATAATAATTTTACCCTTTTTTGGTTAGATGATTCCTTAAAAAATAATAACAACAACCAGTTCCTTTCAAAATAGATCATGATAGACATGCAGAGTGCAAAGGGGAAAAAGGGACATAATTTCCACTCAAGATGCACAGAGTATAGACCTGCATTTTTGGTTATGTATACCTTTATTGACCAATTTATGAATTTTAAAAGGTACAGTATAGTTGTCAGCCTCGCATGTTCGTCTGCTATGCTTCTCTGACTGTTGTACACGTGTAGTTTGCTGGTCTGCACTTATTTGCTTCAAGAAGCCTCCCTTTTGGCATTTTTGGATTGCTTGGCGAGAACTTCGATAAGCACCTGCTCTTTCAACAGATTTCTGCCTGATTTCTACAGAATTCTCTTTAGCAAGATTTATTGAGAGGAAAAGGATGAGGTTAAAAGAATTCCAGCAACTGGACTATTTCCCATTCAGAGACAATTTTTCCCTATGTACATTAGGGTAGAAATTTTTTGCTTTTCTTTTTTAAGAGGCTTTCTATGATTCAGAGAGGGAGCAAAACTCTTCACTGATAACAAGGAGTCTTGCCACTGGCTGCTTACCTAACAGTCTCCCAAAACTTTCTCAGCCTGGGAACCAATCCTTAGGGGAAAGAATTGTTAATCAAGGCAGAAAACACTAAAAAAAGAGAGCCTATATTGTCAAGTATAAAAATAAAACAAAATAACCAGAGAAAAATAGCTTTTAAAGTAAGTTTCTTTTTTAAAAAAAGCTTTCCTAATTTCATGTTCTTTCTTAATCTAGAAGACTTTGCTCTGCCATTCCAGGTGCCTTCATTCATTCATTCATTCATTCATTCAATCAATCAATCAATCAATCAATCAATCAATCAATTTATATAGCCGCCCATCTCAAACCAGTGACTCTGGGCGGCTAACAATCATAAAAAAACAGTCAAACAATTAAAACAGTACAAATTACTATTACTATTACTCATTTGTGGCACATGGATATTACAATTCCTTTACTTTGTGATCATAAACTTCCCACTTTGTCTTCCATGATACAAACAATTCAATTTGTATTGTGCTACATTAAGCAAAAGCAATAATTTTAAATAAACCAATTACAGTAAATGCTACATATCCATCAGCACCAGATAGAATAGAAAAATTTTCCATTAAAGCAGGGAGAATCTTCTTAAAACCAGCAGAAGCAGGAACCTGATTTATTCATCTCAGGAAGGAATTCTATATGATGGGGGGCATGGGCATGCATTGAAGATTCATTTGAGTTAAACTCAGCTACAGGTAAACACCCTTAAAACAAATGGGCGTGGTGGCTCAGCGGGTAAGACGCCAGGCTTGTCGATCGGAAGATTGCAAGTTCGGAGGTTCAAATCCCTAGCCCTGCGTGCGGAGTGAGCTCCCGCACTCGCCCCATCTCTTGCCAACCTAGCAATTCGAAAGCATGCAAATGCAAGTAGATGAATAGGTACCACTTCGGTGGGTAGGTAACAGCGTTCCGCGCGTGTCATGCGGCCACATGACCGTGGAAGCGTCTTCGGACAACGCTGGCTCTTTGGCTAACAAACGGAGATGAGCACTGGCCCCTAGAGTCGGACACGACTGCACAAATGTGCGGGGGGTACCTTTACCTTTACCTTTTACAGGTAAACACATCTATGTAGCCTTCTGAGAAACAACATGGAACTGGTTGGCTTTTTTCCATGTTTCGACTTCCCATCTAGCGTACACCCCTAGGTTTTTCTGACTGCCTTCCATTCAAGTGCTAATTGGATCTGATTCTGCTGAGTGTTTCTTGAGCTCAGCCAACCTGGGTAGGTGCTGGATCTGAACAGTATGGCCTTCAACTCTTCTTTAGTCATACAAGTAAATGTCAGTCTTTGCAATTTCTTAAATAGTAGTCTGCAAGTGCCATTCAATAATATCCTGCTCTTGATTTACGTTTCACATGACAAAGACTGAGGGTGTTTGGGTAACACAATGCCAATACAAACATGCAACTTACAAAAGAAACAAATGATGTCCTTCAAACATCAATTAGGAGAGTTTGCACAGTTTAAGGAAACAAAACTTTTTTACTTGTTCAATCTTGGCCATTTAAAATACAAGCTATGCAGATGCAAAATTAAGTTCACTAAATGGTACCTATACAGTAAATATAAATGCAAAGGCATTTTCAACTGAGGTGAGGCACAGGAATAAAAATAAAATAAGAGCCATTGTTCTAGGAACCTGCCTATTTGTGCTTGCGCATGGTTAGTAAAGCAAATTTTCTATATGCTGAACTGTAGGTTTTAGAGCAGGGTCACAGCATTATAAATCCTGCAAGTATAAAATTACATCTCCTTCCTGCACCATTCCTAAGCAAAATACCTTCAAAAGCATCTCTAATAATCTTTGGCCTTTGATTCAAAAGAAGGCAACTGTTACTGCTCAGTGACAATTCAGTGTCATTCTCACAGTAGTTGCTGCACATAAATTATCTGAATCTGTTGCATCAGGCTTCTGCTAAGGCAAACCTACAGGCTTGATGGGAGCTGAAATTACCATTTCTGCATTTGCTATGCTTGTGTTTGAAAGAGACTAGAGGCAGGAGGAAGCCTCCCAGATAAATCCTCCAAAAACAGAAGCTGCTGATACAGAGGACTCATCAGCCAGTCTGGCAACTTTTACTGTTTTGAGAATCGGCTGTGGCTAGAGGATCAGACAAGAAAGCCCATCTCTGCATGAACAAGATGGGTTTGAAAGTATTTCAGTACTTCTGTCAGTAGATTCTTGCTACATAACAGTGGTTAACCCACCCACCGAAGTTTGAGCCTCAGTCTTAATTTTCAAATGAAAGTATCAGTCATAGCTGCATAAATGCTAAGGCAAGATTGGACATGCTTGTTTTTAACTGTTCAGACACTCTTGCTCTCTCTGGTGCAATGCAATAAGTGTAACTTTGACACCCAAATTATTACCCTTCAAAGCACTTGAGAGTGCTTTTAACTTTGCACACAGCAATTACAGGCAATTGTTATTTTAAAGTGTGACGGAGGACAAAAATATCCAGTTGACAAACTTCTTTGATGGAAGGATTCCAGTCTAGCATAGGTTTACCTACCTACGGACAAGTCAGCCGTTCTAGTATCTAACTAGAAAACCACAGCTACTCATCTAAACAAATCTAAATACATCACAGGTTCAACAACAACAACTGAATTAAACCCAGAACCTGAAATGCTAAGTAGCTCGGTATATTGATATTCTCAGATGGGAACTTTGCCTAAATAGAAAAGGCAGAGATACGTTTTCATAGATATCATGAGCAAGGAAAGATAGTAAAGGGGCTCAAGCGACTTGACAAACTTGACCAGGATGTTTGCACAAAGTCTTCCCCTTGCTTCTTTTTCTCCTCCCCAATCCCCAAAAAAGAGAAATGTGTATACCTTCCTGTTTGGACTCCTGCTTACTCAAAGTAGTAGGTAATGTTGATCCTCCTTCAAGTCAAGTTCACTCCTAATTACTTGACTAACATGACTTGGTAGCCATATGCAAGTGGTTTCCATTGCTTTCTTCCAGGATATTTTTCCCCCAGTCTTCCCTATAGCCTTGGGATTACTGGATATCTCCCATTCCAAGTTCTCATCAGGTTGAGCCTGCTTAGCTTTCCAAGGTCAACAAAGTGTGCGCAAAGTGTTTGGTGTGCAGAGAGTTCCCACCCCTTGCCAAAAAGATGCCAACCACAGAATTTGTGCAGAAGGCCCACCCACCCAGGAGACATCAGGGGTAGTATCCTTCTTCATTTAGCAAAGATTTTGCCTGCCTCCTGGACCTTCTTAAGTTCTGCAGAAATGACCAATGTTTAGATACCATGACTTTCAACCAATGGATTTATGCATCTGTGTTGTACTGGTCAGTGACCGTAATAAATTGATTTGATTTGATTTGATATGCATCTGTGCTTTATACGTATTTTTATGTATTTAACACATTTAACATGGTTTTTCCAGCAATCTTGGGGAACCCAAAGGGAGCCTGCAAGGTGGTTGCATTATATGAATTGATTGGTATTCCTCTGCCATCTTGGGTTTTTTTTTCCCCCATTTTTTAAAAAATTGTATTTGTACTTTAGTGTTTTAATTACTGTTATACTGTTTTAAGTGTCACTGTGGTTGTACGCCCACCCGGAGTCATGCTTTGTGAGATGGGCAGTTATATAAATCTGATAAATAAATAAATATCAGAAGAATTCCTGAAATGGCCTCAGATGTAACTTGCATAAGGAGAAGGTATCAGTGCAGAAAAGATCCAGCCCATGCTTTGGTCAGTGTGTTTCTAATATTTATATCCAAAATATACAGTTTGTGCTGTACGTGATAGACGAGTAGTCAGGTACAACCTTCAAGACAAACCAACTCTATTAGGATCTAATTTTTTGTCAGCAACCAAATAATGTTGATTCATCTTGAAGGTGCTACAGACTGTGTCTACTTTGTTATGTAGATTAATATGGTTCTTCCCCCATCTCTACGAAAATGTTTTATCTGACCATTACTAGAACTTACCTATCTCACAACTGCCATTTATTTGTAAAAGTCAACAAGTACCATAAACATGGGTTTCCAGCCTTCAGTGTTATAAAAATCAAAACTCAGTTTCTTTAAAAGAAGAAAAATACATTCTTTAAAATACAACCCATCTTGTAGCATGTCCTCCAGAATTTTTATTCCGAGAAGAACAAAATGAAGCTTGTTCCCTTGTTATTTCTGATGACAGAAAAACTGCCTTTTCCTCTCTGGTTCTCACACCTACCTGAACATTTGAGTCATTAGCCATTTCCCAAGAAACAACAGGCCTGGCAGCGAAAAGCAGCTGTGAAGAGTTCAGCTGCAGCCTTCGACTAGCAATGGATACACACACACAAACACCCAGAGAGAGAGAGGGGGGGGGCATACATGCACAGAAGGAGAGAAACGGTATTGCCATTTTGAACCAGGAAACTGAACAGATGGCAAGTTGGGAATTACACAAAGACTCCAGAGCATGGCTCCTCCAAGCAGGCCTCCCCAACTGGGGAAACAGGGAAGCAAAATCCCACAAAGGCTGATTCACATGGAATAGCTTCTCCTTGTCTTCCTTCTAAGGCTGATTGTGACAATGGAGAAATATCTGAACATTGTTGGATCTGAAGAACGATTTACCAACTGCAACCAAGCCAAGTCATAACGGAAGTGAAAAGGAACCAGCTGCTCCACGCCATTTCCCATGAAGCTTCTGTTCACCCTAGAGACTATGGTGACAACTGTACTGCAGCAGTAACCTAAATTCAGTACTTAAGAAAAGATGCTAGATTTCTCTGGTTTTGTATAATTTATTCCATTTCTGCTAGGCATAAGGAAGGGGGAAGTCACAACTCCTGACCTCTGAAAGTCCTATTCAGCAATCTCTCCTTCTTTGGCAGCACCCATACAATTACAAGCATTTCCCTGAAATAGGCTTAAGACCCAATTATGAGCATTTCCCTGGAATCGTAAAGTCCAGAAGCCTTGTTTTTCACGAAAGCAGAGACCTCAAGTAAATTGAGCTGTGCACCCTATTCTGTTCTGTGTTTTGATTTTCTCTTCTGCATGAAGGCAGAACACATTATAGAAAGACTCAGATGTGTATTAACGTCTGCTCCAGTGAGCAATCTACCCACGAGAACATGGTAATATTTATTTCTTTATGCATGCTATTTATAGGCCACTCAGTAACAGTGAATTCTCTGAGCAGCTTACAGAGTAAAGCACAAGAGACTATTTCGATCCTTCTCATGAGTTGCTGGTCTCCAGCTTCTATCATCCCTATTCATCTCCAACCCAGCTAGAGCTGATACAAACTGGAGTCCAAAATCTAGGCCCTAGACTGGGAAGCACTGGAAACACCAGGAAAGGACATTTAGACAAAAGCTACCTGATCTTCAGAACTTCTAACACAGTCCTTTTATAAAATAAAAGTCATCAAAAGTCTGAAGCCCCTCCAAGCATTATTGTTCCCATTCATACCAACCCAGGATTCTTCCCAGTCTGTGTCCATGTCAAAGTTTCAGCTAATAACACAATGAAGTAATCTCTGTGGATGGGTTCACAACACAAGCAAACCAGCCATGCCTTCCACAGTCAATTGATAGACTCTTGGGTTTCCAAGAGCAGACAGCCTCTGATCCATTGTCCAAAGTCCATTTTATCAGTCCTTCCACCTGCTGCAAAGAAACCTGGCAGGCTGATGTTTCTCTCTCGACTTCCTGCTTTCCTAATTATTTTTCCCTCTGGAGAATGGGCAGGGTTGGTGCCATTGGATAGGAAGGACCCTTCTACCTCCTTTTCACACCCATGCAGTCATGGGGGTAAAAACCACCAAGGAGACAGAGGAATTCCTAAGGAGGGCCTGATTGCAAGAAGCCTCTCTAGAAAGTTGTGTTAGTCTTGGGGGTGAGAAAAGTCAGTTAACTTTCCGGCAAGTAGCTGTACAGCAAATGGGTCAGTAGACTGGGGTGTAGATTTAAATTAATCCTAAAGAGCAGTTTATGGAAAAAGAAAAACATCCCCTTCCCTTCCTCTTGCTGACTACTGGCTTATAATATATACACAAAATATCAGACAAAAAACACATTTATCGTTATGGCTTCTTGATGCATCAGATCCATCAGAATATTATTAAAGAGAGCTTGGCTCACTCACAAATCTCCTAACAAACAAACTCCCAAAATGCAAAGAGAATAGCCAAGCCCAAACTCAGATGATAAGCAACTGGCTAAGACTGTCCCCATTCATGAACCTGGCATCAAATGAACATGCCCAGAATAAGCCTCTTTAAGGGGTGGAAAAGCAGGCACAAACTGAACCTGGGAGGAACAAGGTGAAGCAGTTCAAAGGAAACATGATTTCACCTGATTGCCCATAAGAGTTTTCCAGAATTTTGCTGCACTTTGAAAAAAGGGGACATCCCAGGAAGTTGGTTGGTATGAATGCTGCAGCCATTCCTTCCAAACTGGATCTGAGAAAAATTGTCCATCTCAGACTAGCTTGCTGATTGGTCCTTCTCCTTCTCCTCATTTCCCAAGCAGATCAAGTTAGAAAGATCAGCTTTCCAAACTACCACAGAACTAAGTCTATTTTATTTCCACTTTAGAGCCCTGGAGAAGGGAATCAGTGGATCATGTGCTAGAGAGGAGAGGAGAAGAGGCCATCTGTAGATGTTTCCAGGAACATCTGTGCTGGTGGCTGCAGCAAGAATGAGAAAGGTAGCTAGATGTAATCTGAACCACACATTTGGCACCACACAGCCCCTTCTTGCTTCTTCTTGCTCTAATTGGTTAATGGGTCCTCTAATGGGTCCATGAAGTCACGAAGAGTCGGAAACGACTGAACGAATAAACAACAAATGGGAGGACAGGACTGGTAGAGAGGTCACCTATTTCTCCAGCAGAGCTGGTCACAACACGTAACACAGAGCTATACTGCGGCACAGAGATTTGCTGCAGGACCGGCCTCTGAAAAGTATGGAGGTCCTGAGAAAATTGTAGCTGTTGATACGTGTGCTCTCAAGAGCATCTGAAGAGTTCCAAGACACATTTCTGGGGATTGCTTCAGCAGCAACACACTTTGGGTCACAAAGCAGGAATGATGATATTGAATACTTACAAAACCTACTGATTGAATGCAACGAGCAATACATTGAGTAGAGGACTACAGGACTTCCTTGATTTAAGGAAATGTTAACAGGTGAGATACGTGCATGCATGGACCCTTCTTTCCCCCTTGAATCCAGTTCAGTGCACAGCTCTACCCAAATGTCTCAGAACTTTTCCTACAATGGCAGAAAAGGTGAAAAGGGAGGCTGCCTGACTTCCAGCAGAACATCTACTTCTACTGGTGATGGAACTAGGACTCCCTTGCAGGAAAATGCCGCTTTTCTTTGCCATTTCCAGTCAGTACTGAATTCTCGGAGGCAAGGGAAACATGAGTACTATGTGCTGTAGCCACTGTTTTTGGGCTTTTTGCAAATTTGAATTGGGCATTTGCAAAAGCTTGAACTTTTGGAAAGGAATCCACGCATGCTTCTTCATCCCTCCAAACAGAGAGGGGAAATGGAGATAAGACTTCTAAAGGGTTGAAAGCATTGGGGTGAGGAGAGGGGAAATTTCCTTAACAGCTCTCGGAGTGCTGGTTGATATCAGCATTCCATCATAATTGGAAAAGCCTACAATGAATCACAGAATGCGGAAGACACAAAAAAGAACCTGTGTGGGAGGAACTGAAGTCTAGCAACTGGATGAGGGCCTGAACTGTATTTGAATCCCTAGATTCAAAGTTCATTATTTCAGAGGAGGAGAACAGATTTCAAAGAGCTGAAGGGCCTTATAAATTGGACAGAAGCTATCACGTTAAGGATACAGTATATGACAAAGATCATTTCATGGAATTCTAATTTAATGGTTCATTTATACACAGTATCTCTCTATCTCTATCTATTTATATATGATCTTTTCTTTCTTTAATACATTTATAGCTCATCTTTCTTTCAGTGTGGGAATCACAACAGGGTCACTAGGGTTTCCAAGTTGTCTGGACGTTGCCCCCTCCCAGATCCGTTGAGCTACAAGCACATCTTTGATAATTGTGATCCAACATTATTCCATGTGTAAGGCCTTGCTTGAATAGAAGAAATTCTGGCCACCAAGGGATCTGTTGCCTTTTCTTCGACAAATTTCAGACAAAACCGAAAAGATACATTTTATGGGCACTGGCACATGAGAAAGGAAAGGAAGCAAAAACATTAAACCTCCCCCATCCCCACATATATACAGTATTTATATTAGAAAGAAATGTTTCATTAATTACACAGGGAAACCATTTGCAGCTATTTTCCTTTAAATTTTCAGTCAAATGCTCAGATTTGCATCCCTTTGAACTGTGCTACACCAGTAATTGGGGATGAATATTTTAAATGTGTCTTGAATCACTCTACTCCACGTAGACCAAATAAACTAATAACTTGTTCATGTGTGGACTACTAATGTATTTCCTCCCAGCCTCTCCTCACCCTGACAGATGGAATGCAGTCTTGAAAATTAGATACATTTGCCACTGGGAATATTCAGAAGGCTTGGTGGGGGAGGAGGGGATGTTTAAAAACTTCCTGTTTATAACAGAGCCAAACTATCTAGAGGAGGAGGAGGAGGAACAGGAGGAAGAGGGGGAACACAATCTAAAGGAGATACTTAACCAAACATTAGAAGATTGCTGCATGTCCATAATGGAAAACAAGCTATTTTGCTCAAATGACACATTCAAGGAATCTTGGCAAGGGTGGAGCTATTGTGAAATTGTTTTGTTATCAACCTTCAGCATCCACTGAACAGATATCATTATAAAGCACCAGATTCCTAGCTAACCAAAAATGTATTGGGTTCTGTTTCTTTGGGGAGGAGGTTGTGAGTATGAAAGATTAGTATTTGGCATGACATGCTTTCGCCTGTTACCAAACCAAGAGCTGTCTCTTTTGAGAATGCCTTTCTTTTGGAGGCCTGCCAAAGTCTCAGCCTCTGCTTCTGCCAAGGTGTTTCATCAGGTAAGTGTTCAATAGCTCAGCATTAGCAACATCTCTGAACCATAGGCCATTCTGAGTTCCAGGATGGAGATGAGAATTTATGCTAACAGGCTATCATGAGATAAATTTGCTGCCCTTTACATGTTCAGAGGAAGAAAGCAAATTCAATATAGCCAATACTTCATGGTGAATGTGACATCCTGTGATTTAATCAAATACAGTATTCCATGAGCAAAGCTTTACTTTTAATAAACAAACATTCCTTTAGTATTGTTGCTTCCAGCCCAAATCAGTCTACTGCAGGACGAAGGCCTCTCATTGAAGTTTATGGATCATAATCTACCATGCAGGTCTAATGAAGGTTGGTAGATAGATGATTTAGACTTCTTCCTCTAGGTATGAGAGTGAGTGACTGGTCCAAAGTCACTTAGTTGGCTTCGGTGGATAAGGGAAGACCGGAACCTGGATCTCCCTGCTTCTAGATCACTACCTTCACCAATACTTCACACTGGCTCTAGGGTTGAGACAGGACAGATTGAAAATCCCCTAGGGAGCTTTTGTTGCTGAAGGACTTGAACCTGGGTGTCCTCACTCCTAGTCTAGCCGCTTCATCACTCTACCACATTGGCTATATTTACATTTGATGAAGGTAAAATAGGACATATAATTTAACTGCCATTATTATCCTGGTTCCTAACAGACACAAAGTCACATCCATCCCTCTAGAAATCCATCCCTCTGATTATTACAAAGGGTGAGTGGTATACATTAAAGACCAATTAACCTATCTTGGCTGCCACTGAGCTAGTCCAGCAAGTCCTTGGGAAATCTCTCCAAGATCCCTGGTGAAGATCCACTTCTTGTCTCTATAGCTTGACGTTCCACCTCTTTGCCATTTCTTCTCTCGTGTTCCCCCAAGCAAGAGAGCTATGAGAGAAGTAGCAATGACCTCAATTCACCAGGGTTCCTCCACCTGAGAGATAATGGATCATATGGAGAGGCAAATAAGGAGTCATTGGAAACACTAAGGAGGAAAGTGGATTAGCTCTTCTCGGTGGATAATGCCAAAATCCGCAGTGGGCACCTGTTATACATACAGATATTGCAATTTCTTGAAGAACTTACTGAGAACATCCACACTCACCATCAAGGATCACAATGGGATATATTTATGGCCTCTATCTTAAGAACAATCTGTATTGCATAACAGTGATTTGAATTTAGCAGCAGAAATATAATTGTAGTTTGACTTGTCTGGTAAGAATTCAACTCAGGAGAGTTACATAATTTTATTAGACGTCTCCTGATATCATCAACGCTTATGAGAATGATTAAAATAAGGCAGAATCAAGATGTGTCATTATTTTATTTATTATTTATTTTATTTATTATTCAAATTTATTCCCCGCCCATCTCCCATGCAAGGGACTCTGGGCGGGTTACAATAAATAAATTATTGCCACTACTTTCTCTGTGGTAGCGTGAATTACTTTCCTTTTTTTTTTTTCCTATAGGTGTAGATATAATAGGCCTGGACTACTGATAAGGACCATCAATTCCATTGGATTGACTAAGTGAGTGAATGCCACACACTCCCATTTCTCGGTGGTGTACAAACATCAATATATAATGATGTCCAAACTAAAAAAAATCATGAAAACCCAACAATCCAAAAGCTGTAAGAAAGTCTACCCCCCCCCACCCCCCGGGTACCCAATCCTTTTTAAGACTTGGTAAAATAAATATAGACGAATGGTAAAGAGCAATAAACCTGGTGGTATCATCATATGGATGATGTCCTATTTCGAAACTCCAATCCTCCCTCAAGGATTTTTTAACATCATGGAGACAATAAAACCCTGTGAGATAATATAGGTCAGCTATCTAAATGTGGAACACTAGCCACCCAGCACCAAGGCCCTGATCCACTAAAACAGTGCCCTCAAGGCCAAACCCTACCGAGCAGTTCAGAAGGATATCATGCTTTATTGTATCTAAGGCACTGAAAAGTCCAGAAGCCATGGTCCGTCATTCCCTTTCCATCAAGGCAACTAAAGCATATCCTATCCTTCTAACAAGCCAAAAATTGAGATCCATATGCTAAATTTTAGGGGTGTGGTGGCTCAGCGGGTAAGACCCCAGGCTTGTCGATCGGAAGATCGCAAGTTCGGAGGTTCGAATCCCTAGCCCTGCGTGCGGAGTGAGCTCCCGCACTAGCTCCAGCTCTTGCCAACCTAGCAATTCGAAAGCATGCAAATGCAAGTAGATGAATAGGTACCATTTTGGTGGGAAGGTAACAGCGTTCCGCGCACGTCATGCCGGCCACATGACCATGGAAGCGTCTCCGGACAACGCTGGCTCTTCAGCTAACAAACGGAGATGAGCACCGGCCCCTAGAGTCGGACACGACTGCACAAATGTGCGGGGGGAACCTTTACCTATGCTAAATTTTAACATCACACTAAACAAACCATGACAAGCAATTCTCTCATCTGTTTATGCACTCCCACTAACAGGAAAAGCCAGTTGGAAGTGACTTGGCAATACTTATTCAATCCTAGAAAGAGAAAAAAATAGCTTTTTGCAGTATCTGAACTAGCATGTCCTACCATTCCATCTTCTTTAACTATCAAATAAAACCAATATTCAATTACATGCACTGAATGATCATAAACCTTCTTTTTTACTTAATAGCCTTGCCCCATAATAGCTGCTAGTAGCAAGTTACTATCTTCTGTTTTGTTTCATAAAACCTGAAGCAAGAACTCTACCACTCTACTAAGAACATTATTTTTCTGTTTAAGGGAAGATCTAAAAATGGCCAGTGGAAAAGTTGAAAAACATTTTTTTTAAATCACACCCAAGTGGAAAAGTTACTTCCTGCTCTAAACCAGATCGTCTATTTCCCCCAACACTGAATTAAACCAAAACTGCCTTCTCCCTTGCCTTAAATTATTAGCTAATTAGCCTTGACTAAGAGACAACAGTGTGTTTGTGCTGGCAAGCTGTGAAAAGAACACTTTGATTGAGAAGATCAATGGCATTTTTCTCCAACTCACAATAAGGAAGCCACTGGGTTATAAATTTAAGCCATCTCTCATTTGGCAGGCAAGCTGGAGATATTGACAGATCAGCAGAGTAACTTTATGGCAGGCTGTCACTTTTGAAAAAGGGTTGAATCATATTAAAGAGATATCATTCTTAAACCAGGAAAGGACATTTAGACAAAAGCTACCTGATCTTCAGAACTTCTAACACAGTCCTTTCATAAAATAAAGTCATCAAAAGCCTGAAGCCCCTCCAAGCATTATTGTTCCCATTCATACCAACCCAGGATTCTTCCCAGTCTGTGTCCATGTCAAAGTTTCAGCTTATGATGTAATGAAGTAATCTCTGTGGATGGGTGTCACGAAACCACCCACTAATAGAAGAGATGGCAACCTATTATCTTTCCAACATTACTGAACTACAGACACCCGCAGAAGCAGCCAGTTTGGTCCTTGCTGAGAAACCTCAATTGTTGTGATTTCAATATCACAGGTTCCACATCTGTGGCTTAAAGCAGGGGTCCCCAACCTGTGGGCTGTGGCCTGTTAGGAACTGGGCCGCGGGGCTCCCGCCCGCAAACCCCGCCCCCGGTGCTTGTGATTGGCTCCCACCCACAAACCCTGCCCCCGGTGCACGCAGTTGACTCCTGCCCGCAAACCCCGCCCCTGGTCCATGGAAATCCCGGAAACCCCGCCCCCTGGTCCGCAGAAATCCCAGAAATCCCACCACCCCGGTCCGCGGAATAATCGTCTTTTGAAACCGGTCCCTGGCGCCAAAAAGGTTGGGGACCCCTGGCTTAAAGGCTGAAGTCTGGCCTTTTGCTATTTAGCCTTGATGGAACTAGGAAGCCAAGAGATCAACAGAAATACTAACATTGATCAAGAAAAAAATGCTATTTTTGAGAAGGAAATGTAGAATTATTTAAACATTACACCAAATTCTGGAGATTTCACAGAATTCCCAGAAATATACAGATATTGAAGAAACAGCTCCAACAATAAAGCATTTATCTCTGCATTCCATTTTGGCCACTATGCAATTCTATCTGGCACTGAAAAAGATGCAGAGAGAGAAGGAACAGCATTATCTTGTTTCTCTTTGATAAATGTTTAACCAAGCAAGGATAAAACTGAGAACTGCCACTTGATCTTTTAGTTATAATTGCAGAGAAGGGTGTGTTTTTATTCCCACTCTAAGAAAAAAACCACATGTAGTTAGGAATTTTCAGCCACTTGTTCTAAGTGTGCTTAACCCAGTTATCACAATAAAGTAATATATTTTGTTTGTTCTGCTAACAGATTCTCATCTTAAAAGTTAACCCGATCATGCAGAGAGGGCATGTTGCGGACCCCGTCTGTAAGAGAATTCCATTTGGCAGGGTCCAGGAAATGGGCCTTCTCTGCAGTAGCTCCCGCCCTTTGGAACATCCTGCCCCCGGTGGTGAGGTTAGCCCCATCGCTCCTGACCTTCTGGAGGAACCTGAAAACTTGTCTCTGCCACCTTGCTTGGGGCCGGGAAGGGAATAGTTTCTCTTGGGGATGGCTAGCGCCTTAGAGTGCTCCTCACACACATGGACTAAATTAGACCTTTCTGCCACTTGGATTCTATTCTTATTTTTATATTTATTTGATAATTGTATTTACATTTTATATATTGTATTTATATTTTACGGTTATTATTTTAATTGAGCACTCTTATTGTAAACCACCCTCTTGAGGGGGGAGATGGGAAGTGACAAAATTTGATACACATATATATATATCTTCCTTCATGAAAGGAACTTGTGTGTCTGTGTGTGTTGCAAAAAGTAAATCTGTACAGGTACATTTTACAGCCTGCAGATCTCAAGGTGGCTTAATGCATGGTTGTAATCGAAACTTCTCTAAGCATATACTGGTGATGTTCAGTTCTTCAAAGCCCTTTACACACGTACAATATAAGTATGTCTCATAACCTCACTGTAAAACAGGTCTGTATTATTATTAGTAAAGGTAAAGGTAAAGGTTTCCCCTGCACTGTTGTGTCCGACTCTAGGGGGTGGTGCTCATCTCCGTTTCTTAGCCGAAGAGCCAGCGTTGTCCTAAGAAGCTTCCGTGGTCATGTGGCTGGCATGACACATGTGGAACGCTGTTACCATCCCACCAAAGTGGTACCTATTTATCTACTTGCATTTGCGTGCTTTCGAATTGCTAGGTTGGCAAGAGCTGGGGCTAGTGCAGGAGCTCACTCCGTCACGCAGGGCTAGGGATTCGAACCTCCGAACCTGCGATCTTCCGATCGACAAGCCTGGCATCTTACCTGCTGAGCCATCGCACCCCCCTTTTTTTATAGTTATAATAATATTATTATTATCTCATGGCAAATAAGAAACCAAGTGTTGCTTGAGGATATGTGATAATCTCATGGAAGAAGCAAGATTTGAACAAGGGATTAGTTTAGGTTCTGCATCTCACACTTGTATACTTAATAACAGAAGCCCAGAGAAACATTTCAAATGTGATAAAGTGCTCTAAGAAATTGAGAAAGTATTCATATTCCTAAATATTAGCATCACATCTTATTGATATAGGTAAGTTTTGCTGGCCACTTCAATAGGCTTACAATAACTGGTTATTGTAACCATGTTGGAAATATTGCAAATAGTTTTGGTCATCCCAATTAGGTAAAGAATTAGAAGAGAGGGAGAAAATATAATTAAATGATGAAAGTAGGCCTTAAAGAAAGGCTGACATGCTTGAAGCTGTTTTGGTTTGCCAGAAGAGACACGAACAATAGGTATAAATTATGTGTGCTAAAATGCATCTATGGAAACTGGCTCAGCCCTGACAACAGAAAATGTCCTTTCCCCAAACATAAATAGCTATCCATTACTATTAACATAAGGGGGCATGGTGGCTCAGCGGGTAAGAAACCAGGCTTGTCGATCGGAAGGTCGCAAGTTCAGAGGTTCGAATCCCTAGCCCCGCATGACGGAGTGAGCTCCCGCACTCGCCCCAGCTCTTGCCAACCTAGCAATTCGAAAGCATGCAAATGCAAGTAGATTAATAGGTACCACTTCGGTGGGAAGGTAACAGCATTCCGCCCGCGTCATGCGGCCACATAACCGTGGAAGCATCTTCAGACAACGCTGGCTCTTTGGCTAACAAACGGAGATGAGCACCGGCCCCTAGAGTCGGACACGACTGCACAAATGTGCGGGGGGAACCTTTACATTTACCTTACTATTAACATGGTTGGATTATTTCCATTTTGCTATGACAGATCCATGAGCATCCAGGTTCGGAGACAGTGTATCTCAGAACAGCAGTTGCTGATGGCATTAATTCCTCCTTGTGAGCATCTAGGAAGCATTTCAGTGAGGGTTGGGAACTTATGGCTCTCTAAATATTGCTGGATTCCAAGGCTCATCACCCCCAGATAGCTTGCCACTGGTCAGGGATGGTGAATGCTGTAATCCAATGACATCCAAAGGTCACAGGTTCCTGCTCTCCAGGAGAAGCCAAGCTGTCCTCTGAGTTAGAATGATTTTTTCTAAAGATCCCTGAAACACTCAGGGATGTGGCTTCCTTCAATTCACAATAAAGAGCATGTTACAGAATTGATTTTTCCAAAAACAACAGAAAAATACAATCATGCAAAGCAGGATGGACAGCTTTGCTGTGGGGTATAGAACCAACATATTGTAATCTCTGACGCTGATTCTCAGGATATTTTCTTTAGGGAAGATGACACCCCTCCCTCCCTCCCTTCCTGTGGACCCTGATTCTTGTTAGGAATGTAACCGCATCTGTTAAATTATTCTCCCTGTTTCTTTATGCTGCCTTCAAACAAAAGAGAATCAGAATTAAGATTCTTCGGAAGATTCTGTCCCTCATTTGTACAGGTACAGAAATATTGTTTACCCCTGTAAAACCAATTAAACACACCAGGCAAATGGCAAGCTACAGAGAATAATCCTAACAAGATGGACAAAGACTATAAATCACATTTTTCAAATGGAAAAGACAGTGGGCACATCCCCCACCCCCATCAATAGATCCTTCTTACATAACTACAGAGTATGTTTCCAGATCAATCTGGGGCAGATTTAGAAAGACATTGCTAATCCCAATATAAAAATTTAGGCAATATGAGCATCTTTCCTAAGGATTGCGCAACCATCTAACTGCAAGCCAAAAATACGACAGTACCCAGATTAAAAACAAGCATTTCTCAGCACTGCTCACATCTGACTTTAGCAAGAGATTTTGCTGGATACAGGGCTGTGGATCATCTTATTGATTTGAAGGAAAGAAGCACAAGAGGAAAAAAAAGTTGCTCTACACAAACCACAGACTGTGCAGAGCCTCAGGGCATCCTGTAAAATAGAAGGGGCAAAATCTACTGATTCTGAGCAATTTTTCACCCTGCTACCTTCTTCAAACATTGTTGCTACAGGCCAGACATAACCACAGCTCACTACAACACTTTCATATTGTCTACCCAAGGACGGTCAATTCTACTGCTAGAAAGGCCAATTGTGTGATCTGTATGAATCATGACCATCTGCGCTGCATAATTTAAGTCTTTTTCTTCTACTTTTAGAAGAATTCCTGTTCCATTGCCAGCAACTGGAAGTCTTCTTCAAATGTTCCTTCTGGCTTCTGTAATCTATGCAAGCATTGTGCACACTCAACAAAGCAGACTTTTAGAGCCATAAGGGTGAATTTTTAAACTGATCCCGCTCTTGATTGCAAAGGCAATGCACACTTCTCTTCCAAATGAGGCCTAATTTTAACTTTCCATTTAAGAACTTAAGTATTTTATATATACAGTATACAATTTGATGCATTTTATCCAGTTTGAAATGTGATTTATTTTATCATAATTTATAATATCAGGAGTATAATATCTAACTCAGGAGTGTTTCAATTGGAGGTCAGCCTTTATTAAAGGTGCTACGGACTTTGAAGAAGCACGAGTACAGGGCGAAAGGGAGAAACAAGCTAAGAGGAAGGCACGTCAAGCAAACCCTCATCGTGACCGTCCTCCACCTGGAAACCTATGCCCTCATTGTGGGAGGTTGTGCGGTTCCAGAATTGGCCTTTACAGCCACTTATGGATCCACTGTTAAGATTTTACCCCGGAAGACAATCTTACTCGGCTACGAGTGATCGCCAAGAAGAAGAATCAGGAGTATACACTGCCTGTACTTCTGAGTTGGTGGAATGTGGGCAATATTATGTTGTTGAAGGCTGTTTTCCTTTTGAGTAAATATGTATCTCCAGCCCTGGTCTTACAGGCCCAGTGGTTCTACTCCTTTGCTTGTTTATAAACAGCAGGCAAGGAAGCACCATGGTTGCACAACCAAACAGCAATTCAACAATGGTTTAAGCATCAGAAACAGCAAGAGGTAGCTGAAAGATGTTAGCTGTTCAAAATAACCTACAACGCTCCATTGCACCCCCCCCCCTCAAAAGAGAATGGAACAATAGCTCTTCTTCTATTCTGTCCATCAATGGCACTGCCAGACAACTGTGACAACATGACCTTTTACCCAATTTTATGTCACATTTTCCTGATCGCAAACTAGAATAATTATAATTACTGCTTCCAGTTAACAACAGTTTTTGTTGTTGTTCAGTCGTTTAGTCGTGTCCGACTCTTCGTGACCTCATGGACCATAGCACGCCAGGCCTTCCTGTCCTCCACTGTCTCCCGGAGTTTACTCAAATTCATGTTCATTACATCGGTGATGCTATCTAACCATCTCATCCTCTGCCGTCCCCTTCTCCTTTTGCCTTCAGTCTTTCCCAGCATCAGGGTCTTTTCCAGTGAGTCCTCTCTTCGCATTAGGTGGCCAAAGTATTTGAGCTTCAGCTTCAGTATCTGTCCTTCCAATGAGCAGTCAGGGTTGATTTCCTTTAGGATTGACTGGTTTGACCTCCTTGCAGTCCAAGGGACTCTCAAGAGTCTTCTCCAGCACCACAGTTCGAAAGCATCAATTCTTCGGCGCTCAGCCTTCCTTACACAGTTACCCTTACAAAAAATCATTTCGATCTCTCTTGTTTAATTTCGTGTTAACAGACCTTTAACTTGGCAATGCAAACTGATCCCTGTTACATTCTAATTAATATCTGCCAGTTACTAACATCAGCCCCAAAACACATCTAAGACACAAATTACAGAACTCACCAGTACAGCATTGGCTCCCAGTTTGCGCTGTCTGGTAAGTGTTTTCATTGCAATTATTCAGTTGGTCGAGTTGTGATCTTTGAACTTTTATTACCCATACATATTTCCACCTCCTGGTTTTAAAAAAAATTCAGAAGAAAAATGCTAATTCTGCATCACTACATTTATTATTGGATGCAGTGTGTTGAAGGGAAACTTGCAAAAAACATAATAAAACCTGGGTTTATCTTGGGAGGAAGGAATTCAAACCAATTACAGTACCTTTGATTAGAAGTTGACTGATTTGTTTTGCACTGTAGGCTTATTTATACAGATGGAAGAACAGCACTCTAAGGGTCATTGCATGCATTCTAGCGTGTATTTAAATGATAAAACAGAACATTATATACGTGCAAGTGTGTGAATGCATGAGTGTATGTTAAAGACTTTGATCAGCTTTACAATCATACCACAGCTATGATTCCTACACATTAATATAAGGAATGCAGTTTGGTGAGTTTGCTAAGATTCACTCACTTCTTGCTTGCCTCACATTTCTCAGAGATCTCCAGGGACAGGATATAAGTTTAAAACTAGTTTTTATTTCTAGAGTGCAAGCATCCAAAAAAAAAAAAACCCCTTCAAAAGGTCCCCCAATTGGGGGAGATGGGCGGTAATATAAGTCTAAATAACAAACAAACAAACAAACAAACAAACATTCAAAGATATAGACATGCAAAGAAGTTTGCACACGTGGAGTGTTCCACAGTCCCTCCATAGACATTTGGCTCCTTTAATCAATGTTTCCTACCCACTGAGACTTGCCCCCTTAATCAGTTCCCTCTCTATTAATTACAGTTCCTTTTTCCTCCATTACTGGGGACGGGGCAGTGGAGAATGGACACACTTGTGCCCATTCCTAGGTGGATTCAAATCACATGGGATTTGTGTAATCCTCTTGGATCAGTTTGAGAGTCTATTGTGCTGATTACAGATCTTAAGGGTGGTTCCATACTCTCATAAACAGCATTGAACTACAGTCGGCATGCGTGATGGACACCAGCACTGGTGAAGTGGACAAAGTTAGTTTTGAGGTCTTAGAAACAACATTTAGGTTGCTAGACAGGAGACTGAAAGCGAGGGCCTTACGGTAACTTTTTCTGAAAGGGAGAACCTATCTCACAATATGAAAAGGGCAGGGGGGTACGGTGGGAGAAAGACTTTAGATTAAGTGTAAGAAGATACTGTGTGTGCGGTAAGTCAGACTGGGACAAAGGATAGCTTGAAATTGAACCCATATGGAAGCAGACTGCTGGGATTTCATACTAAAAAGGAGGTACTGAGGCTTTTTAACTGAACCTTGGAGGAACAGACGAAAAGAGTATCTGCTTCAGGAATAATTGTCCATTAAATATAAGGAGGGTTTTTTTTAATGTTAAAATGGGGATAGGATAGAAATAAGTCACAGGCCTATAGTCACGCTGAACAGCAGCCAGGAAAATGCCAAAAAGGTTCATAGTGAATACGTTCAACTGATTTATGTTCTAAGGGTTCAATTTCACTGTCACTTTTTCTTTATTTCAGGCTGCAACGGTGAAAGAAACAATGGGAATGGAGTACCTCCATTTTGAAATTAAAAATTGTGGTCTACTGTACATCGGTTCTTTCCTTAAATTCAGGAAATCTCAAGGCCCAAGCTGTCTTTTACAGACAAGATAATGCCTTCTATTCAAACTGTAGCTACTATTGTTATTTGATTTAGCACTAACAGCATATGTGGCATTGAGGGATCAGATTAAATCTGATTAGGGATTTCTGCTTTCTGAAAAAAATTAACTAATGAATCATGCTGCTCTCAGCTCCAATTAATATTAAAAGCTGTTACACTGTTTTGAAGATATTATGAAAGAGAGCATCTTGGTAGAATCAAATCATAGGAGCAAAGGACATTGTGCTGAAATTTATTTACATTCTTCTTCTGGCATGGCCTCCCACCTCCTGCTAAATGATCTTATTCTCTTTTGCCATCCTTTCTCTCTAAAGTATGCTCTATTATTCAACAAGATCTCCTTTCTCTGGTTCATAAACCATTTGGGAAGGTATACATGCAGTATTGGATCTATTACTTTTGCTTACGTTAATTTATAAAGCTGGTGGGGCAAACATTTCCCTGCAAATGTTGTTGGATTACAACTTCCAGCAAAGTGAGACCACCTGTCACAATCCAGAATGATGGGAGCTGTAACTGAAGAACCATAGAACATTAATGCCTGCTATAAAACACCAATGACATTATAGAAATAAGTTATAATAATGCACTCTCTATAATGTTCATCATTCCATTTTGTGGCACTAGAATGAAGATCAACGTTCTACTCGGTCTTTACCTTTGTCTGGACCAGAGATTTAGCTTTCTTCCAAGCCTTTGTGCCACCATTCATCCACCATCAAACAATATTCAAAGATGTAAAATGCCCATTCATTTTATTTATTTATATATATATATATATATATGTATATATTTGGGGGGGGGGAGGCAGACTTTAACAATGAACCCCAGATAATTAATAATCTTGACTAGAATTATATTCATCTTTTACTAAGTTCTCAGAGAGGTGGATTTTTTTTTAAACCAAGATCAATATCCGGCTACTATGCCATTACAAGTTATTACTCCACTGATCTTTCAGATCAGACCAATAGTCTATCTTAGAAACACATGTCTTATTCCACATCATACTTGACTTTGGACTGATGTGCAAAGAGCTGCAAACTGAAAGTAGTGAGCAGGGTCACATTAAAGACCCAATCAGATTTCATTTCATCTTTAATTAAATTAAACAATGATGTACATATGTTTCTAATTCAAACTGTTCCAGCTGTGAAATGCCCCAGTTGAAGAGTGAGATGGCCTGTTTTGATTGGTTTGGAAATGTTTCAAGATCAAAAGTTTTCCATAGTGCTTGAACATCCCCATTTCCCACTGAAAGACCTGTTTTCCACTCAAATGCTTTGGAGTCAAAATCTGTTGCAAACCCCTATATTTTCCCACTTCAATAGAAGAGAATATTTGTAGCTCAGGGTTGAACTGTGGAGTTCTTGGTGCTCTCTGAGCTTGGTTGTTTGCTTGCAGACATTTCATTACCCAACTAGGTAACATCATCAGCTTGAATCATGTTTACTTATCTGGGCAATGAAATGTCTGCAAGCAAACAACCAAGCTCAGAGAGCACCAAGAACTCAATTTCCCATTTATTTGCATACATTCATATATCATCCAGTTCCTAAGACTCCAACCAATTGACAATAATCATAGCATAGAACCCCATGTAAACCCCAAGCCTCATATATGCTTACTCCCCAGTAGTATAATTAGTAATGCCCTCCATGTCACATTAAAAATGTCAAATTGGTAACAATTTCTGAAAGTCTCTAGGAGCTACACCCAAGGCTTGAGATGTTCATGAGCCACTTTAGGGTCTTTTCTTATTTTGGGTTGTCTAATCCAATTAACTGTTTGATCCCCAAATCTCAGCAACTCAGCTGAAGAAGCAAAGCAATCTTCATTGCTGGTCTCTTATTTTTAATGCTGTCAATGGCACCTCTGAATTTCTGTGTAGCAAGGACATTTCAAATTTAAAATGTTTTGTACACTGTCCGTTTCTTTTTCTGCCTTGTAGCAACCTTACTTCTGTCATGTCTCAGAAGCCTATGAGCACAAAGGGATAGTAATGTTCTGTACTACTAATTTTTAATTTGGAGAAGAGGAAGATGTGGGCATAGATGTTCAGGAATGCACGAAAAGCAGGACCAGTTAAGTAACTAAAATCTAATCCAGTAAACAGTTTGATTCACAGGCAGCTAATTGTTACCAGAATGAGGGATGCTTCTGAGGAAGAGAGTGCACCAACCATTCTGGGTAGATATCCAGTTGGTTTTCTAGTTTTGAAATGCTATCTTTCTAATGCTGAAATTCTAACACTTAAAAGTGCAGCAAAACACATTGTCTTTCTTACATGAAACTTTTAGGACACCTCAAGAATAGGTTGACACCTAAAATACAAATTAACACTGAAACTGATTTTTAAAAGTACTTAGGAAGATAATTATGGAAGATGGTCCTTCAGACCCCAAAAGTGCTTTGAACTGGAGTCAGATGTCCAAAAGATGGAGTCAGATGTTCCACAAAATGACCTTGGCCTCAAAAAGAACGCTATATGGACGAAACAGAACATCCACAGGGACCTTCGGATTCCATCATAGAGATTGGGGGCATTTTAACAGTTCCCTTGAAGAGGTGAACAGCCATTACAAATCTAACCCTCACCAAGAATTTTCTGTCGGGGTTCAATTAAGATTAAATCCTGCACCATCTTAATACCAACCTCCTGCACAGTTGAGTGGATCATATCTAGACTGTGTCCTGTCTCTCAGTATTTACAATGCACTTCATGATTGCAATGGAGGTCATGAAGTCAAAAGAGCCTTGGGAATTGGTCATTTTCTACACACACAAAGACACAAGTCCAGATTATAAAACACTTTCAGCAATAACTTGGATGTAAGCAGAAGCCAGATTCAATTCTAGCAGCAAAAGAAACCATTACTTTGTAAAACAGCATTTGGTTCCTACACATATATTGATTCTCTTTCATTTGGAAGGATTTCATTTCGGTGCCCTCTGAATCATCATTCTTTTATATCACCCGCACAGGCAACCTCTTCTAATGGCAGCACTGGTGCCAGTTACGCTTTGATTTGCAAATAGTGTTATTTTAAAGGAATACGCTTGTTATAGGGTTTTTTTTTTGTGCTTAATCTGAGAAATGTGAAAGAAAAGTAAAGGTCAGTTGAAAAGCAGGCTCACTACACAATTTCCCACCTGCTAGTTAAAACCACATGGCATTAATAACTATTTACATAATCCCCATGAAACTTGCAACAAATCAAAATTAAGAGAGTTGAAATATGAACAGGTGTGTAAGCATCTAATTAAATGTAATCAGAAGATATAGCTTTAACATATACTGTACATCAACCCATGAATGCAGATTTTTTACTTGATCCTTGATGATGATGATGATGATGATGGGTTGAGATAAATGAATTATTAATTAAATTCTTTCTTTAAAGTTCTCAGTGACCCTATAAGCTTCACTTAAATTATTCACTTTTGCCTTCCAGCCAGCTAATTTAGTAAACCATCTAGATTCATACTCTAAAATGTTATTTTTATGTCAAGGAGAATAGGGGCATAAAATCTTGCCCCACATCTTTCACCTTGGACCTCAAAGGAAGGAAGAAAGACATGACTGAAGCTTTTCTTCAATAGCAAAGGCAGTGAAACTCAGGAATAAAACAACCTAGGTGGAATCTAAAGATCATTTTCTCCAGCAGTGGTGAACCTGTAAATAGCATCTCTCGCCAATATCCTAAATGAGGAGTGTGTAAAACGTTCGAACCCCCAAACAAACCAATTTGAGTGTTCTGGCAGTGGTCTGACTTCATGATTAGAAAGGCTCATTTTCAACAAGCAACATTCTGTGATAAATACTTTGTACAAACTTGGTCATAAACAATTTTGAGTCAAGGAGATTATGCTTGTTCAAGGGAAGAAAGGTAGAATATTTTCAGTCTATAATTTGTGATGTTCAGGACCGTTCACCAGACATCAAGATGAGGACAAAGAATCGAGTTGCAGCATAAGATTACAGTTAGTGTTGGATGCACTGCCTACTCTATGGCTGTGTTTGCATGACATACTTAGCTGTGTTAAAGACTGACATAGAAGAGAATGAAATGATCACCCACATATGTTCTTTTATACTGTAGATTCTGTTAGATAATGCATCCAAAACTTACTTCCCTCCTTTGGCAACAGTCCTCAGTCATTCAGATGAGTTTTACATTGATTTCCTTCTTGCAAAGAAGGCATTTTCTATAGCATATAATGTTGGAAAGTTTTGTTCCCTAGCATCAAGACTGCAGAGGGGATCCACCATGAAAAATAAGCCTGAATGTTGCATACAAGTGTGTTCGGTGTGTGTGCATTTTCTTGTGCTTTTTTGTTTGTTTGTTGTTGTATTTGTTTGCTGGCTAATGGCTGTAATAAATTGAAACTGAATACCACTTACATGTTCTCTCACATCCAATTTTTGAATAAAAGTCATCCTCCTCCACCCCCCCAAACTGCCACTTGGGACAGAAACAAAAATAGCCATCTACCAAATGGCTAAATGCATCTTGTGACACGTGCAGCTTTCTAAATAGCATCGCTCTTGGCATCCATTACATTTCTTAAGCTCAGCATATGTTCCTCTTATATTTTTTTAACCCACCTCTTAAAGAAATGTCAACCAGTAACCATTTTGGATGAAGTATAGCCACATTTTCTTTATGTATCTGATGATATCTTGGTTCTGTTTGAGCAGCTTCCCCAATTCACTTGAGAAAGAATAAGTTGTTGGAAAAGTAGCTGAGTGGATTCCTCAGTGTCTCCTTTGTAAACTAGGGTTGAGCAAACTTTTTGATGGTTGGAGGCTATGCTTCTCATGTTGAGAGTGACAAAGCAAGGCTGTTTTCTCTCTCTTGTTTGGAGGAGAAAATGGGAGCATCTTTGCTTCTTTTCAAAGGCGTTTAAATCTATTTTGGAATGCATAGCCCATCTCAAAACAACAGGAAACAATGATGCTAAATTTCAGCAGTTGTGGCTGGAAGAAATTCCTGCATGAATAGGTGGGGCAAATCTAGAAACAAAACATTGAGTGCAAAGCCAATGGGATGCACTTCTTTTGACCTCTGGCAAGGAAGCATCATTCCAGGTGACCAGATAGGAAACTTAATAATCACTGGTCCTTTTTGGGATTTAGGTGTGGGTTTTTTGTTTTGGTTAAGACCACCAAATAAATCACAGCTGCTTCATTAGGCAGTAGAATACATTTCTGTGGGCTAGTAAATGTTGCAGAGATTTATTTTCATGGCTGCTGCAGTTCCATAGAAGAAATGTTTTAATATTTGCATGATAATAAATGCAGGAGTATGGCATCTTTTCAGAAATTTAAGATTTCTTGCTGATTTTGCAAAAGTGGTTTTGGGTCTGAGAATTGCAATAATTGTAACTCTCCATCTTTTTTTAATAGGCAATTACTTTTGCCTCCCAGGACTGGTACATTCTTGTTAAGAATGTCAGCCATACCGACAGCTAATGGTTAGGCTGGCACAAATGCTAAATTCTAGTTAGGACTAATAAATTCTGGGTTAATACTAAATATTTAAAACCACCTTTAAAATACTTGAAATTTAAGCTTAATGTGACTATCTCCAATTCTTTGTTGGAAAGAGAAAGTTTCTTCCTTCGCTCCCCAGCTAAATTTAGTCTATAAGGACCTTGACGACAGCATTTCAGTTGCTTGTGGTACAAGTGATAATATTAATGAAGGCATATAAATTGGAAATGGTAATATTGGTAGCATTCACATATGAGGTTAGTGGCTTAATGGATTGTATGAACCCAGCAAACCATCCTGGTTAAATAAATGCATCTAGTCTCTATTTAGTTACAGAGGCATTTATTTATGGATAGCATGAAGCAGAAAAAGACTGCTCTTTTCTTTCTCTCTTATCCTTGGCTGTACATTTACCTTGAGTTGACTTCAAAGTCCAGAATTCCTGAAGCTTAGCATCACTTTGTGCACAATTTGCATGGCCAAAAATATCAGCAGTAGGATTTTTATTCTCCAATAGCTTCCCCAAAGGGGAAATCCATACCACTAGGGCAACGATTCAAGTTACACAGCATTTATTTAAGGTTGTATGAAGAAGGTTCAGCTTTTTAAGGCCAGTAAGAATTCATTTCAGCGTCTGGAGAAACCTGCTTAATCCCATTTAAGGTTTGAAAGGATGAATGAAAGAATTCTACTCCAGATACTTAATCTGTTTTTTTTAAAAAAAAACGAGCGGAGTTGTTAATTACATAATAGAAGCTGTATCAAATAATTACAGGTTTGGTCAACAAGGTTTGGTGGCTGCAAGAACTTGGTGGTGCTTATTTATGATCATATAGTTGATAAAAAACAAGACCCACATTTCCAAACCTTATGATTTACCAAAAAAATAAAATCAGAATATTTGCAAAAGGAAAGAAATACCAAGACGATCCTTCGGAAGCCAATTCAAGACTGCAAAACATCCTTCAGACCACCAAATTTAACCCAGTAGGCAATATTATTTAATATTCTAGGAGCAAAATTTCTCCATTCCCCCCCCCTACTGAACTGTTCTAGGAGGGAACTCTTCTGTCCAAACTGAGTGTGGTTCAAAAACAAAACAATAAAAGCATCACACCTTGTGATACCTAAGATCATAAATTTGCTAACCTATCACTTCTACTCATGTGGAAAAAAGAGTGTTGCCCAGTAGAAGGCAACAAGGATGTCAGAATTCTTGCAGTGTGAGCAAAAACTCAACGTTCTGGCAGTAGCTCAATGATGGGACAGTTTCCATTGCCCAACCACTTGGTCTCTTACCCAACAATTCTACCTTGCTCTTGCCTCCGCTGATCAGCTCAAGCCAAACACCTACAAGGCATGGAGGACAGTGCCAAAACTTTTTCCATTCCAACAAAGCCAAGAGCCAAGAGAATGATGAGAAATTGTTCTATCTAAATATTGAGAAGCAGTTTGGTCTAGTGGTTAATGTGAAATGCATGAAAGGCATGAAAGCCGGCTGGGTGACCTTGGGCCAGTCCGTGTCTCTCAGCCCTGGGAAGGAGCCAATGGCAAACAGGAGACTGAGAGTTCTAGTCCCGCCTTAGGCATGAAAGCCGGCTGGGTGACCTTGGGCCAGTCACTCCCTCTCAGCCCTAGGAAGGAGCCAGTGGCAAACCAGGAGACTGAGAGTTCTAGTCCCGCCTTAGGCATGAAAGCCGGCTGGGTGACCTTGGGCCAGTCACTCTCTCTCAGCCCAACTCACCTCACAGGGTTGTTGTTGTGGGGAAAATGGGAGTAGGAAGGATTATTAAGCACGTTCACCGCCTTGAGTTATTTATAAAAATAATAAAGGCGGGACAATATATATATATATATATATATATATATATATATATACACACACACACACACACACACACACACACACACATAAATACATACATACACACACACATAAATACATACATACACACACACATAAATACATACATACATACATACATAAATACATACACACACACACACACACACACAGTATATATAAAAAATATTCTCATATTTAATAAGAGAATGAGAAAATACTGTGCATTGAAACCTGCATTTTCCTGATGTCTGTGATGCACTTTGCAACCAAAAGTAAAATATAAAAAAGTGTGTTCTTGAACAGAAGGTGAAAGAACAGGAAACACTGAACTTAATGTTGGCTACATATGGTCTGAGGATTCCTGCCCTGTGCAGGGGGTTGGACTAGAAGACCTCCAGGGTCCCTTCCAGCCCTAGGAGTCTATGATTCTAATAGCTCCACCCCCATAATTTTAGATAGCTCCTACTCCAGTCCATAGGGAGCTTATCTTAATAAATATTGCTGAACATTCTCCTGATGACAAGGTGCCAATCTACAAAGGCTGAAAAAAAAAGAAAGAAAAAATGGTGCAGTAATTCACTATCCAATCTGTTTTTCCCATTACTTTTTATTCCTTGCTCATTATCATCGTAGGAATTGACAGGCTCCAAACTTCGTGCAATTCATCATTATTAAAGTAATCCCAGCTTGAATGAAAATCAAATTAATTCATCATAATAGGAGGGCCTTCAATTTCAGGTGAAGCCAATCAGATGAGGGTAAAATCATCTAGCAAAGCTTTAAATACCTAACAAGAGGTGACAAATCAAATGGGAATTAATGTGGAGAAAACATAATTTTTTTTTAAAAAAAAGCTTGATTGAATTTAAGCAGAATTGACATAACAGTGCAAATTAACTTGGTACTTCTTTTTTTTTTTGTACCTGAAGAGAGTATTCAGTGGAGGAGCTATAAAAAGGCATTTCATTAATAATCTATATTTAAACAATACAGCTTCCAATTTAATACTATTTATAGCTGTGCAGTTGATCAGACGCTAGTTCTACCTTCACCATGAAGCACTATTCTGCAGCCAGTTAAATATCTTCCCACCTTGGAACAGCCTAACCGCCCCAGGGCTCTTCTGGAGGGCAGAAGTACTAAGATCCCATATGTGAAGGTCATGTACTCTTCTCACAAAAGAGGGCTTGAAAGAATTGGGCATTTCTTGCCATGTCATGAATTTTAGAGGGAGCTATGTAATATGCCTGTTAAGCCCCTTTTGGTAAACTTTCCAGGTCACCCAGATGAATTCTACTCACCCTTTTATTTTCAGATCAGCAATCTGTTACTATATGTAAAGCGGCAAGATTTTGCATGACAGCAACAATAACAAGGGCACACCAAAGTTTAGTGCGTTATCCTTTATTCTGAAGATCTTATTCCCAGATGCCTGAGTTCCTGTATAATACTTTATGTTGCTGGCAACTTGCTGTCATGAAAAATTCATTCAGTCATTCAATCATTCATTTGATTGCCTAAGCATAGCTAGTGATGTCATAACATTTGAGCAGGATCCAGGCTTTTCAACCTGTTTTTTGGAGTTGGGTGGGGTAAAGTGGGAAGGTCGGACTTTGCAGGATGTAAGCACTTGCTTTGCCCAAACTGGGGGAAAATGTCTGTGTACCCATGGGTTTGTACAACATGAAATGGGACTGTAAAGAGATGTGCCCCTTATTGACCTGGCACTTTGCCTGATGGAAGCAATGTGTTCCCTTTCAAAGGTATGGCCAACCTGCCTACTGGTCACCTTACTTTGGCAAAATGGGCTTCTTTTCATGCTCAGAAGAGCATGAATCTCTCAGGTGGATCTACAAAGTGCCCTTCGAAGTTCTGCTGTGTAAGCATTAATTCTGTCACCCTTCTAAATCCCACTGAAGTCACAAGAACAGGTTAACAATGTTGGCTCCACCCCCCAGGATCTCCTGGGGGCTACAAAATGGATGCTTGGTGTGTGAGGGATGTGTGTGTCATGTCACATTCTGTTGTCCATTTCTCCTGTGAGATCTTTCCCACTTCTGCTGCCACCCAGCATTTTTTAAATTTTCTGAAAGAGTACTATTTTGGCACTGTGTTAGACCTGGTTCTATGCCCAGTCCTTTGGTGAGGGTGACTGAAGTCCCTTTTGGGTTGTGGGGTCTGTTTCTTTTCCATTCCTGTCCAGTTTTTGTCATCTTTTACTTTTTTTTTTCTTCTTGCCTATTTTTATTTTTTAAACTTGTGTACCACCCTGAGTCACAGGGAGTCAGGGGGCATATAAACTAAACTAAATAAATAAGGTGCTCATTCGCAACTACTGTTTCGGAATGGTTTATCCATGACTCCACTCAGAGGAGGCATTCAGAGTGCATATGCAGAGCTCAGTTGCCAGTGACAAAGTTTTAAGTTAAGAGGATTACACGAATTTCATTATTGGGGTTAACACTTAAAAGAAGGAATTCTACTAGTGGGAAGTTCTACTGAAAGTAGCTGGGAGAAAAATGTTGAGAAAATTGTGAAACAAATCTGATCTACATATCTTCTTTCTGGTCCAATTTGCGAGAGACCACTTGTAGATGGTACATAAGGAAAAACAGACTTGGGAGGTAGGAAATTAATTGTCTGGTGAAGTGACTATATATAGATGATACAGAGAGGGATTATAATAGAAGACAAAGAAGGTAGAGAACGTGTATGCATCTCAAGACATAGATTTATTTATTCAATTTATCCCCGCCCATCTCCCCGAATAGATGTGTTGGAATCTGCAGGAGACAATGTTTTAGATACCACAACGTTAGGATGATCAGTTGCCGTCCTCGAGAAAACATGGGAACCAAATTCCTGGGAGAAAAGATAGATAACTCTCAACATTGTTATCAAGCTACCATGCTTAGAATTCCTTGATTGAAAACAAATTCAGTCACAGTATTATAAAACATAACTGGGTCAGGCCATTTGTTGTATCTGTGTTTGCTGTATACAGCAACACATTATGGAAAACACAAAATCTAAATTAAGCAGTGCCAAAAATAGAAACCAAACCCCAAAAGGCATACATAAAAATGAAACCACCAAGCTCACTTTTCCTTGTTTTGATTTGTATCAGCAGTTGGCAAGCTATGTCTTGCCTGTGCCTACCTCTCCACCCAATCTGTAGCTCTCCAGCACATCCAGAATGTGCAAGTTGGAAGAGACTTTGCAGGCCATCTACTCCAGTCCCTGCCCAATGCAGGAATCACTAATGCAGCATCTTTGATAGATAACCATTCAGCCTCTGTTTAAATACTACCTCCAACAAAGGAGAATCCACAGTCTCTGAGGCAACTGAATCTGTTCTCAATTGAGTAGGATCAGATTTAGAACAGCCTATCCCCTTGTCTCTTCTTCAACCTTTTGGAAAATGAAAGAATCAGAAAGATCACTGAGGAATTTTCGGGACTTGCAGTCTTGGCTAAGTTGGTTTTCCAACAGATGACTAGGTAGCTGAAGTCTCCCATTATTACTATTTAGTCTCTCTTGTCTTAGCTTCTGTAATCTGCTCCAGGACAGGATTATCCAAGAGGCTGGCTTGTCAGACCATTAGCACATGCTCCACAATAATATAATTGTCGTTTCCACTCCCTTATGTTCTTTCCCACATGCTCTTGACTGGAAGCATGTGCTCAAATCCCCGTATCTCTAAACATGTGTGCATTTCCTTCACATATAATATCATTCCTTCTCTCCCTCTTTTGAATTCCCAACTCCCTTTTTAAGAAGTGGCACCATTCCATCCTTGATGCCACACATTTCAAGGCTTTGCAGATTTGGGACAAGTGTAAGGATGGTGGTGGAGCGGTTTGCCTTCCACATTTATCTATCTATCTATCTATCTATCTATCTATCTATCTATCTATCTATCTATCTATCTATCACATTATCCCCACCCATCTCCATGAATAGGGGACTCTGGGTGGTTTACAGCATATCCATAGTTAAAATCTATACATATAAAACTACAATATAACGATAAATAGATAAAAATAGGTAAAAATCCAAGAGATGGTAAAATCAGCTATCAGGAGGACATTATGGGGCCAGCCACCCCCAGGAGGTACTATTACCTCCCTCGTCCCAGGCAAGGTGGCAGAGCCAGGTGTTAAGAGTCTCCTGGAAGGTCAGGAGTGCCCCTCCGGGGGCAAGATGTTCCACAATGCGGGCGCTATCGCAGAGAAGGCTCGCCTCCTGGACCCCGCTAGATGGAATTCTCTTGTTGAAGGGGTCCGAAGCATGCCCTCTCTGCATGAGCGGGTTGGGCGGGTCGATGTTATCGGGATGAGACAGTCCCTCAGGTACCCTGGCCCCATGCCACATCTTCCATTTCCATTCCCACCTTACCCTGCATTCCTCAGAAAAATCCAATCCCATTCCTTATGATGACACTGTAACATCACCAGAAAGCCTTCTGAAGTTCTCCTAATGGTCAGGTTTTGGTGTCCAACTCTTTGGACCACACATGGCCATTTATAATTATGTTCTCCACCAAGTACTCAAATCAATCTAGATATATTAAACTAGCAAAGATAGTTTGCTAAACTAAACAAAGCAAAGATCTATTACACTCTTACTCAAACAGGCTATTTTAAATCCTGCTTAAGCTTCCCCTAAGTATTCAAGTGTTACATGAAAAGTAAAGCTGCCTCTTTTTACTATGTAGAAGTAAAACTCACACACACAAAAAGAATAACTTCATTTACAAAAGGGAGTGAGCAGTCACATGACAGATCATGGGGGGGGGGATGAGAAAAATCAAGCCCAAGCAACTGGCACAAACTCTTCCTTCCTGAGCACAAGGAATCCCTTAAGGTTCATTTGTACCTCCTTTAGTGTGGTTTTCCACAACAGGCTGGGAACTGCTGTGTCCTTAGAATCACTCTAGAGAGATGATCTCAGGATAAGGGAATCATTGCGAGCAGTTCCAGGAAGAAGATCAACACGCCAGGGATCCTGCTGCTGTCTGTCATGTTCCTTTTATAACAAGATGTATTTATACCCAAGAGAGCCAAGCTCACGTGCAGCAATGTACTGAGTTAGGCAGCCATCTCAGTCTCTACACCGTTGACATGTTGGAGCCCAAAGAAATGCTGTAAAGCCAGGATTCTCTCACAAGCCAAAAGGGTACGCAGGAACTCAGATTGATTTGAGGAACGCATGCAACAGAGAGCCTTTTCTTGGACTCCAGACTTGCCTTATACATAGATATGAAAAGGAATGGAGGAACAGAGAAACAGCTGTGTTTGGTAAGGTTGAGAGAAATAGAAGAAGAAGGGACAACACTGGATAAGGAGTGTGGATGAGATCAAAGGAATTGCAGGACTGTCCTTGGAAGAGGTATGGGATACTGTTGGGGACATTTCTCCATGCATTCTCCAACAGTTGAGCCAGACTTGATAGGACCTAACTATGTAGAATGTCCTCCCCATACCTTACTGCTAGCAATGGGTATTAAGGGCCTAGAAATAAGAGGATTCCTTATACCAGGGGGACCATGGCCAACAATGTGGCCACAGACATCTTCCTAGACAATCCTTCCTCCTCCTTCTGCTTAACTTCTTTTTTAGAATTCAAAGATAAATATATTTAATTAACAAGTTTGCTTCTGGGTCCTACAGGGACAGGCACTCTAAATTTTCTTCCTCTGTGCAAGCACCGAGTCATTACTGACCCTTTGGAGGGATGCCGCTTTCGCTGACGTTTTCTAGGCAGACTTATAGGGAAATAAAAATAGTGGGTAGGTGTGGCTTAATAGTTTGTTTGAAATGAAACTGGAAAGTAAGCTGGGGTAGTAGAGAATATCTTCATGGGGAGGGTTGGGGGAGGACTGGAGAACAATCTCATCATTCTGCTTTCTGATCAAGGAAGGCATTTATTTATTTGTTTTCTATCCCGCCTTTATTATTTTTATAAATAACTCAAGGCAGTGAACATACCTAATACTCCTTCCTCCTCCTATTTTCCCCACAACAACCACCCTGTGAGGTGGGTTGGGATGAGAGAGAGTGACTAGCCTAAGGTCGCCCAGCCGGTTTTCATGCCTAAGGCGGGACTAGAACTCTGAGTCTCCTGGTTTCTAGCCCAGCACCTTAACCACTAGACGAAACTGGCTATCTATCTCTAAAACAGGGGTGGGGAACGTCCGGCCCGCGGGCTGTATAAGGCCCACAAAATCATTTGGTCTGGCCCTGCCAAGGCAACCGCAGGCGGGACTCGAAATTCAATAAATCTAGGAGCTCCCGCCCGCAAACCCCACCCCCCCAGTGCTTGTGATTGGCTCCTGCCCACAAACCCTGTCCCCTTCCATGCGATTGGCTCCCGCCCGCAAACCCCGCCTTCCAGTCCGTGAATGATGTTATAAATATCAAAATGGCCTTTGGCAGAAAAAAGGTTCCCCACCCCTGCTAAACTATCTCTCTCTGATCAAGGAAGGCATTGCCACTTTGTAAATGGGCAAACCTTCCTTTACAGCTTTAAAACTGGGGGCTTGAACTGTACACAAACGGCCTTGGATTATTCTCCACCTAAGAAGCTGGAAGCAGGATAGGGGAGAGTAGAGTATTAGACATGAGAATGTATAAAGTACACTAAAGAAATATAGGGCTGAGAAACAGAAATAATATAAGCTATGGAACTAAGTGGTATAGTTATAAATTAGACTTAAGGGCAGAAGAGCTAAAGTAAAGCAATGTACAATAAAGTATAGTGATAAAGACAGAAATATCAGTGTAAGGAAAGAAGTAAGAGAGAAAAATAGAATAGAAAAAAAGGGATATAGGTTAGGAGTAAATTACATAGGCTATGCAAAGTAAGGCATAGATGAGCTCTACTATAGAGCTTTGCATTAACCCTAAATTTAAAAGTAAGAATACAGGAGTACGCTATAGGAAAGATAATAAGACAATTAAGAACAAATGTTCAGAAATTGAGGATAAGGGATAAACATTACTATACCAATGAGAAAATAAATATTGATAATAAGAGAAGAGTTTGTTTTGCATTTAATGAGATTGAAATATCTTTCCATAGCAGAAGTTGGCCTCTGTCCTGCCTGAGTCTTTACGTTTAGCCCTACAAGGTAAACAAGACTAAGAAAAAGACACCACATAGGTCTAAAGCTACTTTTACCAGAACAGCTACAGAAACAGAATCTTGCAAATCTGAATGTGCTACCTTTCCTCCCTCTTTTATCTTCATGAGAATTTGAAGGGGGCGGGTGTTGCTATCTGAGGCATTTTTGCAAACTACTTTCTTGGCCTGGGCTCAAATTTAATTTGTGTGATCATTGCCTTGATAGCAGATCTTCCCTCTGTCCTTCAAGGCCATCCTCTTTATTCACTACACTACCATAACTGAATCTACAACCAAGTATTTATTTTCAAGCCTTGTTGATTCTGGAACATTATTTTAACTGGAAACTAAACAGAAAGTTGCCTTTTGTTTTTGGTTAAAGCAAGCATGCATTTTCTTCAGCACTTCAAGAAAGCATCTATATTAACATGTATTTTAGTTTTAAATCAATGGATTTATTTATTAATCAGTTAAAAGGGAGATGATTGCTCAGAGAAAATTGCTTGGTTTGTCGACTGGCTAATAAATAATTTATCCACAAAATTTCTTCTACCTATTTTATTTTGCATAAAGCTGCTTTTAATGTTAAAAATGATTCAACTGTAATACATAGAAGGCTAAGCTGCCCAGTCAACTGACTTGTTTCCATAGGTTCATGTTTTTAAATACATTGATAGGTACCTTAAGTACATCAATTACCATCCTAATTAATAAAATACAATAAATGCTCTATACCAGATACTCCTGGGATAGGAGTTTAAATTACAACATAGCTGGTCTACAGAACTGATCTTTCCATACTAGTTCATTACTTTCCAGTACAGATACTAACTACAAAGACAAATATTCACTGCCGTAAAGTAAAAGTCAGAGTGGAACCTCCAAGTTTGAATTTTGTTTAAGAGGAATAAATATATGGGAGAAAGGAATGAAGAGAAAAATAACCTCCTTGAGTTTCACAGAAGGGTAGCAACACAGGCTTCCATGCTAGCTTACCATTAGGCCCACATATTTATGAGGGTCAGCATATTAAGCCAGATCTAACACCTCTTCTGCAGATGTTCTCCTCTTTCAGACAGCTGGTCTAATGATTATCTTAGAAGCTGGAGAAAGCATGTGAGCAGTTGCTTAGCAACCATCCTCTTTAGCTTCAAGGTAACTTAGAGGCAGTAGGAAGATAAATAGATGAATTGCCTTAAAACCATCTGCAGACTCCCATCCAGCGCACTCAACTGAAGCATGAAGACGATTTAATACTAAACCACAGGAACCAGGATGGTCCTGCCCTTTGTGTCTCTTTCTTGAAAGGTATCATGCAGCTCCAAACAAAGGAACAATGAAAGCATCAGCTTCTGAGGAGGCTGGTCTCAAAAGATGAGTTCATTCTTAGCAGGATTAGGCCCTTATATACCTTAGTTAATAAGTTCCCTTCTACTAATTATTCCTCCTTACCCTTCTTTCAGACCAACACTGAACATTTATCACATTTGCCTTTAGTAGGAAACAGGGGGAGGTTCTGCCTTCATCTCTGGTGGACCAAGAGATTCAAAACTGTCCAAACCGAACTGAACCAAATCCAGCTTCTTTTTCTGGCTGTGGCCAGTAAAATGTCGTGGTTCATAAGCTAACCATGAGCAAGGCGAGACTCAAAACAAAAAAGAAGAAACATTTGCCCAAATACAAAATTGTAGTGCAAGAAAGATAATCTTTAAAGCAGGCCCTGAACTTTCCACCATTTATCAATAACAAGGCCATAAAGAAATTGATAATGTTCAGATTCTCTCGGGGTTAATTCAGACATATCAACAAACTGTCATCACAATGATTAATGGCAAATCTTCAGTTTCAATAGCTTCTTCTCCAAGTTCTTTCCTTTTTCTAGGGATAAACTGGACGCTTAAATTTCTTGGTCTGTCATTGTGTCTGGTGCAAACTATTTTGTACAAACTATTCTTTGCTTTCAAACTGGGACTAATGTGTTATTTGCAAGCCTGGGTGGAATGTTAATGTAAAAAATTCCCTTCATCTGATATGCAACAATATCCATCAATGGCAATAAAGCCCATACATTATTTAAAAGCAAATAATTAATTAAAAATTACATTACCAGTATTAATATTTAGAAAATGATTTTTTTAAAAAAAAAATAGTAATCACAATTGTCAAATGATGCTAGTAATAGTTACTACCGGTTGTAATTTCTGTAGAAATGTGAACACATGTAATAAAGCAACATAATAAAATCATATTACATTCCGTATCATTGTTGATGATAGTATAAAGGGAACATTTACCTTTAGATGGCTCACCATTTAGGAACAAAATTGCTGGTTTGAGTTGTCTTTTCCACTTGTTTATTGTTAAGAAAGGCAAATGTGTTCTTGTGTAATAAATTCCTCAAATTCTTTCTGGAAGAGAAGAAGGGAAAAAAAAGTTTTTTTTTTCATTTATTCATGTGAATAATGTCTCTTGCTAGGCAGTATTGAACTCCACAATAGTCCTCTAAGAAAACTTAGCAAAGCATGTGATTTTTCTCAATAACATCCCCCCAACTTTTATAGATAGTGGGATTAGAACCTTACTTCCAGATTTCCTTACAGTTACAGCATGTTAGCAAAAATTCTTCTTCTATTCTTCAACTTCCTATAAGAGAAAGATTTTTCTGGTGATAGGACATGAAATTGAAAGGGTATGGTAGAATTTTTTAAATTCTTCCTTTATTTCTCTTTCTAGACTATGATTCTTCATCCATAAGACAAAAAGGGCATTTTCTTTTTTTCTTTCCCAGAAGTAGAGCTTCTATCTGCTTGAATTTACAGTCCCATTGTTCCATTGCCCATATGAGTAAACTGCTTGAATGAGTAGATGTCTTCTCTGTTCTTCAAACTGGTCACACGTGCATTGTTAAAATTAAATACATTTCCAACGTTTATTAAATGTTATTCTCCAAAGGCCATTTTGCACATTACTAAGCAATAGACTCTGGCTTTGTCTGACACTGTATTGTTCTGAATGTATAGTGTTCTAAAATATATCTGTGGTTGTACTTTTTTTATTTGTTTGTTTTGTCTCTGTGCATATTGAAAATGCAATGGGTAAAGCTCTTCAGATTCTTACAGCAAAATCAGAACCACTGTTCCGAAAGTTTTCTACTGGGGCTTGGCAGCAAACCTCCATGAAACCTTCATCTCTTGTCAGTATCATCTGCCAACAAGCCAGTTCCAGACTCTATTACCTTGATGTTACCAAGCTTTGTGTTTTTCATTCACTGTAGTTATAGAGTAGGTATTAGCATCTAACCAACCTTGATCTTCAAAAATCTAAACAGCCTTGGATGGGAGACCACCAGGATATTCCAGGGCTATAGGCTAGTTGAGAAAGTCAAAAAAGCATCCCAGGAGAAGGCAATAGCAAACCAACTTCTATACTGTTGTCGAGAAAACTGCAGGACAACGGACACTTAGTCATCAAGACTTTAACATTCAACTAAGATAAATTAAGGTATGAAATATATCAGTGACCCAGTTCTTACATCAGAGGGGTTTTATTTCTATCGCCATCTCTCTCGTGGTGCTTGTATTTTAAAAAGGTATGGAAACCATATGGAAGTGACAGGATTGATTTAGAAGACTCACAGTGGTGTCAGTAACTACATCCAAATATTGGTAAAGAATAGCATTAACATTAGGTTAGAACAGGATGGAACCATGGAAAATGCCAACTACATGCTCCTGTAATGTGAAAATTGATTTCTAGCCAACTGATATCAAGAGCTTATGGAAAATTCCCTCCCTTTTAAAACAACTATAGATAGCAGCAAAGACTACAGGCAGGCAATTAACACGAACTGGCTTCTAGACACTCTTGGAAAACAACCCAGAAAAATGATCTACATTTTAGGTAAACACTCAAGCAATCAAGAGGTATATTTACAGTATGTCATTCACAATAGATGGTTCTCCTCTTTTGGGGAGGAGAATGGAAGATACAAGAAATAGCCTATAGCAAATTGTATTTCTACCTTCATTAACCACAGGATGCACACAAATCTGAGCTGTTCACTTCCATCATCTCCTAGGCATCGTTGGAGTAGAAGAACCCAGTGAAATGCATTCACATTTCACAGATCTTGAATACAGTTTAAACAACCAATCTATATATGAAAGAAAGCCTAAATCAGAGTGACATCAATCTAATTTCTCATGGTTAGAACATGAAGGAAGGAAGGAAGGAAGGAAGGAAGGAAGGAAGGAAGGAAGGAAGGAAGGAAGGAAGGAAGGAAGGAAGGAAGGAAGGAAGGATCTCTGAAGGATAGGCTGACCATATTTCCTTGAGAGAAAAATGGGACCCTACCCACAGCTCGCCAGATAAAGTGGACACGCATGCACATGTGCGTGCGTGCTTCGTCGCGGGAACTTTAAAAAATGGGACAAAATGGATATTTTTCTTAAAACGACAGGATGGTCGGGAATTGTTTAAATAATGGGACTGTCCCGTTCAAAATGGGACGTATGGTCATCCTACTGAAGGATGATGAAAGACGGAAACTTCTCTGTAGAGCTGCAAAATTACTTTAGCTTAATTGGTAGATGAATCTGCTAAATAGAAGGATTTCAGACCATTAGAAAATAGCATTTGCTTATTTTTCACACTATTTTATAAGAGAGCCAGTTTGGTCTAGTGCAGAGCTTTCCAAACTGTGTGTCGCGACACAAAAGTGTGTCACCACACACAGTCTGGTATGTCACCACACAACCCAGAAGCGCTGATCATCATCAGCGCTTCCGGGTTTTCCCGCGGCGACACACCAACGGCGGCGCGCAAAAACCAAAAGCAGCAGCAGCGCTTCCGGGTTTTTGCGCGCTGCCGCGACGGTGGCACTTCCGGGTTTTCCCGTGGCGACACACCAACCGCCGTAGTTGTGTGTTGCCGCAGGAAAACTTTGGAAAGCCCTGGTCTAGTGGTTAAGATCACCATAGACGGTGACTGCAGCCATGAAATTAAAAGACGCTTGCTCCTTGGGAGGAAAGCTATGGCAAACCTAGACAGCATATTAAAAAGCAGAGACATCACCTTGCCGACAAAGGTCCGTATAGTTAAAGCTATGTTTTTTCCAGTAGTAATGTATGGCTGTGAGAGTTGGACCATAAGAAAGGCTGAGCGCCGAAGAATTGATGCTTTCGAACTGTGGTGCTGGAGAAGACTCTTGAGAGTCCCTTGGACTGCAAGGAGGTCAAACCAGTCAATCCTAAAGGAAATCAACCCTGACTGCTCATTGGAAGGACAGATGCCGAAGCTGAAGCTCAAATACTTTGGCCACCTAATGCGAAGAGAGGACTCCCTGGAAAAGACCCTGATGCTGGGAAAGACTGAAGGCAAAAGGAGAAGGGGACGGCAGAGGATGAGATGGTTAGATAGCATCACTGATGTAATGAACATGAATTTGAGTAAACTCCGGGAGACAGTGGAGGACAGGAAGGCCTGGCGTGCTATGGTCCATGAGGTCACGAAGAGTCGGACACGACTAAACGACTGAACAACAACAACAACAGTGGTTAAGGCAACAGGCTAGAAACCAGGAGACTGAGTGTTCTAGTCCTTAGGGATGAAAGCTGGCTGAGTGACTTCGGGCCAGTCACACTCTCAGCCCAACTCAACAGGGTTGTTGTTGTGGGGAAAATAGGAGGAGGAAGGAGTATTTGGTATGTTCCCTGCCTTGAATTATTTGTTAAAAAAATAAATAAAGGCGGGATAGAAAATAAAATAAATAAATAAAATTTGCTAATGGGATATTACTATAATAATACTAAAAAATATCATTTTTTGAAATAGGAATAAACAGCAGTTGTTACTAACATGACAGCTAACCAGTAATTCAAAAGGGCACATTTATTGAGATTTTGGTTGTAATTTTTCTTAAGCTAAATCAATTATAAGACATCAACAATAGCATTTAAACTTAGTGACAACTCTTTGAAATCATGTCCCCTGACTGGGGAATTCACACCCTGGCTTGTAGACTTTACACACTAAACATAAAAGCTGAGAAACTTCTATTTTACAGGCAGTTTGTACAGCTGACCCTCAGAATTCAGAAGAGTATCAGTTTCACTCCAGTTTCCCCTCAGCATGGTAAAATATTTTCCTGGCAACCCTCTTGAAAACAGCCTTTCCATCCAACTTCAGAGCCCAGCTAGAGTCCAACATTAGAACCAGTTCTCCAGCCAAAAGTCTAGGGGACACATTGAGTAGAAAAAGGTCACAAACCCTGGCTCAGCCTTTGCTCCCCAGCCTAGGCAGGCTTCCATCCTGGGCTACCAATCTCAAATCTCCCCAGATTTGCTGCTTGGAGTCACAGCTTATAAAGACAAAAGCAAGCTGGGTCATAGGTCCTTCCTTATTTCGTGTCAGCACTTTACTCGCTTCCGATTTACTCTCATTGCAAAATGTCAACAAAACAGCTGTCTTGTGAGGACTGCAGCTGTACTCACTGGAAAGGGATCTGGGAATCTGTCCATACTGCAACCTGGCTTCTCCACAACAGTGTCAGGAGATGGGACTCATTTAGGAGTGTGCCAAGTCTTGATGATTGCTGCAGAAATCCTGACTGACTATTCAGCATGTGGATAAGATGGCCAGGCTACCAAACATGATTCCTGCTTCCTGCATGTAGTACATGGTGTGCTTCATGTGCACTGAAGTTGCCTAGCCTGGCAATGAAACGTCTGCAAGAAAACAACAAGGCTCAGAGAGCACCAAGGACTCCACAGTTTAAATTATGCTAATGTACTTGTGAGAGGGCCAGTTTGGTGTAGTGGTTAAGGCATCAGGCTACAAACCGTTAGTCTGTGAGTTGCAAAGATCAAAAATTGTCAAAGTCTCAGACCAAAAGTACACTTGACCTGTGAATCCAATTTTCAGATTAACTTTTCGAAAGACCAGAAATCTTTCTGACTTGCCTGAAATAAGCTTCAGTGTACTTGTCCTCATCCAGACCATTTCTGACATCATTCTATCAATTTAGAATCTTAGTATCTCCTTGGATGTTGATGTGGAGGACAAGCGAGTATGTATCACCAACAAATCAGTAGCAAAAAATCCAAAAATTTCAAGTAGGTGTGGAACAACATGAGAAACATGATTAAACTCTGAGGACCCCAACAAGTACTGAATTACAAAGAGGAAAATACCCTTGATCAGTTATTTGCTAATTATATTCTGAAGACTTTCAAGAAGCTACAGGAAGAATATAACCTCTCTGAAACCAGAGTGTCAATATATTCACAGTTAAAACATTTGTAAGTCTCCCTATATGGGCTTTGATGGGCCCTAAATTCTTACTGTTCTGAATAAGTTAGAAAAAAAGGGGTTTTAGAGGCTGAATGAACAATTCATATCAACAGTTGAAGAACCTTGAATTTGAGTTTTCAATTTTAACAAGCCAATGAACTAAAATTTTAAAGAATGTTAACCATGTGCTCTTAATATGAAACTGATTGATCAAAAATTCTTTTTTCAACTTTACTGGGCACCTCAGTAGATGTTAAAAAAGGACTGGTAATCTACCTTTTTACGTTGGAGCTGTGATAAATGTGAAAATACATTAACACATGACATGAACATTTCTTCTGGCTGTTCCCTACTGGTTTAACATTCTTAATGTTGTCAATAAGGTTTTAGCTAGGGAAGTAAGATATAAAGATGTCAAGGTGTTGCTGAATTATACTGTTAAAATTTGGATTTTATCTATTTAGGAAAAACTGTTATGCTTGGACTGTTGCAAAAAAGACTTGTTTTTGAAAAGCCACTAATACATCAGATATCAGAGGTTGCTTTGAAAATAATAAGCACCCTTGGCCTTTGACCTGGTTCTCATATTAACTTGCTAAAAGATTGGAGAATGGGATTCTCTGTGGTTTATTTATTTTTATTAAACTGAGATGCAATATTTCTTTAGAGTTTATACAACTGTAAGCTTCTCGTTTTTGCTTCTGAAACCCTTTTGTTTTTGTTTCTGAAACCTTCCAATTTTGCTTGGTTAGCATTTGTTGTTGTTACTTATTTGTTGCATTTTTCGAGCAATAAAATCAATATATACTGTGTGTCTGTGTGTATATATATATATATACACACACACTGTATATAGCCATGAGCAAAAGTTTTTCAAACCCTAACCTTCTGAGATCGCCCTTCCAAGAATGATCGGCATCTCCATAAACCAGAGCTTTCCAAACTGTGTGTCGGGACACGTTAGTGTGTCAGCTGCAGTGTCTGGGTGTGTCATGGCTGCTGCTGCCTCCAAGCCCTGCCAGGATTCCATGCAGGTCCTAGTGCCTGCCTTGTGCCCTGCTGTAAGAGTGCGTCGCGAAATGATGCATGTCTAAAAAGTGTGTCACAAATATGAAAATATGAAAAGTTTGGAAAGCTCTGAAATAGAAAGCTAAGAAAAAAATAAAAATACGTTGCACACACATTCTCTATATCAGAGCTTTCCAAACTGTGTGTCGGGACACGTTAGCGTGTCGGCTGCAGTGTCTGGGTGTGTCATGGCTGCTGCTGCCTCCAAGCCCTGCCAGGATTCCACGCAGGTCCTAGTGCCTGCCTTGTGCCCTGCTGCCTCCAAACCTGCTGTGATTCCGCACAGGTCCTAGTACCTGCCTTGTGCCCTGCTGTAAGAGTGCGTCGCGAAATGATGCCCTGCTGTAAGAGTGTGTCGCGAAATGATGCATGTTTAAAAAGTGTGTCACCAACATGAAAAGTTTGGAAAGCTCTGGCATAAACAGTGCCAAACCAGCCAGATAATTCAGAATTAAAACATAGTCCACTGATACTGAAAGTCACTGAGAATTCCAGCAGAACCAACAAGGTCATTCTTCCTCAACCAAATTCCCAATCTCGAATGACCACCAAGGAAACCATGCCAGTTTCCATTTCCTGACCATTTCTAGGGCCAAACTGACATAATTCTGAGCTTTCCAGAAGCTCCAGAAGCTAAGGATCCACTTCATGATTTAGCTTTTTTAGATGAATGACAAATAAGAAGGGGACGTCTTATTTCCAAAGACAACAACTGAATGATAAGGAACCACACGGCACAGTGGCAAAAGATCTGGAACTGGAAACTCTATTTTATACATTCATTAGAAACCACTGGCCACATATTTCTCTAAAAGCTATTAGAGCAGCTGGAAAATCAATTTACAGTGCAATTCTCTACATGTGTGCTCAAAAGATGCCTAGCTGAGTTTAATGGTACTTCCTGTTAGGCAAGTATATTAATGTGACTGCTTTATAAGACTGGAACAGATCTGTGCAAAGGGTTGGCTCTCTATGCCAGTTTTATTCTGTGTTATTTTGTTGCTGCTTACCTTCACCTGAAGCCCTGCTTAGACTACAATTACCATCAATCCTCCACTCAGGAACCCTAATTTTTAGGGGAAGATGGGAATGTAGTCCAAAAAACCTATGGAAAAAACCAATTTTGTTTAAAAAAGTATTGTGCTTTTCTTTTTTAAGGGAAAGGAAGGAAGGTGTGATGAGACCTGAAGAGACCAGCTGCAAGTTATAAGTGTCCAGGACAGCAAACATGTATGGCATCTTCTCCCTTGCCAAAAATTCCAGACAATTAGAATAGCACTTTCAGCCCTGCTGCAGATACAGAGAATAAACATGCCAACAAGAAAAAAGAGATCTTGTTTTAAATGGGTTTTATAAGATATACTGATTCTTTTTAAAAAAAATCTCAAATGGCCACTCACTTGCGCTGAAAAATGGCAGTGTTTATCTGGATTTGCCTGACTCTTTCTCCCTCTCGTTCCCAGAGAGTTACAACATTTAATTCCTTTCTGATATTCCCTCTTCCAGGAAAAGTGAGGTTATAAAAGAGTTAAAAAAACAGTACCTACAACTCCCACAATCCCTTGCTATTGACCTTGCTAACTGGGGCTCATAGGAGTTAGCGCTGAAAGTACCTGGTTAGAGGTCTATGCAGAAAATCTAGGATATTCATTATAAAGTCACTGGAGATTGTCTTCAAAAACACTATACAAATTTGATAAAGGAGGACTGATTCAGATTCTTCTCTGCAGAAGCCAGGTCTTCTCCAGACATTGGGTATACTTGTGCAGTATACATCATCCTAATAGGTGGATATTTTAATGTACTGACACCAATAAATGTTAAATAAAGTTGTATGTGATCTTCTTCTGAACTTAATTGGTTCACTGCTGCTGTCCTCCATCCTCTCTCTCATGACAAATTTCTATTTGCCATTGAAGTTTTAAAAGATGACAGGTAAAGCATAGAACAGCTGATGTCTGCGTACAGCATAAAGCTCAAATTATACTAGTTGTCTGTTTGAGGTGTTCATCCAATTTTCAAGTGAGGCCACAGCATCAGAAAACTCAGATGAACCAAAATAAGAATCAAATTCCCAATCAACCATGAAACTCAATGGATGTAGAGCACAGCTTTCCAAACTGTGTGTCCGGACACGTTAGTGTGTCGGCTGCAATGTCTGGGTATGTCGCGGGCTGCTGCTGCCTCCGAACCCTGCCAGGATTCCGCGCAGGTTCTAGTGCCTGCCTTGTGCCTTGCTGCCTCCAAACCTGCCCTGCCAGGATTCCACACAGGTCCTAGTGCCTGCCTTGTGCCTTGCTGCCTCCAAACCTGCTGTGATTCCGTGCAGGTCCTAGTGCCTGCCTTGTGCCCTGCTGTAAGAGTGTGTCGCGAAATGATGCCCTGCTGTAAGAGTGTGTCGCGAAATGATGCATGTCTAAAAAGTGTGTCACCAACATGAAAAGTTTGGAAAGCTCTGATGTAGAGAGTAAGGATGAAGACCTAGATGGAGATATGCAAGATCCATTGCCAGAACAATGGGGGTGAAACATCTTAAGTCCACAACAGACAGAAAATATGTGGAAGAGGCTCAGACAGACAATTCCCCAATTCACAAGAGTATAAAAAGGGGGAGGAGGTATGGCACAATCAGAGTTGCAAGATTCTGTTATTATAGCCAATCTCAATAACAGTAGTTTTAGCCTTCCTGTGGAGTTGATTTCCTGGTCTGGTCTACCTAGTGGGTAGTTTGAGCCACTCAGTAGTAAATCTTTGCACAGGTTTGTTGTACAGTTAAAAATTGGATAATTCCATGTATTCCTAAACTCTCTTTTGCAAAGAGTACATAAATGACATACAAAGAGGTAGTTTGATAGATAAGGATAGACAGATCCTTAGTGATAGACAGATAATCAGTTGAAATTTGACTATAATCGTTTCAGACAAATATTCCATAGCAATTAAGGCACAATTCCATTATTAAATGGAATTGTTAAACTAGAGCCAGTTTGGTCTAGTGGTTAAGGCAACGGGTAGAAACCAGGAGACTGAGAGTTCTAGTCCTGCCTTAGGCGTGAAAGCCGGCTGGGTAACCTTGGGCCAGTCCCTGTCTCTCAACCCAACTCACCTCACTGGGGAAAGGAGGAGGAGGAAGGAGTATTAGGTATGTTAGCTGCCTTGAGTTATTTATAAAAATAATAAAGGCAGGATAGAAATAAATAATAAAATAAAATAAAATAAAATAAAATAAAATAAAATAAAATAAAATAAAATAAAATAAAATAAAATAAAATAATAAAATAAAATAAAATAATAAAATAAAATAAAATAAAATAAAATAAAATAAAATAAAATAAAATAAAATAAAATAAAATAAAATAAAATAAAATAAAATTAAAAAAAAATAAAATAATAAATAAAATAAAATAAAATAAAATAAAATAAAATAAAATAATAAAATAATAAAATAAATAAAATAAAATAAAATAAAATAAAATAATAAAATAAAATAAAATAAAATAAAATAAAATAAAATAAAATAAAATAAAATAATAAAATAAAATAATAAAATAAAATAAAATAAAATAAAATAAAATAAAATTGATTAAAAATAAAATTGATTTCAGTGGAACTCACTCTTCAGTAATATAGGAAGGAAGAAGGAAAACGTGTGCTGATATTTGTGGGACTCAAGAAAATGGTAGGCAAGGAAGCTAGGTTAGCATTATGGTTGACACTTTGGAAAACCCATCTTCCTTGGCACATACGTCCATCTCCAATCTTCTCTTCCTCACACTGGACTCTTGAGACTCCTCATACCGTATTATCCTGTTACTGTGATGGAAACATCTACCCTTAAAATACAGGTCCTTCCCTCTACCCTGGGGTGGGGGTGGAGGAGGAGGAGGGTTCTTGTCTAGCAATCTAATAGTGTCCTCAAGATGATTTAGTGCCAATTTCCACTCTGTTAGGACAAACACTTTTGCTTTTGGTCTTGTTTGGGAAGAGAAAGAAAATGTGACAGCCCTCTTCACAAATACTCCAGGGGTGCAAGTGCAAAGCAGACAGACACAAGCTGCTTCTAATACAAGCTTGCTCTGTTGAATTGGTTTTAGTTGATCCCTCTTCAAGCTTGCAAAGAAAGAAATACCCATCAAAGAACTGCCTGAAATAGATTACAACCTGATCACTGTCAGTGTGTTTTTAACACAGGCGCTGTCTCTAGAGCTGTCCTTACAAGCCTGTGTTTCCTGAACTGACAGCTGAAGCAAGCTGAAATACAGGTTTGAGACGCTCATCACCTTTACCACCAAAAAGCTGGCTTTAGAGGATTGAAATTAGATCCATCTTCAGAGGAACTCACAAGCTATTGAGTAATAACATCAGGTTTGATCAGAGAGATGGCAACTATTGTCCTCCAAGAATTACTGCATATTTCTACTTTGGATTTGACAGACTGATTAAATATCACATGCACACACACTGCGAAAGACTGTTCTGTCCTCAACAACCAAGCCTAACGGGGAGAGGCAGAGATCAAGCAGTCTTCTTTGCGAACAGGGGTCCTGAATTCATGGAGCTCAATTCTCAATCAGTGATATCTCTAACAGGAAATCATCTCCTAGGGCTCTAGCCTATCACACCAGAATAGATGCTGGGACTGGCTAAATGAGTCCATTTCCCCAGCCTCATCCAAGATAATACTTCCAAATGGGTTGCCCTATTTGAGTTAAGACCAAGTAGAAAACTAGAAGGAACACAGCGTCCTTCCTACTCCAGTGCCCAAGAGAAAGGAAAACACAGTTAAAAATGCTTTAACTCCAGACTTTCTTCAAGGACAAGCCAAATAATTAGCTATCAGGACCAAATGAGCAATCACATAGTTCCATGCTTATTACCATAAGAGAACAGATTCCCTGTCTGGAGGATCTCTTGCATTCTGCCTTGTTTCTCAAGTCCTAGGCAGGGTTATCTTGTTATCTCCTTTCTCAGATAAGACAACTACAATCCTCTCTTCTAGCATGTTATGAACCAACAGAATCATTTGCACCCAGAAGTGTGTTCTTCCATTACCTGATTCTCCTGCTACAGCAGGAACATGGAAACTACATGGCAAGTAGATGTCAATGTGCCTCCTGTAATTTCAGTCTCCAGATCAGAACAGATGTAAGATTCTGACATGTGGTGGTCTCTTCCCACAAGTCTGCCTTACCCTCTGTGTATTTTTACAGCATTTAACCTTGGGAGAAAGGAGTAAAAAGTTGTGGAAATGACATAGGAACATTTTTCTTAAGATAATGGGTTGATTTATTATTACTTACTATTAAGTTAGATCCTAAATTGTGACTGATGGACATGCATTAATTAAAACATGGCCTCATTTTGATACGGCCATTCTCAAAGGGAAGCTTTTCAGAATTGCAGCATAATGTATATGATATACAAAATAATGTGCATACAAATGTCCATAGGGTTTGTTCTGGAACATTAATCGTAACATTTGATAGCTGTCAACTCGTACTGTGAAAAAATGGAAGGAAAATCAAGTTACCAACCCAGTATGTATTGCTTGCGCATTAAAACCCTGACTTCCAGCTGCCACATTATAAGTCTATCTGCCTCTGTTACTTCATCTGCAACTTTGTTTTATAAATAAACCATATAAATAGGCTCCCTTTGATTGCTCTGAGCATCCAACATTAAGTGCTAGGGCATAGCTTTAGGCATAATTGTACAACTGAATTCATCAGCTGCCTAATTATCATGCATTTTGCATTTATTTCTGCCAATTAAAAAAGGCAGAAACTATTAACAACTTTTACATAAATACCATATTTGTTCTCTGAAAAAGACACGAGGCTAATTTGCCAGCGATTAACCGATTATCTAATTTTATAGCTGTCATCCTGCACGACGCCACGTACCCCAAACCCACCAGGCAAACGACAAAAACACCCTCAGAGGTTCTTTTATTCCACCACATCTCGGAAGCCTCATGCAGAACAGCTGCCGATCTTTCAACCCCTCCGCTTTTCCTGTTTCTTCCTCCCCTTTCCCTATGAAAGATGGTTTCAATAAACCAGGATGGAATACAACAAGATCTTCTTCCAAAATGAGGGACTGAAGCCATGATTAAGATTCTTAAAATTGTTGTATTATCAAGTACAATGACAGACAATTTATATGTTTTTTAGTTTGATCTTTATTATAGTAGACAGGAATGTATAGAATAGTAGTAGGAAGGAAATAATTAAATAAATGTTATCTTTGGGGAGGGGAAGTTGATTAGGAGGTTTATATAACGTTTTTTCCCCTTTTAATATAAGGGGAGGGAGTAACTGTATTTAGTGATTTTTACAATGTGCCAGTGGAATGATTTATAGAAATAATGTGATTTTAGTTTAATATAGAATAAGGGATTGATTATGGAAATGTTTGTATATCCTTGCTGTTAAAAGTCGGAAGTCACCTCTTTTTGTAACTTTGAAAAAAATTTCTCTTGTGTTTCCACTCTTTCTTAGTTTTTTTCTCTTTTTTGTAGTTTTTTGTTTTTCTGTAGCTTTTATCTTTATTTATCTTTTTTAATTGTTATCATGCCTTTATTATTTTTATAAATAACTCAAGGTGGCAAACATACCTCATACTCCTTCCTCCTCCTATTTTCCCCACAACAGCAACCCTGTGAGGTGAGTTGGGCTGTGTGTGACTGGCCCAAGGTCACCCAGCCGGCTTTCATGCCTAAGGCAAGACTAGAACTCTCAGTCTCCTGGTTTGCCATTGGCTCCTTCCTAGTGCTGAGAGACAGGGACTGGCCCAAGGTCACCCAGCCGGCTTTCGTGCATAAGGCAGGACTAGGACTCTCAGTCTCTTGGTTTGCCATTGGCTCCTTCCTAGGGCTGAGAGACAGGGACTGGCCCAAGGTCACCCAGCCGGCTTTCGTGCATAAGGCGGGACTAGGACTCTCAGTCTCTTGGTTTGCCATTGGCTCCTTCCTAGGCCTGAGAGACAGGGACTAGCCCAAGGTCACCCAGCCAGCTTTCGTGCATAAGGCGGGACTAGAACTCATAGTCTCCTGGTTAGCCATTGGCTCCTTCCTAGGGCTGAGAGACAGGGACTGGCCCAAGGTCACCCAGCCGGCTTTCATGCCTAAGGTGGGACTAGAACTCACAGACTCCTGGTTTCTTACCTGATGCCTTAACCACTAGACCAAACTGGCTTGAAACTTAATAAAATTCTTATAAAACAAAATGAGGGACTGAAGCCCTTGGTTTGATGGGGGTTTGCTGAAAGGGGGAAAGTGTTTGTTTATGTCTATACATTACCTGTACCCATGGTTCACCATGAGAAAAGTCAAGGAAATCACTGCAGAGATGGAGTGGGGGGTCAGACGTATTCCCAATTTGAAAACCATACTTTGCAGAGTTTCATCTTATTCATCTGCATGAAGTCTTTGAGGCAATTCCAAGGTGTCTTGGTTCCCCCTTTCTGACAGCAGTTTGGGCTGAAGATAAGAACATCTCTGCTGCATCAAGCTAAGGCCTATCTTACTCCAACATGTTGTTCTCATAATAGCCCAGCAGATGCTTCCATGGTGCCTACAAGCAGGAGATACAGGCATACTCTGCCCCACCTTTGTTTCCCTTCAACTGGTAGTTGGAGACATGCAGCTGCCAACCTGGAAGTAATATGGAAACTTCAAGACCGGCAGCCCTTGAGTACCTTGTCCCCAGTGAGTTTATCCAATCCCTCCTTAAAGGCATCCAAATTAATTATGCAAAGTGTGAAGAAGGCCGGAACACTTTACTTCCTGAATAAAACCGATGAATTAATTCATCTGGGGATCTAGAAAATAGAGTCCTCAGTATGCTGATCGGATCTATGTGAGTCAGCAGAAATCTTTATTCAGTACTGGCTAAGGTAACAGACTGGATGACAGGCAATAAACTGGAGCTCAAGACAAAAAATGAAAGGGTTTTTTAATCTTGTTTTAGAAGTCATTATTCCCCCTAAAGGATCAGTTTGGACATGTTTCCAAATCCACCATTATCATTAGAGCCACAAATATCCTCTATGGCACAAAGCAGCTTGTACCGGCTTAAACTGGTAAACTAGCTGCCCTCAATCTGAACAACGATCAATTTGTTTCAGATTCTCATTCTCAGATATCCTCATGTCTAGATTACTATAATGTATGGGATATGAGGGGTGTGTGGTGGCTCAGCGGGTAAGACACCAGGCTTGTCGATCGGAAGATCGCAAGTTCGGAGGTTCGAATCCCTAGTCCTGCGTGACGGAGTGAGCTCCTGCACTAGCCCCAGCTCTTGCCAACCTAGCAATTCGAAAGCATGCAAATGCAAGTAGATGAATAGGTACCACTTTGGTGGGAAGGTAACAGCGTTCTGTGTGCGTCATGCCGGCCACATGACCGTGAAAGCGGTTAAGGCATCAAGCTAGAATCTGGGAGACCATGAGTTCCAGTCCCGCCTTAGACATGAAAGCCAGCTGGGTGACCTTGGGCCAGTCACTCTCTCTCAGCCCTAGGAAGGAGACAATGGCAAACCACTTCTGAAAAACCTTGCCAAGAAAACTGCAGGGACTTTTCCAGGCAGTCTCTGAGAATTGGACATGATTGAACAGATTAAAAAAAAATCTAGATACCTTTCCCATATCTTTGTTAGCATCGATTTTAGAAGAAAAAAGGTTGCATATCAAGTGTTACCCTTTCAAATCAGAGCAAAACAATAATTAGAAAAATTTTAAAAAGGTAAAGGTTCCCCCCGCACATTTGTGCAGTCGTGTCCGACTCTAGGGGCCGGTGCTCATCTCCGTTTGTTAGCCAAAGAGCCAGCGTTGTCCGAAGATGCTTCCACGGTCATGTGGCCACATGACGGATGCAGAACGCTGTTACCTACTCACCGAAGTGGTACCTATTCATCTACTTGCATTTGCATGCTTTCGAATTGCTAGGTCGGCAAGAGCTGGGGCAAGTGCGGGAGCTCACTCCGTCACGCGGGGCTAGGGATTCGAACTTCCGAACTTGCGTTCTTCCGATCGACAAGCCTGGCATCTTACCTGCTGAGCCACCACGCCCCTTACAAAAATTAAGAGGGGCTAAAATACACAAATTAGCTACAGTCCTCCAATTCAGTCCAAAATGATGATCAGGTCCTTAATGCAGAATATATAATCTGCTTGCATCTTTTTTATTATTTAATGCCATTACAAGTGCAACATAAATCACTGATTTTGAGAGGATCAGCAAAGAAGAATAAAAATAAAAGTTTTACATTTTCAATCCTCCTGAAAAACAAAGAGGACATTAATAAAAGCAGAAAGGCGTTCCAATTTGGTAAAGAAAAAAGCAAATGATATGATGAACTAAGGCATTTTTTAAAGTATAAATCTGTCACAACATGACATTCATGACAAATGAAGCAATTAAAAACAATGGTTAGAGATGCACATTGGGTTTGGCTTGATCCCAAGTCAAACCTGGGTCCTTCAGTGGAATTCTCCAAAGCAAGCCCTTCCCACTGAAGGTGGCAGAGCTAATTGTGGATCTTTCCAAAGTTTCAAAAACAATGTTTCATATCAGCACAAAGCAGAGAGAGATGGAAGAGAAAATCTGCCAGGAGAGGAGAGGAGAGGAGAGGAGAGGGGGAGGGGCAGGGAGAGGGGCAGGGGGAGGGGCAGGGGGAGGGGAGGGGAGAGGTTCCGATATATTAACCTCCGATATATAATTAAGTATAATTGTCTTAACTTACTGCTCCCTATATATAGTCGTACTTATAAGATTTAGTCACTTGTATTTGTTATTTTTATTAAGTGTATGTTGCTGGTCATTGACCGAATAAATATTAATATATATAACCTCTAAATCAGGGCTTTCCAAAGTTTTCCCGCAGCGACACACCAACCACCGTTGGTGTGTCGCCACGGGGAAACCCGGAAGTGCCGCCGTTGCGGCAGCGCACAAAAACCCGGAAGCGCTGCTGCCGCTTTCACTTTTTGCGCGCCACCATTGGTGTGTCGCCGCAGGAAAACCTGGAAGCACCGCCGTTGCAGCAGCGTGGAAAAACCCGGAAGCGCTGCTGCCACTTTTGGTTTTTTGCACGCCGCCATGGCTGCGGTGCTTTCAGATTTTCGCGCGCCGCTGTTGGTGTGTCACCGCAGGAAAACCCGGAAGCGCTGATGGTTTTGACGCGACACATCTGGGCCCCGCAGGCGACACACTTTTGTGTCGCGACACGCAGTTTGGAAAGCTCTGCTCTAAATGCTAAGAGTTGTACGCCGCCCAAAGTCACTTGTTTGTGAGATGAGTGGCCATATAAATATGACAAACAAACAAACAAACAGTTTCACACTGGTTTGAAGAAGATATAGTTGAATCTTATCTATAGTTTGGTCCAAAGCCTGTTCTTCATCAGTTCCATCTTTTCTAAGAAAGAATGTTTGAAGAATTTTGGTAGAGTTGAAGAAAGAGATGGGAGGAGCATTCGTGACTTCTTATCCAATTTCAACTAGTCATTTCTTATTCCAGCTTCCTACGTTCTTTTTTCTAAAATCCAAATTGAATTAGACCCTGCCCTGTTCTGGACCCCCTCCAATCTGTTGACTGGGATACCTGCTTCCTGTCACATCCCCAGCTGGAAGAGTGGATTCCAGTAAAGGACCCATGGTTGGTTCTTCTCCTGCCCACCTATCTTGCTGACTACTGGCAAGAAGAGTAGCCATTTTCAATCAATTGCCTGTAATAAATGTAGTCTTTCTCTCTGGCCTTGCTCCTGGATGATAATCAATAAATATACTTTGTTTTCTCTCCAGAATTCTGCAGAGTCAGATCAACTGGAACTGAAAGCAACTAGAGCAGGGGTCCCCAACCTGTGGGCCGCGGCCTGTTAGGAAGTCGGCCGCACAGCAGGTGAGCGGTGGTGGTCCGTGCGATTGGCTCTCACTTGCAAACCCCGCCCCCCGTCTGTACGATTGGCTCCCGCCTGAAAACCCCACCCCACATCTGCACGATTGGCTCCCACCTGCAAACCCCACCCCACATCTGCTCAATTGGCTCCCGCCTGCAAACCCGGCCCCCCGGTCCGCGCGATTAGCTCCTGCCTGTAAACCCCGCCCCACCCCGGTCTGTGGAAAAATTGTCTTCCACGACTGGTCCCTGGTGCCAAAAAGGTTGGGTACCCCTGAACTAGAGAGTCAAACCAACTGGAACAGGAGCAATTGCCCCCACTCCCCCAGGCTAGAGGCAGCTTAGTATTTTCATCCTTCTAAAAGCTTTGGGGGGCACAATTAAGTGAGCATTTAAAATATTTAAAAAATAAAACTTGGAAATGCTAAAATGTAATGATACTTCTTGAAAGAAAATCTTGTGAGATTAGGTTTATTTTATTTTTTAATTTTGAAAGCCAGCAGGGATCACTTAGGGGCACTACAGACACTCTCTACATGGCAATATTTTAAGCTTATCCTTCGTAGATCTTTATTTATATTAAACATGTATACCTATATTTGGACCATAAGATTCACTGGGATTAATCTGCATGTTAAATATCACGTCACATAATACTTCGTAACTCTTCTAAAGACATACTGAGCAAGGTATTTCAAGTAGTGTTTTGGTTGCATAAGTGGATCAAATTCAACAATCAGAGTGTCATATTTCCCAAATGAAGATGCCTCAATACCTGAATTAAACCATTAAAATGTTGATACATTAAAAAAAAAAGACCATAACGGTATTGGTTTTCATGGAAAAGGCAGAATATTATGCAAAATGTTTTCCTCTGCAACGTTCTTCAGCTTTATCAAACCCTTTCTTGTTCAGTTCTACAGATTAAGGAGCAGTTTGTAGTTGGTGTGTCAATCATTGTTTCCTTTTTCTAGGAAATCAACATTTAAAAGAGGATGGACCCAAATCTTTCACTAGTTTCTTTGAAGTCTAGCAGCCATCATCCACTGGAAAGTTTGTGCCTGTTAATCCCACTTTATGATGGTAACATCGTTTTTTTTTTAAAAGCACAGCTGTTTGTGGATTTCCCATGTTACACACAGAGAAGTATAAACTGTAGGTTTACTCATTTCATTTTGAATACAACCATAATTCTTATCAGACAGGTTCTGAGCCACTCCAAATGGAACTAGGCAGCCTTCCAAATGGAGTGTGATCAATGCAAAGTTTGGGATTAATACATGTGGCTAAAATTAAGAGATACCGTAGTCATCAGGGCATCATAACTGTAAATTTATCAGATACAACAGACTGCCTTCCTATCCTTTTTGGCTTTTTTCTCTCCCTCTATGCCCTCTTTATTTAAAGAGCTATTTAAAATCCTAAAAGATGAAGACTGCCTCCACTGCCTCCCGGAGTTTGCTCAAATTCATGTTCGTTACATCGGTAATGCTATCTAACCATCTCATCCTTTGCCATCCCCTTCTCCTTTTGCCTTCAGTCTTTTCCAGAATCAGGGTCTTTTCCAGTGAGTCCTCTCTTTGCATTAGGTGGCCAAAGTATTTGAGCTTCAGCTTCAATATCTGTCCTTCCAATGAGCAGTCAGGGTTGATTTCCTTTAGGATTGACTGATTTGACCTCCTTGCAGTGCAGAGGCAGTCTTTAACAAAAGACTGTTAAAGTGCTGCACTCAATATGTCAACAAATTTGGAAAACTCAACAGTGGCCACAGGATTGGAAAAGGTCAGTTTACGTTCCAATTCCAAAGTAGGGCAATGCCAAAGAATGTTCAAACTACCGTACAATTGCGCTCATTTCACATGCTAGCAAGGTTATGCTCAAAATCCTACAAGCAAGGCTTCAGCAGTATGTGAACTGAGAACTACCAGAAGTGCAAGCTGGGTTTTGAAGAGGCAGAGGAACTAGAGATCAGATTGCCAACATTCGCTGGATCTGGAAAAAGCAAGAGACTTCCAGAAAAACATCTACTACTGCTTCATTGACTACGCTAAAGCCTTTGATTGTGTGGATCACAACAAACTGTGGCAAATTCTTAAAGAGATGGGAGCACCAGACCACCTCACCTGTCTCCTGAGAAACCTGTATGCGGGTCAAGAAGTAACATTTAGAACCGGACATGGAACAACCGATTGGTTCAAAATTGGGAAAGGAGTACGACAAGGCTGTATATTATCACCCTGCTTATTTAACTTATATGCAGAGTAAGTAAAGGTAAAGGTTCCCCCCGCACATTTGTGCAGTCGTGTCCGACTCTAGGGGCCGGTGCTCATCTCCGTTTGTTAGCCGAAGAGCCAGCATTGTCCGAAGACGCTTCCACAGTCATGTGGCCGCATGACGAGCGAGGAATGCTGTTACCTACCTACTGAAGTGGTACCTATTCATCTACTTGCATTTACATGCTTTCGAATTGCTAGGTTGGCAAGAGGTGGAGCTAGTGCGGGAGCTCACTCCGCACGCAGGGCTAGGGATTCGAATCTCCGAACTTGCGATCTTCAGATCGACAAGCCTGGCGAGTACATCACAAGAAATGCCGGGCTGGATGAATCACAAGCCAGAGTTAAGATTGCTGGGAGAAATATCAACAACCTCAGATATGCAGACGATACCACCCTAATGGCAGAAAGTGAAGAGGAACCAAAGAGCCTCTTGATGAGGGTGAAAGAGGAGAGTGCAAAAGCTGGCTTGAAACTCAACATTAAAAAAACTCAGATCATGGCATCTGGTCCCTGTTAGAGTTCTTGTGTTGACTTGGCGAATTATTCCTGTACAAAGCACAGCGTTCTCATGATGACGTGAATGCCAGGTGGCTGGATAACAGAGAAGCCTTGGCTTTGTTTACATCCTCATGAGATAGGGAGCGAGAAGGTACCATGTTATGGCTAGCAATATATCTCTTCCCATGAGAGCAAATCCTCCTGATTTCCTTCTGTGGGAAGCCTTGCCCAGGCCCCCTGAGCAAGGAGGGGGGGAACTCAGTGCGTAGATGCAGCACTGCCACCCAATGCTGTATGCTTTGAGGCCTAGTGTGTGTAACAGCTAACATCCAGCCAATCAGAATGCTAGAAGAACTGAATATACAACCATGCAAAATGGTGTTCTATGCTTCTTGATTTCTAGTGTCTTTTAGCCATGTAGTTCTTCACGTGTTCACTTCCCGTGGACTGGGCAGAGTGAGCTATGCCTGGCTTTGGGTATAGGCCATGGCAGGAACTCTGGCCCTGGGATCAATACACGGAACTCTGCTTATAAGTTTTTTTTTTTTTCCTTTTACAATGATGTATCCTGTATATTCATCTTTTTCATTTTTGCGATAATGTGATTGTATATACATTATTGCCTTATGCTACCAGTAAACACTGTTAGCCCTAACAAGCTGCATTCTTGTCTGTTTATTCTCAAGCCTCGGTTTTTCCCCTTTAAGCCAGCGTATATCCCATCAGTCCCATCACTTCCTGGCAAATAGAAGGGGAAGAAATGGAAGCAGTACCAGATTTTATTTTCTTGGGCTCCAAGATCACTGCAGACGGTGACTGCAGCCATGAAATTAAAAGACGCTTGCTCCTTGGGAGGAAAGCTATGGTAAACCTAGACAGCATATTAAAAAGCAGAGACATCACCTTGCCGACAAAGGTCCGTATAATTAAAGCTATGGTTTTCCCAGTAGTAATGTATGGCTGTGAGAGTTTGACCATAAGGAAAGCTGAGTGCCGAAGAATTGATGCTTTCGAACTGTGGTGCTGGAGAAGACTCTTAAGAGTCCCTTGCACTGCAAGGAGGTCAAATCAGTCAATCCTAAAGGAAATCAACCCTGACTGCTCATTGGAAGGACAGATATTGAAGCTGAAGCTCAAATACTTTGGCCACCTAATGCAAAGAGAGGACTCACTGGAAAAGACCCTGATTCTGGAAAAGACTGAAGGCAAAAGGAGAAGGGGATGGCAAAGGATGAGATGGTTAGATAGCATTACCGATGTAACGAACATGAATTTGAGCAAACTCCGGGAGGCAGTGGAGGACAGGAAGGCCTGGCGTGCTATGGTCCATGAGGTCACGAAGAGTCGGACACAACTAAACGACTGAACAACAACAACAAAAACGCCCTCTTTGGTCTTTCAATTGCATTCAACAACAACCAACATACCTATTTGTGTAAACTTCTTGATGCCATCAGGTAAACTTGGTTGATGTCAAAAGGAGGAATGGAATTTAGACATGCCTAACAGATGGAGGGAGGGAAAAGGGAAATTGTCCCTTTGGGATTGATAACCTAAGGGTTACAAATTAGATTAATACAATTGAAAGAAAATTAGCTTTGATATGTGCATGCATATATGAAAGCAATTCAGTGCTAGCTTTTAAATGCATGTTACCCCCTGCTTGTAGAGTTTTGTGGCCATATGGAAAGCAACAGGTTTGATCACATTATCTTGTTCATGTGTGTGCATGTTTTGAACAAGACCAAAACCCATTCGAAGTTTCTTACTATTGTTTACTTGGAATCAATGCAGTGAAGTCACATTCAGAGTAATGCTTTCCTAACATTTATCTATCAACTGTTGTTTCAGAATGGAAAGAAGAAGAAAAAAAGCACATCAGGAACTGCAGTCTTCTCACCGCCAACTACTGAGCACTTTTGGCGTTTAATAGCTTGCTGGTCCACCAGGACCATTCTGAAAACCATCATCTCAGATCTGGTATCTAACATCCCACTGATCACACAATTAGATTTGGCAGTGAACCCCATCATGGAGCACCATATGGTGCAGATGGAAAGGAAAAGCCACCAGTGAGGGCTTTTCTTCTGCCTGCCCCCAGAGAGTCACTTCCAACATTCTATTTTCCCCGGGGGAGGGAGGGAAATACAGATTGAATACTGATCTAGCTGCTACATGCTGTGATTTTGACCTGGCAAAGGAAGGCCATTAAGGTTGTGCAAAGATTCAATGCAAAGATTTGGTTCAAAAATGATGCATTTGAATCACCCCTTTGAGGAGCTGCTGTTGTTGTTGTCATTGTTATTATTGCCACCCACTCCTATAGACTCTGGGTGCCTTACAAATATAAAACAATAACAACTGTTTAATGTTTTTATGAAAACATCATGAGGAAAACCTCTCCCAATCTCTTGTAAATGACCCACAGAAGATACACACCCTCTCAGCAGCTATAAACACCAGCAGGAACACACACCCTCCACTTGGGCACAGAGAGAATCTTCTAGCTATGCTCCTGTCCTCTGAAGATGCCAGCCACAGCTACTGGCGAAACGTTAGGAACCAAAACTGCCAGAACACAGCCACACAGCCCGGAAAACCCACAACTACCATGAGGAAAACTTGCTTGCTTGTTTGTTTATTATTTAAATTTATATCACCGCCCATCTCCCACAACGGATGTGGCAATGTTGCCATGTGTTTTAACCTTGTTTGGTGCAAGGGTATGAAGGTCCAAAATTTGATTAAAAACATACATCCCCATAGGCAGCCCAGACCAAAACAATTGAACAATAACCAATCAAACCAAACCAGGGCCACACAAACTCATCAACCCAGGCCTAAGACCAAAACCAAGTTCTTTCAGGAACTCTAGGAGAGTTCCAGAGGGCAGGGGCCACAACAGAGTTGCATTAGGTACCTTCAAACTGATTGGAAGATACCATAGACTTGGGTGCATTCCAATCAGCCTGAATCTTTGAATCTCAGTTCAGTTCAGTTCAATAGTTGAAATTCAAAGTGAGTCAAATCCATAATTCAAATCAAATAGTAAACTGAAATCAAATAGAAACAAATCATAAATTCAAATCAGATCTTGGCTGATCTGCACACCACTCTAAACCATGCATCCACATCAGGTGGTAACGTCTACTGACTTTGACTCTCAAAAAGCTAAGCAGCGTTGGACCTGGTTCCTACTTGAATGAGAGACTGCCAGAAAAACCCCAGGACTAGAGGTTAGACTACAAAATTATCTATCTATCTATCTATCTATCTATCTATCTATCTATCTATCTATCTATCTATCTATCATCTATCTCCCTCCCTCCCTCCCTCCCTCCCTCCCTCCCTCCCTACCTCAAACCTGGAAGAAGGCAGTGGTAAGCTACCACCAAAAAATCCATCATGGATGTGTCCATGAAGTTACAAGGAGTCTAGCCAACTGAAGAAAGACTTCCCTTTTCCTTAGATGCTATATATCCTGCTTTTCTTAACGGGATTTTCCTTGCTGGATTCTTGGTGTTCTCTGAGGTTGTTTCATGCAGAGGCTCTACTTACCACTACTAGTAAGAAAACATCTGCAAAAAGAAAAGCAAGCTCAGAGGACACCGAGAATCCAATGGTTCAACCCTGAGCTAGAGATATTCTCCAGGATCTTCTTGTTTTCTTTTGCCTTTTTTTTTTAATTGGCTTCTTTCACAACATACTTTTTCAGGACCATGCATATGGAGCTAATAAAATGCCCTAAATCATGATATGCAGGTGAGATGACTTTTGGGATGCAGGAACCAAAGTACATATATATTTCCTTGGATATAATTTATTGTGAACCGCCCAGAGTTCCCCATGGGGGGAGATGGGCGGTCATATAAATTAAATAAATAAATAAATAAATAAATAAATATAATGCATCCCAATATTCTGTCAATGACACACCTAATTCCCGGAATTTCTTATTGGTGCAAATCAGGCCATCCTGTGTCCCAGCTGTAAGGTTAGTTTTGCTACATTGGTTGATTTTTTTCCCCCATGGATAGGGTCAGGTTTAAAATCCTGAATAGTTTAGGTTCTCAGATTAATTTTAGAGGTCTGCTCTCTTGGTTTGCCAGTAGGTTCAGTAAGGTTAGTAAATAAGAGAGACATGGACTTTTTTTTACAATAGCAACCCTACTTCACTAAAATTCTCCTCTCTTGCTGTTAGGTTTTTTTTTAAATAAAAACTTCTTTAATTGTATTATTTTAATTTAGATTTTGCCACTTTTGTATTGACATACTGTAGCAGATCAATGCGGTAGATGAAATGAGCATGCTTTTCAAAAGTATCTCCTACTGTTTTCCAATATGGACAATTCATAGTTGCAGAAGTAAAATGGAATGCATGTCGCTTGAGTTAGAAGCAGAATGTGGCCTTGATGACTTCCTTGATGATTTCATTCAGACAGGAGACCTTTCTCAAGGAAAACCCTGAGTGTTTTTCTTTCATGCTGATCCTCTGCACTCACGTGAGCTGCATATCCCTACCTGCATTGTGTTTCTTGGATCCAAGTCATTCTAGGGAGCATTCTAGGTGAACAAACTTCCAGCAGGAAATTAACTTGGGCTGTGATTATGTAAGCTGGGCAAGGCTGCATCAAACATATAAGCTTGCCTGGAATTTTCAATAGGGCTGGTTCCAAAGTTAGTGGGGAGTAGAATAGGGGTGCCAGAAGTATGGGTCACAAGCCAAATGCAGTCACTAGCACCCATTTTCTAGCTACCCTGGACCCTCCTGCCAGATTGGATGGCCCAAAAGAAAATTATGGCCCAATTTTTGGGGTGGGGTGGGGGAAGGATTAGAAGGACAAAATGGGAGTCTTGTTCTTTATAGAACAAGATTGTGATGGGATGCCTAACAGACCATGGGAACACAGAGGGGCAGCAAGACAGTTAAGTGAGGAAACAGAGACAGTATAGATGAGAAATACACTCTCAGATTCTAGCCTGAGATACCTTAATTACACTAGGTATAAGTAGACCTGGATAATTGTTTTGACAGGCTTGCAAGATTCTGTTACATCACCCTAGCAAGAAAGATCTTTCCAGGCATTCAAGTGATTCTTGTTTCCTGAGCTTGCCAGATTCTCCCAGTTTTGAGTAGCACTCATTTTGCTCCTTAAAAATGCCACCAACAACCTTCCAAAACTGGACCATTCAGTGTCTTGGCCAAGCTCATTTTTGGAACGCAGTCCTCAAGACGTCCCCCACAATGAATGCAAAGCCCTTGAGCCAGTTCAAGTTGAGCAAAGAGTTTTCTTTATTTTATAAAACCGTGTTATGTCCATTTTAGTATTCATGCTACCTTGTTGTTGTTGTTCCAGACAACTTATAAAGGCAGCCAAATTCAACAGTCACCTTTAGTAGCATGGTCAGATGAAATTCTAGAGCAGGGTTTCTCAACTAGGGTTCCGTGGCACCCTAGGGTTCTGTGAGAGGTCACTAGGGGTTCCCTGGAAGATCACAATTTATTTTAAAATATATTTCAAATTCGGGCAACTTCACATTAAAGGGGTAAGTTTCATTCTTTCTTTTTAGTTTCAGAACACTGTTAGTGCATATATACAGGCCTACCCATGAAACGAATATAATAATTTTGTTAACTTCTGGCGTATATTTGAGCCTGAATGTGCAGGGCTTCCCCGAGGCCTGAAAAATATTTCAAGGGTTCCTCCAGGGTCAAAAAGTTGAGAAAGGCTGTTCTAGAGGCTGAAAAATGACAGGTTGGCTACCTTTGTTCTACTGCCAAAAACACTTGGTATGGATCTGTAAACTGGCAGCATATGTACTAATGACGTTTACTAAAATATACTAGACTTATGTTGTATGACAACTGTCTCCTCTATTTAGGTGAAAAGGACTTTTTTGAAAACCTGCCTCTTTTACCAAATCTTTCAAATGTTGGTAACATTTGAAGCCTTTCTCTGTTGCATCCCAGCAACATTTATTTTCATTGCAACTTATCTCTCAGGGAAAGTGCAACTGTTTAATAATGATTCAAAGACTGATAGAGACAACAAACACAAGCATGCACCTGTAAATAACTCCATTTTTAATTCCCAGACACCAACAACCTCTACAAAGGTTCAGTCTGGAGGAGTTCATGGAAAAATAGAAATCCCAAACTCATCAAGACTATCTTCTTTCGATGGAACAGCAAATCCTAAGCCTTCTCCCATCAGGTTCTGAGGTTATTTTTGCTGGAGATCCTGGCAAATCCAGCATGCCTCATCAGCATATGGATGGCTGCTCTAGGATGCAAGCTCTCTGTGCTTTCGAGGAAGCTGTTTGTGGCCACTCCCACTTCCTCCCCGCTCTCTCTCTCTCTCTCTCTCTCTCTCTCTCTCTCTCTCTCTCTCTCATTCTTCCCTGGAGGAGGAAGCAGCACGTGGCTGCTCCTCTCCATGCATCTTTCTACACGCATCTCTTGCAGCAAGCAGGGCAAGAGGTATTAAGTTTAGGGAACAGGAAGAAGAAATGGAACATCATTTATCTATCAAAATGCTGTACCTACAATGAATAAACGTAAGGACTCTTTTGTACTTACTTTTCATATCTGCCATGTCTAAGTGTGTGTTTCTTTATGCTCGGGTGGGCTAAAGGTGTAAGATTAACCTGGATCTCTCTAATATGCTCATGGTCTCTGTTTTTAAACAATATTCTTTTTCTGTACATGAACTTTGCAGCTCTGCTCCATTTCAGTAGTTCTAACAGACTGCTGAATGGGCTTCAATGTTGACACCCAGCTCAAAACAGAAAATTAAAAATCCACATCATTTTTACTCAGTAGCCCAATGTCACTATGTCAGATATTATAAGGTAATTATGAGCTGCAGAGAGGAGGAGGAAGGAACATCATCCTAGTCAAAGATTACCATCCCTCACTTCCCAAATACCGTAGAGTAAAACAGAATTCTATCTACCCAGGTTGGTCAATTAAGAAGAATGATGGAAGTTTTTCTCCAAAAAGAGCTGAGGACCTAAGCTTAGGAATCACCGCTCCATAATACTGGGAGCTTTTAAAATTATAGCTGGAATCTTTCCCAGATAACTTCTCCAATAATTATGCAAAGCCTCTATTTCAGACAGTAAGGGGTCTGACATCAATCATTTGGAACAGATGCATTAACATGTTGGTTGTTTCATTTATTAGTGCTATACTTCTACCATCAGGAAGCAGGTGGGATGTCTGTTGGATTTTTTATTTTCTATTTTGAGCTGGGTGTCAAAATACCCTCAGAACCTGATGAGAGAAGGCTTAGGATTTGCTGTTCCATCTAAGGAAGTAAAACCTTGGACAGGTCCTATCCTGGCATGACATCCCAACTGACCAATCAGAATCCATAGTTTAAGTATGGTTCTCAAATACAGTTTGGTACAATCTCTAAATCTCTAACTTAATGGAGATGGAAGCCAATGTAGGATGATCCTTACAGAGAAGCTGGAAAACAAGAAACAGAGCAGTTCTAAACCATGATTGACATTAACCATGATTAATTTTTCAAGGGTTAGCATATAAATGTTCAAGGATTTGCCTATAAATTCAAGCCTCTCCAGTGCAAATTAATCAAAAGTGATGTCTTTGAGAGGCAGAGACTCAAACTTGGGGCCCCTTTTTAGGTTAGGGGAGATTCTAAAAGATGCAAACTAAGTGTGTTTTATTACATAGAGACTTGGCTTGCCAAGAAGATAATGGTGCAGTATCAGGGGCCAAAAACATGAAAGCGAGGAGTCTTGTGTGCATGTATACCAGAGCTTTCCAAACTGTGTGTCGGGACACGTTAGTGTGTCGGCTGCAGTGTCTGGGTGTGTCACGGCTGCTGCTGCCTCCGAACCCTGCCAGGATTCCGCGCAGGTTCTAGTGCCTGCCTTGTGCCTTGCTGCCTCCAAACCTGCCCTGCCAGGATTCCACACAGGTCCTAGTGCCTGCCTTGTGCCTTGCTGCCTCCAAACCTGCTGTGATTCCGTGCAGGTCCTAGTGCCTGCCTGTGCCCTGCCGTAAGAGTGTGTCGCGAAATGATGCCCTGCTGTAAGAGTGTGTCGCGAAATGATGCATGTCTAAAAAGTGTTTCACCAACATGAAAAGTTTGGAAAGCTCTGATGTATACATACAGTATTTCAAGGTTTGATATAATTTTAGCAAGATTTTAAAAAAAGGAAAGAAAAAAACACTGTGCAATCTTCAGGCATTATGGTTAATTAAATCAAAACATCCAAACTTCTGGAAAACAAATAAATAAAACACAATATAACTTAAATCAGCAATTATAACTCTGCCAGTTTAGTTTTCTACTCTCTCATTTCCCTCCAAACACAGCCAATGGCACATGAGAAGCATCATAGTTACTCAGGCTCAAGGAAACCAACATTCATCCTGCTTATTCTGAATGAGACTCTGCCCTTATGGAATCTAAGTTCTAGTATTCTAGTTGCAACAAAATCTAAACATATCTTAGCAGCAGAATGCTTTCTTTTGTTCAATGTTCAAAAAAAAAAGGTATTAGATTATTACACAGAGAGAACGCTAACGAAAGAAAGATGCATGAAACAAATGTCAAAAAATGACAGCCAACCACTCTTGTCAAAATTCGTACTGCAATCCCTACAGTTTCTGTACCAAATTCTGAGTTCCTTAGACAAGGAAAGCAGCAGGGAAGAAAGGGGACCATTACCAAGGCAGGGTGCTTACTGCAATCAGATGTTCCCCAAGGAAAACAACACCAACAAAAAAGTTATTATATTCACAGCAATCCTGATGCCGAGAATAAAAAAAAACGTGTGTGGTGGGATTACATTATTTTTGCCAATTTAAAATGTTTTGGAAGAGCTGCTGAGGAACAAAAGAACCCAGCATGCAGACAAGGACTTCACCTCCTCCATCAATCTTTACTATTAACTGAGTGAGCTAATCAATGTAAACTAGCAATTTTGGAAATCTCTCTTATAAGCAAGACAAAGAACTCAATTCAAGCATATGCTTCCCCCCCCCACACACACACACTTCAGGATACTTAATTTCCTTGGGTTCATATATGCACTTTTCCCAAACTGAGCCGTGAAATCCAATGTGTGAAATGATCCCCACCAGAATCTTCTGTTCTGTTTATTAATTTATCCACTCAACTAAGAAGAAAGAGAAAAAGTTCCAAGTTTGAAAAGGTCTGATCCTGTCCTAGGAAAATCATGGAGGATGGGAGAATGCCTGAATCAGACCCACGCACCTACCACCTTACAAAGGTGAAGGGACACTCACAGCAAGTCAATCTTTCATCCAAATGATATAACTGTCATGGAATGTCTTGATGCAAGTCCAAAAGGACCAGAGTTTGGGTTGTGATGCACATTCCTTCATTTCCCTCCCTTTGTCCTCATAGCAGAAAACTGCACATATTAAGTCTATGAAGGTTCTCAGTCATCCAGGTGGAATTGTCTGTAGCTTGAATCATGTCAACTGGATTTCTATTTTCTCAGTGGAAACGTTTCGCTCCTTATCCAAGGAGCTTCTTCAGTCTGAGCAAAGTTGGTAAGGGAATCCTTAAATATGTTTCTAGGTGGCTGTGTGACCTTACACCTGGGGTCATGGTTATATTGAGATGTTATTTTAAGTCCTTTTATTATCTAAAGGAGGATCGTTAAGATCACCATGCTGCTGTTGAGCTTGTGAAATGGTCTTAATCTTCCTAGGCACAGAAGACAAATCAGGGAGAAAGATGGGAGAAAGATTGTGCCTGAGGCCCCCACCTCTATTCAAGGAAGGATTTTCTTTAGATAATAAAAGGACTTAAAATACATCTCAATATAACCATGACCTAGCCCCAGGTGTAAGGTCACACAGCTACCTAGAAACATATTTAGGATTCCCTTACCAACTTTGCTCAGACTGAAGAAGCTCCTTGGATAAGGAGCGAAACGTTTCCACTGAGAAAATAGAAATCCGGTTGACATGATTCAAGCTACTGCACATATTAAGATTTCGAGTGAGAAACTTCTAGGCTGCCATCCTAACCTCACCAAGATCCTTTCCCTAACCTTGCTTCCTTGAACTTAGAAATGGTCTCATGCTGATTGATTGCTATCCTCACTGCCATTGAACTAGGATATTTTGTGACTACTCCAGACAAAGACTACTCAGCAAGGGATTGTTCTTTATAGCATATAGGCCATACAGACAGTTGACAGTCTCTGAGCCACAGGAGAGATGGAACAGAATTTATCCCAATAGTACTTCAAATTTGTCATGCTCTTTTACAGCATCATTCATCCATCCATCCATCCATCCATCCATCCATCCATCCATCCATCCATCCATTTATCACTGCCCAGACTCCCCGAAGGGGGACTCTGGGCATTACCCCCTATTAAGAGAGGTCTTGAGTTCCCTTTTCTCTCTCACTCCAGTAGCACTCACTGAAGAAGTTTGCAGGTTTACATTCTCGCATTGGTGCTCTAGATAATTCCCTCAAGTTATTCTTCTACTACTAACAGAGCCCTGCCATATAACCACATAACATAATCTCTACAGATTTCAGTGGACCATTAGGAGGGACACAAAACTCCACATCTGATCAGTGCCCCACTTCTCAGCCATTCAGTGTTTTGTTTTGAGATTTTGCTTTAATGCAGTTATAATCTGCTCATTAAAACCATCTGGGTAATCACCATGAAGAGATGGGGCTGCAAAGCCATCAAGGCACCATTCCATTGTTCAGCTTAAAAGACCAGATAAGCTAGAACAGAGAACAAGATTCAGCATATTTCTGATTATTTTTGTGGAAATAAATCAGCTCAGCTGTTGAAGAAAGATGTCAACAGTGGGGCTCACATGGGTGCAAAGACGATCCCAGAGCAGCACAAAGGCCACAGGGGGAGTCCCCCTTAATGGTGCTAGTGTTGACACAACATGTTTAGGCTTCTATTGTCAAGTGTTCATCCTGCAGCTATTCTCACTTTCAGGAGGCATTTTATTGTATAGTTACGGTTTTGCATTTTTGACATAACACTGTGTCATTATGGCAATGAATATTCATTCATCTAGAATAGAGAACAACATTAAAAGGAAATCTTGGTAAATAAGGAGAGAGGAAGGAGAAGTTCTGTTTAAAAAAAGTCAAGCAATTACCTTAAGCAAACTGACACCTATATAGAACCAAGGCTTTTCCTCTTTAGTCTACAACTCCTGCAGTTGGCTTCTTTTTTTTTAATGTTTTTTAAATTAGGGAAGAAAAATCAAAAGTGGCATGTAGCACACCAATTATTTTGATTACTCATTCACAGAATGTAAACAGTAAGTATGCACTGACAAGGGTGATCACAAGGGCCCCCTACTGACTGGCATTACTACTGAGAAATTTGGAGGTGGGGGTTTAAAGGATTTGAGTCTGACAAAGTTAATACCCAGCCTGACAAACCATTTCTGACCTTGGCTGGGGATATTCTCTCAACTCCACAATCTTCTGCTTACTCTTTCTCTCTCTCATATTCGCTTGTGAGTGTCATTTTAATTCCATCTAGAACAGACATGAATTTAAGCAAGATAACTGGTTTATTTCCACTTAGAAACTACAAAACATTTTTTTTCTTCAGATCTTGATGCCATTCATCCCCCATCCTGGTTCTCTCTCATTAAAAAAACAAACAAAAACTACAAAATAGACCCTAACAGGGGGAAAAGTCTGTAGCAACACTGAATGTTTTAAACACAACACCAAGAGAGCAACTTGTGTCATAAAAGGGTAAGGATGGGGGAGGAGGAAAAACTTTCACCAGGTGTCTAAAAAATGTGAACTAAGTATAAACTTCCTTTGCTAACAAAATATTTACATTCAGGCAAAGAACACAGGACTGCAGCAAGTTATAAAAACAGAGATCCATGTTTCTCTTCAACAGAGCAATGAGAAGTTACAAATTGAAACAATAAAACAAGCAACAATTGTTATGGGAAAGATCTGAGCATCCTCTTAGTGAAGATCAGATTTGAAGTCCATCCTTGTCCTTTGCAGAACCAAGACAAGAGTTTACTCCCAACCCAACCAAGTGTGCAAATATAACCCCCAGTGCTCTTGATATTCTTGATAGTAACTGAAAGCCTCCAAAAATGAAGGTCAGAGGATATGATTCATTATCCTCTGAAAACACACAGTAAGAATCTAATTGGAAGCTAGAATAACTATTCCTTCGTCATTAACTTCACTTCTCCACCCCCACCCCTAGAGAAAGACCATTCCTACAAGAGATTAATTGAAGAAGTTGCTCTGAGCAAAGTCACAACTATAGTGCTTTGTGCAGATTGCAACTAGATGAGCTGAGAAATCCCATTTTAATGATCCATTGCAATGTAAGCAGGGCAGAGGAATTGTTGACTTCTATGCTTGCTTTTTTTTTTAATGAAGTATATACCCTCATGGTATCTGTTGGGAAGGTTGCTGCTGGCAACGGCCAACAACTTTTTGTCATAGCAAAGGAGGAATTAATCTTTCCCTTTCCCTTCTGGGAACGATGGACAACAAACCCGAGGAATAAATCAACATTTTTTCAATTCTATTTTATGTTCAAAATATCCAAATCTATGATCTGCAGCCCACCAACTGTATAAGGCCCAATGCCTATTATGCAACTAGGGAAACTCAGTGACTCACAAAACTAAATCACTGCATTATTAGAGAGGAAAAACATTTAGAAATAAATGGCAACCTATATTTTCAGAGAAAATATAGATGTATATTTTCAGAGAAAATATACATGTATATTTTCAGAGAAAATATACAAAAGGATGGCAGGTCGGCAGGTCGAGACCCAGAAGCACCGCGTAACGGGGTGAGCTCCCGTTCTCGCCCAGCTCCTGCCAACCTAGCAGTTCGAAAGCACATAAAAATGCAAGTAGATAAATAGGTACCACTCCGGTGGGAAGGTAACAGCATTCCATGCGCCTTGGCTTTTAGTCATGCTGGCCCATGACCATGGAAGCATCTATGGACAACACTGGCTCCTTTGGCCGAGAATCGGAGATGAGCGCCATCCCCTAGAGCTGGAAACGACGGGAACGGGAAAACCTTTACCTTTACTAATGTTTATGAAATCATCATGAGAGGAAAACATGTTTTCCCCTTACCTTATATCATAGCTTTCCAAACTGTGTGTCGCAACACACAGTTTAGTGTGTCGCGACACAACCAGGAAGTGGACGTGCACGGCGGCGGCGCAGCAGCACGTGTGGCGGTGTGCATGGCAGCGGTGGCAGCTATGACGGCAGCGGCGCACCATCAGTGCTTCCGCATTTTAGTGGAAAACACGAGGCTGCCGCTGCCGCCATGCACACCACCGCCGCTGCACACCCCCCTGCGCTGCCACCGCTGCCGCAGCCGCCGTTGGTGTGTTGCCAACGGCGGCAGTTTGGAAAGCACTGCCTTATATTCTCAGAGACAATCTGAAGGACTATCTGGTATTATTCACCAGCAAGGTTAGGATTGGAGGCTTAACAACAACAACAAAAACTTCTCAGGAAAATATTTGGAGTGTTAGGTGACAAAATGTAAAATGACTGTTAGCGGGGATTTTTTTTTTTTTGTGATGGTTGTTTTCACTGAAAAATGTTAGGCAAATACTTATATTCAGTCGCTTTTATCAGACACAGCAATTGGATAAATAAGGACATAGATTAACTTCTAGAACTAATTAGACAATTAAAAATCAAGTGGTTATTCAATCTGCATGAAACATACTCAAGAATTCTTTAAGGACTCCCAAGCAGATGGCTAGGGAAATCTAGTAAGTGCTGTTTACTTTGACTTCCAAAAAGCTTTTAACAAAATCCTTTTGCCTAAAACTTCTCAGGAGCAATTTTTTAAAAGTGGAATGATGGGGAAAAGGTAGTAGTGAAAAGATGGTTCTTGCAATAATGAAAAGCAAGCAGTGAGATCCACAAGGATCTCTTCTGGAGTCTGTGCTATTTATTTTATTCATACATGTAAATGTCCTTCCTGAAAGGGAGATGGCCAGGTTTGCAGGTGACATCAAATTACCCAAGAAGTATTGAACCATTCCAAAACAACCTTGAAAGCTGTACTATGATTTTTTTAAATACTGGGTAGAAAGGCAATGAAATATGATGTACTTTCAGGGAAATATAAATATCCAATTTCAAATATATACTGATTAACTCAAAAAGAGAGTCATGGCAGTCAGCTGAAGTACAATTTAGGTTGCAGCAGATGCCACGTTGGTGATTATCATTTATAATAAACACGTCTATATAAAATCTATAGTGCAGTTCTATCTGAAATTCCCTCCTTAAGGTATTTCAAATCTAACTGGATCAATTCGGATTCTCCTATTCTTTTAAAACAACATAGTACTTTGCAGAACAGAAAAAAAAACTAGATCATTGAATAGGATGGAGCACTTTCTGCAGCAAAGTGATCTTTTCCTTTAGAAAAAGTCCAGCTATAGAGGGGTAGGATAGAGAGTTATCAAATTACATGTGCTGGGGGACCAGAACGGACCATTTTTCTCTGTCACCTCTCACGCTATTCCTCAATGTCTCTCAGTGAAATGAAACTGGTTGATAGGCAATCTAGTTTCGGCAAAAGAAGTGGACTCTTCATATTGTGTTCAATTCAGTGACAAAATTTCCTTCATGGCTATTAGGAATGAAGGCCAAATTGGAACCTGCATGGTCAAAATCTGCATTTATGCATTTTTATCACTTGCAATGTTGATAATGATCTCAGAAACAAGATGCATTTTTAGTCCAGTCACTGTTCCTGGCTAACAAACCCTGACATTTGCATCTGCACGTTTCCTCAACTTCTGACTGCTTAACATCCTGCGTTGGCCAATGGTGGACATCCCAAAAGGGCACTCCATCAAGCACTTTGCCCGCACTGACCTCTGTCACCACTCTGCATGTCTTTTAGGGCAAGGGGGGGAAACATACAACCAACACCCCTGTGAAAGGAATCATCCAAGTTATCCTTAGGATCACCTGAAAAGGACTTGAACTGCCTTGAGTTCTGCAGTGAGGGGAAGAAAACCCAGAAGCCAGGATGAGGTGGGACTTCCTACCAGCAAACAGCTATTTGCTCCCTGCAACTCTGCAGCAAATTCTACAAAAGTATATTTGTGATGTTTCTTCCGGGGTACCGGTGGAACTGATTACCTTTTGCAGGTTCCAAAGGGCTAGGGAAGCTGAAGAGCACTGTGGGAACTTAGAGTGGATCAGGACCATCCTTGCATATAGAGAGGGCCAAGGAAGAGAGACATGTGCTTCATTCACAGCATTAAACATCTTCAGAACCACAAGAGAGATTTCTGGAAGAGCGTTATTATTCCTGAGCTTTAGCGCAAAGGTGGTCATGGTCAAACTAGCATGAAGTGAAGTGAAGACTTTTAACAACTTGTTATAATGAGGCTGCTTTTTCCTTGATGACAAACATCTCTGAAACATACCGGAATGAAAAGTAGGGGGGGGGGGGGGGGAGAGAGAGAGAGAGAGAGAGAGAGAGAGAGAGAGAGAGAGAGAGAGATCCTTCCAAGGGTTATATGTAAACTTTGTGATGGAATTTATTTCGCAACAGCAGCATCTCACTCCCTATTTCACCGGATTCACCCTAAGGCAGGCAGCAAAACAAAGTAGTAAGAAAACAAGAGCTCCCAGCTTGTCCAAATATTTCCAGAGCAGCACTTATGCAATCTGCAGAACATTAAGTACTAAGTACTGTGCTCTGTTGATAGGCAAAAGAACAAATTTGAAAGGCGACTCCATTTGCCAACCAGCTATCAACTAATATGTACACAAGATGTTCCTGTGGGTTCCTATTTGAAAGCTGCCTTGGTTGCCTGTTCGTCCCCTGGCTGAAAAGGTTTCATGATAGATTAACTAACCTGAAGGTTAAAAAAAAAAACCAAACAAACAAGCAAATGAGAAATCTACACCAGTTCCCCCCTCCAGCAGAACTTGCCAGAGGAGATCAGTAGACGTCAGAATTGTAGCCTACTGGGAAACCAGATCTTCAAACATGGATTCATCCTTCTGTAAGCTAATCATTCTTGGTAGCAGAATCTCATACCCCAAAACAACAAGAAAATATTCTGCATGTGGTCAAAAAGTGGTGGCAGCATCTGCAGGAAAGTGACACAAGAATGATGCACTCCCATCTGCCAAAGGGTTCAAAACAGTACCGTGTTCTTATTCTCCTGCTTTTCAACTTCACATTCAGTGCTATTACCAGATGATGATGATGATGATAATGATGATGATGATGAGCAGGCAATGGCAAACCACTTTCTGAAAATCTTGCCAAGAAAACAGCAGGGACTAGTCCAGGCAGTCACCAGGTGTCAACACTGGCTTGAAGGCATCTCCCAATCTCTGGTTTAATCTCTAGCATCCCAGATAGCTGTCAAGTTCTGGGCAGCAGAAAATAACACTCTCAGAAAGTCCCCTATAATCTGATTTACTAAAAGGGGAAAGGAATTAGGTTACAGAAATCTCATTAACTGGAGAGTTCTGCATTAGCACCCACAATTTATCTCTAGGTTCATTATGGAAGGGATTTCTAAGCTGTCTTGGTAAAAACTGGTTGATGAACAGAGAAGGTGGTTATACATTTTCCTGATAATGGAGGAATGATCAGATATTCTGAGCTAGAAAAGTTTTGCAAACTGATACCTATTTACTCAGGTTCTGAGATGTCTGTAGGAGTAGAATGAGGAAAGATTCTGGACAGAAACCTAATGCAAATCAGTCTGAGAATCATATTAAATGATGCAACTCCTTTTAACATAGCTTCATTTGTTTCTTTTTTCCCAGAATTCTTCTACAAAGCACAGACATTTCTAGGCAGACAAGTCCCACAGGGAGGGAGGGAGGGAGGGAGGGAGGGAGGGAGGGAGGGAGGGAAGGAAGGAAGGAAGGAAGGAAGGAAGGAAGGAAGGAAGGAAGGAAGGAAGGAAGGAAGGGGTCAAGACAGTCACAAAAATGGAATTGCTCATGTTTTGACTGATTTATCCTGAGATTGTGGCAGCACAGGAACTAGCAGAGGATGGAAAAGAAAGATTTCTTTGGTTCTAGAATTATATAGCACTGTCTACCAAGCACAAAATAAAAAATACAGTTTTCCAAGGTCTTCATTAGCTCCCTAAAGGATTTAATGTTCTCCACCAAGGTCTCAAAGACCAACAGCCCACTTTCCATACCTCCACACTTGCAGATTCTTAAATACAATACATTGAGGAAGAGGAAGAGGAAGAGGAAGAGGAAGAGGAAGAGGAAACCCAGTTCATTTGGACAGGAAACCCCAAAGAAACACGTAAGCTGGTGTCAGAACTTTACAAGGTTGCTTTAGTCTAGCAAATCTTTAACAGCTAGGAATGGTGACAGCAGGTAAACTAAAGATTTTTCTGGTAATTCATTAGATGGGTTATGGGCCTGATAAGCAAGTTATCAACATAACTTACTTGAAACAATCTCCCACCAGGCCTCAGCCAAAGGTGGAGAGAAAACACTCCCTTAGTAACATTGCAGACCAGTTAGGGAAGCAGGGGTGAAGTTCACCACTTTGATAGTGCTATTGGCTCCCATCAGCCATGGTGGGGCTCTTCCTTTCTTTTTCTCCAGGTGGTTATTTTTAATGGGAAGAAGGGGGAGGCCTAATTAACTCTGCCAGCTTCTAATTGATGCAGTTGAGAAAACAGATCCTGGAACCAGTAAATCCTAGTTCATTTTCTGCTGGTCTTATAGAAATATCACCACTCATGAATCCACACAGAAGTTTCTATGGGCAGAATTAGGGTAATCCAAGAGAGACAGGCTCATCTGCCAGCAAAAAGCCCTCTCCACCCCATCTTAACCTCCTCCAGTGAGAAAATCTGGGGATGAGAACAGACCTAAAGTGAGCCTTCCAGATAAAACATCTGTCTCGCTTTCCCTGTGTCATGCTTTGGATCTCTTCTCTTTAAAGATGTTAGAGGGGCGAGGACCTAGTTGTAGACTTTCTGGGGTAGCCTTATTCTCTTGGGACACTCTGCCTACTGAGGTCTGGATGGCCTCCATACATCAGAGTTCAGGAAGATGGTGCAGATATGGTTGTTCCTTCAGGCTTCTGATAAATGCTGCTAGGGCGTGGTGTGTTTTGTTTCAGCTGATTTTCTTCATGATTTATGAGGATTATCATTTTTGATGTGAGCCACCAAGAGTTCATAGAATTGGTCAGGATGCCAAATATGTAAAAAAATATAAAACCAAAATTCCTGTTATCTTGCAAGGCTATTAGGAGAAAACTTACATCTAGGGAAGGTAATGCAAGAATGTCAGAAAGGGATCAAACATGCAACAGCCTGCAAGGAGTGGACATCATTTGAGTGACATCAACCAAGGATGGGATTTTTTTTTGAATGTCTGAATGGGATTAATATTATGCAGTGCTACTTTTATACATGGAAGATATAATATGCAGTAAGAGAGTAATTCTCTTAGTCAGTACATCCAGGAACTGTTCCACGGGTATGTCCTCTTCTAGGTCTCCATGCTAGAATTCCTTTTCAACAGCTACTAATCTCTCCCTTTCAGCTTCCCTTTCCATCATTTATGTAATATTTCCACAGATGTAAGTTCAATTCTTTTACTACTGATAAGACAAATGCACAAGAGGTTTACCTTTATTAACTTCAATCAAATGCTTAATTTAGCATTTTTGTTCAATGACTCTAATTTCTGAACTTGATTCATCTCAATGGAGATTCCCTCTATTTGATTGGTACTTTCTGCTTATTCTGTATCTATTGGAACTAATATACTATAGTAAAACATTCTTTATAAAGAACACTATTACTTAATGTGATTTTATCTGTACTTGGATTCAGTACTAAATTCTTTGGATTTCTCATACCACTGTTTGGAATTTCTCTTGTTGCATTTTTTTTTAGTTTGGAGCATTTTTCTTTTGGAATATACCCTTTTTTCCGTCCAAATACTTGTTACACAGTTTGATTGGGTTTTCCACATTCAAAAGACCATACAGAGTTTTGTTTTTTCCATCAGAACCTAAAGTGTTTAGTAGATTTATGATAGCTATTACTGCCTCACCCTAATACAGTCAGCATAATTCTTGCATCTATGAATGCTCTGCTTTCTTTTGCATTGGAATGTATTCTAAATTCCAAGAGATTTCAAAAAGCATTCAATTCTTCCAGCAAAATCGCCACACTTCTGCTTTTGTTAATAGTGATTTGCACTAAAAAGGAGTACATGTCATGCTTATGTATTCGTGTATATTTTTCAAATCTCTAACCTTTAGTTTCTATTACATACAGTAAGTGAATATAATTCTTGGATAATTATCAATAAAAGCCATTATGTATATTCTACTGGAATGTCTTGATATTCTTACAGATCCATACACACAAGAGATTTCTTAGCACTGTTTTGACTCATATCAGACAATGGTGTATAAATTGGCTTGGCTTTGAGAACTCTCATTTCAAAGCATCAGGACCTCTTCAGATCCTTTGTTAACTGCTGTCTCTATAATTCCAGTATGCTGTCTAGAAGGCTACATCTTACACAATAGTGCCAAGTGCAAATTCATTCATTGTGTCGCTTACTTGGAGAGATCTGTCTTTTCTTTCATTGTACACAATCGCTACACATCTAGAGGGCACATCTTTTTGTGCTCTGGCAATGGCTTCTGAATGGTACATTTGTCACCTTTAAATAGAATCATAAATCCTTTTTCTGTTAAGGATCTCACTTACAAAAGGTCTTTCCCCAAATCTGGAACATGCAAGACCTTAGTATATTTCAAGTGTCTCATTTTCACTGCTGCCTTACAACACTTGTCCAATTCCTTCAGCATTAATAATCTCTCTTTAATCATGTTACATCAGGCTTATCTGTCATACGTCTTGTAGCTACAGAGTCAACTCACAAGCCTTTTGAAACACTTTTCTATCTAACTTTAAACATTCCATGTCATGCTTTAGTCCATCTTTGCCTGTTGTTATAGCCTTTTCTCTATGAACCCAAGAATTTCTTTGGAATTGCTCCACTTTCCATGTCCGTCCTTCTTTTACCTGATACTCATCCTAATTTCTTGCCTATACAACATATCTGCAAACTCTAATGCTGCTTTCTTCATGTTGATCATTGTTTCCTCTCATAATTTCCCTTCTGCTTTGGAACACATACAAAAGCTTTCCTTGAGGAAATGTTAATGGTGGCCCACCATTTGTAAGAGAGGTATATGGTTCAGGCTCTCATATCTATCATATCTATCATATCTATCCTTGTCTCTGCTCAGGAGTTAAGGAGGGTTTGGCTTGTTTAGTCATTTGGAGAGGCAGTGTAGCTAGAGTGGCTCAAGTTCACCTTTAGCCATGGAAATTCACTGAGTGACTTTGGGCCAGTCATTCTCCCACAGCCAACCCTACCTTGATGAGATTGCTGTAAGAATAAAGGGAAGGGAGATCCCCTCGTATCACACTACTCTATCTTGCGCTTTCATGCGCTTTCTGTAAAGTTTCCTTCTCTTATGGTATATCTAAGTTACTTCTTTTATCCAAGTGTTCAGGATTTTCTAAGAAGTCCCAGAAATCATCCTTTGTAAAGAGCATTTCCACTTAAACTTCCACAGTTGGAATAAGTTTAATCATTCACTTGAGTTGTTAATTTTCCAAAACAAAAGATTCAGTTCTGCATTTCTGGTCATTTCTTTAGGCTGTTGCATAACAGTATTTTTATAGGATGAAGAAATATGGGGTCTCTCAACTTTTTATTTTAACGGTTACTTGGGCAGGGACACATGAGAAGACTGTAACCCAAAAGCTTACTGATAGACAAACAACAACAAAACTCCAGACCAACAATTACTGATTCCATTCTCTGAACATGATAACAACTCGGCCATCAACTCATCCATATTGCATATTTATAACAGAGAATTGCTCTCAATTATTGCATATTAATGGACAGATTTTGCTATTATCTGCTGTCCCTCATATATTTTGGCAGATAGCTACTTATTAGAATATTACATTAGGACTTTGTGAAACAATGAAGGAGCACTTTGCTTTGACAAAGGTTTGGATGAAACAAAACTTTGATGCTGCTTTGGAAAATGATCCCCTCGCTTCTAAAACTGAATTGAAGCAACATGATAACTTTGCTTCCATCTGTTTCACAACCCACCATGGATTCTCTCACTGACCTTGTGCAGTGAAAGAAGGTTGAAAGGAGCCTTCTCCTGCAATGCAGTTTGAGGAATCTCCCAAACTGGATAGTGGGCAGACTTCCCTAGCAGTAACAGAACTGGAATCCATCAGTCCAAGGAACAAGCTCTCTGAAACCAGATTAGTAAGAATTACTAGGAAAAAGGTTAAAGTAACAACAGAAGAATTCCAGCAACTATTGGAATTCTCAGAGAAGAAACCTACATATAGGTTATTCAAGGTAGTTAAACTATCTTCCTTGCAATATGTCTATGAAGGTTCTCAGTCATCCAGGTGGAATTGTCTGTAGCTTGAATCATGTCAACTGGATTTCTATTTTCTCAGTGGAAACGTTTCGCTCCTTATCCAAGGAGCTTCTTCAGTCTGAGCAAAGTTAGTAAGGGAATCCTAAATATGTTTCTAGGTAGCTGTGTGACCTTACACCTGGGGCTAGGTCATGGTTATATTAAGATGTTATTTTAAGTCCTTTTATCATCTAAAGGAGGATCGTTAAGATCACCATGCTGCTGTTGAGCTTGTGAAATGGTCTTAATCTTCCTAGGCACAGAAGACAAAGCAGGGAGGAAGATGGGGGAAAGATTGTGCCTGAGGCCCCCACCTCTATTCAAGGAAGGATTTCCCAAGTTGGCATAAATGGATTCCTTGACCCCTCTCTCAAACCACCTATCTTCTCTGTCTTCTCTGTCCCTCTCTGAGAGAGGGGTCAAGGAATCCATTTATGCCAACTTGGAAAATCCTTCCTTGAATAGAGGTGGGGGCCTCAGGCACAATCTTTCCCCCATCTTCCTCCCTGCTTTGTCTTCTGTGCCTAGGAAGATTAAGACCATTTCACAAGCTCAACAGCAGCATGGTGATCTTAACGATCCTCCTTTAGATTATAAAAGGACTTAAAATAACATCTCAACATAACCATGACCTAGCCCCAGGTGTAAGGTCACACAGCTACCTAGAAACATATTTAGGATTCCCTTACTAACTTTGCTCAGACTGAAGAAGCTCCTTGGATAAGGAGCGAAACGTTTCCAGTGAGAAAATAGAAATCCAGTTGACATGATTCAAGCTACAGATCTTCCTTGCAATCTTTCAATATAAGATGGAGGAGGCTTGTCTCTATTGAGAAAGTAGGACAGCCTACACTTGAGGACTGTTTTAGAAACAGCTATTACCTTCTTATAACTGTGAAAATCAGCTCTCATCCTGCACCACTAGAGGTGGCTAGTCCAAAGTCACCTTGGGACTCCTAGACCTTTGGCCAGTAGGTCTGAGGAGAAACCAGCCAGAATACTACCTTGTTTCCAAAACGTCTGGCCAGCATCTCTCAGAGCAGGCAATGGCCGTGCTTTGCCCCCTTCTACATTATGTGCAGGTTTAGTGGCTTTGGGAAGTGCCATGGGATTGCCGACAATGAGCACATGTTGATTATGGCTACCCTAGAGGCCCCTCTAGCATGTGGAAGGGCCAAACCAGGAGCATATTATGGGCAACTATGAAACTGCCCTCCCTGGAAACACACTGGCCGGTACTGGCAGGTCAGGAGCCTTCAAACACAGCATTGGCCTGAAGCAGTTCGAGGGACCTGAACCACTTTGTCAAGGCGAAATTCCTTGGCAAAATGTATCGTTCTCCTCCATGTGTAAATTGTGTCACTGAAATTCTTTATATATTCCTTTTCTCTTTATTATATTACTTTTCTTTTTCTTCCTCCTTTATCTTTTTTTCCTTGCAGTTTTTACTCCTTTCTATTCTCTGTTCTTTCTTTAAGTTTAGTTTGTATTAGATTTTACTGTTATAATCAAAATTCTTAATAAAAATTACACACAGAGAGACACACACACACACACAAACATTCCATGCAGTTTAATTCAGCTCAGGGCCATCATTTCTCTTCCCCTGTCCCTCACTCACCCTCGCCATCTGCACACAAAATAAATAATGCAAATTGATGTTTTATGTATATAGTTACTTTGAAAATTAGGTCTTAAAATGGATTATGCACATATCTGGTGGACTGTTTGGCAAGAGATGTAAGAGTTACTTCCTGTCAGGAGAGGAATAGAAATAGAAGTTAAGACTAAGCAGCAAATAGAGAAAACGGAATACTAGCCACAGGAGAATGTTAATGAATTAGGCAGGTCCATATCATTTCTAAGCTCGATCACAGGATTCCCCACTTGATCTCTCACACCTAAACCTTGACTATACATGGTCTGTGACTACAAAAAGCAAGCTTACATTATCTAGACATTTCTTCATGTAATTGACATGGTTTGATCTGAAAAAGCCGAATAGCTTTAGATCTGGTTAATGCTTGGATGGATCTCCAAAGAAGGCAATAAGTCAGCTGAATATGGTTGCCAAGAAAAGAAGATAAGACATATCCATGAAGTTATACTTGACTTAACGAGGACTTTACCTACCTGGGCAGATGTTAGAATGAACACATGGAGAGTCCTTTGGATAATGCCATCACAAAGAGACCCTGGTCCAGAATGGCATGTGTTCCACCAAACAATTATGGGATCTATGCAATTAATCAAACGAACATTTAGAGTTCAGAAGGACTGAGTGTGGAATCTTATCTCACCTACTCCATGTGTTCACAAGTACTTATCTTCTTCATATACACTGAAGGGTGGAATGCTGAAATCCTAGGATTACAAACATTACAAGAAGGTGCAAATATACTATTGTTTAGACTGGTGATCAAGCTCATTATTTTGGTCAGCAACTTGATTAATGTAAGACTTAAACTCAAGTGAATATTAAAGAACTGGCCTTCCTTTGTATTAATTATATATGCAAAGGACATACTACAAATATGGCACCTACAAGCTTTATCTAATTTATAATCCACAAACAGGGGATTGGTGCAACTGCATATAATAGAACACTTAGAAATTATGATAATGGCAGCAATTTTCTCTTTTTAACTGTTTGCAGTTCAGATCTTGAGTTTTTCATAAAGGACTTACTCCTAAAAATCTCATTCTTTGACACAGTCAAGAGTTAGCATTTTTCTTTAAGGATTTATGAATAGTTTCTTTTTACATCATTTTTCCACTACCTTATATAAAACAAGAGTTTTAATTAAGCTAGAAATTAGGTAATTTGTAAGCAAGGCACCCTTACCCAATCCAAAGTGTGCCAAACAGATGTGAACTGGACTCTTCTCATTCCTGTTCATACTGAACTATATAGTTCAGTATTTAAAACTGATATGCCTTCACTTATAATGTTCACTCTAAACAACTTCCAATTTAAGAACAACACCTTTCATCTTCTTGTAATTTGTTCACTGGGTTAAATTGCTTTCCAATAGATTGTAACAACCACAATGAAATGCTGCTTACAATATGTGCAGTACAGGCACACTTGTGCAAAGGATATAGGCTTTTACATGTCCCCTCATTTAAAGCAACTTTCCTTTCCTTGATCTTGACCTTTGATGAACTTCATACATCAATCCAAACACAGTATAGCCAAACCTCTTCACAAATTCCAAATTTTTGGAATATAATATAATTTAATATCACATTAACATCCTTTAAACCTCCTTCTCAATACTAGGTTCACTATAGAAATAATATGGATTATTGAGAAAAATGTGATTACACATTACATAATCCTGGTGTGTACCAATCTCTAAAAATTATCAGCTATCAGTCTTTGTTGAGAGTTAACATTGGACAATATGATTCTATGTGGTCTATGTTTAAAGAAATGAATTATAATGATGTGTATGTATTTGTTCTTTTTTGTTCTTTTAGTTTGTATTATTTAATTTTTCCAAGAACATGGGGTTTGTTCTTTCATAGCTTACAAGAAAATATACAAGTTTTGTTCATAATTGTTCTTATCTGCATGGTTTTAAAAAAGACTCAAAAAATAGAAAAAAGGGCATCACATATCAGAGTAAAGAACATTTTTCAGTGCAAGATACTGGGGACATTCTCTTCTCTCCTCCACATATTTGACCTCTTGCTTTCTGTTTCTCTTTCCTACTGCAAGTCAACCCAACAGAATTTCTCTCCTTCCACAGCCAGATTTTCCCTTCAGTTGAGGGCCAATTGTGCTTTTTTCGGTTCATCTCTCTTCTGTAAAAAGGTTGCCCCCGCACATTTGTGCAGTCTTGTCCGACTCTAGGGGCTGGTGCTCATCTCCGTTTGTTAGCCGAAGAGCCAGCGTTGTCCGAAGATGCTTCCACGGTCATGTGGCCAGCATGACGTGCGCAGAACGCTGTTACCATCCCACGGAAGTGGTACCTATTTATCTACTTGCATTTGCATGCTTTCGAATTGCTAGGTTTGCAAGAGCTGGGGCGAGTGTGGGAGCTCTCTCTGTCATGCAGGGCTAGGGATTTGAACCTCCGAACTTGCGATCTCATCTCTGTTCTGTACATCAAAGCAAATTCAGAGAAGGCTATGCAAGCATTGGGATCACACTTTTCCTTGGCTTGCAACATCCAGAAAGTTCATGACAGGTTAGATCCAGAGTCCACTGGAGTTGGGCAGCCAATAAATTTAAATAAAATAAAATATAAAATAATAAAATAAATAATAAAATATAAAATAAAATAAAATAAAATAAAAAATAATAAAATAAAATAAAATAATAAAATAAAATAAAATAAAATAAAATAAAATAAAATAAAATAAAATAAAATAAAATAAAATAAAATAAAATAAAATAATAAAATAAAATAAATAGAATAGAATAGAATAATATAAATAAATAAAATTTTAAAAAATAAAATAAAATAAAATAATAAAATAAAATAATAAAAATCCACAAGTTCCTCCTCCAAACTGAATGGAGCTGACATACAAATAAGGACCGACACCCTAAAAATAGAACAGCCAAGAAAGAAAGTAGTTCTGCACTGATTTAACAGGTAACAAAAACTGGTATGTTGGCTATTTCGCACTTGTGTGGAAACCAAGCACTTCCCCTGTGGATTGCTGTCAATCCATAATATTTCTGTAGTTGTATAATGCCAATTTCCCCGTTTTATCAAAGCAACTTTCCATTTTTTTCTTAACTTACAAAGATATTTGCTCCTTCTATCCTTGAGCAAGTTAACAGGCGCCATTATCACTGGCAAAGAGAACAAAGCTAACAGTAACAACCATTCCTTGCTAGGTAATTATTACAGAAGAAAAAAATTCAAATGAGCCCTAATCCATCTCTCACAATGGCAAAGGTCTTGGAATTCTATTAAAGCTTTTTGCAACACTCTGCTAAATTAGAAGACCACCCTGAAGAAGGCATCAAACTGCTCATTCAAATAAATCCCCCACTTCAATGCAGTCCTTTGAGAAAAAATACCAAGTACCTGTTCAGACACTGCTATGATCCAAGGATTTCATTCAGGGTGAATTAACAACAAGCAAGCATGCCAGAAATGACGTGCCAACAGAGGACAGGGCCACAGCTTCAACTAGACGGCACCATTACCCTCTGGGCATTTGGGACTACTTTATGGAGGGAATGCAGTCTTTTTCTCAAAGCCCTGCTCATGTACCCTTCACAACATCCTTCCATTAATGGTAATTGAGAATGCTAAAATCCCCATATGAAAGTTGGGGGCACTGCTTCCAAAAAGGTGGCAGCGTTCAGATGGGTTGGCTTTTCCCTTCAAAGGAGCAATTCCCTTCTCCAGCAAATCTCCCCATCCCATAGCAATCGGATTTTACACATTCTGCTTTGCCTCCAGTTTGAAAGCTTCACTGCTCTTTAGGGCAGGGAATAAATCATTTCAAAGCTGTTATAGATCGGGAGATAACCCTGCTTGGAGAAAGAGGGCAGGGTCCAGATTAAAAGGTGGTTGATGTCAATGGGGAAATCCTGGGAGATTCCCCATTCCTCGCCCAAGATGGATTCAGGAGATTACAATATTATTATTATCATTATCATTTTTATTAAATTTATATACCACCCATCTCACTCTCAAGGAAACACACCCAGATGGGAGCGAAGTCAGGACTTTCAGCTGTAATTCAAGGGGTTTGAAAAAAGTGGGGCACTAACCATTCAGAAAGTACAGCCAGTGGCATAAACGCACCCCATCGTTGGTGGCTCATAAGTAATGGAACGAATGGCTGACAAGCAGCTGCATGGCCAGGTGTGGCCTGTTTCCTGGGTACCCCATGACCAATCAAGCAGATAAAAGGCCTGGAGGTGGTTCTGAGTGTTACATGTGCATTTGGTAGCTGTTCACTGGAACTCCCAACATGAGGTCCAAAGAGGTGTCCATGCGACTGAAGGAGGCCATCATTAGGCTGAGGAAACAAAATAAACCCATCAGAGAGATAGCAAAAACATTGGGAGTGGCCAATACAACAGTCTGGAACATCCTGAAAAAGAAGGAATTAACTGGCAAGCTCAGCAACAGCAAAAGCCCTGGAAGACCACGGAAGACAACTAAAGTGGATGACCACAGAATTCTGCTCATGGTGAAGAGGAACCCTTTCGCTACATCTAGCCAGGTCAAGAACACTCTTGAGGAGGTAGGCATGTCATTGTCAACATCTACAGTCAAGAGACGGCCTTATGAATGTCAATACAGAGGCTTCACAACAAGGTGCGAACCACGGGTAACGCTCAAGAACAGAAAGGCCAGATTAGACTTTGCCAGCAAACACCTTAAAAACCCTGCCCAGTTCTGGAATAAGATTCTTTGGACTGATGAAACCAAGATTAACTTGCACGAGAATGATGGGAAGAGAAAAGTATGGAGAAGGAAAGGAACAGCTCTTGATCCAAAGCATACCACATCATCTGTCAAACATGGTGGAGGCAGTGTTATGGCGTGGGCATGTATGGCTGCCAATGGAACTGGGTCACTGTTGTTTATTGATGAACTGACTGCTGATAAAAGCAGCAGGATGAATTCTGAAGTGTATAGTGCTATACTTTCTGCTCAGATTCAGCCAAATGCTGCCAAACTGATAGGATGCCGCTTCATATTGCAGATGGATAATGACCCAAAACATACAGCAAAAGCTACCCAAGAGTTTCTCAAGGCAAAGAAGCGGGATGTTCTTCAATGGCCAAGTCAGTCACCTGATCTCAACCCAATAGAGCATGCTTTTCACTTACTGAAGACAATACTAAAGGCAGAAAGACCCACAAACAAGCAGCAGCTGAAGGCAGCTGCAGTAAAGGCCTGCCAAAGCATCTTGAGGGAGAAAACTCAGCATTTGGTCACGTCCATGGGTTCCAGACTTCAGGCAGTCATTGACTGCAAAGGATTTTCATCCAGGTATTAAAGGTGATCCTTATGTTTGTAATGATGTTGGCTTGTTCCATTACTTATGAGCCACCAACGATGGGTGTGTGTGTATGCCACTGGCTGTACTTCCTGAATGGTTAGTGCCCCACTTTTGTCAAACCCCTTGAATTACAGCTGAAAGTCCTGACTTCGCTCCCATCTGGGTGTGTTTCCTTTCAACTTCAAGGTGGTGGTGTACAGAGGCAAACCGCCAAAGCAGTTATCCTTGTTCCAATATTTCTGGTCCTGACTGTATATTCATTTTCAGCACTTTATCACGACCACAAGTAAGTTCTTATACCAGACCTACTACCAAAACAAGTTTTCAGAACAACTTCAACATACTGGTTTTCCCATAAAGCCAATTCACACATTCACCTTCTGTTGGTCAATTACTATATAGCAATGAAGTAGAGACAGCTAACACTGAAGCACAGGACCACAGACACAACAGTTTTACAAATGGGAAGTATGGCAGAATGGAAGATAAATGGAAGTTCATTAAGAATATCTTTCCTTCAAGCCAACTCTTATATGCTTGGACTCTTTAGGGACCCTGTTTCCTCTCTAATTCTGAAATCTGTAATTTAATAGTGACATATGGCTTGGTACTTGGAGTGAAGGACACCCTTGTTTCATGTACCTTGCATCTCATTACTAATTATGTCTATTGGATCCATTTCTGCAATTCACAAGCATGTATTACCTTCATCCCTACAGAGTTTCAAAGGACCTTGCACGCCAAGGGACTCTTATGAACAAATTAATAGTTAAGAGCCATGCATTTAAAAGCCTAGTTTTAAATCAAGTCATAAGTAAATGTTAGATGTCTCTATCCAGACAGGTATTAAAGCATGACAATTCAGTAATATCTCAGCATTATATTTCAAAGAATATAATTTGCCTTTTGTTAAGGGGGTACAAGCACATATTTGCTTACTCTCAGCAATGTAGGGTTCCTCCCTCCAGGCAAGGACAAAGCTAACCAGTTACATTCACAGCAAATCATTCATATCACAAAAGGCTCAGGGAATACAACAACTCTACAGAGATTCTCTATGGTGCCAAGCTAAATGCTACAATGGATGTGGGGAGGACCTCTTGATGGGAACTGGTTCAGTGTGAACTAGTCCATTATTTAAGCAGATCTCTCACATCCCTTCATGGTGGACCTCCCTACAATCTCTGCGTACCCCACAAACTACTCCAGTGCTTCAGTGCACTACAAAATACCAAAGAGCTAAAGGATTGGCAAAAGACAATTCCCATTTCACAGGGTTTATACTATTAATTCAGATCTGGCACCAAATATGACCAGTATTTGTGTAAGAGTCATCAGTAAGAGTGACCAGTATGAAAGAAGTTTACTGAGATGTTTTGGTCATACAGAGAGAGTGAATGAGAACAGAACTGCAAACAACCTATGAAAGAAGAGTGGATGGGTTGAGAAGGAGAGGAGGACTGAGGAAGTCATGTCTGGATGGAGACATTTCAAAAGAGAGAGGTGATAAGTTTAAAGAACAAAGGCAATGTGAAGTGATATCTAGACATAGTGGAAGAAGGCATTGTTTGAAGGACAGAAATGTATAGAGAGAAGTATAAGCCCCTTCACTCCTGACCTTCCGGAGGAACCTGAAAACTTGGTTCTGCCGCCTTGCTTGGGGCCAAGGAAGAAATAGTCACTCTTGGGGATGGCTAATACCTTAGAGAGCCCCTCTCCTACATCGGATTGAGTTAGATCTTTTTACTATCCTTGCCTCTTGGATTTTAATCTTGTTTTACGATTTGGTATTTTATATTGTATGTATATTTTAGGTTTCTTGTTTCAATATCTTATTGTAAACCGCCCAGAGTCCCTCCAGAGGAGGGAGATGGGCGGTGATAGAAGTTTGATTAATAAATAAATAATAAATAAGGTTAGTGTAAACTAAATTTAGTTGTATTTCCTTTTAGCTGTCCCTACGTCCTTGCTTGTTGGTTGGTTGGCTTGTTCTTTCTTATTCCCTTTCTGTGTTTTGCACAATGCTGCTACCCCCAAAAGAGAACTGTGTGATGAGTATGGATTTATGCATGTAATTTAACACCCGGCCAGTCTTAAGCCAAAAGCAGCACACTAGCTGTCTACTCAAGAAAAGAGAAAGAGAAGATGATCAAGCTCCTGGCAAATCATACATGGTGTACGCTGGTGTTGCTAGGACCCAAGTCATGCACGCTTGTATTGATTAATAAATTAAGTTAGCTGGGCATGGTTGCTGGGATATGGACTGAGCTGAAATAGTGGGGTGACCTAGATGCTTTTCTTCCCACTCTCTGAGGTATTTAGAGTTTCCAACATGCTAAGGAATCCAATCAGAATTGTGAAAGTCAAAGAGCTCTTCCCGTATGAATTAACCAGGGAAACACCTGGCAAAAGGTCTAGAGTGGAAGCATTTTTAGAGACAGGAGTCTCCTCCTACTGGATAGAGAAGGGGGGAGGAAACCACCTGTATTAAGAGCCTTATTACCCCAGGGACTTTTGATGGGCTAGAATGGGTTTAGTTCTTTTGAACTGATTTACAACTGGGGGGGAGGGGGGAGGTTGCTCCCATAGAAGTCAAAAGAGTAGTGTCTGTAGTGTGTGATATTCAGAAAATGTTCAACTACTTCTGCTGGTCAGCCTAGTTAAAACAATAATTTAATGGACTACTGAGAGTGGTGGTGAGGGAAATACGTTAAATGTGAATTAAATGGACAATCCAAACTTAGATGATTTAGCTAAATGTATATCCTTCACATAATTACACAAATGTTATGTCAATTGTCCAGACCAATTTGCCAAATGGACTTCTCCATTATTGGGGGGGGGGCATCATCAAGAGTCATATTTGACTGTTGTATCCAAAGTTCACTGAGCGGGGGCTGTCTCTACAATGGAGGTATTCCTGTAGTTGGATGGGTTTCCTCCAGAGAATCCCAGGCCTCTAGGCTAGATTGGGAAGTCAAAAAAAAAAAGGAAATAAAGTCATCCCAGAAGAAGTAGCCAAGAAAACTACATGGACATATCCAAGAAATCACCAACAGTTGAGCTCAACTTGAAGACAACTGACATTTCTTAGCAACTGCTCAACCCAGACCACCAAATACAGCCAGCTAAGGCTAGACCACTGCATTGCTTCCAAGCTTCCCCTACCACTGACTTATTAAAGAGCTTAGAGGCAGATTTGTGCAAGCTCATAAGTCAATTCCATAGAGGCAGGCAATGCATCACAGTAATCTACTTATTTCATGGATACTTTGCTTTTAGGTATGGTTTGGCTTAAGAGAAAAGCATTCCTATATGCTGGGACAACCTGAAACAGCATGAATTTTGAGAACAAATGTTGGCAACTTTTTTCTTTAATGCAAATGGTGTATCATCACAAATAAGGTCCAATTATTGCCCAAACTTGCAGTGCAGAGGGCAACTTGCTACTCAATCCAAACCACAAATGCCACCGACAAAATTGCCCACATTTTGCTTACTGCTTATAATGTAGCTCCACTTCATTAAAATCTGCTTATAATTTTATGCACTCTTGTTTGATTCATTAACCCCTGGATAAAATGAATGAGCTCTTGATTTAGGGATGCTGTTAATGGGATGCTGGTGAGCTATGGATCACATGCTTCCAATCATCCTTTTTTATTATCAGTCTTCTGGCACCTTACCTTTTCTGAGCTAAGTTCTGCCCCTCCCTTCTCCCAAACAAAGCTACAACAGCAAATGCTAGAGAATAATCATCATCATCATCATTGGCGATCACTCGTAGCCGAGTAAGATTGTCTTCCAAAGGTAAAATTTTAACGGTGAGTCCGTAAGTGGCTATAAAGGCCAATTCTGGATCCGCACAACCTCCCACAATGAGGGCATAGGTTTCCGGGTGGGAGACGGTCATGATGAGGGTTTGCCTGACGTGCCTTCCTTTTAGCTCTCTTCTCCTTTTCGCCCTGTACTCGTGCTTCTTCAAAGTCCATAGCGCCATTAATAAAGGCTGTCCTCCAATTGAAACGCTCATGGGTTAGGGCTTCCCAGTTCTCAATGCTGATATTACATTTTTTTAAATTAGCTTTGAGAGTATCTTTGAATCTCTTTTGCTGTCCACCAATATTCCGTTTTCCATTCTTAAGTTGGGAGTAAAGTAGCTGCTTTGGAAGACGATGGTCAGGCATTCGTACAACATGACCGGTCCAGCGAAGTTGATGTTGGATGATCATTGTTTCAATGCTGGTGGTTTTCGCTTCTTCTAATACGCTAACATTAGTCCGCCTATCTTCCCAAGTAATTTGCAGAATTTTTCGGAGGCAGCGTTGATGGAATCTTTCAAGAAGTTGGAGGTGGCGTTTGTAGAGGGTCCATGTTTCACAGGCGTACAGAAGGGTTGGTAGTACAATGGCTTTGTAAACAAGCATTTTGGTCTCCCTGCGAATGTCCCGATCCTCAAACACTCTACGCTTCATTCGGGAGAAAGCTACACTCGCAGAGCTCAGGCGATGCTGAATTTCAGCGTCGATGTCGGCTTTTGTTGATAGATGGCTGCCGAGATAAGAAAAGTGGTCGACATTTTCTAGTGACACACCTTTAAGCTGGATTGATGGCGCTGCAGAGGGATTGGTTCGAACTTGCTGGTAAAGCACTTTGGTTTTTTTAATGTTAATCGAGAGGCCGAGTTTTTCATATGCTTCTGCAAAGATGTTTAGGATAGTTTGAAGATCTTCCTCGGAGTGTGCACAGACTACGTTATCATCAGCATATTGAAGTTCTATAACAGAAGTTGCAGTTACCTTATTTTTTGCTTTCAGCCTACTAAGATTAAAAAGCTTTCCATCTGTTCGATATATAATTTCTACACCTGTAGGAAGTTTCTCTTCAACAAGGTGCATAATCATAGCGATGAAGATAGCGAATAAGGTTGGAGCAATAACACATCCCTGTTTAACGCCAGATTCCACTTTAAATGGATCGCTTTGAGAGCCATTGTTATTCAGGATTGTTGCCATCATGTCGTCATGGAGTAACCGCAAGATGTTCACAAATTTATCAGGGCATCCGATTTTCAGAAGGATGGTCCAGAGAGCAGTACGATTTACAGTATCAAAAGCTTTAGTCAGATCAATAAACGCCATGTACAGAGGGCGGTTTTGCTCCTTGCATTTTTCTTGAAGCTGTCGTGCAGTGAAGATCATATCCACTGTTCCTCTGGAAGGGCGGAAGCCATTTTGCGTTTCAGGGAGGATGTCTTCTGATACAGATAGGAGACGGTTTGCGATGATCTTTGCCAGGATTTTGCCTGCTGTGGCTAGAAGGGAGATGCCTCGGTAGTTTCCACAGTCTGTTCTATCACCCTTTTTAAAGAGAGTGATAATTATGGCATCCCTAAAGTCTGCTGGAATCTCCTCCCTCATCCAGATTTTTTCGATGAGCTTATGAAGTTGTTGTGTAAGTTCAGGCCCGCCTTCTTTAAAGACTTCAGCAGGAATCCCATCAGGTCCACTAGCTTTGTTATTTTTCATTTGTTTAGTGGCTTTACTGACTTCCTCCAAACTAGGGGGTACTGCAAGCTCATTTCTTATTTGTTTTTGCGGGATTTGCAAGAAGACTTCGTCAGCCACAGTAGAGTGACGATTAAGGAGATTGCAGTAATGCTCTTTCCAGCGCAGTGCAATAGACTCTTTGTCCTTTAGAAGTTTAGCACCATCTACTGAGCGTAAGGGATTTGTACCATGGTTTGTTGGTCCATAGATGGCCTTTATGGCATTAAAAAAGCCCCGTGCATCATGAGCATCTGCAAAATGTTGGGTTTCTTGGGCTTTTTTTATCCACCATATGTTCTTAAGTTCTCTAGTTCTTCTTTGGACTTCTGCCTTTGCACTGGCGTAGATTTTTTTCTTAACGGCACAGTTAATATCTTTTTGCCATATCTGGAAGGCTTTCCTTTTCTTGTCAATAATATGTTCAATCTCACTATCGTTCTCATCAAACCAGTCCTGATGTCTCTTAGTCTGGTATCCGATAGTTTGTTCACAGGCTGAAATGATAGAAGTCTTCAATTTAATCCAGTGTTCCTCAACATTTTCAGGAAGTTCCATAGGCAGATGTTCCTTGAGAGTTGATTGAAAGCAAGCTCGTTTAATAGGATCTTGAAGGGCCAGTGTATTCAGTGTAACCCCTGGATAAAATGAATGAGCTCTTGATTTAGGGATGCTGTTAATGGGATGCTGGTGAGCTATGGATCACATGCTTCCAATCATCCTTTTTTATTATCAGTCTTCTGGCACCTTACCTTTTCTGAGCTAAGTTCTGCCCCTCCCTTCTCCCAAACAAAGCTACAACAGCAAATGCTAGAGAATAATATGGCAAGGTCAAGGAGATGTCATAAACACAGCTAAGCTACCAATGCACTAACCCTTTACCATCAAAGGTCTGGAACCATCAGTCAGAACAGATCAAATGCAAGTTTAGGCAGTGGGGCAGAGAAGGAAGAAAGGCTGAATATGCACACTAGGCCAATTTCTATTACTATAAGTCCTGGAGACTTGGGCTATGCATAGAATTCCAAAGAGGTATTTCACAACGAAAGCCCACTCTTCAAAGCATGAATGCGGCTGTGGTTTTGCAAAAGCCCACCCAGCTGCTTTGAGAGCAGTCCACAGTTCTGTGCATGTGGGCCCACCCATGACACTTCTTCTGGGACCACCAGGGATTTAAAGCATGGGGAAATAGTTGGGGTCTACTTTACAACTTGAGGAGAGGTGTTTCATTTGTATTTCTGCATGCCAAGGAAACTCTTCTTTGGACCGCCCTTTTGGAGATCCTAGAGCCAAACAAGACCCTTGAGTTTGAATAACCTTTTCTCTTGGGGCCCGACTAGCCCCAAGATGCATATGGAAATGGCAGCTATAGCAAAGAGATGCCTTAGCATCTTCCACTGGGAATTGTCAAGGGTCCGAGTCCCTCTATTCCCTTCATATATGTTGGCATCTACAGAAGGTTTGGCTTAGGTGAGCAACTTGCAAGGGCAACAGGCTGCAGCTGGATGACTTCAGGTCATGTCATCCAATGGGTGGTGGCATCACAGGAAAGGGTGGGTGCTTCTTTTGGATTTATGGAAGGAAATGGGAGTAATAGGCCTCTGGGAAGCTAAATACGCCTATCTCCATGCATTAAAATCTTCCCTACCACAGTTGACAAGAAGGGCAAAACAACCAAATTTAAGAGAGGATCTGGAGAGGGATGTCTCCCACAGGCCTCCCATTTTCATTCCCCCCCCCTTTTTTTTTCTTTTAAGAAAAATAAACATGTTGCTGCAAATTGGTTGTTTCATTGCCACATTTCAGAACTGCATCTCAGGGTCCTGGGGGCTGTGGTGGGCTTCATGGGATTTTTTCAAAATTTCAGATGCATCCACAGGCTGTGGAGGACATTGAGGACTTTCTATTCAAGGCTAAGATCCATCACACAAACATAGAGACAAAAAAATTACAGACTTGATTACCACAGGGTAACCTACCCTTACTTGTGATATTTTATGGGTCATGAGATAGGAACAGAACAAACAAAACCACGCTTCCTATACATGAAGAGAAAACGGAAGTCTCTCCTTTCTTCCATGGAAAGAAGAAAGCCGATATACTCCCAGGAACCCAAATAAAGATAAAACAATGCAGTTAAAAAGGAAGAATCTATGAAAACATCAGTACTATAAATACAGAAGTCTTGGATGCAGTATTACGTTGCTGGCCTCTTGTAATTAAATATTCTAGTATATCAGTGATAGAATCAAGAAACTATTTTTTTTTCTGTTGCATTTCCTTAGAAGTTATTTGCTCACGAGTTGATCAGGGATGACTGAGGATAGGAAATGGACTTTTATAATTTTTCTGTTCTATCAGTCTTGTTCATTTGTTCTTTTAAGCATGCAAGTGAAGTGTGTAAACTTCCCAGCATGAGTACAAACCTGAAAAATGGAGTATGCAAAATATCACTCCAGGTTCCATCCAAACTGCCTATTTCCTTCTTACGGTATGTAGGAAAATTAAACTGAGCCTTCCATAGATGATATTAAAAAAGAAAAAGAAAAGAAGCCCAGATATTTATTTTCTATAATTTTATTGTCCCTCAATATGAATTTGAAATTGCCATTGTCTGAAGCACTGGAAATTTATACAGCATGGCCAGAAGGTGTATTAACGTTATCCAATAAATAAAACAAGCTATATAGTTTTAAAGAATTAGATTAAGAATAACTGCTTGGCAGCACATGTGCTTTGCAACACATACCTTATTAAAATATCATGAAATCATAAAATGATATTTTAATTTGCTTTTGACACATTTCTATTGTACTACATATGTTGCAACAATTTTTGTTAATCCTTAGCACAGTCTTGCAAACAAGGCCTGTAGGAATCATCAAAGAACTATGCTTGGGAACACTGATCCCCAAGTCCCAATACCTACAACAGGAGTAAATCACTAACTTCTTCTCTAGTTCTTAAATTACAAGGATGAGAGACCCCAAGCATTCCCAGGGTTGATTATTCAGACTCAACCAAGAAGTTCCCCAATGAAACACTGCACACAAAAAACTTTGGTCTCCCCTTATATGTTGGGGGGGGGGGGGTATTTTACTTATTAACAACTATTCACAGTAGAAAAGTGCTCTTTACCTATGTGTCTAACTAATACAATTCTGGTTCCTACTAAACTGACCTATATTCCTAGCCAACATAGACTATTTAACTGTACCTATTCTTATCTAAGACATGTAAGAGACTAACTACGCTATCACTATTCCTATATAACTATAACTAACACTATTAGATACTACTACCTCTGTTACTCCAACTAGCATGAGGTTCCTTTAAGAGGACAGCTTTCTCACTTGCCCCTCTTCAGACATTGGCTTTTGCTTATCTGTTTCCTCAGACTTTCCAGTCTCTTTGGAAAAACAAACTTCTCTTGGTTGCTGCTTGTCTCTGCTCTGGCTGCCAGCTGCAAACTCCAACAATACACCAGCTCTTTTCGCATATTCTGTTCTCTCCCTCGCCTCCTCCTTGCTCTCTCCTTTCTCCTCTTCTCAGCAGCTGTTCTTAACGAAGCCCTTTTTCACAAACTCATTGCCACCCTTACGCTGAGGAATGTTTGAAGTAGAGGGGGAGGAAGACAAACACAGGTGCCTTTCCTTCCACAGACAGCAACGTGGACTGTAACACCCATAGTGCTCAACAGTGGACAAAGAGGACTCCATATGGCCACCTTTTCTAAAAGAGGACTGTGCTATTATTTCTACTTTCCAGGCAACAGTTCAATCAGAGAGGAGATTATCCTTTGCCACCTAAGATTTTTCTAAGCCATCCATCCATCCATCCATCCATCCATCCATCCATCCATCTATCACCGCCCAACTCCCCCAAGGGGGACTCTGGGCGGTTAATATTGTGAGATAGGGTCTCAAGGCAACTGCTGCCACATTGTGGTGGGGAAAATCTCCACTTTTAATGAGGGACCAAAGCAATTGGAGATAGATGCAACAAAGTATACTTTTATTGGCATGCACAAACTACAGCGATCACTGGGTTGCTCCCTAAAGGAACACAGAAGAGGCCCAAATAAAGCAAGGAAAAGCAAAAGAAGGGAAGAAGCAATAACCTAGTTTCTATTATCTGTTTCCCCCTCTTCAGGGTCTTCAGATCCAGCCTCCTGCTTTTACTCAGGACTGTATTGCAGGCATGATTCCATTCATGCTTTAGCCATGTTTAATGATTGAATTAAACCTCCACACAGATTCTGAACCTTCCATTTCTAAGTGCAACATTTATTTATGTAGTGGCTTTTCAGCCTATTTAATAAACAGGGCAGCAGTTCATTAAATTGAGTTGCATTGTATGGTTTAAAAAGAAATCTAGAGATTTTTCTTTTTTTTTAATGTAATAGCTGTTAAACATATTCAGTAAAATATTTTTGATTTACAGAATGGCCATTGCATGGCTATGACCCCAAGACTAAATGTAACATGCTGAGCCTTTGTATCATTTTAGCCAGAGTTCCTATCAATGTTCAGCTAAAGGAACAGTAAGATAAAATAGAAACCATTGCCTGGATGAGATATCTGACCAACTTCAAAGGGAGCTATCAGAAACAACATGAAAAAAGAGCACTGAAAAAACTACCAAAGTCTTGGTGGCACAGGGGAGGTTATGTAAGTTTCAGCAAATGAAATTACATTAAAAAACTAAATTACATTACATTAAATAGCTAAATTTTAAAAGAGGCCTATGAGGAATAGGTAAAGGTAAAGGTTTTCCCCTGCACAGTCGTGTCCAACTCTAGGGGCCGATGCTCATCTCCGTTTCTTAGCCGAAGAGCCAGCAATGTCCGAAGATGCTTCCATGGTCAAATGGCCAGCATGACACGTGCGGAACGCTGTTACCTACCCACTGAAGTGGTACCTATTCATCTACTTGCATTTGCATGCTTTCAAATTGCTAGGTTGGCAAGAGCTGGAGCTAGTGCGGGAGCTTACTCCGCACGCAGGGCTAGGGATTCGAACCTCCGAACTTGCGATCTTCCGATCGACAAGCCTGGCGTCTTACCCACTGAGCCACCATGCCCCTTAAGATCAGTTTTAGATACAGCTTAAATCTCAATTTATTTTTTGGACCTGAAAATTTGCTTCTTCATTCGTCTCTATGGCTTACGGACATTTTATTCAAGAAAAGATAGACCTTTCCGTTTTATAATAAGATCTTGGGAGTCGGTTGGATGACTGATGCTTTTTTAAAAGAAAAGTGTGAGAAAGGGATTCTCTCCTTTTCAGCCAAGAGATTAATGCCCTGTGTATTAGTCCGACATTTAATGCAAAAGGAGCTAAGAGATAAAGCAAGAGAGAAGCTATTAGCAAAAGCTTCAGAGAAATCCATAAGAAACCATCAGCTGGTCAGCTTGTTCCCAGCTGCTTCTGAGGGTACTTTTCCAGGGGAGGAAATCATCTTGAACCTTGCTTTTCCTTGTCTTTCCTTCCCTTTAAGCTTGGAAGAAGGCCATTTCATAGAGGCTTACCAGTCATTTAACATCCTATAAAATTGTGCCCAAGTGTTCATTCATAGTCTCTAACTTCTGATATAGTTAATATTGATTAATAATAACTGATTAAATAAGGAACAAAACACATTTTATATGCTATTTTCTTCTAAGAGACTATTCTACAAAAGTCGATGAAGGTTCTCAGTCATCCAGGTGGAACAGTCTGCTGACACTGGTCGGACTACCACAGGACCACCACAGGACCAGAGTCAGCAGTTTATCTTCATCTAAAGGAAAAAGGACACTCATTTGAGGACATTAATGTTCACATTTTAGACAGAGAAGATAGGTGGTTTGAGAGAGGGGTCAAGGAGTCCATTTATGCCAACTTGGAAAATCCTTCCTTGAATAGAGGTGGGGGCCTCAGGCACAATCTTTCCCCTATTTTCCTTCCTGCTTTGTCTTCTGTGCCTAGGAAGATTAAGACCATTTCACAAGCTCAACAGCAGCATGGTGATCTTAACGATCCTCCTTTGGATGATAAAGGGACTTAGAAATAAACATCTCAAATAACCATGACCTAGCCCCAGGTGTAAGGTCACACAGCAACATATTTAAGGATTCCCTTACTAACTTTGCTCAGACTGAAGAAGCTCCTTGGATAAGGAGCGAAACGTTTCCACTGAGAAAATAGAAATCCAGTTGACATGATTCAAGCTACAGACTATTCTACAAAAGGTAACACGGTAAAGGTTCCCTTGATTTGAGCTCAGCTTCTGCTGATGATCTCATGGACACATCAATGAAGTTTTTTCTGGTCATAATCAGAAGTGGCTTGCCACTGTTTTCTTCCAGGATGTTCATTTTCCCAAGTTCATCTACAACCCTAGAATTTTCATCCAAGAACTAACCAGGTCACACATTGCTATATCCCAAGCCTAGACAAGGGCCATACATTTGATAATAAGGGAAATTCATTAATTCATTAATTCATTCAATTTATATAGCCACCCATCTCAGACCAGTGACTCTGACCAAATTAGCTTGCTAGTTTGGTACCTAATTAGTCACCAGTGCAGTTGCTTCTGCACTGGAGTTCATATAAATATTCAATCACTTTGGGACCAGAATAGTGCCTTGGGACACCAGTCAACATAATAGAGTCCAGAGGCACATTCACCTAATCCTATTCTGAGCCTTTCCCTCCAATAGGAGTGGAGCCATTAGGGAAGAGAACTTCCAACACCCAACACATAGAGACAATCTAGCAGGACACCATGGTCGTACAGCATAACAGAGCTGTGTTTGGTCTCTCTCTGTTGTAACAGGGTGTCTGTTAGGATGAACCAACTGATTCTGTCCCTAAGCTAGCCCTGAACCCAGAATGGACAGGGTTGATTGGTGTCCTCCAAAGTGCTTTCAAGCTTAATGGACAATGTCCCCTTCAATACTTTGCTAAAAAGATGTGTATTTATTACTGCAAGGTATTTGGCAAAGAGTTCTGGATTTCCTTTAAATAGCATGTGAAAATAATGTTTTAGATCTATCGGTAGCTGATATCCTGTCATCAGTTCAGTATTATTTCACACACATCTCAATACTAACTTAACAGATGTCTACGACTAGGAAATATGGCACAAAATCTGTTTCAGGTGCTTGATAACTTTAACAGTAATTTGGGAACAGCATTATTTTATTTAGCTTCTAGGGCAATGAATACCTCCGGTAAATTATTTGTTAAAACAATTTCTTTTCAGCTTCCTTGATGAGAGAAGAGATGGGGATGAGTCCTATTGGAGGGTAAGACTCAGCTAAGATCTCCCCAAGGCATCCATTAGAATGACACTTCCTGATATTATCTGGCCACGAGAACCAGATTGGGGGTGAGGGACTGGATTCAATCCACTGGACAAATAAAATTTCCCACCCCAATCCTTTCAAATTTTAGATTCATCTCCTTTGAAAAGCTCTCAGTGCTCCTTCTACTTATAATCCTTTAATACAGCATACAATTTAGTAACTATACCTTTAATCCTAAGAGTTGATATCTTTATTTTATATTTCATCCTTTTTACAACCATCTATAGTTAATTAGGTAACAGTCTGTTTATATTACACACATGAAAATGTTGAAATTCATACATATGTACAATTAGCTGATCATGTGGAATTATGCTATTATTAATACTTGTTTTGCAAATATTCTATTTGCCACTGTAGGTGGGCTGTTTTACCAAATGAATCATAATTATTTTTGCCAGTTTATTAATAGGTGTTAGGTAGATTCTAAATGTTAAGTGGATAAAAAGAAAAAAAAATGTCAACAGAGTCTTGATTACTATCGTTACTTTTCTGAACCAAGTCAACAAATGGGATGAAACAAAATATGATACCCCCTATTTTAAGTAAATAGTTTGTTAAGCTTAATTTCTATAAAACTACTCAAATATAAAATAAGTACTATAAGTACTTTGTAGTATTTTCCCATCACATAATATTATTGGAGGATATTTGTTTAATTTCCTTAGTAATGCTTCTGATTTGTGAAAATTAGAATTACATCTAGAAACCAAGTCAAAGGAAAACTTCAGAGATGTGTCAAGATTTCCAAAAGATGCAGCTGCTTTAATGCATCACAGGGGAGTGCTTTGTCTGCACAACACTCTTTTTGAAGCACCTGTTTTGAATCATTGCACAGTTCTAGCGTGTATTTCTTGACAGAAATATGGAAGAACCATTACTCAGGCAAGGTGGGCCACAACTTCTTTAAGTCCTGGGAAGCAAGATAATATTTAGAAGTGGCTCAGGCTGATGCCTCCCTGATTCAAGAAGGAGGGGAGGTGAAGCACAAGCAGACTTGCAAGATTCTGTTATTATAGCCCACTTCAATAAAGCATAGTTCTAGTCTTCCTGTGGAGTTGATTTCCTTATCTGGTCTACCTACAGGTAGTCCTCGGGTTACGTTCAGTGATGGTTCAAAGTTTCGATGGTGCTGAACGAAGGGACTTAGGACCAGTCCTCAGAGTTCTGGCCATCACAGTGTCCCCACAGTCATGTGATTGCAATCCGGGCGCTCAGTGCTTGGCTTGCAGTTACAATGTCACAGCAAGCCGCAATCACAGTAGCCCAGATATGCCAAAATGCTTTAGACAATACAACACTTCCTAGCATTTGGGTGGGGTATTTCTTGCTTACTTATCCTGTAAGACTCACTCAACATGGCCCAGGTTCTCCTCTCATAAGTAACTATTAGATAGCTATGTTGTTAATGCAACCAAAGTATGGGATTCACAAGGGTTAATTTCATTTTTAATTTTTAAAACTTCTGGAATGTGACAGTAACATTAACAATAACTCTATATACAAGCTACCCTCAATTATTGAAGTCTTGTGATTATTTAGAAACTTTAAATGACTATGCCCAGAGAGATGAACAGGGTTCTAATCTATAAAGATATTGAAAGTGCTGAATTAAAGCAGCCATTAGCAAGAAATGCCACAATATTACTTTTCACACTAAAATTGCAAGCGCTTTATTGTCTTCATGCTCAGACATGTGGAACTTATCTGAGGTAACCTGATTCTTGCAAATAACTAATTAGTCGAAATTTAGAAAGGCAGATATAAAAACAACTGGGGGTTATACCAAGTTTGTCCGACAGCAATATCAGATACTATTTCTGCAGTTCTGAATTTTTCTTTCTTCCTTGTTACAAAATATAAACCTATTATGCCTTTCACTTTTGGGTAAGGAACATTATTCAAAGGACAGAAAAGTAATCAGGAAGAATAAGCCAAAGAAAGTAAGGCCTGAGATAAGAAAAAAAGAAAAGGAAAGATAGCTAAATGCAGTTTACATAAACACCTTTCACTACCTTTCTCCAAGCCTTTCTATCTTTGCAGATCATCCCTACTTGCGCCACATCCATACATCACTTCCTTCATTTAAAAATATTATTTCAATTCAGATTTTAAAAGTCGAGCTAACATTTGCAATTTTCAAATGTTCATGTGTTCACTATCAGAATGCCACAGAAATCACGTATCACTTAACACTCCAAAACAATATATTTATATTATAAAACAGACAGGAAAAAAAGAAAGAGATTTTACTATGTTAACCCAAACAAGTTTCAGTCTTTTTTTTTTTCATTTTGTTATTTTTTAGCATGGACTTCTGAAAGTTTTGACATCAATGATTGGCTTATATTATTCCAAAGGCAGATTTGCAGCAAAATTGAGGAAGCAGTCGGATTCCACTAGCTGCTGTTTACCAGTAGGACTTCAGTCAACCATCATGATTGTCCCCATTAGCTTTAGTTCCAAAACTGAAGTGAGATGCTCAGGCACAGATAGACCAATTTGAACTCAGCAGGTCAAAAACAACTTTAATCTACACAAACTAATTACTCTCCGGGAGTCTTAAAAATTTTCTTCTTAACTAACTACAAAATGCCAACTAGCCAGGGCAAACAGAATCTCTCTTCTCAAGGAGGAAGTAGAAGAAAAAGAAAAGGTAGCTATCCTAACATAAGGTCATCCATTCAACTTGAGTAAAGGAATCTGAACAGCCCCCACAAGAACAGACAAATGAAGGGGACTGCTTCTAGCCTATGCCACCTGTCCTGCATTTAATAGTTATTCCACAAAGAATCTGGAAAGCCTTAAATACAGTAAGTCCTGATCACTAAAAAGTTTGCCCTACTGATCTGACAAGGCAGGAAAGGGAAAAATAAATATTTCAACCCAAGCTGACAAGATTCTACTCTTTCCCTCAATCTCCTGAAGCAAATGTTTTCCTGTAGCTCTTCAGGGTCAGCAAACACAGAAAGCTGGTGATTTGGTTAACCAAGGTTAAAAGGAATTGGGAGCAAGCTGGCCTGACTACATTATGTTTTTCCCTTCTTAAATTTAACCTCAGCATTCCTGTTCAGTTTATCATTGCCAGGCTGGCTTCCTTTAGCCAGAATTTCAAGCCTGATAACATAAAATCTAATCAACATTAGCAGCTAATAGAGCCAATGTTTATGCAAGGCTTGGCTGTGGTTAAGACCAGCAGGGAATTTTTTTCCCCCTGGGACGAAACTTGGGGAGAGAAAGCCATGATGCTACATGATCTCTAACATCTACAAAGGTCTAAAAATGAAATCCATTTACAGTACCATGTAAGAAGAGCAAACCAGAACAAAATATATCTACAATGTCTTCTTGATATAATTTTCTAAAAATTAAGGGAGCAAAGGCAATAAATCTAGCTAAGAGATTATGCAAGACTAAAAGTTTCCACACAAAATCATTCAGACCTCACCCATTTTTCCTACCTGCCCCCATGAGAAAATTTAACAAGCAGAACACTAAATGGGCAAATAATTACCTTTTAACTCTTCGAAGAGGCCAACTCAATTAACGTACAGGAGCTCTTAAAAACAGAGAGAGGAGGAGGAGGAAACTGGGAGCAATGCCTGCATTCATCAAGGTCGTTCCTAACAGGAGGAAAACCAGAAAGAAAGAAAAAAAATAGTTAAGCATCAATTTTCATAACATTGATGGAGAAGATAGTAATTTATTTATTTATTTTATATTTGTATTTATACCCCGCCCATATTAATAGTAATATTATTATATTATATTATATTATATTATATTATATTATATTATATTATATTATATTATATTATATTATATTATATATTATATATTATATATTATATATTATATATTATATATTATATTATATTAAGCAAAGTTTGTAAGGGAATCCTTAAATATGTTTCTAGGGTGGCTGTGTGACCTTGCACCTGACTTAGAAATAAACATCTCAAATAACCATGACCTAGCCCCAGGTGCAAGGTCACACAGCCACCCTAGAAACATATTTAAGGATTCCCTTACAAACTTTGCTCAGACTGAAGAAGCTTCTTGAATAAGGAGCGAAACGTTTCCACTGAGAAAATAGAAATCCAGTTGACATGATTCAAGCTACTTCTAATTTGGTTGTTTTTCTTTTTTACTCAATTTTTATTCTATTTTAACTGTTATCCCCCCCCCCCCCCGAGTCATATATGTGAGATGGGTGGCCATACAAATTTATTAAATAAATAAACAAACAAACAACACAGCATCATCTGTGCCTCCAGCCAACACATTCCAATATTCTCACAAGCTGTCAGACCCACTAGGTAGACCAGACCAGGAAATCAACTCCACAGTAAAGCTAAAATTACCTTCTTTATTGAGATTGTCTATAACAACAGAATCTTGCAAATCTGATTGTGCTATACCTCCCCCTGCACACACCCCTTTATACTCCAGTGAATCAGTAAAGGCATCTGCCTGAGCTGCTTCTCAATCTTATCTTGTTTCTCTTGTATTCTACTCCTTTCAGACACAGAATGTATCTATGTTTCTGTCATTCATAACCAAATAAGTAAATTCATTCATAAATGGCCTTTGCCACTTACTCTCCTCTTATATGCCAAGTTGCAACTTTCCATATCACATGGTCATCACAGAAGGGCCCATAAATATCGACCTCCACTGCCCATTACAACTGAGGTCAAGCATGGCTTTATTGTCAAAAATGTCAGTAACATTTTTAGCAAGATAGAAAAGGTGTAGACTAGGTTAGCAGCCTTAGTTGAACCACATGCCCCATTCCTTGCTAATGGTAAAGACGGTACCATCAGCTTTGCCAGATTTTGGCCACTATGCTTCAAGTGTAATCAAAGCCTAGTTTCACCCCAGACTTGTTCGTGCTATTCTATGCAAGCCAGTATCTCTAATCTGGTGTCTGCTTTGCAAATCAATATACTCCCAACTCAGACTTAAGCAGAACTATGTACACTTAAAGGTAAAGGTTCCCCCCGCACATTTGTGCAGGCGTGTCCGACTCTAGGGGCCGGTGCTCATCTCCATTTGTTAGCCGAAGAGCCAGCGTTGTCCGAAGACGCTTCCACGGTCATGTGGCCGTATGACACGCGTGGAACGCTGTTACCTACCCACCGAAGTGGTACCTATTAATCTACTTGCATTTGCGTGCTTTCGAATTGCTAGGTTGGCAAGAGCTGGAGCTAGTGCGGGAGCTCACTCCGCACAGAGGGCTAGGGATTTGAACCTCCGAACTTGCGATCTTCCAATCGACAAGCCTGGCGTCTTACCCGCTGAGCCACCACGCCCCTTACTATGTACATTTTCTTTCCAGCACTGTCAATGTGTACAAAGTTCATGGGAATTAGAGGCTGCTCACGTTACTTCTGCAGGCCATCATATGCAACTAGTTATCTCAACTTAAGATTGTCCCCTCACATCACCAAAACAGCACCACATATGACAAACCAAGGAATTAGCAAAGATGAGGGAAAGTATATTTACAAAACATCTACAGAAGGAAAAAGGGTAACAGATAGGATAATGAGAACTAGGCATGATCAGTAGATACAAAATTTGCCAATAATGGTGGTGGACTCAAAAGGGGATGAAGGAAGGGAAAAAGGAAGGGTAAGCTAAAAACTCTACAGGGAAGGACTCTATGTTATTTATGCACAATAAAGCAACCCACTTTTCATTCGCTTGCAGAACCAGGCATTTTTTGCTCCACCTGAGTTGCACCTATGTAGGCAGACACATGACCCAGTGCATGGAAACCAACAGCTTTAGCAAATGATGCAGTCAGCCACAAAACCCAGTGTTCAATCTAATCAAATCCAAGTGATAATTGAAGAGAAGATAACTACATCCACAATCCTCTTACAAAGTTCTGCAACTGTAAATTTTTCTAATGGGTTTAGGCCAACGATTCTCCTAAGTCATGCTATTAGCAAAAAAAATGAGCCTGCAGCCAAACCAGCATGGGCTAGGATTTCATTAGAGCTCCTGCTGAGCAGGGTAATTTCTGGTCAGAGCTTGGATTTAGAGAACCAAGATTAAATTAGGTACCTTTGAATATGTATTTGCTGCACTGTTTACTTATTTAGATTTCTAGCCCATTATAATCGATGCAGTCGTATAATATTTTAGCTTTTCTGTTACAAGAATATACTGTACTATGTACGTGAATATCCCTCTAACATCAACCCTTATACTTCTGCTTTACCACTAAAAGTAAAGGTAAAGGTGCCCTCAAGTTGAGCTTCTCTCCTGGTAACTCATCCATGTAGCTTTCTTAGTAGAGTTATGGAAGTAGTTGCCTATGCCGCCTTCTGTTTTTGTTCGGTTTGGTTTGGGTTTTTTTTAAAAAAAAAGCTTCCCATCCTTGCCTCTCTAGTCCATGGCGCTTCAATTCCCAATTGGTCTTCCTTCCAATTATACCAGAGCCAACCCATTAGCTTCTGCAATCATCGAAGGTCAGCTGGATACAGCCACCTCCTGAGGCTCACCACTCCAAGCCCATATCAAACAGAAACACCCTCTGAGGAGCCACTCAAGTAGGTCTCCAACAATAGTGAACCCCAGGAGCTGAGAAGATTATTCAGCACATCTCCAATTTAAGGTAGAGCCATGATCAGGTGCTCCGTGCGGCCACCGGTAACTTGTCTGCCCGAGAAGCTTCCCAGTTATGATTTCCATCCCATGACAAACACTGTGAAGGTTTAAGATTGACTACAGCCCGGCTTCCTGTGGGGAATGGCAGACTGAACGGTACTGCTTTTTGAAGCAGCGCCAACGGCGCAGCATTTCTGGCGTAGGCTGGGTCCCTGCAGCCTGAAAAATTCTCCGGGTAAGGAGAATCCAGGAAAGCATCCCTTTTGTTCTCCGGACAGCATTTTCTTGTGGGGGGTGGTGGTGGTGTCACGGAACAGAGTCCCTGCGATCTATCCGTGATTGAGAATGCTGGGAGGCGCGGATGTCATCAAGTTCGGGGCTGCACCGAAGCCGTAAAACGAACACTTAATCTTGCAACCCCATTTCTAAAACACCAAGGTTTTTTTTCTTATTATTTGTAACCGAAGAGAGGCCTTTTGCAACAAAGAAATGCGAAGGTCTTGGTGACTTTCATTATTTTTGGAATTTATTAATTTGGAAAGTTGGCTTTTTTAATATTTAAATTCTAATATTGGGATTTAAAGATTTTTGCTGTTTCGTTGCAATTTTCTTAATATTTTGAGGATTATAAAAGATGTATCTACTTTGTTGAATCTGCAGAGTTGAATTTTGAGCTATCTGCCTCTGCTTTCCTGTGAGAACAGCTCTTGTTTACATCTTTTTTCTCCTGAAAACACACTGTGGAGTGTCATGGAAGAAATGAAAGCGATCTTTAAAGAACTCTATCCTGACGTCACCCAAGATAGAGGATCGTCTCCTAGAACTTGTGGAGTCTAAAGCCTACCAACAACTTGAAAAAGAAGACAAGAGTGAAAACTACTTTGAGAGTAGTGCTCCTTCTTTAAAGAAGAAAATGAGGATTAATGTTTTTAAGTCAAAAAGTGAAGGGAGAAAAATTGGACTGTGGAGAGTTAACTTTGATTCTGAAGAAAGAATAATTTTGGGAGCAAAGGGAGACATACGATTGGCTGTGTTCCTGGAAAATTGAGACCAAGAATCAAGGCTGGCTGATGAATTTGAGACTTGTGAGGGGAAAGCTTTGTGTGTGATACTGAGATATGTAAATGCCTTAGTTTATTTTGAAGTCAGATAGTTGTTTAAATGTGTTTATCAGGATGGTCTCTTAAAGGTTTAGACTGGTGTTTTCATTTTGGTGATAATGCTTTTACCTTGGGTAAAAGGACATAAACCAAATGTAGATAATTTATCTTTTGTTATTTTAATAGGCAGAGAGGAGTAAAATTTTAGTGAAGTAGGATAATATTTGAGTATTTGCTTATTAGGCAAATAATTATGTTAGTAAAGGTTTTTTATTTTTTTAAGAGGGAGAGTTTGTTTTAGAGGAGAATGTCATATACAGATGGAAATGCTTTATAGAAATAATGTTTATCTTAGTTTAAATTAGAGTAAGAGATTGATAATGAGTTATATATATAACTTTGTTGTAGAAAGTCGGAAGCCACCATGTAATAGTCTTTGCTGTGTTTTTGTACTTTTTTAGTTTTCTTTTTTCTTGTAGTATTCTTTGTTTCATTCTTTTTAGTTTTTATGTATTTTATGTATATGTTGAAAAAATTAATAAAGCTTTATAAAAAAGATTGACTACAGCCTTTACTGCTGGAATCCCATGCACTCAAATGTAAGATTTTTAATTTCACTAATGAACCAGAGGTCCTATACGACAGGGGTGCCCAACCTTTTTGGCACCAGGGACCGGTCTTGGAAGACAATTTTTCCACGGACCAGGGGGCGACGTTTGCAGACGGGAGCCAATCACATGGACCGGGGGGCGGGCTTTGCAGGAGGGAGCCAATCGTGTGGACCGGGAGGCGGGCTTTGCAGGCAGGAGCCAATCGCACAGACTGGGGGGCAGGGTTTGCAGACGGGAGCCAATCGTAGGGACTGGGGGGCGGGATTTGCAGGCGGGAATCAATCGTGCAGATGGGGGGCGGGCTTTGCAGGCGGGAGCCAATCGCGCGGACCATCACCACTCACCTGCTGTGTGGCCCACTTCCTAACAGGCCATGGCCGACAGATTGGGGACCCCTGCTATACCATACCAAAGGTCCTACACTCATGAGGTTAAGTACGAGTGCCTGACTAATGGAGGTGGCATTTGGTGATCTGCCATATTATTTTTATCTGAAGCAGCTCAAATTGGATAAAATAAAAGTGGTATACAAAATGGTTTGAATTAAACGTTTTTCAAGTTGGAAATGGGTGGCTGCAACCATACTGGATTTCTTTCAACCTAGAAACAGGTCCAGAATGGTTGGAAGGGTGCCAGAACATTTCTGGAAAGATTTTCCCCTCTCCCCAAATCAGCTAAATACATTGCCGATTCAAGCTGTTTTGCACCCTCGTATGAAATAAGTTTAAAAGGGGGGGAAATCCTCAGTAAAACTTTGCCTCAGCTATCCTGCAAAAAAAATAGAACTCAAAAGAATATTTTTAGGAATGAACTATATTTGCAAGCTCATTTATCCATCTTGAAAGAAATGACAGCATTCAAAATAAAACCAACCAACGGGAAACAGAATCACATCTCAGTTTACTTAAATGGTCTTAACGTAAACAAATCAAAACCGATACAAATGTACAGAAGGGCAAACTTTCTGTGCATCTGTGAAAATAGGACACTTGCGCATGTTTGTGAAATGTACTGAAGATAGATTTGAAAGCATATGTAGTCGAGAGAGAGGGAAAAAATGACAACAGTGTAGATACTTCCTAGGAGCTTGAATGGAGGAAAGAAAAAGAAACACTGCCTCAATCAGGAATGGAGAAATTGTGGCCTTCGGTATCTTCCTATGGTGTAACACAACACATAGTATCACTCACTGTTAGCTTAGAATTCCTGGCAGCTGAGGTTAGCAACATCTGAATAGCTATAATTATATCATTAATGTGAAGAAGTTAGAATATCCAAATCCCTTCTCCAGGAAAAAAAAACTAGAAAGCATTGCATCCTTTTTTTTTTTTTTACAACTTTTCCTAGGTAATATTAAGCAATTTGGCAAAAAAAAGTGATTTTGTTTCTTAAGCATCTGGGAGCTGATTTTAAACTCCACCGTGGTTGCAAGCAAGTGATGAAATACTGTACGCATCACAATGCAAGCTCCATTTCTTACATGCTTGCTTGTCACATTGCGATGCAACTACAAAAGGGTGGAGCTTGCACTGTGATGTCACAATGCACATGCAAATTTCTTCATAGTGGTTATAAACGGATGTCTATGGATATATCATTTTAAAGAAAGCAGTGAAATCCAGTAGACTATGTTAAGTAGAAGAGCCTTTGCCAACTTATATGCATTTTTTTTAAAAAAATAGATTCATTGGAAGCTGATAAGAATAACATCAGTAACTACCCAATAGGGAGACTAGGCAGAAGGAAATGATGCAGTCATTCAATTAAAAAAAAGTGGGCATAGGAAGTTGAGATCATCTTTTATGAAAGAGCAAAATGTATAAGAGAGTGACATTTTTCATGAAGCTCTATTTGTTCTATAATGAAAAGAAAACATTAAATTATTTTAACTTTTTATCTGAAATAAATTATTGGAACTTTTGACAATCCTGTCTCAATTGTGCTCTAGGAGTGGCCTGTTAGAACACAGTCATCTTATAGATAATGTAAAGACCAAAGCATTTAGGAAGAATGTGTTTGGCATGGAAGTTTCCACCATCATTCCTCAATTCTAACTTTGAGTGAACTGCAGAGATTACCTGCAACATACAGAGGCTGTACGGAGCTGGAAAAGGCAGCTTTGATCTATGACAAGCCTCACTGTTTTCCACAACAGCCTGCTTTTGTCACTGCTCCACTGTCATCTCCTGCTGTTTTAACAGGAATTTGGGTTTGTTTGACAGAACTCCTTTCTTGCATTGCAATTACTGTTAAGTTTATCTGCCCATCAGGAAAAAGGAGAAATGAGAGATGACTTCCAAGGTTCAACACACAGGTGAAGCATTTTGCATTTTAAAGCCAACAATGGCTTCCAGTTATCTCCACCAAATGATCAAAGTCCATATTTTCTAACAAAGCAAGCAAGGGAGAACGTTTGCCTTAATACTGTGATTCATTATAGCCACAGTTCCTTCCTACAGACATCCTTTTTAGAAGTAACAGTTACATTTCCCACACAGCTCCATTTCCTGCCATCACCAGATCATAATAGCTGGCAGCTGTTTCTCAGAAAGCTGGTGGACCACAGTTTTGAGATGGGACACATTCACCAGTTGTCATTTCTCCATGGCCATCAAGAAAAACTCTATTCCTGTAATCTACTTAAGGAGAAAGATGCATAAAACCTGTCACACCATTTCTCTGCCTACCTCCATTCATTTTGGGCTCACGTTCTCCAAGAGTAAAGGTGCCACTGACAGCATGCACAATCTTGAAAAGAAGGGATGGCAGTCACCTGAGAAATTTTGAAAACAAAACCAAAAATATTTCCAGCTTGCGAAACACTAATGCAAGTTTTTATGCAAGCTGAATGAGGAACATCTATACATTTGTCTTTCACTAGCACTAGACATCCAGGTAGGGGAATAAGGTTGCCAAATGGAGTCAAGAAGTGTTAGGACTTACACTACCAATATCTGCTAACAGTTAAAAATAAATAAATGCAGTGTTTCTGTCTGCTGAGAAGGATCTTTATGTTCTTTTAAATACTGGTAAAGATAGAAAATTTGGGTATGTCTCCTGATTTCCTTGTAACCATGAGATTGGATAAAGCAAAGGAAGCTGTTAAACAAAGTCTAGAAGATATGAAACTCCAAAATAACCTTGTAGCTGCCCCAAGACGATACCAACCCTACAACAAAACAAGGAAACTGCAACCTGCACAATATTTGGACCAGTTATGCTAACCCAAATATCACTGAGCCTTCAGTAGAGCACACTTCAGCACCCTTCCCTGTGCCATCATGGATGGTTGATGCAATCATGGATGGTAGGTACCCTTTTCGCACAGATGCCACCCCTGTGCCTCTGATGAAACAGAAACCTTAGAACAGGGGTCCCCAACCTGTGGGCCGCGGCCTGTTAGGAAGTGAGCCGCACAGCAGGTGAGCAGTGGTGCTCCGCGCGATTGGCTCCCGCCTGCAAACCCCGCCCCCGTCCATGCGATTGGCTCCCGCCTGCAAACCCCGCCCCCCAGTCTGTGCGATTGGCTGCCGCCTGCAAACCCCGCCCCCCAGTCTGTGCAATTGGCTGCCGCCTGCAAACTCCGCCCCTCCGGTCCGTGGAAAAATTGTCTTCCACGACCGGTCCCTGGTGCCAAAAAGGTTGGGTACCCCTGCCTTAGAACACATCTTCCTAAGGTGTAGATTTTACAAGGAATTGCACTCCCACCTAATTCAACTCTCAATAGATAGACTGCCTGGCTCTTCACACCAATGATATTTAGAATTTTTTCCTGAAAGATAAGCACCCTGAAATCACCTATACCAAAGCTAAATTCTGTGCCCAAACCATAAGGCTTCACTAGGGTGAGACCCTCAACATGATTTACTTAGTTGATCAGATTTTATTGTATTTTTAAATTGTATTTGATTCTTTTAACTTTTATGACCCAGTCTCGGACTGTAATAAATGTGCAATGTTTGGGTATAGAAAGAAAATAAAAGAGAATAAAAATATTTTTATCTTTGCTATAAGAAACATTTTTAAAAAAACCTAAGCTGCCACCTAACCTGAATCAGGTCTGGATCATGCTCTGGAAATGACCACATATGGTCCAAGTCATTCTAGACCTATTCCACTATCATATAATATTTGTCTCTGGAGGGAAGTTTAGGGGGAAAAACGAGCTTCATTCTCCCATAGTCCCACGTGAGAAAAATATAACTATAAAAAAAATCCTTTTCTTTTCCTACTTTTTATCAAAATGGGATGGAAACACAGTCAAGCAAGATAAAGGAGGTGGGAACAAAGCACAACAGATTTCATCAAAATCAATGTGGGGTTTGTGAGCCCTTAACTTTGTTGTTTCCAAATATACATGATGGAATTTACAAAGGTAATATCCCCATGGTTGGGAAAACCCTTAACAAATTTTAGGTAGACACACTGAGGCGGCTTTATGCCCAGAGAAGTGTTTTTTGACAAGCAATGGTGAAGCTCCTTTCTGAATACAGTACAGTGGAGAAGATTATTGGGGGGGGAGGGGCAGTGAGATGAAAGTAGAATGGATTAACTCACTTTAGACTAAGCCCCCCATCATTTTTAGTTTGCCCACTGGAGTTGCTACTGTTTGCTCCCAGGTTGGTGAAGTCGTAGGACAAGGCTTCCATCCATGTTAACAGACCGCAGGAGCTGTGCGCCTCTCAAAGATTGATTAGTATATTGTTGATCAATATACACAGGAAGGCAATAGACACAGACAAGCCATTACATTACATGACTACCACCCCAGGAGAAGTTGGACCTGCATCAGCCAGCCCTTTGGCAAGGAAGTCTCATTCAAGAGACAATTCTCATGGTGGAAACCACAACAATGAAACCAAACGCCTTGGCAATGCTCAACGGATGCTACGGATCCTCATAGAGGCCTTATGAGGCACAGAGATGCCATCAACAGAGTGGTCTTCTTCTGGGGGCTTGTGTTGTCAAACTCAAACACTTCCTGTTCTAAAGAGATGCTCCAGTGATACCAGATCTTTGTTTAGCTTTGCAATCGTTTCTTCTTCTTCTTGGCAATTCAGAAAAGCAGAATCATAGACTGTTATTTTTGGATCAAATATTTCCATTTGATGTCAAGCTTGGCATTAACAGAAAGCAGCTGCTCCCTCAAGTTCCTCCCAGAGAGCATTTTAATCATTAAATCTCCAAGCCTGTTTAAAACCAGGCCAGTTTTTTTTTTTAAAGTGAGGGTACCATTTCTCCAAAACACACACTGAATTCATTAAATTATTGATAGCCATTAAATGGGTGGGGTGGGTGTTAAACTACCTCTAAGCTTTATCAATCATTAATGCAATTTCCTCTGAAATATCTAGATATCTCATAGCACAGTGCACAGGAACAGAAAGCCAGGCCTGAGAGTCTTTACTTTTGGCAGGAAGAAGAAAAATAGTAGAATCAAGATGAAAGAGGAAGATGGACAGTCTCTGCCGAGAACAATTAACCCCTTCAGAACAACATCCAAACGTATCTTTTAACGAAAGCCTCACCGGAACTGAATATGCTGCCAAACCAAAAGGCCATTTTACATATTGGGTAACAACTAACCCAACGGGCGTGGTGGCTCAGCGGGTAAGACGCCAGGCTTGTCGATTGGAAGATCACAAGTTTGGAGGTTCGAATCTCTAGCCCCGCGTGACGGAGTGAGCTCCCTCACTCGCCACAGCTCTTGCCAACCTAGCAATTCGAAAGCATGCAAATGCAAGTAGATGAATAGGTACCACTTTGGTGGGAAGGTAACAGCGTTCCGTGCATGTCATGCGGCCACATGACCGTGGAAGCGTCTTTGGACAACGCTGGCTCTTCGGCTAACAAACGGAGATGAGCACCAGCCCCTAGAGTCGGACACCACTGCACAAATGTGCGGGGGGAACCTTTACCTTTACAACTACCCCACTTGTCACTATGTATACATCTTACAGACATCTGGGCAAACTAATTAATTTACCTGGGTGATGCAAATGCTTGTACACTTGTGTACTTACACAAACCCCCATCTCTTATATCTGAAAACAGACTGTACAGACATGCAGATAGCTACTCCCAAGACAACTACTGATCATGTTTTTCGCCTTTGTATTAAAGATTATAAGCGTGATGCTCCCTCGCCAAAAAAGAGCTGTGATAAAATGCAATGGATTTAGAAGTTACCTTTAACAGCTTTCCTTTTTTTTAAAGACTCTTACTGTGCTCTTCATTAACAAATCCCAATTTCTAAAAGCAAACCTCACCTCTTACCATTTTCATAAATTCTTCTACTTTTCCTCAAAATGGTTCCCTAGTGGCATATCTTTTTTTTTTATCTTCCAGTAAGCAAATAGATGCATAATGCTAGATAAAAAGTGCTGGATTCTTTTAAAATGTTCTCCCCATTTCATACATTTCTGGAAATCAAAATCAGAATGTGCCTTGCAAAGATAATCCACGAGAAAGTACATCCAATAACAACACCAGCACTATTTGGCCAAAGCACATCAGATATTTCTTGTGAGAGGATCTGTTTACAGTCAGATGGGGCAAACAAAGGAATAGATCTTCTTTTATGAAAAAAATACATGAAAGAAACAGACCTAATGAACATGGCAGGCAAGTATGACGGAACCTGAAATAAAGGAATTGCTTTGAAAAACTGGACTCTGTGAGAGTTATAATCCACTTCAGACACAAGTTAAAACTTAACTGCTGTGATAATAATTAGTCTGAACATTAATGGTTAATAGACTCCAGCTTCAACACCGGGGAAGAAAGCCATGTCAATGTCATTGGAAGTTTTTACTTTAGGTTTAAAGATCACGAAAAAGTTAAGCAGTGTTAAGAACCCACCCCTTGGCAACAGAGTTATTGGCATCTGCCTCTGATCTTCAAATTTCTTAGTACCGCAGCATGGTAAATATAACCACTTACAGTATGGCTTTTAAGGGGGTGTGAATGTTTACAAATATCACAAATTAGCAAATTAGGGGGGGGAGTCAGAAATCAATAGAAGATGATGATGATGATGATGATGATGATGATGATTACCATTACCATTACCATTACTTTTTCTCTCTTTTTTCCTATTTTTCAGGTATTTTAACCTTTGTTAAATTTGCTTCATCTATCTTTTATTTCCTTTTATCAATATATAAATATATCTATATATTAATACAATGGAGATCTTTTTAAATTAATAATACAGTGGAGATCTTAATATTAAGCAATTAGTTTCAGACCGAAACTACTGTCACATAACTACTACTTGGATATGAAATGCAGTGGTTCTTTTTTTTATGTTATACTCAATTTTGGATGACATGTTAAATAATTTTATTTATTTAAATCTTGAACACATACACACATACATGTGCACACTTCTGCCTTATAGTCCAGTTGCCAAAACAGTGCCTGAAGATTGGGCATTAACAACGTAACTGGCAGTTATTTCTCAGTGAAGGAACAACTGCAGTTTGGACCTTTCATCAAATTCAACTCTGCACCTTCAAAAATGTCCCCCCCCCCCCGCTACAACCTGGAAGCTGGGAAGTGTGAACATAAAAAAGGCCAAAAAACAATGTAAAGTCTTATGCCATTACATGCGGTTCCATGTTTCAATTTGATAATACTTCTACATAATTTTAGCTCTGGTTAGCTAAAACCCTGGCTCTAAGATTGTAACACTTTCCTTGCTAGAGAAGGCTAAAGGTTCAAGAAATCCAATATTCTGTTTCCAGCATGGGCAGCTAGATGGTTTTAGAAGATCCCAAGCAGGGCATAAGTGCGGTAGTACTTCCATTTTCCTCCCAGCATCTTATATTCTGAGGAAAATTGTCTTTCAACGTGGGGATCCCACTTAGTATCACAATTAATAGTGCCTGGCAGATCCACTCTCCATGGTTTTGTTCAATCTTCTTTTTTAAGCCAGAGGCTTTCATGGAGGCAAACTTTGAGGTGCCATTACGTCTATCACTAACAGACAATACAGTCCAATTCCAGCTTCCCAAGAACTCCATCTTTTAAGATACAGTACATGATTGCAGGAAACTCTTCTTGTTAGCTCTCAAGAAATTCTGCTGGGGCAGACTCTGGCCAAAACTGGCATGTATGCTTATGTATTCTGGTACACCCAACGTTTGTAGAATCTCCAAGGAGCCTAGGGAAAATGTGAACTAATACTCCTGCTGAGGCTGTTGTTTTTTTTTAGAATAGTTTGAACCACATAGCCACATAGAAACCTATGCATTTCCTGTGTGCAGCACAGAGTCACATTCAGTACATTTAAAAGTCTATGCAATCCAGGTATCATTTTTATTGCCCATATCAAATTTATCAAAGAATTCCTCATGCTCTTCCTTCTCTCTACAAGATCCAGAAATACCAATCAATTACTCATATGACCTTCAGTTGACCTCAAATTCTGTTGACCACAAAAGGGATGTCCATGCAGTTTTCAAACAGCAATATGGAAATGGCCTTACACTGCCTTCTGCAACACACCTCTCAAGAGGTGCCACCACCTCCAACAAAAGTTTGTTTTTTTGAGAATGAATGAAGGGGTGTGTGTGTGTGTGTGTGTGTGTGTGTGTGTGTGTGTGAGAGAGAGAGAGAGAGAGAGAGAGAGAGAGAGAGAGAGAAAGATCCACACGCTGAGCAGCTCCATTTAAATACAGTAGCTCCTAGGGATACAATAGCTATATTCTGTACTGCAGACATTCTATTGAGCTGGTGAGTAAGATTAAAGGTAAAGGTTCCCCCCGCACATTTGTGCAGTCGTGTCTGACTCTAGGGACCGGTGCTCATCTCCGTTTGTTAGCCGAAGAGCCAGCGTTGTCCGAAGAGGCTTCTACGGTCATGTGGCCGCATGACGCGCACGGAACGCTGTTACCTACCCACTGAAGTGGTACCTATTCATCTACTTGCATTTACATGCTTTCGAATTGCTAGGTTGGCAAGAGCTGGAGCTAGTGCGGGAGCTCACTCCGCACGCAGGGCTAGGGATTCGAACCTCCGAACTTGCGATCTTCCGATCGACAAGCCTGGCGTCTTACCCGCTGAGCAACCACGCCCCCATGAGTAAGATTAGAGTATCCCAAATTTGCCTGTCAACTCCATGATGCTGAAAACATATTGACTGCTTTTAGGCAATGCACCACTGTTTATCCCAATGTTGTCAACTTTACAGAATGGGCATAAAAGGCACCGCTGTGTTACCAAATCATGTCCTTCACTTTGTTGCTCTTTTTTTTTTTAATTAATTTTTATTGAAGTTTTTCAAAAGAATTAAAAACAGTACAAATTTTGAATTAAAGAATTAAGTAATAAGTGAAAAAGAGAAAGAGAAAGAAAGAGAGAAAGAGAAATAAATAGGAAGAGAAGAGAAGAGAAGAGAAGAGAAGACGACTTCTGATCTTCTTCACAGCAGTTTATTTATTTATTTAATTTTATTTATTTAATTTTTATCCCGCCTTTTTTTTATAAATAACTCAAGGTGGTGAACATACCTAATACCCCTTCCTCCTCCTATTTTCCCCACAACCACCACCCTGTGAGGTGAGTTGGGCTGAGAGAGACTGGCCCACGGTCACCCAGCCGGCGTTCATGCCTAAGGCGGGACTAGAACTCTCAGACTCCTGGTTTGCCATTGGCTCCTTCCTAGGGCTGAGCGCGCATGACTGGCCCAAGGTCACCCAGCCAGCTTTCATGCCTAAGGCGGAACTAGAACTCTCAGTCTCCTGGTTTGCCATTGGCTCCTTCCTAGGGCTGAGAGACAGGGACTGGCCCAAGGTCACCCAGCCGGCTTTCATGCCTAAGGCGGGACTAGAACTCTCAGTCTCCTGGTTTGCCATTGGCTCCTTCCTAGGGCTGAGAGACAGGGACTGGCCCAAGGTCACCCAGCCGGCTTTCTTGCCTAAGGTGGGACTAGAACTCTCAGTCTCCTGGTTTGCCATTGGCTCCTTCCTAGGGCTGAGAGACAGGGACTGGCCCAAGGTCACCCAGCTGGCTTTCATGCTTAAGGCGGGACTAGAACTCACAAACTCCTGGTTTCTAGCCCAGCACTTAGCCACTAGACCAAACTGGCTCTCCAGTTATAGGTACATTTATATTTTGTATGTGCGCTCCCTCTCCCTCTCTCTGTTACATCATAATTTCCTTGGCTTGTTGATCGAAAGGTCAGTGGTTCGAGACCCGAGTGCCATGTGACGGAGTGGGCTCCCGCACTCGCCCCAGCTCTTGCCAACCTAGCAATTCGAAAGCATGCAAATGCAAGTAGATAAATAGGTACCACTTCGGTGGGATGGTAACAGCGTTCCGCACACGTCATGCCGGCCACATGACCACGGAAATGTCTTCGGACAGCGCTGGCTCTTCGGCTAAGAAACGGAGATGAGCACCGCCCCCTAGAGTCGGACACGACTGTGCAGGGGAAAACCTTTACCTTACCTATAAGCCTACCTTTTCTAACCTTTCTAATCTTCAAACCCATAAATCACAAGTTCATTTTTCTCTTTTCTCAGCAAAAAGTCCATAAGGGGTTTCCAGTCACTAATAAAAGTTATTGATCTTTCTCTAATCAAACAAGTTAATCATGTCTTTCACTTTGGAAGTACTGAACAGTACATGAAAGGTGACAAAAGACAGTGCAGGAAGTCTCTATGGTTAACTATTGACTTTCACATGCATGGTATCTATCACTTTCTCCATCAGCTAACACCATACATCTCTTGCCTGATAACTTTTTGGAACTATACACATGTAATCTTGGAACTTCACTTCCTAGAGCTTCCTGCATTGTTTCTGACAGAGCTTAAGTGGGATCACCACGGAAGCAACAGCATCTATTCAAATACCAGCCTGTTCTTGTTCCTCCCCCAGAAAAAGGTAGTCCTGCTGCTTGAATGTATGTACATCAGATCCAGTTCTTCTAGATCAGTGGTTGCCAACCTGAACAACTTCTAGATATAATATCTTACATGGAAATCACCCCCCAAAAAACACCCTCTATGCATAACTAAGTGTAGAAAATAAGATAGAAAACACCAGATTACATTCACTGAATAGTTTCACTTAATGCATTCCCATCCAGAGTGTGGGTTTTTTTTTGGGGGGGGGTGTCTTTCTAAGGCAGAGCTTTCCAAAGTTTTCCCGCGGTGACACAGCAACTGCCGTTGGTGTGTTGCCGTGGGAAAACCCGGAAGTCCCACTGTTGCGGCAGCATGCAAAAACCTGGAAGCGCTGCTGCCGCTTTCAGTTTTTGCGCACCGCCGTTGATGTGTCGCCGCGGGAAAACCCGGAAACGCTGATGATGCGTCATCAGTGCTTCTGGGTTTTGACACGACACATCTGGGCCCCGCAGGCAACACACTTTTGTGTCGCAACACACAGTTTGGAAAGCTCTGTTCTAAGGGGAATGCTGGTCAGCAAAAACGCTGATTCTCGAATGACTGCTGATTAAGCTAATATCATGCAGAGAAACATTCCCTCTATGGGAAGCAATGATCTAAAAGAGAAGTCTTGCCAATGATATTAGCCTGGAAAACTAAACTTGGAAAATAAGATGTAATGGAAAAATGGACAGTATATATCCATAATAGAAACTGAACCAAATTTAAGCAGGTTATATACAACCTATTACACAGCAAGGAAAATTTAGACCTTTGGAATATGGCTTTTAGGACCAGGAAAAAATGCCTCGGAAGCAGAGAACGTGCTATTAGAAAGTCTTTTCATAATGCTTGTAATTGATATTTGGTTATTCTTTTATTTTATCTTTTCTTTTGTATTTCACCATTTCAATCATAGAAATATTGTTGTGGGGGGAAAAGAGAGAAGGAATTATCTGTGGGACTGGGTGATCCTTTCACATGAAGCATAAGGGAACGACGAATGATACTAAAAATGCTGGCAAAGATCATGATGGAGAGAATCTGGCTACACCTTTTGATGCAGCTTCCCAGAATCCACCATACAATTTCAACAAGCATTGCATAATAGCACAGCAACTAAGCGTTCTTATCCTCATAATTTTCTATTATTCTTTTTACCAAAAACACAAAGCAAAGCTTAGTTTTATCTTCTTTCCCTTCTTCCTTTTGGCCCTGAAGGAAAAATATGACCTTAAAAGTTTTGGGTTACTCATTTCTTATGCTAGGCTTCTGTGTCCCATTTCAAACAGAAATTAAATCAATATCTAATTACCTTAGGATCTTAACAGTCCCAGTCTATGTATGTTAGAATTTATATTCTCTCAGAAACTTCATGAATGTGTCATTTTGTGTTAAACTGGATCAGCTCCTCAGCATCATTTTTGAGAGAACAAGAAATCATAGCAGAGGGAGGAAAAAAAAAGGAAAAAGGATCAAAAAAGGAAAGTAAAGGGGGAAAAAGTCATATTAGCCCATGTCAGTTTTGGGGGGGGATAAGTGGTCTCATTTCTCTCTGAAAGACTGTCTTGCTCCTTCCTCAAACAAAGAAGAGAAAAATGACACAATACTACATTTAATTGTTTGGCTATACTCCAGGTTTTAACAGAAAGAAGGAGTGGGAATGGGGGGGGGGAAGGAGAAACAAGACCATCAAATAAAATAATTGCTGATGTTCCAAGATGTTTTTTTTAATCGGTTTTGTCGAGTTAAAGGAAGATCGTTTTCCATGTGTGAAGATATCTGCATTTATGAGAGAATGTTTGATGCATGGAAATAGAAACCTAACATAAAGACATTCAGGAAAACATGCATATTCAGTACATGCTGAATACTTGCATTTTTTCCAAACTGAGTTTGGATAAGTCCACTTGATTCCCCCTCCCCCCTTCATTGGACTTGCAAGGTCTTCTGGTCAAAAAGGAGCCGGGACAGAGAAGCCAATCATTTTGATCTGTGCTGAAAGAGACTCGTATCTCCATCCACTGGAATCACCAGATTGTAATCCAAATCTTTAAGATGAAACAGCTGTGCATTTTCAGCTCCGTTATGACACTGAACAATTCATTCAATTTTTATCCTGCTCTTTCCCCCAAGGAGCTCAGGGCAACTTAATTTCATTTTATCCTGGAAAGGACATAAGATATATGGTGGGGGGAAAGAGAGAAAGACTGAAAGAAAAAAGACATAGAGGCTTTCACTGTAAACCTATAAGAATAGAATGTCTGGAAAAGCATGTCCAATGGATGCTTATAATTTAATACAGAAACATAGCAACATCCCTTGTATGCATTTTGGTAGTAGATCCATTCTATAGATCAGAGCTTTCCAAACTGTGTGTCGCGACACAAAAGTGTGTCGCCACACACAGCGTGGTGTGTCGCCACACCACCCGGAAGCGGCGGCGCGCGCGTGCACGGAGGCAGCGGCAGCCGCTGCCGCCACCGTACATGCGCGCGCCGCCGCCACCGTACACGCGCGTGCCTCCGCACACACCCCCGCGCCGCCGCATGCCCCCGCATGCCCCCCCGCGCCACCACCATGCATGCGCGCACCGCCGTGCACGTGCGCCCCCCCACGCCGCCGCTGCCGGTGTGTCACAAGCAGCGGAACTTTGGAAAGCCCTGCTATAGATAGTCTATCCCTGACTTATCTGCCTGGTCTGTTGCTAGGTATTCAAACAGCTTCATTCAACTGAAGACCGTGTTCACCTGAAAGATCTTTATTGCAAATTACTACAAAGCTTTCATTCTCCATTTTCCATGAAAAACACACACTCCAGCATGTCTATGAAGGTTCTCAGTCATCCAGGTGGAATTGTCTGTAGCTTGAATCATGTCAACTGGATTTCTATTTTCTCAGTGGAAACGTTTCGCTCCTTATCCAAGGAGCTTCTTCAGTCTGAGCAAAGTTGGTAAGGGAATCCTAAATATGTTTCTAGGTAGCTGTGTGACCTTACACCTGGGGCTAGGTCATGGTTATATTGAGATGTTATTTTAAGTCCTTTTATCATCTAAAGGAGGATCGTTAAGACTAAAGGAGATCGTTAAGACACACTCCAGCACTGTCACACAATGCCAAACATCAAGCTCACCCCCACCCAATAGATTGAGAAATATCATTTTAGCCAAAATTTAAGGTGCAATAAGAACTTGGCAGTGATCAACCAATTTCCCTATCTCAGCCCAAATAAAGTTTAAATCTATAGTGTAACATCCCAAAAAGAAAACCCTCAAAAAGTTTAAAACAAAGATGGTCCGTTGACAAACAATTATTTATCTCAGCAAGAAGCAGGACAACTATCAACTTTTTGCCTAGGACCCAAAAGATTCTCAGTTTGGGAGCTGACTGTTCAGAGGAAATATATATCTTAAGCCACATTTTAATCGGCCAGTAACACAAAGCCACAGCCTGGTTTGACATGGCTGGCAGACACTAGGAAGAATGGTGCCAGAAACGTAACACGACTATTGCAGGCCAGAAAAAAGAAAACAGCATCAACAGATTACTTGCGGGAAACACGCCCAGCATCTGGTTTGGTTTAAACCAGTATTATCATCTCCTCATTTGGGTATGAATTAAACTCACTCTAAATAGGTGGCAGTCAGATCAAGCACTTACTGGCTGCAACTAAACAAGGAAGTGGTAGAGAAGAGAAGATCCACATAGCAGTGATGAGTGTGAGTTTTTTGTATCTCTGGATTTTTGCAGCCTAAAACAGATTTGTCCTATGAAGAACTCAGTACATAGTCAGGGTGGGCCGGAAGAGCACATGACTTAATGAAATGTGCTGACTCTCAGCCTCTGAATTCACTCTCTATGAAAGGACTGGCAAGATCAGACAATATGATCCAGGTTCAGTCCATTCATTGTTCAAGAATTGAAAGATTACGATGAAATTGGGAGGAAAAAACTGTACAATTCTGCAATTTGGGTATCAATGACTTTTTTTTCACGTTTGTTCCTGTATTTGTTATCTTTTGCAGATTGTTTTTCCATTTTTCTTTTAGTTGGTTTAGGTTTTTATTTTCATTATAATGTCATAGTTTATTATACAATAGTCGGGGGGGTTAGTAAACTATATCATTTTTTTATGTAATTGCTACATTGTTTATGTGCATATTTGTTGTTAACCATTAGTAATATGTCATGCTTTTTTTTAAAAAAAAGTTGGTTCCATGTGCTGTATTACCTCTTGATCTCTTCACATGGTGTGCTGGGTGGGATGTAAATACAAAAGCTGTCTGCAGAAGGAGCTAGAGAGGGGAAAAGACCTGTGCTGAAATCTGGAGGCTCTAAATCAGTGTTTCTCATCCTGGCAGGGGAATTCTGGGAGTTGAAGTCCACACATCTGAAAGTGGCCAAGGTTGACTGTAGCTTGAATCATGTCAACTGGATTTCTATTTTCTCAGTGGAAACGTTTCGCTCCTTATCCAAGAAGCTTTTTCAGTCTGAGCAAAGTTTGTAAGGGAATCCTTAAATATGTTTCTAGGGTGGCTGTGTGACCTTGCACCTGGGGCTAGGTCATGGTTATTTGAGATGTTGAGGTGCAAGGTCACACAGCCACCCTAGAAACATATTTAAGGATTCCCTTACAAACTTTGCTCAGACTGAAAAAGCTTCTTGGATAAGGAGCGAAACGTTTCCTCTGAGAAAATAGAAATCCAGTTGACACGATTCAAGCTACAGACTGTTCCACCTGGAGGACTGAGAACCTTCATCGACATATGGCCAAGGTTGAGAAACACTGCTCTAAATGCTCCTCTCTTATGCATCCCTGGGGCATTAATAACTCTACTGAAAATGGTTTTATCTCTTTTAAAATGTTGTGATGGAGCCAGCAAATGTATGTTTGAGCCCCGTATGGGTTGACAATCCTTTTAATGGTCAAGGAAATTTTAACAAGCTCCATTCCTAATAATGGGCAGGTATGCACAGCTCTCAAAGACGCTTTGAGTGATATTGCTCACACACTGTGAAAAAGGTTTTTCTTCTCTCCTTTCCAAAGCTCAGCTCAGAAATTTGTTTCTGAACAGGTAAGTTCACAGCCATCACGATCAGACAGTTGATTCCAGCAGGTGATTCAAACTCAGTTTGCTCTGCAGCTCAGTCATGGGTCTTGTGAAATATTGAAAAGATAGTCTTCCAAAATGACAAGGGCAATCTTGGAGACGTAAGAGCAGCCAGGTCTTAAAGGCTGACAGCCCTTCTCAGCAAGGGTTAAAAATTCTCAACCTGCTCCTATCCAGAGTAGAAAGGGCCAATAACATTATGTTACTAACTGACAGAGAAGCCTACCATTCAGTCTAACAAGAAAAGGAAAAACCTGTTTACTGAAGCTAAGCCATTATGATATCCAAGGATCCCATCTGTTAGAGTGTCTCAGCAGGTGGTCAATTGACCACATCTCTTTTGGCAAAAACTATGTTTCATTCCATAAAATACATGTCTCTTCTGTGCTTGGAACTGAGATAATTTGAAACCCATATCCAGCAACGCTCCCAGTGTCCTTGAACAGCAGGAAGCCCTCTCTTGCTTCTTCCTAAAGCTTCCAGGTCACTTCCCACATTTAGCAGCAGGCATCTTCTGCCCAGGAAATCTCCTCCTTCCCAGTTAAATCTCAAGGTCCAACTCTTGTGTGGCTGTTAGCCGAAAACAAAACTCAAGTAAGAAAAGGAACACAACATTCAGATGGAAGCTGGAAGCCAATATGTAAGCAATCATCACAGAGACCCAACTCCGACTTTTTGGAGCTTCCAACCAGCTCTGAAAGCTAAGAGTTCGAATCAATTCTTTAGCTCCTCTTGCCTTCTTTAGTTAATTCTGTCTTGGAGGGTGGGAAAATGCTTAACTGGAACTATACATGGAAGGACACCTTCCTGAACTGGAAGCACACTTCAAAAAAATTCTGTGAACAAGGCAGGGCAACTCCGCAATAGGATTTCACATGCATTACATTTTCTCTGGGGAAGACAATCTTCCGTATTCACTGCTCCTGTATCTTGTACAGCTTCTGGGAAAGGGCTGGAGAATTCTAGGCCTGCTAACTCTGGAAATTAGATTTGCTCTTTCCTGCATTAATACTTTCTGTAAGGGTCAATTAACCAGTCTTCTCTTCATTGTGGCTTCTCTATTGCCTACCTGAAAATTGGATTATAAATAAGTGAGTAAAATAAAAATTCTGTCAAAGAAGTTCACTAGATGAAAGCAGTCTCCCCAAACTATAGCTGCTTGGCTGGATATATAGCCCAGCCTATCAACTGAGTTCTGTCCTAATGCAACCGGTCTTAACCGTATTTGCTCTTAGCAAACGGCTCTGTTTATATTTCCTTAAACCTCCAGATATTTGTCTCACTTTCCATCCATTTATGCCCTCCTGACCTAACCTTCCAAAAAGGCTGTCATTTGATCTCTACAATAACTAACAACTAAGCGCTAAACTTGCCCACAGAAAATATTCCAATTTGAGGCAATGGTCTGCATGCTCTTGAGTGACACAGGCATCTTTTAGTGAGTTCAAATCATGCACTATTGAAGGCTATCTTCGGTTTTACAACAAAGTCACTAACACAGTGAAATCTCATTGCAGCCATTTGCTGTGGTGAGGAAAAGTTCAACTAGCATTCAAATTGTGCTAGTTTTCCCACCATCATCCTGAGATATTCCAAATGGCTGATAGGCTATTCATCTAGCTCCTCTGACTTGCCTGCATTAAAATCAAATAGCACAATGGTGGTGCCACCAACATGAGAAGGACTCCAAAGCGTCATGCGAAGCTTTGAAGGGATGACTTATGACCCCAAAATGGTCAGTGGCCAATCATTGCCTTAGGTAGGATTCTGCATGGAAGACAGTAGGCTCAAAATCAACTCTCCAATACATTAAAACCATGGTCCACATAAATAGTAAGGGGCGTGGTGGCTCAGCGGGCAAGACGCCAGGCTTGTCGATCGGAAGATCGCAAGTTCGGAGGTTCGAATCCCTAGCCCTGCGTGACGGAGTGAGCTCTCGCACTAGCTCCAGCTCTTGCCAACCTAGCAATTCGAAAGCATGCAAATGCAAGTAGATGAATAGGTACCACTTTGGTGGGATGGTAACAGCGTTCCGCGCGCATCATGCGGCCACATGACCGTGGAAGCGTCTTCGGACAACGCTGGCTCTTCGGCTAACAAACGGAGATAAGCACCGGCCCCTAGAGTCGGACACGACTGCACAAATGTGCGGGGGGAAACTTTACCTTTACCTTTACCACATAAATAAAAAAAGAGAAGCATTACATATGAACTAACAGGTGTAAAAACAAACTAATACTTGTTTAAAAAATACAGCTGTGTGCACTATGAAATGTAAACACTCTCTTGTTGGCTTCATTGGACTCATCCATGTGGTTCTCTTGGCAGTATTATGGAAGTGGGTGATCACTGCCTTTTTCCAATTTCCCACCTTCCTAGACTACCTAACTGGACGAGACGCTGAAGCAAATTCTAACTCTGTGTCTGTGTCTGTGTCTCTCCAGGACCCAAGTTAAATGAAGAAAATGTGTATGCTTGCTTTTTTGAATAGCTTGTTCTGATTCACAAGTCACCTCAAATGACAGAGGGCATTTTAGGCACTGCAGCTACACTTTCATCTGCTGAAGAGTATCATTTCACTATCACTTAGCTTCTGAGATTCAGTAGCATCCCCATAACATTTTCAAACATCTACTTGCATCCAAACGACTAAAGGCGATTTGAAAGCAGGACCTTACTCTTCTTCTCTTACCAGGTTGAGTTCTTTTAGTATTTCTATGGTGGTGCAAATAACTCTGGCTTCCAACAGTGCAGAGAAGATCTCTGCAGGTCCATTTGCTACTTCCTTAGATCTAAACCTACCTCTTTTTTTGACCCAGAAACCATTGAGCTTGGAGCAACATTCAACCAATTGGAAACAGCAGCAGCAGTTCTTCTTGTTCAAATCACACTCCCCATACTGAGCATTTAAAAAGCTCAGCATAGCAGCCACCCACAGAAAACGGCAAGGAAGGACCCCATGTGTAGCAAGCAAAAGACACAGAAGCGACAGAAATTGATAAAACCTTCATCACATCACTCTGACACTCCATATATCAAAGCCCTAAATCTTATTCTCTGCTTGCCTCCATCAAAGCCCGCCAGCTGCACATTTATTGGGAAGTCTGAGACTTGACAGGCACTATATTGCTAACATTAATGATGGGGAAACAGTCCAATTGATTTGTATTATTATACACAATTCCTTACATTTCATTTTCTGCCAGCCTCCTCCTACCATTTTTAGCAATAACCAAAACAGTTTCAAAGCCACATGCAGATACATCAGGGTTAAAATTTGGCTGCACTGTTTTCATTCACCCCTCATTTTTCAACATGATAGCAGAGATACCCAGGCACCCTGGGTTCTCTATGAATTATTAGCCAACAACTCATTTACATTCTGCAGTGCAATAAAACAGAACCTGCTGATATTTATTCATTTCAACCAGGAGGGCCTTGTCAGGAAGAAAGCAGATTTCATCAAGGACTCAAAAACAGGGAGATGGCTAAATATCTGAGAAGATCCTTCCAACTTTCAGGGGCTTCACAGGGACCATTCACTTTTTTGCAACATCCTGGAAAGATGTTCTTCTTTTAACCAAGTAACTGTGCCAAGATCCATCAAACATTTGAGCAACCAAGTTTTTTTAATAAAAAAACTACCCTACAACCATTTATACTGATTCATATATCCGATTAGAGAATAACAACAAAACGCAATGTGCGATATGTCATTGAAGCAATTTATGTCATATATGGCTCCAAAGACACAAATGGCATTATTGTGGCCATTTTGTCTGTTGTATGCAGACTATTATGCTGGGGACTGCTGAATTGAGGTTCCCTTTTTGTTCTTTTTTAGAGATGGATCTTCAGCTGACATGTGCCTCGAGTCTGGGTTGGACAAACCCATTAACTCTTTTAGCATTGTGTGTTTTCTGCATGTTTCCCCTCCCCCCTATTTTTCTTAAAAATGAGGATGGGGGCAGAACAGAATTATCATCTTAATTGGGCTATAGAGAGAATGAAAAGGAATGCAGGTGGTAGCTATTAAGCCAGCAAACCAAGAGATGAAAGGAATCTGGATTTTTTTGCCTAATACCCTTTGACCACCTGATTCATTCAGAATTTGAAACCAGAGTTCAGTGTTAGACAACAAACTCTGGGTAAGAGAGAACCAAATTAATCACTGCCAACTACTAACAGAGTGAATGTAGCAAGGGAAAATGATGTAGGGCAGGATTCTACAAGCCTTAATTCTGTAATTCCAGGCTCTTAAAAGAGGATAAAAAATTGAGGCTGTTGTATCTGTACCAATTAGAGAGGGCTGCAAGTTCAAAGCAGATTTCAGATAGTTTTCTTTTAATTCTATTTAAAGACAATGATGAGAGAAATAGTAACATGAATGGAAGGGCCAAATTACTACAGAATCGGCAAAATATACAATATTCATTCAGCTTTCACTGAAGTAGAAAGTAGTGTAGGGAGTAGCAGGTGATTAAGTTGGAGAATTTAAGCAAAGAAAACTAGAACATGTTCCCTGGAAGTTACCACTTTGGGGATTCTGAATGTAGAAAAATGGTGGTGAATATGATGGAGAGGTTGGGCTAGCAGATCTGGACAATTATTCTGATAACCACTAGGGGGCAGAGAAGAAATACAGAAAACTAGCTCTTTGTTGCCATCTGGTGGTCAGGCTGGCCTTTGCAGCTGAAGTTTCCTAAAGGAGAACATTATCTATCTACTACTAAAACTCTCATTGTGTTTAACTGTTTGTCTATTTGTACCCTCAAGTTAGCCCAAATGGTGCATTATAACACAATAATTTTTGAATCAAGGTACCTAAAATCCGCTAACTTAAAGAATGCATAAAAAATCCAGGACCCATTACTCATATGGGTAATAATTACACGTGAGCAGTTTGGAAAGCCCCAAGGATGGTGCATGTAACACCTTTGCTGAGCGAGCTGCATTGGGTCCCAGTCTGCTTCCGGGTCCTATTCAAGGTGTTGGTTATCAGTTTTAAAGCCCTACATGGCATGGGACCAGGTTACCTGAGGGACCGCCTCACCCCCATTACATCAACCCGTCCCACCCAGTCAGGCAGAGAGGGCATGTTACGGACCCTGTCCATGAGAGATTGTTGATTGGCGGGGTCCAGGAAGAGGGCCTTCTCCGCTGTTGCCCCCGCCCTGTGGAACATGTTACCCACAGAGGTGAGGCAGGCCCCTACTCTCCCGGCCTTCCGAAAGGGAGGGAAAACCTGCCTTTGTCACCTCGCTCGGGGCAGGAGGGGGGGATAGTCAATCATGGGGGTGGTTGGCACCTTGATGCAGCCCCGAGGAATTTTATCAAGATAGTTAGCTTGTCCATCCAGGATTTTATATTTTATATTTATATATTTATGATACACTTGTTTTTATGATTTTAATCTCTTATTATTTTAACTGAATTGTAAACCGCCCAGAGTCGCTTGGCGAGATGGGCGGTGAAGAAATGTGAGAAATAAATAAATAAATAAATAAATATGGAATTCAGATTTTCATGATGTTCAGACCAGTTTCATTCGCAAAGTTGTGGCCATTGCAGCGTCCCCACGGTCACGTAATCATGATTTCCGACACTCCCTGCCAGCTTCCCCCAAGCAACGTCAATGGGGAAGCTGGCAAGAAGTCCTAAGTTGCTCCCATTCCCAGTGTTTTTTTGCCCGCCCGTGGTCATTCTGTTTATCTGGTTTGGTAAGTAAATATTGACTTATTATTGAAGTTCATTTGCTACTACAATTATTTTTCTACTTATGATATATACTCTTCTTAGATGATCTCGGGACCACCCAGCATTGGGGTAAAAAAAAATATGGCCAGCTTAAAATTTCATTTCATTCTGGTCACATCAGACCACATCAGACTTTCTCTCAAAGGATGACCCAACAGGTCACAGGGTTGCCTAATACTGTATAAAGGGTGGATAAAGTAGGCTGAGTTTTTCCTTCCCTCTTAAATATAAATATAAATATAAATATAAATATAAATATAAATATAAGAACCAAGGGTTATCTAACAAATCTGAATGTTGAGGAATTCAGGTAAATGTGCACACCATAACAATATCTTCTTTACATACCCCCTGGTTAAACTATACAAGCTACATACTACAGTGGTGGCAGTTATAGGTAAAGGTAAAGGTTCCCCCACACAGTTGTGTCCGACTCTAGGGGCTGGTGCTCATCTCCGTTTGTTAGCCGAAGAGCCAGCGTTGTCTGAAGATGCTTCCGTGGACATGTGGCCAGCATGACATGTGTGGAACACTGTTACTATCCCACCGAAGTGGTACCTATTTATCTACTTGCATTTGCATGCTTTGAAATTGCTAGGTTGGCAAGAGCTGGGGCGAGTGCGGGAGCTCACTCTGCATGCAGGGCTAGGGATTCGAACCTCCAAACCTGCGATCTTCTGATCGACAAGCCTGGCGTCTTACCCGCTGAGCCACCATGCCCTCCATAATAATGATATTATTAGCCATTTGTAATTTCCTTTGTTTTATCAAGGAATACTGACAATAGTAGAGAAATATCTTCCTGTATTTGTATGTGTCCATCCATCCATCCATCCATCCATAGGTTGGCAAGAGGTGGGGCGAGTGTGGGAGCTCACTCACTCCCTCACGCGGCACTCGGGTCTCCAACCGCCAACCTTCCAATCAAGAAGTCTGGCATCTTAACCACTGAGCCATCATGCCCCTTGGTGGCAGTTACAGATGTATGTAAAACGTGCTCTCCTGAGACCACTCCAAGCGTTGAAATGGGCCACTCCAAGCGTTTCAGAAGTGAGACATTTCATTGTGGACCTACTTCTGGAATACTCTGCCCACAGGTTGGAATATTTCACAATGGACTGCTTTGCATACCACTAGAAGCCATAAACTTGGGGATTAAACAAATGTGAACTCAAGGAGGCTGTATGCTGCTGAATACCAGTTCCTGAGAAACAAACAGGATGATATTTCTGCTCTCTTCTCATTCTTCTGGACTTCCCCAGTGGCATCAGTTTGGAAATGGAATGCAGAGATATATAGATCTGTGGTCTGCTAAAGTCCAGGTTCTCCTACAGTGTTAAAAGTGAATTAGGCTAGAGGATTGGGTTTTCTTTCCGTCTCTTTTTAAATCTGCTTCTACAGATCTCAACAGAGGCAGAACCACTTCAGTGGAATTATTTATTTATTTATTTATCTGTCCCGCTTTTATTATTTTTATAAATAACTAAAGGCAGCGAACATACCTAATACTACTTCCTCCTCCTCTTTTCCCCACAACCACCACTCTGTGAGGGGAGTTGGGCTGAGAGTGAGTGACTGGCCCAAGGTCACTCAGCCGGCTTTCATGCCTAAGGCAGGACTAGAACTCTCAGTCTCCTGGTTTCCCATTGGCTCCTTCCTAGGGCTGAGACAGGGACTGGCCAGCCAGCTATCATGCCTAAGGCGGGACTAGAACTCTCAGTCTCCTGGTTTGCCATTGGCTCTTTCCTAGGGCTGAGAGACAGGGACTGGCCCAAGGTCAGTCAGCCTGCTTTCATGCCTGAGGCGGGACTAGAACTCTGTGTCTCCTGGTTTGCCATTGGCTCCTTCCTAGGGCTGAGAGACAGGGACTGGCCCAAGGTCAGCCAGCCAGCTATCATGCCTGAGGCGGGACTAGAACTCTCAGTCTCCTGGTTTGCCATTGGCTCCTTCGTAGGGCTGAGAGACAGGGACTGGCCCAAGGTCACCCAGCCGGCTTTCATGCCTGAGGCGGGACTAGAACTCTCAGTCTCCTGGTTTGCCATTGGTTCCTTCCTAGGGCTGAGAGACAGGGACTGGCCCAAGGTCAGTCAGCTGGCTTTCATGCCTGAGGCGGGACTAGAACTCTCAGGCTCCTAGTTTGCCATTGGCTCCTTCCTAGGGCTGAGAGACAGGGACTGGCCCAAGGTCAGCCAGCCGGCTTTCATGCCTGAGGCGGGACTGGAACTCTCAGGCTCCTGGTTTGCCATTGGCTCCTTCCTAGGGCTGAGAGACAGGGACTGGCCCAAGGTCACCCAGCTGGCTTTCGTGCCTAAGGCGGGACTAGAACTCTCAGTCTCCTGGTTTCTAGCCCAGCACCTTAACCACTAGACCAAACTGGCTCTTTAATAATAAATATAATAATAGGGGAACTCAGAGACCACTTGGAAATAAAGATGTGATGCATTGCTTCTAAAAATTAAATCAGACATTTTCTTACAAATTCTTTCCTTGGCTACAAGGCTTATTGCGGCCTCCAGAAGGGAATGCAGGAATCTGTTTCATCTCTTGCTGGGTCAGCTTAGCGGATATGCTTTCAACTTCTGAGTTGCACCGTTATCAGTAAAGCAGGAAGTACAGATCTTGTTTCTCGCTGGTGTAAATTACAACTAGTAAGAGGTTGCTCTGTGTGACTCAAAAGAACTGTCTTTGTTGGAAGGAAACAACAGGCAGTCTTTTATTAAACTTGTCTTTCATAAAAATACTAAACTTGCTTGGGATGTAGGAAAGAGGGTCACACCCCCTCAAGATTTTTCCTCTTTTGGGTCCAGCTAAGTAGAATTGTGAAAATATTATATCTGACTGTAAGGTAAACAGTTCTCTTGAGTTTTAAAATAAATAAGTATATAAAATGGGAATGCTTGTCTGGGCTCAACAGTTAGTAGGACTGTCTGAAATCAGGGTAATCTATTTTTTATTTACAAAACTAACTAAAGTTAGGAGTTTGGGCTCCAAAAACCCTTGTGCCACAAATCTACCTGATTTGTTAGATTAAACCAACCTATTTCAGCCCCTTCAGGATTATTCTAGTGACTTTCCTTACGTAATGATAGTTGGAAAATACTTCAAAAATGTTGAAATACTATAAATGATATTGCAATCTGAAATTTATCTGGAATTATACAGGTTCTATAGCGGGTTACAGCGGGTTACAGCGTCTTACAGCGGGTAAGACGCCAGGCTTGTTGATCAGAAGATTGCAAGTTCGGAGGTTCAAATCCCTAGCCCTGCGTGCGGAGTGAGCTCCCGCACTAGCTCCAGCTCTTGCCAACCTAGCAATTCGAAAGCATGCAAATGCAAGTAGATTAATAGGTACCACTTCGGTGGGTAGGTAACAGCGTTCCGCGCGTGTCATGCGGCCACATGACCGCTAAACGAATGGTCATTAAGTGAGAACTACCTGCATAAGCATCAGGACAACCAAGCATGGTAAGAAGTTCATGCCCAAAGTGAGAGAGTTAAATGTCTAGTTTGTATACCCCATGCTGTTTATGTCTGGCAAGGAGACCAGAGAAATTGATTTTGCAATAAAATAAAGCCCCCTGAAATAGTTTTAAAGTGAAGGGGTCTATTTGTACTTATTCCAAGGGATTCTTGGAGCCAGAACATCCATATAGCAAACAGATGTGCTTTAATTCTAGAATTCATGTTCTGTCTCCAGCATCCATTTCTTATTTTCCATTCATATATACCACTCTTAACAAATAACCCTAATAATAAGCCTTATAGAGAGATTAAGGATGAACTATTAAGGTAACATGATCAAGATTGTGTGTGTGCTAAGAATTAATAAGTCATAATTAGAGATGCAATACCATTATATCATTTACAAGAGAGGTTGTAAACAGATACTAACAGTTGCTGATTCTTAATTCTGGAAGTGCTAATTCTTAGGTACTAGAACTCATTTTTAAAAAGGGTTATTTTGGTCAAATATTAAACAATATATAATATATATCTCTATCCCAACTTTTTTATCTACCCATTATAGGTGGAATAGTGAAAGCAGTTATATTATTGTTTTGGATTTTTCTCAACAATTTGATTCTACACACACACACACACACACACACGGTACACAGATACACATGGTATCTACTGTAATTGCAAATGCATTTCATACTCGTGAGAGTCTAGCTAGCATCTCTAACAGTTCTCTTTTCAACCTATGGTTGATTTATTGGATCTACCTAATTCAACCAGGTATTGTGTGAAACTTCCTGTTACACATTAAACTGCAGAGCACTGTAACCAAAGGAATTTGAAACCATCTTGAAATGCAAAGCCAAAAGGCAACTGAAAGTTCTCTGACCCCACTTCTATCTTTAAATTTCCCACACCCTTTGCAAGTGATCCCGGCATCAGTATGACATGGTGATACCACTACAAAGAGCATATGTTGTTATGCAGGGTGGACAGATGAAGTTAGTCTAGCCCATGAGAGCCATTTAGGACAGGGGTCAATCCTGTTACATCAGATAATGGCCTGTTTTACATAGGATGCTAAGCTGCAATGTATTTTGCTTGCTCTTGGTTTAATGTGATGTGTGAACCCACCTGAGATGTGAAAAAACCCAGCACAGCTAATTGAAGCCAGAAACCTCAACAACCAATCTATCAGACCCAAGGGAAAATAGTTTTGATTCCATAAAGTAAAGCAAATATTTTTGATGACCTCCTATGGGGAACTAGATCTGGTCTACAAAAATCTGGATGACAACTAGATGGAGCCAAAAGCTACAAAAGATGCTTAACCTCATTCCATGCTTGTAGACCTCCACTCACAATTGGAACAGAAATTTCTATGAGAGCAGGGTTCTTCACCTGCATTCCATGGACCCTTGGTGAATACATTTCAGGGGGTCCATGAACATGGATGGGGAAAAAATTACAACTTTCTTTTCACTATCCTCTAATTCAGAGCTTTCCAAACTGTGTCAGCTGCAGTGTCTGGGTGTGTCTCGGCTGCTGCTGCCTCTGAGCCCTGCCAGGATTCCGCGCAGGTCCTAGTGCCTGCCTTGTGCCTTGCTGCCTCCAAATCTGCTGTGATTGAGTGCAGGTCCTAGTGCCTGCCTTGTGCTTTGCTGTAAGAGTGAGTCGCAAAATGATGCATGTCTAAAAAGTCTGTCACCAACATGAAAAGTTTGGAAAGCTCTGCTCTAATTGAAATGTATCTTTTTATTCAATAATCAATGTAGGCTACAAAGTAATTTATGACCTCTGCTCTGTAGGTTTCACCAGGCTCTCAAAGGGGTCCATGGCACAGAAAGATTTAGAAACTCTCAGTTAGAGGGATAGTGTTTGACCACCTTCCTAACAAAAAAGACTAAAACCTTTAGGACTCTAGCTTGGAAGAACAGCAACCAAGTTAGATTGAAGTGTATAAAATCTGACTGAAGTGTATAGAATCATGCAGGGCATGAAGAAAGTGGACAGGGAGAAATTTTTCTGCATTTTTCCAAAGACCAGATCCAGGGGTCATCTAATGAAGCTAACTGGAAGGAGATTTAGAACACACAAAATAAAGTACCTCTTCACACAGTACATAATTAATCTGTGGGATTCATTGTCATAAGACATAATGATAGCCATTAGCTCTACAAGGGAATTGAACTGTGATGGACTTCAGTAACACTGCTGGTTCTCAGGAAGAAGGGAGCACATTGCAAGGAGGGGAGCAAGATAAGAGAAACACAGTCCGGAGCTGGAAGGTGGGAAGACTAAGAGGTTCGGAGTAGCCCCGCCCTAGAGCCTTCCCAGGTTATTTCCCCTTAGGTTAGGTAGAGTAGCTTTAGTCTGGCAAGATTCTGTCTATACGGTGTGAGCAAATAAAGAACTGCAGTTTGGTTGGATTGATTCTTTGTCATTCTTGGGCTGGGCCTAACATGAACGAGGATGGGTCTATCAGTCTTGAAGATGCCATGTTTCTCTGGGGTAGAGGCAGCGTATCTCCAAACATTAGAGGAATAACGGTGGAGAGGGATATGTCTCCATCTTTTCACTGTGAGCGCCTCAGAGTCCTCTGATGCCACTGTGAGAAACAAAATGCTAAAACAGGACAGACCTGAGGCTGAATCCACCAGGCTTATTCTCATGCTGTAATAAAATCTGGTCTAATAAGCTATCATTACTTACGCATTATTTACTTATGCATTAGTTACGCATAGTTAAAGCAATGGTATTCCCTGTAGTAACCTATGGCTGTGAGAGCTGGACCATAAGGAAGGCTGAGCGAAGGAAGGTAGATGCTTCTGAACTGTGGTGTTGGAGGAAAATTCTGAGAGTGCCTTGGACTGCAAGAAGATCAAACCAGTCCATACTCCAGGAAATAAAGCCAGACTGCTCACTTGAGGGAATGATATTAAAGGCAAAACTGAAGTACTTTGGCCACATAATGTGAAGACAGGATACCCTGGAGAAGAAGCTGATGCTAGGGAAAGTGGAAGGCAAAAGGAAGAGGGGCCAACCAAGGGCAAGATGGATGGATGATATTCTGGAGGTGACAGACTCAACCATGGGGGAGCTGGGGATGGTGACGGCCGACAGGAAGCTCTGGCATGGGCTGGTCCATGAAGTCACGAAGAGTCGGAAGCAACTGAACGAATAAACAACAAAAACTTAGAAGAGCAATAATTAGATGGCTGGGAATTGATGGTAGAGGCAGTGGTAGAGGTAGAGAGCAAAAAGAGGCATGGAAGAAATACCATACATCGGTAAGAGTCCAAGACCCATATCCTCAAAGTTTTCAAGTGCAGAATGCTGTCATGACAACCACATGTGCAAGACACCATGTCAGACAGAAGACATCTTATTAATGACAGCTTACATCAAACAAACGGCTTCTTAAGAAAAGCAGCTAATTATCTAAAGACATGAATTGTACAAGGATGTGAAATGTGCTCAGCCCTACCTTCCACCAGTAGATTAATTTAAATCCATGTGTCATTCAATTATTACTCAATTTAAGCCATGCAATGCTACAAAAACATTGCAAAAATCTTGGAAAGCAAATCTCTCTCTCTCTCTCTCTCTCTCTCTTTCTTTCTGAAACCACACATTGGAAAATGCTTGCGGAACATGCAGTGGCTGTGGCTTGGTTGAAATTTCACACGTATTAATTATATTCTTATTATTAGCTCTCCTGTAATTAGACCACAGGCAATAAAGGAATTTCCTTAATAAATAGATCACTCCATTGCAGGCTACCCAATATGAGCTATAAAAACCCAGAGAACCAAAATATAGCAGGAAAGAAATGCAGAACAGCTTTGCCGTGATTTAGTGGCTTTCCAGATGTTTACAATCCAGATCTGGTAGTCCTATGCTACCTGCTCATCTGGCCCAGTGTCCTCTCACTGGCAGCCTCCTAAATCATGAGTTAAACCTGAAAATATCCACAGGCAAAATATGGGCTCTGCCACTGGACTAGAGTCAGTATAAAGCAGTTTAAAAAACCCTACAAACTTAGCAGATAAACTTGTTTACCCCAAAATACTCATCATTTGCCTCTCAAATGCCTGGTTGCTAGTGACCCTGGAAGAAAGACACTAGAAAGCTGTTTTAGCCGATTCTGCCCATAGCTCTATTCTAAAATCTTGAGAGCTCTGTCTCAGAGTAGAAAACTGGAGAGGAGATAAATTCCATGGTACGGCTATGGTGGTTTTATTGCTTTTATTGTATTTGAGCCTGCTTTTATATGTTGTTTTAGGGTTCTAGCTATTTTGCTAGTCATTGACTAAATAAATGTCAATGTGTATGTTTTTTTTCCCCATGGAAAGATGTTGATCGTTTCTCCTTACCCATTTTCAACTTCTTTTTGCAGTGTCTGGACAAATGACAAGCAGAACATGTTAAAAAAATGATTTTCCAAGGAAAAGAGAATTTTGATGGACCTTCTTGTGTTTTACTAATGAGATGGTCAAAGGTGGAATGAATATTCTGCACAGTAATCTCTCCAACGGCCTCTCTGGCTTCCCATATTTCACTTTAAACCCAAGGAAAAACACCACCATCCTCCCGATGGGCGTCTTCACAGACTGAAGGAAAGTTGTGGATCCAAACAGTGATGGACAATCCTTCCATCACTTCTTTCAAGCTTTCAGCCCACTCCTGAAAAAGCCCATCATAGACTTGGAAGAGGAAGGGGATTATTCTTGAGTCACAAATGATTCAACCCTGGGATAAATGTTGGGAGGCAGGATTCTTGTGTGATTGTATGGCTGCAGATGCTTTTGAAGTCACCTATTAGGTTAACCCATTCCAGCTTGCATGTCGATCTGATCTGGGGGCAGAATCAGCCTTGGACACCCTGATGGATGACTATATGTGAGATAAAGACAGAGTGTGCAACTCTGCTGACTATACCTGGTCTCACAGTAGGTTTCAGGCTGCTAACCATGGTTTTTCCCTGGATCAGAACTAAAAGTCAGAGGACAGCTTACTCATGCTCCTCTTGTGGTCACTTTCAGGGATTGTTTTTCTGTGAGGATACCTGCTTTCTTAATTGTTCTCCTCCCAATATCTATGAGACATCAACAATTATTACCGCCCAGAGTTCCCCGTTGGGGGAGATGGGCGGTTATATAAATTAAAGAAAGAAATAAATAAATTATATCTTTTAGGTGCCTACTGAAAGCAAAGGGCTCATTCAACACATTGTAGAAATTTTTCAACAGGCCTGGGGATCCCCTGGAATCCAAGGAGGCCATGCCACTGGTTAATGTCACGTATAACATTCTGATTATAACCCATCTTGGTTTTTCTTTATGTTTAATTAATTGTTTTAAGCAGTCTCTGTAATATGTTTTATTACAGAGACCTAGGTTCAAGTCCATGCTCAACCAAAGATACTCCCTGCATGACTCTGGGGTACTCAGGGCTGCAACTGTGGGAATAAGATGAAGAGAGACCTCCATGTGAATTGCCATGTGCTCTTGGAAAAAAAAAAGTGGATTATAAATCTAATAAATAGGAAAAGGGTGTTGCATCCTTTCCATTTGCACTAATAGCTGCTTTACCTGTTTCTAATTTATTGAGGCTTTATTGTTGTGTTTTAATTGTTCTTTCGTGAACCATTTCAAGATGGTTGTAATCTAGGAAGCAATATAGATGTATTATGTACATAAATAATAAGACAGGAAACTGCAACCCCAAAAGAAACATCTTCTGCTGCCTACAACCATCCAATAAGTCCCAAAATGCTTTACAGAAAAATTCAAAATAAATTCTTAGGAACCTTGAGAAACAGGTAGAAAAGCAGAAGTTTCTTTTGCAAGGAAAGCAAATGGTTGAAAAATCACAAGACAGAGTTCTGGCAAGGTAGCATTTCTTTATGCCACAGAATTCAACCCAACGAACCCACCTGACTTTACGAGTCAGCTACACACCATAAACGTGGAAGGCAACATTTCACAACAGATATTCCATATTGACCCAACAATGCAGCACGGCTGACTTTTTTTTTTTTTTTTTTAAGTACCTGGTTTGAAAGTAGCTAGAGAGATGTTGGTTGAGGATCTAATTTAGGGAGTGCAGAAAATGGCCATGTGGCAGTGACTGCTACCTTTACAACCATTCCTAGCATCTCCTCAGAAAGGACACTCAACCCAAGGGTCCAGCACAAGAGCAAAGCAGTGCATGAGTGCACAAGAGATCCGCTGCAGCTCTGACACAGGTCTTTCCTAAAAGCACTGTCTGTATGGTGCCTTTAGGACTTGGCCCCTTGACCAGCCAGAAACAAGCATTAGAAAGAACGGTATGGGAGGAACATTCTTCGCTCTCCATTTATGGCACCTACGCTCTTCTGCCTACCAATAGGGCCGGCTTGACAAAAAAAAAAGCATTTAGATTCTCTTCTCTATTTCACAACAACGGATCCATTGCCCTCTTCCCTTTCTCAAACACACCAACTCCTCACTTTTTTCTCATATGTTTTTTTTTTCTTTACCAGGTGAATGAGAGTTACAATTCCACTAGAAAACCTGCTGAAGTTATCCACTTGGGTGGACAAGTCGAGAGAGCCTTTTCCCAGCCTCTAGCCCAGAGCTTTCCAAATTGTGTGTCGTGACACGTTAGTGTGTCGGCTGCAGTGTCTGGGTGTGTCGCGGCTGCTGCTGCCTCCGAGCCCTGCCAGGATTCCGCGCAGGTCCTAGTGCCTGCCTTGTGCCTTGCTGCCTCCAAACCTGCTGTGATTCCACGCACGTCCTAGTGCCTGCCTTGTGCCCTGCTGTAAGAGTGTGTCGCGAAATGATGCATGTCTAAAAAGTGTGTCACCAACATGAAAAGTTTGGAAAGCTCTGCTCTAGCCCAGTGTTTCTCCACCTTGGCCACTTGAAGATGTGTGGACTTCAAGTCCTAGAATTCCCTAGCCAGCATGCTGGCTGGGGAATTCTGGGACTTGAAGTCCACACATCTTCAAGTGGCCAAGGTGGAGAAACACTGCTCTACCAATAATTAGTTGCCAACTGCGTATGCTGCATTTGGAATTGTATTTTTTTTCCTTTAGAGCTATAAAATTTGAAAACTGCTTGCAAGTAATACAAGTTTATTCAGTGCAATTTAAAAGAAAAAGAATGTATACCTGCAGCGTCTTCCCAGCTCCCAACCACGCTGTTGAGAAAACCAACATTCACTTGCTTCAATGCATTTTACTGCAAGATGAAGATGCATTAAGCATTTATGGGAGAGACGTGTGGATTTTTAACAAGGGAAAAAAGTTTGGGTTCTACCTGTTGGGAAAGAGGTGCTCTTGTTTCCTTCTCCCCAAGAATCCCAAAACAAACTTACTAAAGCTTTGTGAGCTCAATGAGGCTTACATTGAAGTTAAGGAACACATAGTTATGGACTAAATAAGCACCACGTTTCCTCTTTCCCCAGAATGAAGTGATGGTTTGAAAACTATGTGCAAGTTACATTCTTCAGCATTTACCTGAACAGCCATAACCCAAGGCTATAGCTCATGAAAACTGGCTATTAACAAAACATTCCAGTTCTAATCACTTTAAAAAAAACATATCTAGGTATTTCCTGTCACTTTCTACATCCAGCCTGAATCACTTACCCTTATTTTGAAGAATATCCAAGCCCTGAACTCGGCAATACTCAGTTGCCTGACCAAGAAAGATATGGGCTCTCTTTCCATTGTCTTGTATATACTTGCTTTCTGTTCCTTTTGCTTGGGGATATTTCACATTAACAACATTTTCTTTTACTTTAAAAGAAACATTTGAAAACTATCTGGCTTAATATGAAGAAGTCGAAAGCAACAATACTCATGTCCAATGCTTACTTCCAAGTTATATTACACTGAACAGATATTACATATCCCCTTTAAAAAATAACCTATAACAGAACTTGTAAATAGCAAAGTTTGTCAAATTATGTGCAATCAGCTCAAATCACAATGGTCCTGGCCCGATAAACCATTATTCATCATATTGAGCTAAACCTTGAGCACCCTCGCTACTCTTGTCCCATCCTTGTGTTAGTTTTGCTTAGGAAATAAAAACAAGAAAAAGAGTGGTTTCCAGCCTGTTCTGAAAATATTCTTGAAAATAAAACTTTCTCAAAAATAAGAGAGAAGGATGAACCGCCCAGAGTCCCTCTTTCGGGGGGAGATGGGCGGTGGCAACATTTGATAAATAAATAAATAAATAAATAAATAAAATGAAACCAGAGCTTGGAGAAAATCCTTGAATCAGAGACTTCTGGTTTAGACATAAAGGAAAACTGCAATTTACAAAAACAACAGAACAAATTTGCCCAGTTGGGCCATATGAGGGGTGTGACAATGTCATTGCGTAAGTGATGTGAACTGTATAATTTGTGAGAGCTGTGTATGAGATCATTGTGGCTTCCACCCGACCATGATGTCATTGTGGCTTCTACTGGACACTGATGGTAAACACAGAAAGGATGACATATATTAACCAATTATGGGATCATAGATTAATAATGATGGTCACTTTTATTGTGAGATGGGCGGTGTATAAATTTAATAATAAATAAATAATAGTCTAATAAGGAGGCACACTCTGAACTGGCCTCTTACTTGCTTTGATTACTTCAAAACTAGAAAGGTTTTAATAGGAAGTCCACACACCTTCTCGAGTTTTACTGACCTTCCTCAAACTACAGGCGGATCAAGAATGAAATATCACACCTTAGTAATTCCTTAAACCCAACTTAAGAATGGAAAACGGAATATTGGTGGACAGCAAAAGAGATTCAAAGACACTCTCAAAGCTAATTTTAAAAAAATGTAATATCAGCACTGAGAACTGGGAAGCCCTAACTCATGAGCATTTCAATTGGAGGTCAGCCTTTATTAATGGCGCTACGGACTTTGAAGAAGCACGAGTACAGGGCGAAAGGGAGAAAAGAGCTAAAAGGAAGGCACGTCAGGCAAACCCTCATCATGACCGTCTCCCACCCGGAAACCTATGCCCCCACTGTGGGAGGTTGTGCGGATCCAGAATTGGCCTTTACAGCCACTTACGGATCCACCGTTAAGATTTTACCCCTGGAAGACAATCTTACTCGGCTACGAGTGGTCGCCAATGAATGAATGAAACCTAAATGGCCCAGTTCACCCACATGCACTCTTATATCCCAGAAATCCTGCATATCGAGCCACCCTCATTTCCTCTCACCATGTTCAGCACCCACCTTACTTTAAGTCACCTACCTGCTTTAAACTGAGACAGATCAGGATGTTTTATAAAAGGGGAAAAAACCTTCTGGACTTACACAGAATTCCTTTCATCTGCCAACAAGGAGCTATAGCTAGAGACATCAAATTAAGGAATCCAAGCTTTCTTTCAGAACAGATGAGCAGGCTTCCCAGGAAGGCTTAAACCTCAGCATCTCTCTATCTTAACACTTGAAAGCATTTAGAGAATGGTATCCAACATTCAAAGCTATCTGACTGATTGCCAACAGCCCATATCTCACTGTACTTCACCCATTTCCACCTCCATTTCTGCTGTGGGCAGAAGAGAGGGAAAAGCAAAGTTTAGTTTCAAAACTTGAATTCCTCGGTGCTGATAAATAAGGATTGCCAGCAGAGTTAGCTGTACTCCTGGGATACAAGCCAACTCTTGCTTAACAATAAGAAAAACACCACAACTTCAACATTCAAAATACTATTTAACTTGTAAAAGCTGCTTTATTGCCGACTGTGCTTCCGTGCACCCACGGTATTCCAAAGACCAACGGTTTCCTCTTGGGCACATATAATGTTGTAGGAGCTACAGAGAAACAGCTCGGGCACTTAAACCCAGCCTGGAAGGGTGGAGGGGTGCTTAAAATGATTGCAGAATCCTTAAAAGCCGGTAAAGTGCTTAATTCTGCGTAATGATTTACAGAGTGATAAGTAAAACAGATTGACGGTGATGGCTTGAAATGAGCCCAATATAAATAAAAACTGCAGGCAATCTTTGCATAGCTCATTTAGATTTTTTTTTAAGCCCACCTACTACAGAGGACTTACAATTAAGTGTCCTTCGGTGATTTGGATCTATTGATCTGGTAATGGATGCAAAATTCAATTAATCCAACATACTATTTCCAAACAGGCAGGCCCCTTGCTTCTGGCTAGCTCAAAAGTAGAGCAGAGCAGCATATTCGTGAGATGGGCGGCTTTATAAATTCGATAAATAAATAAATAAATAAATAAATAAATAAAATTAACCACCCTGCTCCTCTCCCCCCCCCCCCCCCCCCCGTCAGGATCATCACACCCATCTTCTGGTATATTGCCTCTGGACATTGAAGATTTATTCAGCTACCTACAGAGAGCCATTACAGAGCATGCTATTGTTTTGCACAAGGCACAGTGAAGCAGAGTATCAATAACATCAGTAATTATTACTTGAGCTGCATGCTAGAACTGATCAATCACTGGGCAGTCAAATAAAGCTTGAGTTGCAGAATGACGTTCCCAACACTTCAATAAGGTGAGTGCGTCATGAGTACCAGATGCATCCACTGCCTTTTCTCCAAGACAGATGGGGGGGGGGGAGAAGAGAATGGAGAATGAAACCTGATTTTCTTTCCTTTTCATTTGGAATGTATGTCTGTGCCTTAAAATTAGTCTTGACTTCCGGCAACTGCATGGACTTGTTTTCCCTGCAATGTTTTTACAAGTGGTTGCCATTGCCTTCTTCCTAGGGCTGAGAGGGAGTGACTGGCCTAAACCCAACCAGCTTGCTTAATGACTCAGGCAGGACTAGAACTCACAGCCTCCCAGTTTCAAGCCTGATGCATTTAACCACTACATGAAACTGGTTCTCTTTCACTTGGTACCCAAAGGGAACATAAATTAAGATAGATGTTCAAACCTTTCAGTCCTATACAAAGCTATTCAGGCTTGATACAGCGTGGTACCCTAGATTGACCATGAAAGTCTTTTTTCTACATGTCATTCTGGAGTTGATCTCTGCCCCACATCCCTGGATGCAAACTACGGCTATTTCTAAGAGTGTTAGTAGGAATAGGATGATGGTGGTTAAAGTAGAGATGGTGTTTAGACTGTAGAAAGGATTCTGAGGCAGTTCTGGTGGGAGGTGATATTGCCTTCCCTGTGTTTTGGAATGACATGACAGAAACCAAACTTGAGAAAATAGGAATACAGAAGAGAGTTTTAGGATGCTAGGAGAATCTGTATGACAGAGCTTTCCAAACTTTTCACGTTGGCGACAGACACCAACGGCGGCGGCGGTGCTGATTGGCGGGGGTGCCGCTTCTTTCGGTTCCGTCAGCGCTTCCGGGTTTTTGTGCGACACACCAGGACACCGCAGGTGACACAGTAGTGTGTTGCGACACACACTTTGGAAAGCTATGCTGTATGATTCTGTTATCGTATCCTAGCTGGAGCCACTCAATATCCATGCATGTAGTTGCAACATGCTAGGATTCAGGATCCCCCTCAACAAATCTGGTAATGCCAGGAGGGTCCATGGTATGGATGATGCAAGTTGGACTAGGCCAAAATACCAGAATTTCTCAGGCCAGTCAGTATCACTTCTGCTCTCTGGCCTTGAACGACTCTCAGGAACTTGGGGTTGATCAGGAATGGAGGAAAGCATTTGGTAAATCTTTGGGCCAAGTGACATTGAAGACTTTTGTTGCCTCTTCTCCCTGAGATGGGCAGCATGAGATGAACACTCCATCTTGTGATTCATGGAGAGCTGCTAGGTGGTCCATCACTAAATTTCTGAAGATTGATACATTTGTCTGAACACCCTAGGACTGAGGCTTTATTTTCTGGAGTGCAGCTTTTTGCAGCTTATCTGGCCCACCAACTTTGTCCTGCTATGAGAGAATATATGTTTTCCTTGGCCACATATAGGAGTTTGGGTGCCTTCATCTGCTGCCTCCCTCTCCCCTGATGTAGGTTTTGGTGGCCACAATGCCTGTTAAGAGGAGGACATGCTGGCTTTTAGGGAAAGTCTGGAACTTGACCAGAACTAGACATGCTATACACAGTTACAGGAAGCTCCCTTGGGCTTCTTCCTCTGTATAGATTGCTTTGGCATCTGTGCTAAACTGGACCTGATACGATGGCATGGCCACATATCAGTACTCTTGGATCAGGGCTTCAAACAGCCACCACTTAAGGAAGGTCTTCTTCTTTGCTGGAATTGATCAGCATCTTATGGATCTTTGAGTTATTAGCTTATGGGGGGAAAGGAGCATCAATTGAAGGGAATGATAGTGGAATCTCTCCCATGGTACTTGCCCTATGGAAGCAATCACTTGGCCCTGAAGGCGGCTATGAGGTCCATCAGCTGATCTGAAGGACTGACACAACTAGCTGCTTGATAGTCTTTATCTCATGTGACAAGACTCGCTTGATATCCAGGGTGCTGCACTGTAAGGAGTGTGCTAATTGAAATATGCTCTTGTCTCTGCTTATTATGAAGCCCAGGTCCTTGAGACTCACCTTGTAATAGGCTGGGAGAACAACCTTCAGGAACAGGAGGAAGAGCTGCAGCCAAGACAACAGTCAAGTAAGAGAAATCTGAGTCCAAAGCAGGAATGTAATTTGAGGAAACATCTCAGACTTGACTCTCCCTAGTTCTCTTTAGAATAAAGACAGGGACAGGAGAGGCACATTCAAAGTTGCAAGATTCTGTTCCCATAACCCAGTGCTTCCCAAAGTGCTGCCGTTGGTGACACACTGGCGGTGGCGCAGGGGCGGGGGTGTGCATGGTGGCAGTGACAGCAGCGGCGGCCTCCGCTAAAACACGGAAGCGCTGATGGCCCGCCGCCGCCGCCATGCACACCCCTGCTGCCGCTTCCGGGTTCTGTGGCGACACACCAGACTGTGTGTTGCGACACACTAAAGTGTCGCGACACACAGTTTGGAAAGCTGTGCCATAACCTATAATAAAAGTAGTTTTAGTATTCATGACTTTGGTGTTCAAGTCTGGTCTACCTCAAGATTTTGGAATTGGTTTGCCATCGCCTTCTTCCTAAGGCTGAGAGAATGTGACTGGCCCAAGGTCACCCAGCTGCCTAAGGCAGGACTGGAACTCACGGGTTTCCAGCTTCTAGCCTAGTGCCTTAACCACTACACCAAACTTGCTCTGCTAACAATCACTACTACTTTCTGAATACTCTGGGAGTAATGTCAGACGGAATGAAAGGATAGCAGGCATCCTGGTATTCAAATCTGAGGAACTGAGTGGATTGGAATATGTTGGCTTCCTGTAAATTCAGAAGACCAAAGCATCCCCCTCAACCTGGAAATACCTTGCAATGCATCTGAGTTACCATCCAGAATTTGTGGTACATGAAGTGGTGTTTCATCCCTTGAGATATAAGATGCCATGCCATTTCTTGTTCTTCTTCTTTGGATCCGTGAAAAATACGGAGTACAAGCCAGAGAATCTCTCACCTGATGGACCTATTTGATAGCTTCTATACTCTGAAACAGCCCAGAGGACCCTTCGTTACTTTGTCACCTAGAGGAAAAGGTGAAGTGGTCTTAGTGGGGGACAGGGGACTGGTGAATTTGATGATCCAGTTTAGTAGCTCAGATGTTGCTGTTCCAACAGTGAACAGCAGTGGATGGAGATGGGATTGGGCACTCAGCACAGCAGATTTCCATCCTCTCCATTGCCCAAAGGAGTGATAATAAGCCCTCCAGGGGCTGTCTCAGCAACTCAGCAACTATGGCATTGATCGTTCCTCCCACCCCGCTCCCAAGGGAATCTCAACAGGGAAGTAAGGCTGGGCAGTTCCAAGTCAAACTCCTCATTTCCCCCTTACCATCAGAAAGATCCTCGAGATATACATAGATAGTACCTTCTTGCCTATTAACTTGTTGGCTGGTGCTTTGCTGAAGGATCAAAGAAAGAAAGACGAAAGGCAAAACAAGTAAAGAAAAGCTAAGAATAAGATAAATTCTGGAAATGAGTATTCCAAGATGAGGATAGTAGGTGGAACTCACAGGCTATACCTACTCTGGAAGAAGTCCAGAGCCAGAACTGGGGAATGCAGCTATTTCCTCACAGAGGAACTGACATCCGAATTGTTGCTAGCCCAACCTCCGGAGGAAGTGGGAGAGGGAAGCCCACTTCAAAACCTCCTGACTCCACTGCAGGAAAAAGGGACATGTTGCAATTTTTTCCAATAACACCCCGATGATGGTCTGAAGCAGAAGCTGCACAACTGAAAGATCAGCTTCTCGGTACCCGCAAAGCTCTTCCACCAACAGCAGGTTTTTATTACACTATGAGATAAATTACACTTAAAAGGAATTATTTCCTTTTCCTGATAGCTTATTGAAGAAGCATATTTTATAGGTTTTTAATACAATTCACTGACTCACAAAAAACTGGGCAGATTATCATTTTATTTAGCAAGGACTTTAAAAAAAAAAAAGTTTACCAAACCTGCCAATCAAAATACGTGTGTGTGTCTGGTTGCTTGATGGTGTTCCAAAAGCAGAGAATTTAAACTCAAATCTCGCAATTTATCTACTGGGCTATATGAACTCCACACCACTTTTCACTTCATTTCACCTAATGTTTGTGAGATTTCTGATGCAACATGTACCAAACCTCAAGGTACAAAGCAATCTATACCCGTTCTTTACATGCAATGGACATGGAGGGTCTCTCTGCATTTAACAGCCACTGTCTTGTTAATCAACTCTTGTTAATAAGCCCTGTAAGCTTGCATAGAGTAATGATAATTTAGTCACACTAAGCACAAAAGTAAAGCTAAAAGGAAGTGTGTGTGGGGGGGGGGAAGCAATTGCATCATCAACACCATTTGGTTTCTCTGCCATTACCTGCATCCAAAAGGACCTAGAATCTCTGCAAAAACCTGGTATCCATTGATCCGGATCTGCATCAGGATGACCAACATTTCCACAAAAAGAAAAACGCCACAACCCAACACCTGTATTTCAGGGCCGCTGTGCTTCATGCCCCTGCCTTGCGAGTCACACTGGTAGTGCCTTTCTTGAAACTGCTTTCTCTGGAACTGCCTTTACACCAAGTGTCAAGGAGAAGCTCTCTTCCACAGATGCTAATCAAGTCAGCTTCCAGCTGTGTGGCAACAAACATGTCAAATGCACATTGCACTAGCTCAAAACCAGTCGCTCCTCATTGCTGCATGGGGTTTCTGTCAACTGCACTGTGCTTCACCAGCAGAAAAAAAACAGGCTCCAGAGGATATGGTAGGCATCGCTTTGCCAGAACCATGTCTCCTTATCAACCCCCTTTCACTTTTGCACAATCCTTTGTCTGTCTGGAAAGCAACAGGGCACTACTGCTATTTTATACAGTCGGGACTCAAGAATAATGCTGATCCATAATGTGGTTTGTTGGCTTTTGACTTAGCATGTTGTGAGCCCAGTCAACTGTATTCCCCCCCCCCCCAACAAATAGTAGTATGTGGGATGGAGATGTTATTTTGTCCTTCCTCTCAAACAGGAGAATGCAAACAAAACCAGAAACCTAAAAGGTAACATGAATCATGTCAACTGGATTTCTATTTTCTCAGTGAAAACGTTTCGCTCCTTATCCAAGGAGCTTCTTCAGTCTGAGCAAAGTTGGTAAGGGAATCCTAAATATTTAGATATTTAATTTAATTTTAATTTAAATATTTAATTTTAATTTAAATATTTAGATATTTAGGATTCCCTTACCAACTTTGCTCAGACTGAAGAAGCTCCTTGGATAAGGAGCGAAACGTTTCCACTGAGAAAATAGAAATCCAGTTGACATGATTCAAGCTACAGACAATTCCACCTGGATGACTGAGAACCTTCATAGACTAAAAGGTAACACCAAGAGTTATTACGAGAAAGTTTCTAACTGATGCATGGGTTGATTCCAATCCCACGTGTCAATTTATGAGGAGTGCACCAAGTGTCACAAGGCAGACACTTTAATGAAGCTTCAGTGTAAGAGACTTCTAATACAACAAGCCACCTCGCACGGGTGAGTGAAGCTTTTGTGCAGCACAATCAAAACTATGTCAAGGCCATGCTCTTCTCTGAAGCTCTGCAAACCCTTAACTTTTAGACACCACTTCATGGGGGGGGGGGTGGATTTGAAGATGGTGTCAGATGCTTACTTGCGTCCTCTCCTTGAACTTCCAGAATCAAAATGGATAACTTGCCCCCACATCCTTCAAGAGATATCATTCCCTAACACAAAGCCAAGGATATTGACTGTAAACAGGTCAATAGCTGTCAAGGTCATCTTGCTTGTAAAACAAGAAGAAAAAGAAAACCACATTTTTAAATAGCAAGAGCAAAAATCCCCAGTCAAAACTTCAGTATTTTCCTCACTCTGAATATCTGCTTTGACATCAGTTTTCACCACCCTTACAACTGTAAATTCAGCTTATTGGGAGTTTTTAGACGTTTTCTCGACATTTCCTATCGCAGTGTATAATACCTGTGAAAGAGTCTAATTAAAATTGCAATAATTTGGTAGCAAAATCTATAATATTCTTGTGAATTTTGCTAAGCAGCTAAGACTGAATTGTCCAGAAAACCAAACACAATGTTTCAAACAAAGTGTAGGGAGGCACCAAATTTCCAGTCGAATTTTTATCTGTTTGAGTTAAGGTTTACTTTTATTTCTACGTTTATATTCCATTTTTCCTCAAAAGGAGCTTGTAGAGGTCTAGAAGAGTATCCACTTCCCCCTTCTCTCCTGGTTCAACCTCATGTTTTGGTATAATTTGTTGTTGTTGTTGTTGTTCAGTCGTTCAGTCGTGTCCGACTCTTCGTGACCTCATGGACCATAGCACGCCAGGCCTTCCTGTCCTCCACTGTCTCTCGGAGTTTACTCAAATTCATGTTCATTACATCGGTGATGCTATCTAACCATCTCATCCTCTGCCGTCCCCTTCTCCTTTTGCCCTCAGTCTTTAGGCTATGAGAAAATTATTGACCCAGGATCATATACCGAGCTTCATGGAAGGATGTTTTTTGAATCCAGTTTCCTCCAATGTTAGTCTGACATACTATTATGCCAGGTTGATAAAATATGCTACCAATAACTATTTTGTTTTAAGTACTAAACATTAAACTGATAACTGAGGGAAAGACCGGGTCTGTGGGATGGACTGGGGGGTCAAAAATAAGAAAATCTCAGAAGGCAAGCACTTTTAGACCAGGCCCCAAAACCCAGATAGATGTATTGGTGTAAATCAGCAAGAGGCAAGCTTGACCCTAGGAGGGCCAGTGTGGTGTAGTGGTTAAGGCACCAGGCTAGAAACGGGGAGACTGAGTTCCAGTCCCACCTTAGGCATGAAAGCCAGCTGGGTGACCTTGAGCCAATCACTCTCCTTCAGCCCTAGGAAGGAGGGAATGGCAAACCACTTCTGAAATCTTGCCAAGAAAACTGCAGGGACTTGTCCAGGTAGTCGCCAGGAGTCAAGACTGACTCAAAGGTGCGCAGACACACAAGCTTGACTCTAAGGTGACTTTACCTTTTGCAGTTTTTATTTTACATTAGGTAGTTAACCCTCAGGGGGGGAACGATGGCTCAGTGGTTAAGACACCAGGCTTGTTGATCAGAAGGTCACAAGTTCGGAGGTTCGAGACCCGAGCGCTGCGTGACGGAGTGAGCGCCCACACTCGCCCCAGCTCTTGCCAACCTAGCAATTCGAAAGCATGCAAATGCAAGTAGATAAATAGATAAATAAATCCCACTTCGGTGGGATGGTAACAGCGTTCCACGCGCGTCATGATGGCCACATGACCACAGAATTGTCTTCAGACAGCACTGGCTCTTCAGCTAAGAAACGGAGATAAGCACCACCCTCTAGAGTCGGACACGACCATGCAGGAGAAAACTTTTACCTTAACCTTAGTTAACCCTCACCTTGTTAAAAAAAAAAAAACAGCTCAAAACCCTAACCAAAGCCTCCTGTGCAACTTCTCTACAATATAACATTAAAGCTTCTCGAAGAGAATATTTGTAGCTCAGGGTTGAACTGTGGAGTCCTTGGTGCTCTCTGAGCCTTGTTGTTTTCTTGCAGATGTTTCATTGCCAGGCTAGGCAACATCTTCAGTGCGAAAAGGGAGTGGGACTTGCTCTCTGTTTATATACCCTGGCTTGTCCTGCCTGTGTTGGTGGGGGTGTTGTACTCTCCTTAGTAGTACCTTGATTGGGTTGTTGTGTGCTGCTTGGTTGATTGACTGAGTTAATAGTTCCTTGATTAGGGTCTATTGTGCAATCAAACAACACAATAGACCCTAATCAAGGAACTATTAACTCAGTCAATCAACCAAGCAGCACACAACAACCCAATCAAGGTACTACTAAGGAGAGTACAACACCTCCACCAACACAGGCAGGACAAGCCAGGGTATATAAACAGAGAGCAAGTTCCACTCCCTTTTAGCACTGAAGATGTTGCCTAGCCTGGCAATGAAACGTCTGCAAGAAAACAACAAGGCTCAGAGAGCACCAAGGACTCCACATTTAAGCTTCTACCTTGCAGGCCAGTGCAGCTACTAGACAGAGGAAGGCAGCTGCCTGAGACAAGAAGTTTGGGGTGTCTTGAAAAGAGCAACAAGTTATTCATTACAGGATTGGTTTTTAGTGCATTGTTATTGCCAAGGAGAGTCACCCAGAGGCATATTTTCTGCAGCAGCTGCCGCCAGAATCCATTGGACAAGCTTGGGAATTATGCAACTTGACTTTGGAGGTGTAACAGCAACCAGCAGCCACAACGCAGAGGCACAAACAAAGGTTGCAAGCCCTGGAACACATTCAGATTCCAATTACAGGCCCTAATTATGTCAGCCACAACCATGAATGTTCATTCCGTGCTCCTCTTCCAATTCTGTGCACGGCATCTTCTGCCAGCCAGGCTTTTCAAGGTTCTACCCAGGGCAGTCTCGTAGGATTATGCTCCACTTTCTTCCTCGTTGGAATAACCAGAAGTACTGGATGAGGTCTGAAAGGAGTCTGAGGATTGTAGTGTGTGTGTAGAAGCCAAAATGAGTCAGACGATGCCAGAAGTTTCCCCAAGGCCACAATATAGGGGTATGACTCTCAAAGAGCCTACAGTTCTGCTTTGGACCACCAAGATCATCTCCAGAACTCTACAAACAAAGATGGCGGCAGCTTTGATAAAACCCCAAATTTGGAAGCATCCATCAAATAGCTCTGAATTGTCCAGGGTGGGGAAAAGCATCACCTTCACCTATAAAGAGTTCAGCCACTGCTTCACTTTACGCTAAACTCACAAATCCGAACTTCCTAATCCTTGGCGGTGGAACTAGTTTTCATATCCCGGCAGAAAGTTATGCTAGGTGGGAGTAACACTTGCTGCATCTACAGTAGCTTCAAAAAATGTACGATGTAGAAAAAGTTTAGTCTCTGAAGCCTATCAATAGTTTTGAATCTGAAATCTAAAATCTAATCCACCCCCCTCCCATGAAAGTACTTTGCTAAGCTAGTACTAATGGAAGACATTCTCATTTTAATTGCTAACAGCCAGATTTTGAACAAAACTAATCAAATGGAGTATTCCTTGGGTGGTCTCAGGGAGCTTGTTTTGAAGGCATTCTATCTCAGAGGTATCCACAAATTTCAACAATGGCAAACCTTTTTGGAACAACAGTTTAGTGTTAGCTAACAGGAACCGACCACCCACTGAAAACAAGATGGCAGAGGAGGAAATCGTGAAGACAGTGCCCTTTGCAAATCTAACCCTTCCTTAAAGATAGAGACCTGTCATTTAAAACTGCTTGATATTGATTCTTTTGTTGAGTTATTTGCTGGATCAGGAAACTAGCAATGTTATGGGAGTTGGCAGGTAAAAGAGACGCCTTTGATTTATCATTCGCTTACTTGCTCCAGAAGGCTGTTTGGGGGGGGGGGGGGGGAATAATCTAAGAGCAGAGTACGTCAGTGACCAAAGGCTCCAGTATTTCCAATAAGTTAGCCAGCAAAAGATTGGTACGTAAGCAGGAAGTAACAGAAGTCCCTGTGTTTCCTTTCCTTTTTTTAATTCATTTAAAAAAGCTTTCCTACTGCTGCATTAGGAAGGGGGAAAAAGGACACAAAGTTCAGCAGGGAAAATGCTCTATCAGTTTTCCCCCTTTGAACCCCATCTCTGACCTTGGAGGGAGAAAGTAAAAGAATCCTATGAGCCCTGGAGCCATAAGACCGCATCACAAGAGGGGAGGCCTTGGAATCCGAATTCCCAAATCAGTGAGACATTGTTTTATTTGATTACACAATTCATAGCCTTTGGAAGATTATCTTGGGGGAAAGGCTTGAGATCTTTCAAGCCCTCAAAGCCAAGGTGGGCAAACACTTTTGACTCTTTGCTAGAAGTCAAATTTAGAAACAGCTGGAGATTTGACAGGCAATAGGCTAAATTATGAGACTGAGAAAGGAGGAGGGTTGGAGACCCACACCTTGAGTTAGTGTTTATTGTTACTATTTCAAATGTTAGTTCCAAAGCAGGTATGGTCACCCCGTAGCTTGAGAACCATGAACATCCCTCAGTACCCCAAGATCACACTGCCAAAATTCAGTGGCAAAATAGCCTAGTTTCCTATTTCCACCTATCAGCAATATTCATTCATATTCATTCATATTCATATTCATATTCATATTATCTCTCTCTCTCTCTCTCTCTCTCTCTCTCTCTCTCTCTCTCTCTCTCTCTCTCTCTCAAGAGTCTTTGGGAGAACATTATAAGCAACCTGGAAGTACCTAACTATCTGGCAGAGCCAACTGCCTCCTCTTACTTCTCCTCTTCAACATCCTGGGTGTGAATGCAAGACCTACCTTTTTTTAATTAAAAAGTTCATTTACTTGATCATCAATTCCAGAAAGCTTGGAAGCCTGTACACTGTTTCATAACCTGAGATAACCTTATAAAGGTGTTGCCTTAATATTAATTGCAGGTATATATTTTAGAATGGCTGATAGGATTGCCTTGGCTTGTTTGTAAGACAAAAACATGGTTTGCAAACATGCATATTACAAGGTTCATTTTCCAAGGAGGTAATGACTGGTTGCCGATCCCGGCTGAATGTGTACTCAGGGACAGATCCAAGTCTGGCTCTTGTAATCTACAAAATGTATATATACTGTATAACGTTGAAGCTTTCTGCCACTTCTATTTATTTTTGAGTGGGGTTTCAACTTATTCCAAAAGTCAAATGTTATTGCAGCAATTATATTATAGCAGATGTAAGTAGCAACTTTTTAAAAACTTTCCAATGTACATACGCAGCCTATACAGTACATAAAGGTTTAATGACAAATTGTGAGGAGAAAAATTACTTTATCATTTTAAACCTGGTTTTTCAGTTCAGAAATTATTGAAACATCTTTAAAATTGCCAATAGAAAGTTCTCTCTACTTCTCCAGAAAAGGCAGGTGCATCTGAAAGGTGCTTAAATATGAAGTATTATTTATCTTCAAGAATGTAACTCAGGCTGTTTAACAATTCCAGGGTGGCAAGGGAGGATGAGAACCAAAATCTTTTGAAAGACGTTATTGGCAATGCTTGTTCCATAAAAGAGAACACCGCTCAAACAGTCAAAGCAGACACCTGAATATTTGCATATCATATATTCAATGCAATTCAAATTCTCTCAGTGGCCAACATCCCAACCGAAGAATTAAAATATACCACAAAACTAGCAAGCTGATCAACAACAACAAAACATCACTGCTTTAAAAAAATAACAATACTACAATGTCCCTAAGGGAAAGACTTCCAAACTTGACATTACTTTCTGAGTTCAGACTTAAAATGTTCTGAAACAGAAAAATGGATATTTTGTAGTACTAAAGACAATGTTCACAAAAGAAAAAGAGTACATAGTTAAGAACTACAAGTTCTGTTCAGATCTGCCACTACATACACTGTAGTTCTTGCAGACAGAGGAGAGAACAGCTCCTTACACGGGTTATTATATCTAAAGAATCCAAAGTGTTCTTAGGTTCTCAGGAAACATTAGGAAGAACCTTGGTGCTAACAAAGGAAAGGAACACTCCACCTTAATTGTAGAGTTAAATACACAAAAGCATTTTCTCATCAGCAGTAGACTACACCCTATGAAAACTGTGACTGCAGAAAAGCCATAATTTCCACATTGGCCACAACAAGACCACAGAATTCCTGAGCTCACCATCATCCTCTAGCCATATCCTTTTGAATGTGAAAAGTCTTGACCTTGAAACTCCTGTTCAACCCTTACCACCATACCCTCACAGTGCTCTAGCCGTTTTGTATGCATGCTGGGCTGGAAACATTTTGTGTTCAAAACACTTTGTACAACCTCTGGTATCTTCCCTTTCACAAACCGGAGACCTGTTTTTTCCCCCTAAGGATTACTTAGCAGAGCAGCTCAACACCACTGGCATTTTTTTCAGCAAATTCATACAAGAAGGTGAGAGAACACAAGCATCTCAATAATTAGGACTGGGTTCACACTAAAGGAGAAAGTAGTGACCTGTGTACTTTGCTCATATGCTTCCCAAACGGATCCATCTGGTCAAGACTAGAAAGAGAAGTAATGGCTTGGTCCAAGTGTGGAGCTGGTCTTGAACAGCAGAAAGAGATGTCTGGGGAATATTAGTTGGGGCACTGGTTTCCCCTCTGTTCTTTCTTGGCCTTGTTGTGACTTCTGCTCAGAAGTTTCCTCTCTCTGGATGATAGATTCAGGTTCCCAAGAGAAGAAACATGAACACTCTGGAAAACATCAGTACGGTACTCTATCAACCTTCTCTTCTCTTCCCTCCACTACTCACTCTCTTCTCCCCCAGTCAAGGGAATTGAGGAGTGCAAATATGAGTCAAGAAATGGCCAAGAAATCGGGATTTAGTTTAGTTCCAAGAATCAGCTTGGAGTAGTGGTTAAAGACACTGGGCTAAAAACCAGGAAGCAGTGAGTTCTAGTCCTGCCTTAGGCATTAAGCCATCTGGGTGCCCTTGGGCCAGTCATTCTCTATCAGCCCTAGGAAGAAGGCAGTGGCAAACCACTTCCAAAAATGCTGCCAAGAAAACTATATGGACTATTCCAGGCAACTGCCAGAAGTCAAGACTGACTTGAAGGTGCACATGAGCATGCACACATGCACACAAAATCTCGTCCTCAAACATTTATAACTTTTGGCCATCCATCACTCAACCAAGGCTCTGGAGCCCCTCCGTGTTAAAAACAAAAATATTACTTTTCCCAAGAAGGAGATTTGGTCATTTACAGGTACTCTGTTACTCAACTGATCATTTATGGTGTTCCTTAAGGACTTCCCCCATCACCCACCTCACCAGCTTTTGTATCCCAGCAAACTACCAGTTGATAATTACTTCCCTAACCAACATGCTCATTTTCAAGCCATCCAACAATTTGAGCATTCTGGTCCATTTCCTCTCCCATCTGAAAGAATCTTTAAATCTAGCATTGAAATGAAATAGTTCCTTACTCACTCCAACAGATCTCCTTCTATACCTGGTCCTGCCCCCCCCCCCCCCATGTACCTCTTCACAGTGTTTGCATTATTCTTCCCATCACCATCAATGTTCGGCTCTGCTTCCCTTTATTTAGAAAGTAGAAGAAAAAGAGCTGATACACCAAAAAGACCAAGCTGTGCATTTATCTTGCAATTCAAAGGAAATCACCCAAATACAGTATCCTATTGAACCCTGGTTTCAGCTTTCCGGGAGCTTCAGCTGCTATTTAAAGGAGGAAGTATGTGTTTCTAGATCTTAGAAATTAGAAAATATATGATTATCCTTGTTTGGAAGACATGAGTTAATTTGCCTGCTGAAATCTTGGAAGCCTGCAGAGAGGCTGAAATATTTCCAGCAGGGAGAAGCAGAATGAACTCAGAAAAAGCCAGGATGGTTGAGTTATGCAGAGTGAAAGAGACCGAGACTTTGCTGTATTTGCACAATTTAGAGAGAGCCCTGAGCTCAGTTTAAGTCTAGATTGCCTGAAAGTAGAAACTTAATGTTTAGCACAGACTTCACACAACTCCCACTGAGATGGAGGCCATATGCAGTAAGTCCTTCCTTTATCTGCAAGAGGATGACTGGCCCAGGCAGTGATAAGGGTATGCTTGTTGCTTTTTAATGTTTCAGCTCTGACATTCCTCTCTGCTCTCCTCTGCCTTTGTTTAAACACTGTTACCAACCCAAAATTCAACGTTTTCGTGTCAGAAAAAGAAGACTGAGGGAAGAGAATTAAATATACATTTAAGTAATTGTTCCTTCCTAGAGCCAACCCTGTGCCTTCTCCCAGCTTCATTCCATCTAATTAAAACATAGATTTCCAAACTGTGTGTCGTGACACTTTAGTGTGTCGCAACACACAGTTTAGTGTATCGCAACACAACCAGGACGTGGACGTGCGGGGGCGCACATGGTGGCGGTGTGCACAGCGGCGGCAGCAGCAACGGCAGCGGCGCTTCCGCGTTTTAGCGGAAAACACGAGGCTGCCGTCGCTGCCGCCGCTGTGCACACCCCCACACCCCCCGCACCACTGCCGTGCACGCCCCCCGCGCTGCCGCCGCTGCCACCATTGCTGTGTCGCCAACGGCGGCAGTTTGGAAAGCACTGAATTAAAATGTTGGTCCTGATCTAGCACCTTCCATGCAGTTACAAAGCCACCTTCATTTCAGCAAGCTCCTTTGCAAGAGATGGCAACTTTTACCAAAAGCAGAAGAGTTAAAGGCAAACATCCAATCCTAGATCCTTTTCCCTTAATTTCCTAGACAGCAATCTGACAATCTGGCGTTTACATGTTCAAGAGGAAATGCTCCTGCTAAATGCACCACAAATGGAAATGAAAGTCCGCAGTACTGTAGGTGTACCATATCAAGCCAGGGATGTGACAGCCATTCTCCTAATCGTATAGCCCTGACTCTCTGTGGAATGGAGAACACCACCTATATGTGCAGGAGAAGCAGCTTCTGAACAGCTTACCAGAAGCCAGAGCAATAATTCTTACCTGCAAAGTGCTACTTGCAGCTGCTCAGCTATTTGTCACCACACAGACCGCCCTCTCCTGATGATTTATGATGTTCTACCCAGCACTGAACCTTGTATTACTATCCTCATTTATTGCCTGCAGCTGTCATTCTTCCTGGTAATTCACCTACACTTGGTTTTGCAGGGGAAACATCAGAAAGGCAGAGAAACCCATTTTAATTAACCCAAATCGACAGGCTGCATTCAGAGGTCTGGAAGACTTGTACTAGGCAGCAATAAATATGGAAAGACTTTCCACAAAAGCACCTTTGCTAAGACCAGGAAGTGGCCAGTTCAAAACCACTTGGCCTTGGTGAAGCCATGATGCACCTGGACCCTCTGAAAGGAGAACAATGCAAGTTTACCTTACGGGGCTGTTCTAAGGATTACTGGGGGGAAATGCTTTGAAGTGTTAACACACGCTTGGCTAATAGTATTAAACATCTCGGCCAAACAATACTCCGTGTATATTTCAATATACTGTACATAAGAAATACATTAAGAAAAGAACATAAGCACATAAGCAGTGACCCTGCTGGATTGAACCCCTGGCCCATCTAGTCCAGCAGTCTGTTCTCACAGTGGCCACCCAACTGCACAAGGAAGCTCACAGCAGATGGACCTCAGAGACACTCACTCACACTGCCATCATGACTAACAGCCATTAATCCATAACTTCCATGAGTTGGTCTAACCTTTTTTTTTTTTAAGCCAGCCAAGCTGGTAGCCAGCCCCGCATCTCTTGGTTGTGCATTGCAAAGTTGAATGATATGTTGTGTAAAAAAGATTTCCTTTTGTCTGTCCTGATTTTTCCAGGATTCAGTTCCTTTGGGTGACCTCTGGTTCTAGTATTTTGGGAAACAGAAGAGAGATTCTCCTTGTCCACTTTATCCACATCTTGCTTCATTTTGTACACCACAATCATGTCTCCCCTCATTTGCCTTCTTTCTAGACTAAAAGCCCCAAATGTTGCAAGTTTTCTCCTAGGGAAGCTGTTCCAGTCCCTTCATCATAGTTGCCCTCTTCTCTAGTTCCACTATATCCTTTTGTCACCCTATCTTCTCATGAGATTTTGGGATGTCCACCTGAAATCTTGCAAGATTTCAAATGAGAAAGCCAACATCTTATGAGATTTCAAATGATAAACTCTGGTAGCCATTAAAAAAAAACTTTTGTTTTGGTGCTCATACTAGGGCCCACTTTCAATAAGCTTTACATCATTTATGAATTTCTGGACTACAAATGGGAAAGCATCAATGTTGATTTCAATTTGATGCTGCTTTGTGCTTCCGATTTTTCTTGGTGATTGTTCCCATGCTTAATGTTGAACTTTTGACAATCTGTTGTCATTTGTTTTAATGCTGTTTTGGGGTTTAGTACTTATTTTTTAAGGGGTGTGGTGGCTCAGCAGGTAAGACGCCAGGCTTGTCGATCGGAAGATCGCAAGTTCGGAGGTTCGAATCCCTAGCCCCGTGTGACGGAGTGAGCTCCCGCACTAGCCCCAGCTCTTGCCAACCTAGCAATTTGAAAGCATGCAAATGCAAGTAGATTAATAGGTACCACTTCGGTGGGAAGGTAACAGCGTTCCACGAGCATCATGCCGGCCACAGGACCGTGGATGTGTCTTCGGACAACGCTGGCTCTTCGGCTAAGAAATGAAGATGAGCACCGGCCCCTAGAGTTGGACACGACTGCACAAATGTGCGGGGGGAACCTTTATCTTTACTTATTTTCTATTTGTAAGCCACTTTGCATACCCTTGGTAGGTAACTAAACATCTTGGTAACTATTTTTTTCAACAGAGTATATTCTAAAGGATTTTCTTCTACCCCCAAAATGAGACAACCCTTTAGTTCTTATGCTATCCCTATAACTTTAAGTCTCCCAAGGAAGTTCCTAAAGAGCAGTAAATTTGGGAGTCCACGATTATGTAGAAAATTCTTAGCAAGTGTAACAAGCAAGAAAAGCTACTAAAAATATGGTGCCTATGATTTCTACTTATCTGTTCAAGCTTCAAGCTTTATATCACATTCCTATTGAATACAGATGTATACAATAATTTTCTGCCCTGATTCACCTGCATAGCTTCAAGCATTCAAACTTTAACATTTAGCAAGCTTCTCTTTGTTAGTCTGTTTTTACTGTTCTATACATTCCTCCATGATACAGCATTTTAATCAGAGAGTTTGTAGCTCATCTTAATTAGTGTTCTTTTTGTTGCCCGTGCTAATCTCATTTCAAAAAATAAGACATAGTGTTAAGTAAAGGCTTTGCTGCTGGACAATCTTGAGGATGTTTACTAAGAAGTCAAACTTACGGTGTTCAGTGGACTTTACTCTCAAATAAACAGGCATAGGATTTCAGCAGTAAAATGCTATCAAGAACAAATACCCCCCTCCCCCCCCCACACACACACTATACCTGGTGTCTTTTAAGCATATCTGAGGTCTTTATTTGTATGCTGTTTAACTACAGGGTTTCTGATGAACACCAACAGGCCAGCTTGATCAGAATGGGATGGCCCATCTTGCTTGTCATATGAAGAAGCATTAACACACAATGGTAGTACGTATGTTTTAACAGCAGAGAAGCCCGGATATATTATTCATCTTCGGGGGGGGGGCAGGGAGAGCTCCTACTTCAAGACTCATGAATGCCACTACCAGTTCCCATGGCCGAGCATTCTCCAACCAGACGCTCTCCAGCTATATTGGATTACACTCTCATAATGTATGAACCTTGGGATTATGGGAGGACACCTGACTGGGAAAAGCTGGTGTATATCATTGGAGAAAGGAGACTATACCTGTCCCAACATCAGATGGGTCATGAATGGACGTCAAATACTGCTCTAAAGAAATTCTCAAGTCTGACCTGGTCTAAATCAACTTCCCTTATTCCTACAAAAATGTCCAATTGTTGCTTTTTTTTCTTTGTAACCTTGTTATTTCAACATTAATTATGTTGGGACTTCCTTCTTTGAAAGACAAAGAATTACAGTCTGTACACAAGAATGTAAACCCAATTAAAAGTGCAGCAATATCTTCCAAAAGTGGCTTGCTCCCACTGAGCAAGATTAATTCCTAATAAACTCAATCACATATTATTTTTAGATTCACCTAAGAGGCATTACATCTGAATCTCTGCCTAGAGGCATACAATAAGACAAAAGGAAAAGGAGACATCCAGGGGTGAGTCATCAACAATACCATCAATGAATATGGCATTTCATGAACAAAGAGATAGGATCCACAGAGCTTAGAATCTGTCAGGCAGATAAAGTGAGAAACTCCAAACTCAAAATGAAAGTCAATTATTCCTAGTCCAACTACTCATAAGACAAGCTTCAACTCCCAAAGCAAGCACCGAACAGTGAAATTTTATCAGAGCATCATGGGGAATTTATTTAGGATATGTCACATCACAGAAGATATCAATCTTCATTATACATTATACAATTAACACCCTGATTAGGTTACCTGTGAAGTGATGGTATCATCACAAGAACTGTAGGAGTCTGGTAAGAACACTGAAAAGAGGAGCTACAGAGTTACTAAATATTACTTCTGAGTTTACTACATGGTCAGAAGAGAATTGGATGAACAGCCCATTTTTACCTGTTAATTGAAGAACTGCTTTCTGATCTGGGCTTCTCATGAACATGGTAGATCTGAAAACTGACATTTTGCTTAATCAGATTCCCATGGAGAAAAAGAATAGCCATACATACTGAAGACAGGGTGTTCTTGGTCTGGCAAATTCACTATACTACTTGAGAACCTTGCAAGCCTATTATCCATCACTCCTACCATAATGAGATCAAGTGGTGGCTACATCCCCATCTTCAAGCTCACTTGGGAGGCAAATGCAACAGTAACTACTAGCCATAGAAGGCAAGCTTATGCCTTAGAATGATTTGCTGATTGTATGTAAAAAGGTAAAGGTTCCCCCCGCACATTTGTGCAGTCGTGTCCGACTCTAGGGGCCGGTGCTCATCTCTGTTTGTTAGCCGAAGAGCCAGCATTGACTGAAGATGCTTCCATGGTCATGTGGCCGGCATGACGTGCGCAGAATGCTGTTACCATCCCACCGAAGTGGTACCTATTAATCTACTTGCATTTGCATGCTTTCCAATTGCTAGTTTGGCAAGAGCTGGGGCTAGTGCGGGAGCTCACTCCATCACGCGGCGCTAGGGATTCTAACCTCCGAACTTGCGATCTTCCGATCGACAAGCCTGGCATCTTACCGACTGAGCCACCATGCCCCTTGTGATGGTATGTAGGGAGAACAATAATTGCCCTCACAGTAGCCATTCACCAATGCTTTTGTCCCAGCTAGCATTCCCACTGCCAGGGTTCATTTTTACCATCACTTGACAGCATCAGTCCAGCTGCCCAACTTCTATTCCCAACTGAAAACCCCCAACTTCCAAAACCTAGATGGGGAAGCGGACGATGGGGGTGCTTTGCAGCTCAGTCAGATGCTGGCAGTGAACAAATAGAGCCCAATGAAGTGAGGAGACCACAAGGAGGATTTTGCAGGGGTGGGAGAAGAGTAGTCACACAGGATGGACTGCTTGCAAAGATGGAGTAGGGCTTTGCCTATGGGCCAAGGTTGTAGGATTGCAGTGCCAAAGAGGTTTTTCCATATTCCTTGGACAGCCCTGAAACAGCGGTTGACTTCAGATAGTAAGGGCGTGTATTCTGAAACTTGTGGGAGGTTTTGATCATACCATTAACATTACTAAACTCTTTGCAATCCTCCCCAGCAGGGTTGAGTTAAGAGAAAGTGACTGAGTCAAAAAGTGAGCTTGAATCTGGGGCTTCCCACCATCTTCTCTTAGTACTAAGTAAACTCATCAGAAACAAACTCAGTTTCAAAGAACAAAGGTATCCTTAATAAATGCCTCACCTGTTAAGATTGACTCTCAGTGCTTCATGATAGCCCCCAAGTATTTTCAGTATGTTAAACTGTAGCTAATTAATCACTTAGGTCTCATAACAACTTGCCAACTGATTATAACACAAGATGAATATCAAGATGATTAATTTATTGTAGCTTTGGATATCCAAAAGGAAGAACTAAACACAGCCAGGAAGTTCCATGAACAGTGTTAAAGGAAAGTTCTTAGAAAGCAAACATCTCATTGCTAGTCTCATGGAGTTCTTCATTCTTAGCAGTCTCTCTTGACCACCCAAGGTTAGTCTTCCAAGCCTTCACACCTGCTTGGAAGGGCAATTCAAAAAGACACACCCATGCATAACTTATCAAATATTTAAGTGTACAGAATAAATGATTAACCCCAACCTCAATACTCAGAGCCATCCAGCTGGGAAAGAAGCTGATCTTTAATTGCAGGAGTCTTTCTCATATTCAAAATGCCCCAATTTATGTCTTTCTCCTTCTAGCCCAGGGGTCCCCAACCTCTTTGGCGCCAGGGACCGGTTTCAAAAGACGATTTCTCTGCGGATCGGGGGGGGAGGGCTTTCTGGGATTTCCGTGGACTGGGGGGGCAGGGTTTGCAGGCAGGAGCCAATTGCGTGGAAGGGGGCGGGGTTTGTGGGCAGGAGTCCCACGGCCCAGTTCCTAACAGGCCACGGCCCACTAGTGACCCACTAGTTTCCCACACGTTGGGGACCCCTGTTCTAGCCCATCTTTCTTCAATAATGAGAACCCATGATTGCAAAACTATTCGGACTGGTTACTGGAATATTCGGTGGTTCCCCAACAAAGACAGCACTCTTCTAAAACTACAAGTCATTTCAAGCGTTAACCAAGTAAATTGTATCCCTTGTTTTCAGAATTACAACAGCATCTGTGCAATAGAGACACCGTATGTAATAACTGACCTGTAAGGTAATGGGACATCAGCAGAATCAGCAAGAAAAGCTGAGCGGAGGGAAAGGGGGAATTAAGAAGGAAAAAAAGAAAGAGGTGTGTGCTCAAGGTCTTTGTGCATTGCACATTCTGAAGAGATCAAGTGGTTTTCACGACTCCTATATAATGCAGTTATCTTCCAATTCTGCATATCTCCATAACTGGCAGTGCTAAAGTGCATCTCAAAAAACAAAAAGTGTCACAAATGTATATTTTACAGTAAGAGGTGCACTTGGAGAGCAAAGACATTTCTTGTAAATATTTTCTGGGAAAACATGTTTTCACACATGAATACGGCCATGTGCATAACTGACAAGCAATTTGAAGCGGGCTGGTCTGTCCTAAGAAGAAAGAGGAAGAGGAAAGCTTAAAAATTAGGGACAGCAACTTACTGTGTACAAGGTACAAGCTAGAAAATAATATGGAAGGAAGCGTTTTGTATCCATGCCATTTTAGACTGGAGGTGCAGATTCCTGCCATTATGTGCTCCTATATAATGTCCTTGCATGTAGACCAGCACGTGCTCCTCGTATAATGTCCTTGCATGTAGACCAGCACGTGCTCCTCGTATAATGTCCTTGCATGTAGACCAGCAGGTGCTCCTCGTATAATGTCCTTGCATGTAGACCAGCACGTGCTCCTCGTATAATGTCCTTGCATGTAGACCAGCACGTGCTCCTCGTATAATGTCCTTGCATGTAGACCAGCACGTGCTCCTCGTATAATGTCCTTGCATGTAGACCAGCACGTGCTCCTCGTATAATGTCCTTGCATGTAGACCAGCACGTGCTCCTCGTATAATGTCCTTGCATGTAGACCAGCACGTGCTCCTCGTATAATGTCCTTGCATGTAGACCAGCACGTGCTCCTCGTATAATGTCCTTGCATGTAGACCAGCACGTGCTCCTCGTATAATGTCCTTGCATGTAGACCAGCACGTGCTCCTCGTATAATGTCCTTGCATGTAGACCAGCACGTGCTCCTCGTATAATGTCCTTGCATGTAGACCAGCATTGTATCAGGTAAACGGGCTTGTGTTCTGTTAGCTTTTTAAGTTGCAGAAGTTTTGTTTATTGGCTTACTCTTGTGTACTCAGAGACATATTCACACAGCTACAGAGAGAGAAGCTTCAGTGGGACCATTTAGACAGGGCTGTGCAAATAAGGAAAATAAGAGTATGGGATGCAGGTGAAGTTAGGTGAAATAGCTTAGGAGCATTGCTTCAGCCCTGGGTGGTAACTGGGTTGAAAAACAGAACTATGTTATCAGTTGTCAGGCCAACTGAACATGGATTAGGTGGAGACCACCTTTAGCTCCATATGTGTAAACTAAAACACAAGGCAAACAGCAGTATTTTGCTCTTTTTTTCCATCCCCTCATTTCTCAGATGTCCATTATCTGTCATTGTCCAAGTCTTGGCTCAGATGAGACAGAGCAGATGATGTGTGTAGGGCTCATGAAGCCTCTTGTCCCTCCAAGAGTCTGAACTCTACCTTGGAATTAAAGACAAAGCCCTATTCTGTACCAAATATCCAGTACATATTGAAGAGAATAGAGAATAGAGGGGCGCGATGGCTCAGTGGTTAAGACGCCAGGCTTGTCGATCGGAAGGTCGGCGGTTCGAGACCCGAGTGCCGTGTGACGGAGTGAGCTCCCGCACTGGCCCCAGCACTTGCCAACCTAGCAATTCGAAAGCATGCAAATGCAAGTAGATAAATAGGTACCACTTCAGTGGGATGGTAACAGCGTTCTGTGCTTGTCATGCGGCCACATGACCGTGGAAGCGTCTTCGGACAGCGCTGGCTCTTCGGCTAAGAAACGGAGATGAGCACCGCCCCCTAGAGTTGGACACGACTGTGCAGGGGAAAACCTTATTGAAGAGAATAAGTGGAACTTCATCTCTGCAATGACTTACAGAGGTTCTTGGGACTGAAGAGGTTATTCAAAAAACCATACGGAACCCACCGTCATTGTGTTGATTGGTTAGCCTCCTTTGGGGGCTGTTAGATTTTTCTCTCTTTTGCATCAGATCATTCAATCATCTGCTGGTTGACTCCCTATTAAAGTCGCCTCCTACCTCTTGTCCTCCATTCAGACAGAGGGCATTTGCTGGAGTGTAATTCACAGAAAGCAGTCGCACACCATATATATGATGTAAAAGTGGGGGAAGATTTTCCTCACCTGGATTCCAACTTCACACAAAAATTATACTTCAGAAAAACTTAAGAGAGTTTGTATCCAGCCTCTGCATTAGATGGATGCCAACATCTGGCTCCGAAGAGCAATGCCCCAAAGTTTGCAAGGGATACACTTTTAGCACTAGGTAACACAAAAAAAAAAACAACAAAGCACCAGACCAGATGGTATTTACCCCCAAAAGTTCTTAAGGAAGTCAAATGTGAAATTGCTGATTCTGTTACTAAAAAAAGGGAGCTTAATTTATCTAAAATATCAACCTCTTTGGCAAAGAGCCAAAGTAATACCAATTATGCTATAAATAATCTGGCAGAATGAAATACAATAAGTAATTAAGTGCAAAGCAATGCAAGCAGGGACCATATAAAGGTTGCTGATGGGGTAAAGCTGTCATTATTTGAGGACAAATTTAGGGTCGGGTTTTCATGCAGGAAGGCAGAGACAAATCCCTCTAGTTATTAAGCTCATTGGATGAGCAATGGCAAATTGTTCTTAGAAATTTCCTCAAATTCAGGGTTCAAATAAGGAATATTTTAATAAAATTCTGGAAACCCTTTATGAACTTTTTTGCTAAAACTTGGACAGAAATGAGAGTGATTGTTGGATTTGTGAATGGATAAGGGGGGGAGTTATCGGAAGAGCTGAAATATGTATGCAATTTTATATAGGGTAGAGAAATATTAATATGCTTGTACTTGTAAGGAAGATCAGGAGTCACTTCTTTTTTATTCTTTTTCTCTTCTCTTTTCTCTTTTTCTCTTGTGCTTGGTATTTCTTTTTCCTTTCCTTTTTTCTCTGATTTCAGTTTGCATTAGCTTTTAGTATTGTCAAATTCTTTAATAAAATGTATTTAAAAAAAGAAATCTTTCCTCAGACATAAGTCCATCTGAGTTGAGCTGGACTTCCTGTGAGGTTAGTTGGTCTAGGACAGCCTTTCTCAACCTTTTGATCCTGGAGGAACCCTTGAAATGTTTTTTCAGGCCTCGGGGAACCTCTGCACATTCAGGCTCAAGGATAGGCCAGAAGTTACAAAATTATTATATTCGTTTCATGGGTAGGCCTGTATATATTATGATGGAATGTGTTCCTGAAGGACGGGGTGATGTGGTGGATCCCGACACCGATGCTGTTTCCAAGGGAGAGAGAGCATTCCAGACTGATAAGAGACTTCACAGCCTGGACTCTGTTGCTGGGAAGGTTAAGAAGTTCAAGGCAGCCCCTCCCTAGAGCCCTTTGGAGTTATTTCCCTTAGCTTAATGTAGGTAGCCTCAGTCTGGCAAGATTCTGTTCATAGGGTAAGAGCTAGAAAAAGAAAAAGTAAAGAAGTAAAGAAACTAGACTTGGAAACCCTTCTCAGCGTGGTTCTTGTCCCGATTCCCTGACAATATGCATTAACGGTGTTCTTAAACTAAAAATAAAGAATGAAGTGGACCTCTTTGATGTGAAGTTGTCCGAATTTGAAATAATTTTTAAAATAAATCGTGTTCTCCCAGGGAACCCCTAGGGACCTCTCGCAGAACCCTAGGGTGCCACGGAACCCTGGTTGAGAAACCCTGCTCTAGGACAACACCTCTGCCTAGCAAGTGTAATGATTAAGCTATTCCAGTAACTATGGGAAGTAAGTTCCTGGGGAAAAATTACACCTCATATCTACCCACTCATAGTAGAATGCCCGATAGGGATATGGGAACCCCAGGAGGTTTTATTTAAAGAGATAAAACTGAAACAGAAAGCAGTGTTATGCCAATAAAAACATCTGTGACAGCCACTAAATGTGTCTACTTATGCAAAGTGTGGGTTAGCAGTAAAGCAGTGTTTCTCAACCTTGGCAAGTTTAAGATGGGTGGACTTCAACTCCCAGAATTCCCTAGCCAGCCTTGCCAAGGTCGAGAAACATTGAGTTAAAGTGTTGGATTAAGACAGAAAATTCCAGCTATACTTTCACCCTCAGCCGTGAAACTCGGTAACCCTGGCCCCATCAGTTTCAGCATCTGTGGATCTCCTCAGGTAAAATAAAAATATTGGCCCAAGTCTTACAAGATTGCCAATCTTGCAAGATTTCCTGAGAAGAACATCAACGTTTTAAAAGATCTGGAAATCTCGTAAGTTTTCAGCCATATTTCAAATGATATTTTTCATTTTGATTTCTTGCGTACCCACCCCGGCACATAAAAGCTCATGATGGTAATCCATGCCTGGCTGATGTGCCAATGGCTGACATGCAGAACTACCAGCAGATCTGGCCTTGTATGCAACCACCACGCAGGTTATAATTGAAGACAAGCCATTTAAGTTCTTGGTGTGTTTGCTTTTCAGTTCGGAGAAGAAAAAACACAGCGACCTGAAACATCATACAGGATCAGGAAAGTATGAACTTCAGAACTTGGAAGGATCCATTAAAACTGATGAGTAGGGTGTTCAAAAAAGACAAAAAGAAAAGCCTGCAAAATTACACAGGACATAATTAACATATGGAATTTATTACCAGAGGATGCAACCGTGGTCATTAGCTTAAATGGCTTTTCAGCAGCATTAGACAAATTCATGGAAGACAGATCTGTCAGTGCCCATTAGCTTTAAGAAATAAATGTAACTTCTGCATTCCTGCCCTGTGCAGATAGCATGCACAGTGGAACGGTGGAACGGTGGAAGAAATCTGTTGACTTTAGGCCATCTGGCTTCAATCTCTAAAGACAGTGAAAAATATAACCAGACTTGAAACAATCACAAAGGAGGCTGAGGCAACAAACAGAAAAGCCTAACAACATACTTAGATACAAATAATTTTTCTCCCCATCCCATATTCTGGTCAGCTTAAACAATAGGCAATGTTAATTACAGAAGACGTACAATCTCTTTTCTGATCACGAGGAGGAAAAGAACCATTCCCTTCTATCAACGGTGCATGGTCTTGTACTCAGCACTCCAGTTTTAACACCTTGCATGAATCAAAATGCATATGGAACTTGAAGGGTCCAAATAAGCTTTGAGTCAGCTCAAACCATCACTAGATGACGTGGGCAACAAGGACTATGTCGGGCATATAGAGCACATACTCCAAAAGTGGATGGTGCCAAGACCTAAACTTGAAATTTTTTGAGGTTCTTCCATGGCTTTAGGAACACAATTTGCCCTCCCCACCCCACAAACAGAGCAAACATTTTGGCCCCGTCCTTGAGGACACAAAAGCAGCACTGATGGGTCACACGGAAACTACGGACCACAATTTTTGCACCCTGAATGGCAGAGAAACACGCCTGGCGCAATATGTGATTTGAGTTGAAGGAGCTGTTGATAATGGCACCTCTGTGCCAATGACAGCCACTGAATTTGGAAATTAATATGAAACTTGAAGTGCATCCAAATTAAGTGTTGTACAAACATTAATCAAATATCTACACTCAAAACAATGCCTTCAACAAACTGGCATGGAACTATATCTGGCCCAACACTAGTTTGGGGTATGAGATGTCATTAAGCATTGAAAGTGATAGAAGATTTATTGTGAGAAGCATAATCTTATTCATTGGCTATTACAGCATTAGCAGGGAGGCACATTATGTTCAAGATAGTCAAGCACAGCTTTAGGCCAGATGTGAGTTAGTACTGGCAAATTCGAGCCATAATTGTTAACACCATTATGGGTAGATGCTGGTATAAGTAAAGGAAATTTGAGAACCTGGACTTTGCAAGCAAGCTTCACAATTTCTATGAAGATAGAGGTGGAAATTATCAAAAAGACTTTTTTCTTAATGGAAACGTTTCGCTCCTTATCCAAGGGGCTTCTTCAGTCTGAGCAAAGTTGGTAAGGGAATCCTAAATATGTTCCTAGGTAGCTGTGTGACCTTACACCTGGGGCTAGGTCATGGTTATATTGAGATGTAATTTTTAAGTCCTTTTATCATCTAATGGAGGGTCGTTAAAAACACCATGCTGCTGTTGAGCTTCTGAAATGGTCTTAATCTTCCTAGGCACAGAAGACAACACGGGGAGGAAGATGGGGGAGAGTTTGTGCCTGAGGCCCCCACCTCTATTCAAGGAAGGATTTTCCAAGTTGGCATAAATGGATTCCTTGACCCCTCTCTCAAACCACCTATCTTCTCTGTCTAAAATGTGAACATTAATGTCCTCAAATGAGTGTCCTTTTTCTTTTAGATGAAGATAAACTGCTGACTCTGGTCCTGTGGTGTTATTTCTCCTGTGTTGTGCCATCCTCCTGTACATAGGTTGTTTGGTTTCTCCAATGTAGAGTTCAGAGCAATCCTCACTGCACTGGATTGCATAAACTACATTGCTTTTCTTATGTTTTGGAGTTTGATCTTTGGGGTGTACAAGCCTCTGTCTCAGTGTGTTGGTGGGTTTGAAATATACAGGTATGTGGTGTTTGCCAAATATCCGTTTTATCTTTTCAGACACGCCAGCCATGTAGGGAATGACCAGGTTCTTTCGTTTACTCTGAGTCTCAGCCCTATCTGTCGCTGTTTTAGGTCTGGTAGATTTAGATTTGGTGAAGGCCCAATTTGGATATCCACAGGCCTTCAGGGCTGTTCTCAGGTGCTGATTTTCATTCTTTTTGGAATCCATGGAGGTGGGGATGGTTTCTGCTCTGTGTGACAATGTCCTGATGACTCCTAGTTTGTGCTGCAGTGGATGGTGGGAGTCAAACATCAGATATTGATCTGTGTGTGTGGGTTTCCTGTAGATCCCTATTTCTAGCTTGCCACCGGTCCCAATGAGGACTTCACAGTCTAGGAATGCCAGTCTGTTGTCCTTGGTGTCTTCTCTGGTGAAGCTAATGTTGGCATCTATAGTGTTTATATGGTCCGTGAAGGCCTGTACTTCCTGGGCCTTGATTTTGACCCAGGTGTCATCCACATACCTAAACCAGTGGGTGGGCACCGTTCCCTGGAATGTGTTGAGTGCTTTCTTCTCCACTTCTTCCATGTATAAATTGGCCACAATGGGTGACACAGGAGAACCCATGGCACAGCCGTGTTTTTGTCTGTAAAAGTCACCTCTGTATGTGAAATAAGTGGTGTTAAGACACAGGTCCAGAAGATGGCAGATCTGGTTTGGGTTGAGATGGCTTCTCCTTTCCAGGGTGCTGTCCTCTTCTAGTCTCTTCCTGACAGCGGATAGAGCATGAGTGGTGGGGATGCTGGTGAAAAGGGAGGACACATCAAAGGAGACCATAGTTTCATCTGTATCCAGTTTCAGGATCTTTGCTTTGGAAACAAATTCTTCCGAATTATGGATGTGGTGTTCAGAGTGTCCAACTAGAGGTGCTAGTATGGTAGAGAGGTGTTTGGCAATGTTGTATGTTACCGAATTGATGCTGCTGACTATGGGTCGGAGGGGTGTTCCTTCCTTGTGGATCTTAGGAAGTCCGTAGATGCAGGGGATGGCTTCTCCAGGATACAGACGGTGGTAGGTAATCCTATCGATGGAGCCATCATGTTCCAATTGTTTCAAACTGTCTATTGCCTTTTTCTTGTAATTGTTGGTGGGGTCTCTTTTCAGTTTTTCATATGTATGGTGATCCTCCAAAAGTGAGGTAATTTTATTGTGGTAGTCTGCAGTGTTTAGAACCACTGTACATCTTCCTTTGTCAGCAGGTAAAATGGTGATGGTTTCATCTTTGCTGAGGGCTGTCAGGGCTCTCCTCTCTTGGACGGTAAGGTTGGGGGGAGGAGGTTGAGCACTGGACAGAGCTGCAGATATTTTAAGCCGGAGTTGTTCTGCTTCTTCAAAAGGTAGGTGGTTGTTGTGGATGGCAGATTCTGTGGCTGTAATGAGCTCCACAACCGGAACTTGCTTGGGAGTGATGGCAAAATTAAGACCTTTGGCTAGGACATCTCTCTCTGGTTGGGTAAGTTCTCTGTCTGAGAGATTTTTCACCCACATGTTCTTTTTGTCCTCTGTGGTCCTGTTGTTGTTGTTCCTCCCAGTGGTTTCTCCAGTTCCTTGTTTCTGCTTGCTGCGAGAAAGAAGAATGTCAAATTTCTTAGTTTGCCTCTCCTTTGTCTTGTGATGCTGGGCCAGCTGTACTTTATTGCCAAGCTGAATAACTCTATCCAGGATTGGGTCAGGAAGGGTGGCTGTGAGTTCCTGGTGAATGTTTTCAAAATTGTATTGCAGGGCATCAATGGTGAAGTGGACTTGCCTTATTCTTTCATTTAGAAGATGTCTTTGTGCCTGCTGCAGGATCTGCTCTGCTCTGTGACCCTTAACTGTAGATTGCAGGCGTAGGCTTGTCGGGATGAGTCTCTGTTGTCTGCATCTGAGGTTAAAACGTAGGTGGTTTCTATAGTCTGCCACCTTTCTTGCTGTCTTCTCGAATTTCCTTACCAACTTCAGGGTTTCATCCCCAAAATGTATGGCAATATGTCTATGAAGGTTCTCAGTCATCCAGGTGGAATTGTCTGTAGCTTGAATCATGTCAACTGGATCTCTATTTTCTTAATGGAAACGTTTCGCTCCTTATCCAAGGGGCTTCTTCAGTCTGAGCAAAGTTGGTAAGGGAATCCTAAATATGTTCCTAGGTAGCTGTGTGACCTTACACCTGGGGCTAGGTCATGGTTATATTGAGATGTAATTTTTAAGTCCTTTTATCATCTAATGGAGGGTCGTTAAAAACACCATGCTGCTGTTGAGCTTCTGAAATGGTCTTAATCTTCCTAGGCACAGAAGACAACACGGGGAGGAAGATGGGGGAGAGTTTGTGCCTGAGGCCCCCACCTCTATTCAAGGAAGGATTTTCCAAGTTGGCATAAATGGATTCCTTGACCCCTCTCTCAAACCACCTATCTTCTCTGTCTAAAATGTGAACATTAATGTCCTCAAATGAGTGTCCTTTTTCTTTTAGATGAAGATAAACTGCTGACTCTGGTCCTGTGGTGTTATTTCTCCTGTGTTGTGCCATCCTCCTGTACATAGGTTGTTTGGTTTCTCCAATGTAGAGTTCAGAGCAATCCTCACTGCACTGGATTGCATAAACTACATTGCTTTTCTTATGTTTTGGAGTTTGATCTTTGGGGTGTACAAGCCTCTGTCTCAGTGTGTTGGTGGGTTTGAAATATACAGGTATGTGGTGTTTGCCAAATATCCGTTTTATCTTTTCAGACATGCCAGCCATGTAGGGAATGACCAGGTTCTTTCGTTTACTCTGAGTCTCAGCCCTATCTGTCGCTGTTTTAGGTCTGGTAGATTTAGATTTGGTGAAGGCCCAATTTGGATATCCACAGGCCTTCAGGGCTGTTCTCAGGTGCTGATTTTCATTCTTTTTGGAATCCATGGAGGTGGGGATGGTTTCTGCTCTGTGTGACAATGTCCTGATGACTCCTAGTTTGTGCTGCAGTGGATGGTGGGAGTCAAACATCAGATATTGATCTGTGTGTGTGGGTTTCCTGTAGATCCCTATTTCTAGCTTGCCACCGGTCCCAATGAGGACTTCACAGTCTAGGAATGCCAGTCTGTTGTCCTTGGTGTCTTCTCTGGTGAAGCTAATGTTGGCATCTATAGTGTTTATATGGTCCGTGAAGGCCTGTACTTCCTGGGCCTTGATTTTGACCCAGGTGTCATCCACATACCTAAACCAGTGGGTGGGCACCGTTCCCTGGAATGTGTTGAGTGCTTTCTTCTCCACTTCTTCCATGTATAAATTGGCCACAATGGGTGACACAGGAGAACCCATGGCACAGCCGTGTTTTTGTCTGTAAAAGTCACCTCTGTATGTGAAATAAGTGGTGTTAAGACACAGGTCCAGAAGATGGCAGATCTGGTTTGGGTTGAGATGGCTTCTCCTTTCCAGGGTGCTGTCCTCTTCTAGTCTCTTCCTGACAGCGGATAGAGCATGAGTGGTGGGGATGCTGGTGAAAAGGGAGGACACATCAAAGGAGACCATAGTTTCATCTGTATCCAGTTTCAGGATCTTTGCTTTGGAAACAAATTCTTCCGAATTATGGATGTGGTGTTCAGAGTGTCCAACTAGAGGTGCTATCAATCCTGGATAGAGTTATTCAGCTTGGCAATAAAGTACAGCTGGCCCAGCATCACAAGACAAAGGAGAGGCAAACTAAGAAATTTGACATTCTTCTTTCTCGCAGCAAGCAGAAACAAGGAACTGGAGAAACCACTGGGAGGAACAACAACAACAGGACCACAGAGGACAAAAAGAACATGTGGGTGAAAAATCTCTCAGACAGAGAACTTACCCAACCAGAGAGAGATGTCCTAGCCAAAGGTCTTAATTTTGCCATCACTCCCAAGCAAGTTCCGGTTGTGGAGCTCATTACAGCCACAGAATCTGCCATCCACAACAACCACCTACCTTTTGAAGAAGCAGAACAACTCCGGCTTAAAATATCTGCAGCTCTGTCCAGTGCTCAACCTCCTCCCCCCAACCTTACCGTCCAAGAGAGGAGAGCCCTGACAGCCCTCAGCAAAGATGAAACCATCACCATTTTACCTGCTGACAAAGGAAGATGTACAGTGGTTCTAAACACTGCAGACTACCACAATAAAATTACCTCACTTTTGGAGGATCACCATACATATGAAAAACTGAAAAGAGACCCCACCAACAATTACAAGAAAAAGGCAATAGACAGTTTGAAACAATTGGAACATGATGGCTCCATCGATAGGATTACCTACCACCGTCTGTATCCTGGAGAAGCCATCCCCTGCATCTACGGACTTCCTAAGATCCACAAGGAAGGAACACCCCTCCGACCCATAGTCAGCAGCATCAATTCGGTAACATACAACATTGCCAAACACCTCTCTACCATACTAGCACCTCTAGTTGGACACTCTGAACACCACATCCATAATTCGGAAGAATTTGTTTCCAAAGCAAAGATCCTGAAACTGGATACAGATGAAACTATGGTCTCCTTTGATGTGTCCTCCCTTTTCACCAGCATCCCCACCACTCATGCTCTATCCGCTGTCAGGAAGAGACTAGAAGAGGACAGCACCCTGGAAAGGAGAAGCCATCTCAACCCAAACCAGATCTGCCATCTTCTGGACCTGTGTCTTAACACCACTTATTTCACATACAGAGGTGACTTTTACAGACAAAAACACGGCTGTGCCATGGGTTCTCCTGTGTCACCCATTGTGGCCAATTTATACATGGAAGAAGTGGAGAAGAAAGCACTCAACACATTCCAGGGAACGGTGCCCACCCACTGGTTTAGGTATGTGGATGACACCTGGGTCAAAATCAAGGCCCAGGAAGTACAGGCCTTCACGGACCATATAAACACTATAGATGCCAACATTAGCTTCACCAGAGAAGACACCAAGGACAACAGACTGGCATTCCTAGACTGTGAAGTCCTCATTGGGACCGGTGGCAAGCTAGAAATAGGGATCTACAGGAAACCCACACACACAGATCAATATCTGATGTTTGACTCCCACCATCCACTGCAGCACAAACTAGGAGTCATCAGGACATTGTCACACAGAGCAGAAACCATCCCCACCTCCATGGATTCCAAAAAGAATGAAAATCAGCACCTGAGAACAGCCCTGAAGGCCTGTGGATATCCAAATTGGGCCTTCACCAAATCTAAATCTACCAGACCTAAAACAGCGACAGATAGGGCTGAGACTCAGAGTAAACGAAAGAACCTGGTCATTCCCTACATGGCTGGCATGTCTGAAAAGATAAAACGGATATTTGGCAAACACCACATACCTGTATATTTCAAACCCACCAACACACTGAGACAGAGGCTTGTACACCCCAAAGATCAAACTCCAAAACATAAGAAAAGCAATGTAGTTTATGCAATCCAGTGCAGTGAGGATTGCTCTGAACTCTACATTGGAGAAACCAAACAACCTATGTACAGGAGGATGGCACAACACAGGAGAAATAACACCACAGGACCAGAGTCAGCAGTTTATCTTCATCTAAAGGAAAAAGGACACTCATTTGAGGACATTAATGTTCACATTTTAGACAGAGAAGATAGGTGGTTTGAGAGAGGGGTCAAGGAATCCATTTATGCCAACTTGGAAAATCCTTCCTTGAATAGAGGTGGGGGCCTCAGGCACAAACTCTCCCCCATCTTCCTCCCCGTGTTGTCTTCTGTGCCTAGGAAGATTAAGACCATTTCAGAAGCTCAACAGCAGCATGGTGTTTTTAACGACCCTCCATTAGATGATAAAAGGACTTAAAAATTACATCTCAATATAACCATGACCTAGCCCCAGGTGTAAGGTCACACAGCTACCTAGGAACATATTTAGGATTCCCTTACCAACTTTGCTCAGACTGAAGAAGCCCCTTGGATAAGGAGCGAAACGTTTCCATTAAGAAAATAGAGATCCAGTTGACATGATTCAAGCTACAGACAATTCCACCTGGATGACTGAGAACCTTCATAGACAAAAAGACTTTTCTTAACGGACCCACTTGATTCTAGAGAAGCAGAGATATTATTGAGCAACAATAATCTTTCTATGATTTCTAACTACTGGAATTTAAAAACAATGTATACATTAAACTGGGCATTGCAAGTTATACTACTTTCATTCTTCTTTCTCTTTCAAAAAATAGCAATTTAAAAGTAAATTAAGATTAAAACTTTTTAAACTGGATTGTTGCTAACTATAAGAGACTGCATCTGGTCTGCCCAGTGGTTATATTTTCAAGACTATGAAGCTTCATGATAGTTGGATGCATCAGCTGATCCTTTTGATTAATAGTAAACTTAAAGTAAAACTTCCTTTGAGTCAAGACTGGCTCCTGATGACCCCAGGGAAACACTTGGGCACTTATCTTGGCAACAATGAAGAACTGGTTTCTCATTGCCTTCCTCTGGGGTTTATTTATTTATATTTTTCAGCCTAACTTGGTAGCACTTTTTCCGACTAACGAAAATAGGAGGAAGGAGTATTAGGTATGTTCGCCGCCTTGAGTTATTTATAATAAATAATAAAGGCGGGATAGAAAATAAATAAATAATAAAAAATACATACATTTTATTCAAAAGCATCAGCTTTCGTGAGCTGGTCACTTCATCAGATGAAAGCTGATGCCTTCTAATAAAATGTGTTAGTTGGAAGAGATGCTACCAAACTCCTGTTTTTTTGCTACCAGAGGCTCATGTAGTTCTCCTCCTACCAGTCTAGCTTGCAACCCAGAGATTTTCTGGAGGCCTCTCAAGCAAGTACAAACAAGGCCCCGTTTGGTGATGATTAGCACAGCCTGAAACTGCTTTGAACATTTAAATCAGAGTATTAGCCAGATTTCCATTGTCTCAGTGAAACAAGTATGCTTCCACCTTATCTTGTGATAAGCCTCAATCATCTGGTCTTGGAAGTAGAGAGGTGGGCAGGATTATTCTAGTAGTTGTATGACAGTTCCCACCCCCTCCCTATTTCAAAGGTTGGAAAGGAGGCAGGAGGGTTGTTAGCCACCACAATACCAGAATACAGTTCGGCAATCCTCCACCTGCTTTTCCTCCAGGGAAAGGGATGGATGGATGGATTCTTCTGCCAACAGAGGTACTCCGAACAGAGAAAAAGCAGGAACGTTGTGTCCTCAGCATGGTCTGATTCTGGGGACCCACCAATTAGACTTGGCTGCAGAGATTACTCAAGATCTATAGAAATACAGCTACAACAAGAAAGGATGGGTGAAAAGCTATGGAGATTGAATGTAAAATGAAGAACGGAATGTCATTCATGTGATGACGATGCAGGTAGGTAGGTAATAACTCTGAGCAGTTAAGCTACAAATCTAATCTTCGAGTTTTCTTTTGGATTTTTTTTTAAAAGATCACAACTAAGTTTTATGTGCAGTGTACTGAAGTCTCCAGATACACCCAAACGATAGCTTACAATATCATTGCTTCATCAGAGGCTGTCTTTCGAATGTATTCTAACTTCTATACCTACAACCAAATATTCAGGCAGCTCTTACAACTGTATGAGATAATTTGTGGTTAGGAGGCATGATCCAACATGCAGAAGAGAAGAAAAATGAAGGACGACCATCTGAATCTTGTGAGGCTACCTGATGAGAAAAAAGCAGAAGTCCTTCCTGGTATGATAGAGCAGTGAAGAACCTGGGTCTCCACCTTCAAATCCAAAAGGGATTAGCAAAATGCTGTTGAGGGGGCATTTAATCTACTCTGTTCTTAACTAAAGGGGAAAGGAAATCTTCACTCACTCCTCCCATCCATCACTGAAACGTTTGTTTATGAGACAAAGTGGGGGAAATCTATCCCATTCTTTTGGAATGGATTAACAAAGATGCAATTCCAGAGGAAACATTTTTTAAGTGACTGTATCATAATTGTACAACAAAGCCTCACCCAGAGAACTCTTGCCACATTTTAAAAAACCATGCAAATATATAATGATATTATTATGATCAGAGAATTGGCTAGTCATCTTTAAGCATTTCTGAAAGTAAGTACTTGCTTCTCACCAAAAGGAACGAGTGCTCTTAGATCAGTTATCAAAAGAGAAGGAATATTATCTTTGTTGTACATAAATTATAGTGCTTCATCAGAGTAAGACAAGTTCCTTTAATTTGATTGAGCTTATTCAGTTTTTTACAGACACTCTAAACATTTCCTAAAATTATAATAAGATAAAGGTATCTGCCAACATACACCCATCCATCCATCCTTCTCTCAATTCTCTTTCACAGGATGTACAAAAATAAACATTCACAATCTTTTTGTATTTTGCAGTACAATGCACCAGATCCAACTACATTTGTCAGACATGCCTCTCATGCCATGGGGAACAGACAAAACTAGGTAGAAAGAATATTTTTTCTTGGTGAAACCAAAGAACAAACTTGGCTAGAAATATCTCCAATACTTAACAAATAGCTGGTGAGAATAGAGTTCCGTGGCAGGATTCCCTACAACTTCCTTTTTGATCAAAGTATAAATGCACAAGCTCAGACCCTAGTTGATTTTCATATGCTAAGCAGGGTTGGACCAATTAGAACTTAGATGGGAGACCACCATAAATCACAGGGTTGTAGGCTAGACTAGGAAGTTGGGAGAAAAAAGCATTCTGGAAGAAGGTAATGGCAACCCCCCTACATATTATTGCCAAGAAAACTCCAAGGATATGTCTCAATCATCAGTGACTGGGATCCACTCAAAGATGACTTTATGTACTTAGTTATGAATCCCTGCTATGACCACCAGCTCAATACCAGCTGCAACATCAAGTCCTAGTAGGTCAACTTTTAAATTACAGCACAACTTTTCTCAAAGTCTCATCCTTCAACACAAACTTAATCTGAATTAAAACTTAAAAACCTTTACAGCACTTAGGTCCACAAGGGGACTTGGAATAGGTGACCAATATTTAATACAAAGGGCAAGATGGATGGATGATATTCTGGAGGTGACAGACTCAACCATGGGGGAGCTGGGGATGGTGATGGCCGACAGGAAGCTCTGGCGTGGGCTGGTCCATGAAGTCACGAAGAGTCGGAAGCGACTGAACGAATAAACAACAAATTTAATACAAAATTATGATTTCTGATACTATAAGCACATGTACAAAATTGCTACAGTACTGATTGTTTTTTTTTGGGGGGGGGGTTATTGCTGTTGTGAGCTGCCCAGAGTTGTGTTCTAAGATGGACGGCCATACAAATATTTTAAATAAATTATGCCATGCTAATCAACGGGGCTGCTGCGATGGTGGTGCAGGGTACTCAACTGGGGGAAAAGCAACATGCTATCCAAATTCTATGAGAAAAGGAACACCTTAAGTTTGCCTGGAATTCAGCCATTACTCAGAAGCAGACTATGATCCATGGGACAAGATGTGGCTAAGAAAAATGGAGAGGAGATCATAGACAAAGAAGGTAGAACTTGAGGGAAGGACAGGTTGAGAAAGCATTGGAAATGTTGGGTCCTTGAGCAGTTTTCTCATGTGCTTCTCTTAGGCCTGCCCTCAGCCATAGAGGAAATAAATAAATTCTCTTCGATTGATAGCGGAAATAAGCATATACAAAATGCTCAACTATTTGTCTTGTGGTTCAACATTTATATTTGCACATCTGGGACTGATTTCGATGGCTGTGCGTTTCTGATTAGTTTTTCCTATCTCCTTTGTGGTAAAGCAAATAAGGCAGTGTTTCTCAACCTTGGCAAATTTGAGCTGTGTGGACTTCAACTCCCAGAATTCCTTCCTTTCTTCTCAGGAAGAAGGCAGAAGGGAATGATGCCCAGGGAAAAACAGAATCAGAGTAGATGGATTGGCAAAAAAAAAAAAACACATATAGCTTTTAAGAAGAGGAGGACTTCAAACTGTAGGAAGAGAGGACAAAAGTGCAAATAAGGGTAAGAAATACTCACATGTTTAAAGGAATCCAATATATTAGAAATTTTGGAAACGGGTTTCAATGACCTTCCCCTTATTCAGGGATACAGGGAATTGGGGAGGGGAGGGGAGCTTGCCAGTAAGATTATGCATATTAACTAAGCAAGTATATCAACTCTGAAAGGTGCCTATTGTTCATCTGTGTTGACTGAAGCATCCATTTGGAAACATCTGCAGGGAAGCCAGCATTTCTTATTTTCTTTATGTGTTTGTAAAACTTATACTGCTCACTACCAAAGGCTCTGAATCTTCACCGGGGAGCTTTGATTAACATTTCATTAGCTAAATTCCATGTGTATATTTTGGTTGCTACAATACAAACAAAATGCATCAGGCAATTTTATAAGAAACGGCAGATTATGACCTTGTTCAGACTTAACAGGAAGCCATGCTTTCTTCCTGTTAAGGAGCCCCAGTGGAAGTAACGGTTGGTTTCCCACTCCTTTCAGGGAAGAACTGGAAGTGTCTGCTTCCAATTCTAATCTAACCAGTTACAAGATGTATTCTACAGTCTAGTTCTTTCTGGCTTGTTCTCACTAACCATTGTTTGGAAAAAAAGTACAGTTCCCCCATGTGTGCACATGATGAGAAGCCAGTTTCTCAGAATCCTGGTTTAACCAGAAACAGGCAGTGGGTAGCTCAGTCCTTCTTACATTTCTACCAGCAGGAGCAATTAACAAACTCTTTTTTTTTTTTTACATTTTTTCCATGCATATAAGAAGTCCATGATTTTTTCACAACCCATCAAGTTCTGCCTTAACCTGCATTTTGGCATTTCAAAATGATAATTGAGGTTATTTTGCAGACAGTTGTATATTGCTTGTTCTTCAGCTGGCTGATTTCCCAACCACAATTGTACCTAGACCTAAAATGCACAGCATTAAAAAGAGTCTCCTAGGATTGCTAACATTTCTGTGGTGGATCTGCTCTCCTCGCCTTACTGTTCTTTGGCTTTGAGGAAGCAGAAATGCCATAGAAATAACACATACAGCTTTCACAATTCAGAATTAAGAAACTGCTTGACAGATTGCCTGCAATTCCCACAAGACACCTAAGCCAGCTAGAGCTACCTAAATGCTTTCCTAAATCCAGCAAAACAGGCTTTGAACAGACAGTAATATTTCTGAGCCAGTAATAGGTTACCAAATGGGAAGGAAACTGAACACTGCCACTGAACTGGAGACAATGCCAAGAAGCAGAAAATCACAGAATGGGTTGGGAGTGATTTCAGTAGACCTGACATTGAGGACCAGAGAAAGAGAGCCTCATTTTAAGACACCTTTTTCAAAATCAGCTCTCCATCAGCTGACATGAAGGGTTAGAAAGAAGAAAATCAAGCTCCTCACAACTTAATCTACCATCTTCTTTCCAGAGAGACAAGGTTACCTCTGAGGAAAAACCAGAAGCTTCCTGAGCCCAGATAGCTCCCCACTTTTTCTCTTCTTTAGAACAGACACAGACATATGCAGCAAGAGTAAAGAGGAAGCAAGCTGAGATAGATGTCTCAATAGATGGAACACCTGTCCAACCTTAGCTGGGCTTGGAAAGTAAGCCAAATTGGAACTGGTTAATATTTGGATAGGAGACCATCAAATAATACCAAAGCTTTTGGTCAAATAGTAAGTCCAAAGAACATCCCAGAAGGTGACAGTGGCAAGCCACTTCTGTACTGGTGCCAAGGAAATTATACAGGTGAGTCTACATGGTTAGCAGGAATCAAGGTCAACTAGAAGGTATCTTTACTATAATCAGGAGAAGTAGAATGACTAAACCACTTCATGCTTTAGGTACAGAAGGCTATTCCTTTCATTTATTTTATTTATTCCTCATCCAAAACAAGCAAAACCCAAAACTCTACTTCATAACCCAAATAAGAAAAATGGGGAGATAAAGGTTCTCATCAAACTCATTTCCTATTATACTCATTTTCCTACTTGCAAGGAAGGATTACAGCATCCACGTCCAGAGCAGAACATCTGTTGCATGTGTAGATTAAGCTTTTGTCAATACAACTAAGCAGTGCTTGCAGCTTCCCAATTTGTTATGATGCTCCTACGTTGACAACAGGTCCATAGTCTTGCGAAGCTGATAAACTCTGCTGTTATTCCAGCTTCAAGCAATCAACAAAAACAGAAGATTCTTCAAGGCATTTTTTTCAAGCTTGAAATACAACATTTTGCATTTTGACACAATCACTTGTTTTATTTACATACTGTTGTTGTTACTATTATTGCATAACAATAATTTAGGGTCTTGTTCCCATTTTGCCAATTAGAATCTAGCAATGTTTCCAAGGAACATATTTAGTCCACCAAGGCAAAACAACAAACTAGAGTTTCCATTATGAGCACAAGTAAAGGGATGGGCTGAGAAGCTTGTGATATGGGTTTGTGTCAAGCCAATTTGCCATTTTATTGGAAACCACCTGTGCAGAACAGAACTAGACAATGGTGTATTGAATTAAGGCAGAGGTTCTCAAACTTTATGGGGCCATGACTCCCTAAAATAATAGATTAACTTAGCTTCACACAATGCATCACGTACTCCTTCCTTCCGCTTGCTAGAGTCAACGCTCTGTAGATATAATTTTCTGCTCCCTACCCACCTTCTTCCAGCACTCAGAAACGTGCACCCCCATTCCAAAATTTGCTTACATTTCCCACTGGGTCATGACCCAATTTGAGAACCCCTGGATTTAAGGGACTTCTGAGTGCCTGGTGATTACCTAGGGACCTTTCGAGTATTCTCAGAACACAGCCGCTGTCTTCTCCAATGAAAAGCAGAGGGAGGAAGTTTGTAGTTTCTTTGTTTTTGGAGTTTAGGCTGGAGACCTTCTGCAAAGCAGATCTCTTAAGAAAACAAATTTTCACACATTAAGAAAACAAAATGGGACTGAAGAAGTCAGCCTCAAAGTTTAGAAACCCCAGAAGAACTGGTATGAGTAAAATAAACTTGGCAAGAAAGGTTTAGTTGAGTGAGGGATATTCTAATTCTTTTAAATGCTGACTTGCTCAATTTGGAGTAATTTTATATCTGCTCCAACTTTCTCACTTTTTCTTCCTTCTTTGTTTACTCAGATTGTTTACTGATTGCCAAAGGCTGGCTTTGGAATGCAGATCTTAGCCTCCTGCAACTTGTTGCAGTCACACCACATTGCTTTAATTAAAATCAGTCCTTTTCTTGATTACTCCAGAGTTGGTTTGTAATCTAGAACCACACAACTCCAAAACTTTTTGGGTCTGGTAATCCTGGTTAAAGGATTAGGGAAGACCTGGAGCCATTTATTTAAAAGTTTACTCTGGGGAAGGGGCTGGGGTTCCTGGATAACCCGTCCAGATTACAGATGAGGGGGGCAGCTCCCTATTCAAAAGCAAGTAGTAGCAGTGTGAGTACCTGCTGAGAACATCTAGACACCCTGGAACTTAGGTAGAGGGGGTGTGAGAAGGGAGGGTTCTGGTAGGCTGGTGTAGTAGGGGTGTTGGTGACAGCTCTCTGCCACACCTGGTTTGCTACAAGTCTGCACAGAAGAATCTAATATTCCCCATGAACCACTCAAGGTTTCTTTGGCAAGCCAAGGTTTGCTCTAACTTAAGGAATGGATCTTACTTCACAACAGCCAGGAAATGAATGGGTGATTCAGGCCCACTTTCCCTAAAAGCAAGGGAGCTTAACTGAAGAGTAGGCAAGAGACTAGCCCACAGTCTGGGATAACCACTACCATTTAAATGCTTAGCACTGGGTTATAAGAATCAAAATAGTGTAGCTTCAGGTGTATGACAAGATGGCCAGACCTTGAAATCCTACATTTTGCCCCACCCACCCACCCACCAAGAAATCACACATACACACACACACACACCTTGGGTTCTGTGAAAGCACATACCTCGGTTTTAATGAGTTTCATGTTTGTTATTTTAATGTTGGAGTTACTTTAATCTTGGTGCTAACTTCTGGAAGCCCCCGTTGATTACAGTGGTATCCAAGCCAAACATCACCTCAAGAAAACTCAGGCTTCTTCGCTCTATACTTTTAGATAACTTGCAAAACCATATTTATTTGCCCATATCTTCTGCTCATTCATGCCTTCACTTAGCCTGCTGGTATCATTCTCCTGTTTTGACACCAGCATTTACTGATATTGTATAGGTTTTAAGATTTATCACTAGTTGGCTCTAAACATATCCCTGCTTGAGAAGGTGCACAAATGTTTTTAATACTTCTCAAAAATGCAATTGTGAACACTACTCAGTTCCCCTTGGGATTATTTAGAAAAATATCAGAGTTCTCCTATAAGATGATCTAAGATTGGCATTGGGACATGTGGAGAGAAACTTTGTGCAAAGACGCACACCAGGCTGTCTCCTCCAGCGTCCCTGGAAGAAAGTAGTTTCTAAAGCTGTTTCAGAAAGCATTCACATTTCTCAGTGCACTCTCTGGCAGCACTGAAATCCACAGCTTTCTTCTCTTCTCTTAAAACAGAAGGCATTACTGACATTTACATAGCAGTCACTCAGCTTCTGCAACCAGGAAAACCAGCTACTCGGTTATTACAAAGAAGAATGGACTTCCTAGAGTTTTCTTTGCAATCTTGGCCAGCTAGCTGAAGGCTCAGTTATGCAACCAGACTTATTAGTGGCAGGATATGATCATGCTGCCTTCTGGTCAACTTCGCCCTATGGTTAGGGGGTGGGTCACATTACGTACAGGTAGGGCCATGACTGGACTTGCTTTCTGGAAGTCGGCCTACTGGACGTGGTCTAGCAGCTGTAAATCCTGATGCAGCAGGATTAAATTGCGATTGCTATACACAGAAACGTCTCGCCAAAGACCAACGCCACACTCAAACTCAGGATGAGGTGACTGAATACTTCAGTGGCCACAGGATGGATCGGTCATGAGTGTACAAATCCAGGGTTCGAACAGGGTGATTTAACAACCAGCCAGCGTCAGCTTCTACTTCATCGGCTCTACCATCTAGCTGACCCTTCCCCCAAACGAAGCAGATCAGACCTGATTAGTACTTGGGTGGGAGGCCACCAGAAAATCCCAAAGCTTAGGCTAGACTAGGAGGTCCCTCCTCTGAAAAAAAACACCCCAGAAGAAGGTAACAGTCCATTTCTGTAGTGTGACCAAGAAAACTACATGAACATCATTTGACCTTTCTTAAACCCTGCAAAGCTAATTCATTGGCTTGGTTACACTTTCAATACCTGAGCAAAACATTTCACCACATAACTTCTGACCCTTTCATTACCAATGATTAAAGTTTAAAAACATCACAAATTCTGATTTGATGTCACTGGAAAGTTCTTTCAAAGAATACCTGCTTGGTTTTGATTTATACCATTTTTTAAGATGCAGGAATCTCAAGTTTCCTAAACCATGATGTAGAAAACTGTAACTAACTTTAGTCCACAACTTATTTTTGGTCTCCACTCCTGTACCAGCTTTGGCATTGATATCCTAATTAAACCACACAAATTCCATGTTGTGCTTAAAGTGGGGAACTGCAATTTTAATGTCAGCTGACTCAACAGAATCAAACCATGGTTTAAAGTCTGATTAGGAAACAGATTTTAAACCACAAGTCATATTTCAGTTCTAACAACTATAGTTTAAAAAACAAACCCAGGCAGAAGAACATCTAAAAATCATGGTCTGCTTATTCCTAGTTGAATTACAGGTGTTATGCTTATATTAATTATAGACCTAAAGTAATAAACATACTTCAAGTTCTGAGATAAAGCTTATGACTAGAAAGGAAGTGACCAAGTGCCTACTCCAGACTGTGGGCAATCGACCTGCATTAGAAGAACCTCAGAAGAGGATTGCCTTGGTGGGCTTCCTAGATGCCTCTGGTGGCTACCTTGTGAGACAAAATGCTAGCTAGTATACGGACACCTTGAGCTGGGGCTGAGATTTAAGTAGAGTAAATTTAGAGATGACACTAAAGCAAGAACAAGTAAAAAGCAGCAACAATTCTGAGTGGAAACATGTGCAAGATTATTTTATTACTTAAGATTCTCAAGTAATCTTGCTTAGAAAAATACCAAGCGAATCCATAGAAACAATTAAGCTTTTCCGTCAGTAGACAGTTCCATACTTCTGGATTAGCATACCACAGTATAAGTATTTATTTTTATTCAGATATTTATTTCCTAGCAAGTGCAAGTGAGCTGTGCTTAATTTCACTCAATTATAACACATCTTTATTGCCAAAGCAGCAACAGCATTGTTCCAAAGCACTGTTTCACAGATGATGCAGCTAATTATGATTATTAGTCTTTTTTTCACACCATCCTTGATCTTGCCCAAAGATTAAGGGGCCACAAGCACTGTCAAACCATGAACTGTCATTCCAAGTTTCTTCAACAAATATAATGCTAAATTCTATTTTTCTACAAGGAAAGCAAATTCATTGTTTGATTCCAAACCATTTAAAAAATGTTGTCTTTGTTTTAAAGAGAAATCCAGATTTGGAAGCGAGCGTGTAATCCTACAGAGCTTTCAAAAAAGTGAGAAAATCCAAGTCAACTTCTACATTTCAAGTCACTAGATGAACTATATCACAATTAGGCTGAAAATCAGCATTCTAAAGCTTTATTAGTAGAAGAAGACTACACAGAAAACTTTTTGAAAGCTACCTCTTGAAACTGTGTCAATTACTCTCAATATACATATACAATTTCTTTTGCAGGCAATAAAGTCTTCAACTTCTGTTGGCTTCTTCAATATTACTATTAGGCCTTTTCAAGAGATGTGCATTTTGCAAAGCTGCTTTAAAAAGCAGTTACTAGTTCGACCCTCTCTCTATCCTTCACAGTCCCAAAAATGTTGAAGACGACAGCATCAACCACCCACATGTTCCATTGCAATATCTTGCTTTCAATGTGCCTTTTGTTTGAGGGCTGCTGTTTCAACATCCTCAAGTTCAACAGAAAAAGGTCATCCCTGGTCTCCTGGCATTCATAAACCTGAATCAGGCCCTGCCAAAGGATGATAGATGTTGAAGGAAATTTGCCTTGATCAAAAGAGATGGGTGGGGGAAGAGAGAGAAGTTGAAGCAAGAACCAACATTGCAAGATGAATCTCAAATTGCAGGAGGGCAATCATGCCAGAAGTTTGCAACTAGAGTCCTCTTGCAAGTGTTTCCCTTAGTTATATGTAGTTCTATGAACATGAAGATTTGCAGTTCGAAAACTCTGTTTTTCCATGCACTCATACAAGTCTACAGTGCTTACTGGTCCAGATTTGGTGCCTTTAAAAAGCCACCTGTCACACAAATTTATGATAACCATGTGTAGCTTTTTCCAAAAAGGGAAAGCCTGCATTTTCATCATACAAATAGGACATTTTCCTTCCATAAGATAATGAACTTTTAAAACCTCGGTCACCTCTTTGTGTGGTCTATCGGTGGAACCACTTGCTCCATCGGATGCTTCCAGGCGTTTTGCACTCAGAAGACCTCCGTGGACATTTACAAGCCTGCATTAGCTTCCAGCAGTCCCTAAGCCAAGCTTTTAAGATCTGACTTCTGCTTAATTTATTACCCCCATTGCTTTAGTTCCAAGGCAGGCCGCAATATTGCTTTTATCTCTTTAGGCTCATTCTGTGAGAAAATACAGCGTTTTACAGATGGACAAAGGCCAAGAAAGTGTAATCTAATCCAGCAAGTGAGTGGCTAGGCTCCCACTTGAACCTTAGTCTGACTCTGACCCTTTTAGAGGCGACACCCAACTGGGCCCCCCATTCTTCCAATAATGGGAAGAAACCCCCCTCTTGCAACCCCCCCATTATGCTAGCATATAATCATTCCAGCTTTGCCAAGGCTCCTCTACCATTAACCTTTCCAGTTTCTAAAGCAAAGACCCCATATTGCAGGTCCAGCTTTCCTCCAAATTCTTCCCCCCCCCACCCCCATCCCCGCCTCTCAAGGCAGAGTTGCGACTCAAAGCCTTTTGCCCTTTCAAAGGGCCTCAGTCCAACCGGCTTGCCGAGAGGCATCCAGTTCCTATTCAGGGTTTCTAAAAAGCCATTTCATCTTAGAAAGAAAGCCCAGTCCATTTGCAGGCATTCACGGCCCCTTCAATCCTATTTCTGCTCTCTTACTGTCTCTTGGAAACCTTTCAGAGGGCATTTGTTCAACCTGCCAAGTTAAATCCTTCACTCTCATGTCAAGGGGGGGGGAGAGGGAGGGAGGGGGAGGGGAGGGAGGCAGGGGGGAGGAAGAGATCACTCAGAACACCCAGTGTCACATTTGAGCCTGTTCACACAGTTCTTCTGGCCCCAGAACATCCTTAAGAGATCAGATCAGCAATTCAAGCCTTGTGTATATATAGAAGACATATGCGTACACACACACACACACACACACACACACCGGAGCGTAGAATAAACAACTCCCATTGATGACAGGGGATCTGAGACTTCAAAACCTAGCTCCTGTCTCAATTCTCTCTGTGACTCCAGGGCCAGTGACCAAGTCAAACATCCTACTGTGGGGGCTAGGCTAGGCTGATCTCTCCCCCCCCCCACTTTCTTAGGCAAATGTTTAATTATGCTTCTAATTAAAGAGGAAGGGGAGGTCCTTGGGCTTATTTTGGAAAAAGTTCGTTCTGGAATGGAAGCCTTATTCACACGTGCCTCCAGCAGACACACACCTCCAAAAGTTTGCAGGGCAGAGGAAAGGAACGTCTTGGGTTTTTTTTCTTTTTCCCTTCTTTTTCTAAATCAGCCTAGGAGACTTTCTCGGCATAAGGTCAAGGCAGGAACTCAAAGACCAGACGGGCTCCTATTTTAACTGCGTGCATTGCAAGCGTCTTTCAAGCGCTTTTCTGCTTTATTTTACTTGTGAGCATTCCAGCCAGAGGGACACCACCACCACCCCCATTTTACGAAGGCAGGCTCCCCCCCCCTTTCCCTCCACTCCTCCTTCTCCTGGCTTCCTGGACAGATGCACGAAGGGAGGGGGGAGTTTGTTAGCGAGGCCTCAAGTCCCAACTGGCGAGCAGAAGGCGTTCTCCCCTCGGTCCGACCTCCCAGCGCCTTCCCTGCCGCCTGCACCCCCCCCTCTCGGGCGCCAACTCTCCTCCGCATCCACCGATTCCGCTTCGGGGCTCGGGCAAATCGGAAAGGCTTCGCCTTTTAGGAAGCACTTGGCAAAAGTGTAAAGCCGGTCAGGAGACGGGAGAAGGGGGGGGGGGGGAAGCCAGGAAGAGCAAGGGAAAGCACGCCAGCCGAGCAGAAGCTCGATTTATTTTTAAACCTCCTTTGTTTTTATGGTGCAACCTAGTTGCTCCGGCATGCCCGCCCCCCGCACTTCCTTGCCAAGGCAACATTGTTTCTGCTCCTCAAACTTCGGACACACAAAACACACCTTTTGCTGATCAATCACATTACGCAGATTTCTCTCTCCCCCCCCCTTTTTTTTTTTTTTTGCACGCCTCCCCCTCTCCCCGGTTCGGATTTTATAGGGGAAAATAAAACACCTGGTTCTTCCAGCGTTCTTCTCCCCTTGCCGTCGCAGAAAAAGCAAGTTATTAATCTCGCAGGCCAATTAATTAAGCGCATCCCCTTTTCCCCCTCCCCCCGGGAGCTCCCGGGGTCCCCCCCCCCCCCGCCCAGCGACACCGAAAGGCACCCCGGCCCCTTTAAGAAGTCTTCACACCCTTCGGCTGGCTGGCACTCACTCACTCACTCGAGCCCCCCGTTTTGCAAGCCATTCCTCGCCAGCTCCATCCACCGCCTGCCCACTCGCTCCTCTCCGCTCCCTTGACTTCCATTGTCTCTCCAGCCCCGGCCGGAGGCCCCCAGCGGAAGGAGCCAGGCACGGGCTGCGAGCGAGGCGCAAACTTACCTACGGCTCGGGGACGGAGCGGGGGAAGGAAACGGGCACGGCTCGCCGGCAGGGAAAATGCACACGGAAGCAGGCAGGCAACGCAACAATCGAAAGGACGAGGATAATCATCGAAATAAATCAAAACCGAAATAGTCCCTCTCTCCTGCGGATTGCAGGTCGCGGTCCGGCGGCTTCGGAAAGGTGAAGTTTTTGTGGGTGTGCGGGTCTTGCAACCGCTCTTATGGCGTGCTTTTCCAGGAAAAATAAATAAAATAAAAACAAAAAACCAACCCCAACCCGCTCCCAGACGGGGAAAAGGAGCCCAGTGTTAGTAGAAGAATAAGTGAATCAACTCGCAGAGAGCACAGCAAGTTGAAGTGTCAAATTACATTGGCTATTTTATTACCGAAGGGCCCCGCTTCTGGCTGTTGGCAAAATCTGTCCCAGATTCCTATCTGAAAGGGAGCTCGAAAGACGCCTTCCGGTCGCTCGCTCGCTCGCTCGCTCCCTTCCCCGCCCCGCTCCCCCCTTCGCTTCCACTCCACCTTCTGACCACCGAAAGTTACAATCTTGAAAAGCCAAGTTGAACAACGCAAATAATTGTCTTTCGATCCCTTCCCCCTCCCCCCACCCGCATCAAAGGGAAGAACTTCCTGTCTGGAGAAAGCAGCCGAGCGCGACCGGGCCCGCTTATTGATAAAAATTAACCGGGGGAGGGAGGACGAGGAGGAGGGGGATCCCCACCCCACGAAGCCTTTGGCACTTTCTCCGCCGCCGTTCTCTGCCAGGGGAACCCCCCTCCTTTACACACACTCACGGGTCGCTCGCGTGCAAAAGAGCTGCATTTGGAAAGTCAGCGCTGCCTTCCATTTGCACGCTTATTGTTTGGAATTCGGAGTAGAGCGCAGCGCCCCGGGAAGGCGTTTGGAGACGGGCCCTTCGGAACTGGACCCGCCGCCCACCAGCCAGACCCCTGCCCGCTCCCGCGCGCCTGCTCTCGGGCACGGCCGGATCCGGCTTCCTCTGCTGATCACGCAACCCAGATGCGAGATGAGCCTCTCTCCCCCCCCCCCCCGGCCATTCAGAGGGGGTTTGCTCCCAGGTAAGCGGTGCAGCCCCCCATCCTCTACCTGTTTGGAGAAGCCTGCCGGAGCCCCGCGCGGCTTACTTCGGAGTAAAGCCGGGACCCCTGGAGCTTATTAAAGGGCGCAGAGACGAAATCAAAAGCGGGCTGGCAGAAAAGCTTTGTCTTATATTAGTTTTGTCTTTATTTTTATTAGCTTTGTCTTTATTTTTTTACGCGAGGCACGGAAGAGGGCTCTCCGACCCGCCGGGCGCCCGAGTTCGAAAGCTGCCCGAGGGGGAGTCCCAATCCTGCGTAACGCCCGAGAGCTTCTCAAAAGGAGGACGGGCCAAAATTGGAGGGAGGGGCGGCGGGCGTGGATTTCAACCGCCCACCTCCGCCGGGGAGTCCGCTTCTCTGTTTTCATTGAACGGCCTTTTTTTTTTTTATAAAAGGCTTCTTCATTTCCCACCCACCCCCTAATCGAAGGGCGCGATTGCAGCCTCCCCTCCTTTTCCTCCGCCTTCCCACGAGCCTTCCTCGGGAGAGCGAAAGTCGGGCTCGGCGGCGGCGCGCACCGTCCGGCCTGCCCTCCTTTTTGCCCGGATCGGGCTGCTGACTTGAGACCCAGAAGTCGGTCAATCCCGAGATTGCGTTGCTCAGCTCAAGTACACGACCGTGTCGGGCAAAGGGGGGTGGGGGAGAGAGAGAAGGGAGACCTAAAATCTCAAGAGGAGCGAACGAGATCCGCGGAGGAGGCTCCGATGTGAAAATGTCAGGGCTCCAATTTGAAGAAGAAGAAAAAAGCAATACGGGCGCCTCCAAATGCTTCTCCCCCTCCTCTCCCCTCCCCTCCCAAATGTTTCCAGGCCAGTCGCTCTCATTGCAGCGTGAACGCGATGGGGGCCGGATTACGATATTCAATTCCAACCCAGTTCCAGCGAACTCCGCCTTCCTCGTTTTCTGTGTGTAGGGCGGCGGGGTGGGGGGGAGACAGCAGTCGATTTTCCATCTTAAAAAGAGGGAGGGAGGCGGGGAAAACCTTTCCGGGTCTGCCGGCGAGGCGCACGTCTTCGGCAGCGAAATCTCCCGGGCGCAGAGGCTGGCGAGCCAGGGTGCCCGCCCGCTTGCTTAAGAGGAGCCTTTCTCCGTTCCGCTTCCCAGCAGAGGCGCTTCGCCCCCATCAGGCGGCAGACCCCCGGCACCCTAAAGGGCACAGGTTGGGGTTCTTCGAGCGCCGGGGCGAAAAGAGCCGGGGAAGCAACGCGACGCCTTAGGGTGGCCCGGAGGTGTCCACGGGCCTCCAGCGGGGCTCGCATCCCGTTCCCACCCACCCATCTCCGGCCAGAAAATTGACCCTCGGGCAGCCCTGCGCGGCGGTTTCTTACTCGCCGAAACCGCGGCGGGGGGGGGGGGCGACCTTGCTATGCTGGTTACATTTCACAAGCCGCTTTGCAGCCCAGCCGCTCCCCCCGCGGTCCAGCAGAAGCCCCCTCTGGATGTGCATCTCGCTCTGGATGCTTGAGAAGTGGGACACGGAAGTCAACTCGGGTTTATTCCGAAGGAGAAGGCGGCGCAAGGCACCGTAGATGCCTTGGCTGGCGGTCAAAAAAAAAATCATCGACAGCCCTAACTGGTTTCACTCACGGGGAGGCCTGGCGCTCACGAGGCTGAGCCATAATTAAATACGCAAAGACTTGCAAAGATCTTGTTAAGGGGGACCCCGACCCCGCCCGCGATTCGGGACCACTTCCAAGAACGCGGGAATGAGCCGGTCCAGCGCGCGCACACGCACCCGAGGTTTCGCTGGCTCTAAGAATCGCCTCTTTCTGCGAGGATCGCAAAGGACACCGGTCAATCCCCATAAGCGAATCGCGTAATATGTATGTTTAATGCATAAGCACCATCCTTATGTGACCCTCACAGTCCTACCCCGTTCCCACGCTTTTGCATCTCAAGTGATTTTCTCCGCCAGCACCCTGGGTCCTTGGGAACTCCTCGGGGCTGGATGTTCAAGCCACCCTGCCTCGCGATTACGCCTAGGAGAGGGTGGTAAAGAGCTCTGGTCGGACCTGCGTGCGCCCCTTCTCCTCGGAGACCCAACGGAGAGCTCTCCTTGCTAGGCGCCGGGGCTCCGCTCCAGGTGTCGGAACGCTCTGGCTTCCGCGTTTTGCAGCCAGCCGCCGTGTCAGATGGAGAGCTGAATAACAAAGGCAAGTTGGAGAGCAGCCGCAGCAGCAGCAGCAGCAGCAGCGTTGGCTGAGTGACGTCAGGGAACAATGCCCGTGCCAACAGCTTTCCCTCTTCGACATGCGCGCGCACGCACAGCGCTGCGGCTGCTTCTGGGGCGCCGGACTCTGCTCTCGGACGTTCAGTTCCTTAAAGGGACCGTCACCTTTTATGCCCCTCGGGACTAGCCCCCCCCACCCCCACCCCCCAAAAAAAAAGGATTTGATGAAGACTTTCCTGGCTTTTCATTAGTGCTTCAGCGACTGGCTTCGCTGAAAAGGCCAGCTTTTTCTTTACCCAGCCACCCCTACAAAACACAATAACCCAACTTGCACGCTGGTTCCCTGCTATTGCTGTTTGATCTTCCAGTTGCTACTGAAGGCCATTTCAGATGCTCCGTGAATAAAAGCTTGCAATGGTATTACAATGAAAAAGAGTGAAACCCCCCCCCCAAAGATGCAGCTCCCTGTCTCCCTATTTATAGTGAGCCCCCAACTGGATGGGTGGACTCCAGAAAATCCCAGGGTGGTGGACTAGATGGGGAATTGAACAACAACAAAACATTAGCCCTTGGCAAAAAAAACTGTATGATTGCATTCATGAAGTCATCAGGAGTCAATTTCACCTGAAAGTGATTTAACCTGACCCAATAACTTGATGCAAATTGCAACACACCAAGATTATTTGTGTGCTCAGCACTAAATCCCATTGGGTCCCAGGTATGTGTCATTAAATGCTGGAACCAAAAAAAAGCTATTACAAATAATATGCAAATAAATATGCAAATTCTCACCATCACTGTGGCTTATCAATCTACATCAGCTTCTTATAACAGGAACGAAGTCCCACTTTAATTTCAAAATCATTTCGCATTAAAAACATGTAACAGGATACATGAGACACACACATTTTACACACACACCCCTAGACTTCCAATACACTCAGTCCAACTGTAAATGTCCTCTACAAAAAAGACATAGAGCTGAGTTAAAGCTTTGGCCAAGTCCCACTTCCTTCTTGATGCCTCTTTAGAAGCTACCAGAACAGGGTTGCATAGACTGTGGTTAAGTTAATCATTGGTCCCTATGTCATTTCCCCCAATTGCTTCCTTTCAGGACCATCACATCGGCAACATTCCAAGTCCTTTTGGTATTGACACCTCTTGATGTCAACTCTTGGCTGACATCAAGCACTCCACAGCACTCCTTTGTACATACAGCTGCCCACATCTTGAGTGGCCTGAAGTGCGTTGAGGAAGCATCAGCAAGATACCTTCTTGGTAATCTCCTCATGAAAAGGATACTAGCATGGCCTATGCCACTTGTGCACTTTACAACCAGTCTTAGTTGCGTGCTTCCTCATCCACTACCACCCAGCAGCTACTGTCTTCAAGGGCTGTGTGGTGCTTGTGATTCCAGAAATATGCTTGAGAGTGCATGGAGGCTTTAACAGTAGCTGTCTGTAAGTCCTTAAACCAAACATATCTTCTCCTAGGATCACATGGCAGTTGCAAAGACAGCTGCACAATCCTGGGAGAAGACACAGCTGCTTTAGGGAATCCCAGAGAAGAGCAACCATTCAAGCCCACTATGTCCTCTGAAGCATCTTTTTGGAATTGTGTTCACTCTGCAGCTGTAAGGTCTTCTTGCTCCCATTGCTGATTGAGATGGGGCCCTGGCAAGCCCAGAGTTTGCACAACAAGTACAGCAGATGAAGAGTGACACTAGTCACTTGTTCATGACTAGAAATCCAGAGTTGGTGATGAGCTAGGCTGACCATATTTCCTTGAGACAAAAATGGGACATTGGGATGGCAAAACGGGACGGGGTCTTATATAATATTCCGTATTCATGAAAAAGACAGGGGTCCCCCCCGCCCCCCCCGGTCTGTGCGATTGGCTCCCACCTGCAAACCCCGCCCCCGGTCCACACAATTGGCTCCCTCCTGCAAACCCCACCCCCCGGTCTGCGTGATTGGCTCCTGCCTGCAAACCCCACCCCCAGTCCACACGATTGGCTCCTGCCTGCAAACCCCACCCCCGGTCTGCGTGATTGGCTCCCACCTGCAAACCCCGCCGCCCTGGTCCGCCCTCCTTTGCCGCACGCTGATAGGCGGGAGGGCTTCCTCTTCTGGGCTGCCTCCAATCAGAAGCTCCGGTTCGGATCCTTCTTCCACGCCAATTCTGCCGGGTTTAAAAAATGGGACAAAACTGAGATTTTTATCAAAGTGACCAGACGGTTGAAAAATGCTTAAAAAACAGGACTGTCCCGTTCAAAACGTATGGTCAGCCTATGATGAGCTGTTTTGGAGATGTCTCAATGGCTGATAAAACTGATCCTGCCTCATTCTTCAAACCTTGTTTTTCATCTACTCTTCAAGCTTCTGACCACTGGGATCTTTGTGACTTAGCTTCTCTATCTCCAGAATCAGCCTTAATTCCAGTAAAAAAAATAGCAAAAAGACCATAACATCCTTCTTTACTTCCAAGGCCACCCCATTCTAACTATCCCCACTGCTGATACCTACCCAACAGTCTCCTTATAGAAATCTCTTGATGACATTTTACAGTTGAGGCATGGTCTCCAAAATGAAAGGTAAAGCCTTCCTCTGCTCAAGCTTGACTCTTGGCAACTTCATGGACATATGAATGTAGTGTCCTTGGCAAAATGATATGGTTTGCCATTGTCTTCTTTCTAGGTGTTCTTCCCTGGTCTCCCATCCAAGTAATATGCAAATCCAAACCTGCTTAGCTTTCTTGGGATCAGCCAAGTTTAGTTGCCACTTGCTGTAAACATGACAAAACCTCCCTTTAGTTGAATTCTACGCTTAGTGACTTCACAAACACATTGATGTAGTTTCTTGATTTGCCACTTCTTCTTCAGGGTATTTTCACTTTCTAGTCTACTTCACAGCCCTTGGATTCCCTGGTGGCCTCTCATCCAAGTGCTAACCACACCTGACTCTGCTTAGCTTTTAGCCCAGCCAAGACTACCTAGCACTGCCACCTGCTGAAGCAACCTATGTAGCACTAGTTTTGATCTTTGGATATCATACAGCACAGCATTCATGGTCTTCTATTCTACCATAAAGTAACAACATCCTTTTATCCTCTCAATTGCAATTTCCCCTGATGATTTCTGGGATGATACATCACTCTTAATCATTGCAGGAAACTAGAATGGTGATCCAAAGCTAATGCCATGCTTGCTATCACCTTCTGCAGGCCTTAAGGGTCCTTCAAACCTGGAGTCAGCCCTCAACTTTTTCTTCTTCTACCACTAAATTTGGATGGAACCCATCAATTTATCTGAAAAGCTGAACATTTATGCCATCACACCAGCTCAGCCACTTTGGGCCAAAGACTGATACGCTAAAATCGTAGTATAAGATGTGGAGATATAATCCATTATGTAGATTTTAAGGGTGAAACTATTAATTCTGTTTCTGCAGAGCAGGTAATAGGTAACCTTCTGGCTATCTTTGCTTAAGTGAGCTTACTCAGAAAATCTGTTGACAGAAGTGTGAATTCAGTTGTGTCAATAATTGACTGTACTGACTCAGAGATTCTCATCTATGTATCCTAGGGAGGGAACTAACCCTACCAAGATACTCTTTTATAACTTATTTAACACAAATTAACAAAGTGAACTCCAAAAGCAAAAATGGAGACCTGTGGGTAATAAGAAACACATTTCAGAAACTATACTTATGATTAGTCTTATTGTTGAAAGCTACAGCTTTTAAGAGCATCTCAGATCCTCATCATATCCATTCTGTTAAGCTACTCTTTCTTCCATTTTACAGATGGAAAACTGAGGCTTCAGCAAAACAGGCAGTCTGTTAGGCAAAATAAAGCATTACACTGGACAGATATGGCTAGAGAAAAATCCTTGCTGCAAAGGCTTTATCACCAGTCAGGGTCACAGGTCACTTTTCTTGCCAATGGATGTGTGATGACCTTGATCCGTTGATTATTAAATCAGGGTTCCTGACACAAGCCCCTCAGGGATATGAAGGAATCTTTATTAAAGCCAGTGATCCATTGCACGTTAAAGACTCGAGTGAATAAAGCTCTGGTGTAGGTTGCTCTGGGTGCCAACGTTCTGAGTCTTTAACTGGTTTCAGCAGACTACAATGAAAAACAGGGTGGACTTTTCTCAAATTTTTTGGTAGCTATAACTGTACTGTCACATTGTTGATAATTTTGGTGATAGGGAAAAGTCCCACGTATCTTGGACCCAGTTTTGAGGGTTGTGAGGATTTTAGAAACTTTGTAGATAAATAAACCTTCTCCCCCACTTTCAGTTGCCATTCTGGTGCCCTTTTGTGGTCAGTGTATTTCTTGTAAGTTTCTTTGGCGTCTTCCAACGCCCTCTCTATTATTGGCCACCTGTCAGCTATGTGTTTCATCCACTCATCCAATGGAACAATTTCGGTTTTATCTTTTGGCAATTCTGGGAATACCACAAACTCCTGCTCATTCACCACTTGGAAAGGGGGAAACCCCATACTCTGGTGTACTGAGTTGTTATAAGCCACTTCGGCAAATGGAAGTAGGTCCACCCATTGTCCTGCTGATAGCTGACGTAGCATCTAAGGTACTGCTCCAACACTTGGTTAGTACGTTCACAGCCTCTGTCCATTTCCGGATGATGGCTGGAGCTTAAACCTTGTCCCATGCCAATCATCTTTAGGAATGCCCTCCAAAATTTGGAGGTGAATTGTACACCCCGGTCGCTTATGATTCGTTCAGGGGTCCCATGTAGTCTATAAACGTGTTGCACAAACATCTTGGCTAGCTGCCCTGCATTTGGTATACTAGTGCACGGAATGAAATGGGCTTGCTTTGAAAATAAATCAGTTACTACCCAAATCAATGTCTTCTTGTGGCTCTCTCGTAAATCTACTATAAAGTCCATAGCTATCTGCTTCCAAGGTTGGGTGGGGCTTGCCACATTCTGCAATAGCCCTCTGCCCCCCCCCCCACTCTTTTGGCCATGGCACAGATTGGGCAACTGGCTACATATTCCTCAACGTCTTTGAGAACGGATGGCCACCAGAATTGCCACCTCAAAAGGTGCAAAGTCTTTAGGAATCCGAAGTGCCCAGCCAACTTCGCATTGTAGCATCTCTCAAGTATTTTCCTTCTCAGGGGCTCCGGGATATATAGCCTATCCCCACTCCACCAGAACTCCTGTTTCTCTGTAAGGTTTGCTTTATTAGTTCGCAACCATACATCAGCTTTTAGCGCCAACAGTAGGTCATGTTGTAAATCCCCTTCTACTGTTAAATTAGGCTCAGACTTCTGACCCCTTGTGACAGCCGCCATCCCCAATTGTTGGGTGGGGATGATTGAATCTATTACCTCTTCCCTCTGGCTGTTGTGTTGTGGTAACTGGGACAAAGCTTCGGCCACAAAATTCTTTCTCCAGGGTAAGTACTTTAGAGTGAAATTGAATCTACTAAAGAATTGAGCCCATCTAATCTGCTTGGGGTTTAATTTTCTTGGAGTGAGCAGCGCTTCTAAATTCTTGTGATCTGTCCAAACTTTGAAGGGGTGAGCTGCCCCTTCTAGTCAATGCCTCCAATTTATCAAAGCCCAGCGTACTGCAAACACTTCCTTTTCCCATATGTGCCAGTGGTGTTCCGTGTCAGTAAACTTGAGGGAAAGGTACGCGCAAGGTCTCAGGTTCCCTTCCCTGTCCTTTTGTAATAAAATCCCCCAACAGCAACATCTGATGCATCCTCTTGCATGATTAGGGGCTTTGTGGGGTCGGGGTGGTTTAATACTGGCTCTGAAGTGAACACCACCTTCAGCTGTTCAAAAGCCTCTTTCAAAATACTGTTTTCCACTCATCTCCCTCCCAAATTTGAACTCGGAAGTACGCTTCCCTTAAGTCTAATTTGGTAAAGATCTTCCCCCTTGATAGGTGGTCTAGCATGTCTTTCATCAGTGGCAAGAGGTATTTATTGGAAGTACAGATAGCATTCAACCCCTGGTAATCAGTGCACAACCTCAGTGATCCATCCTTCTTGGTTCTGAAAAGAACGGGTGCAGCCATTGATGAAGTGGCCGGGTGAATGAACCCTCGTTCTAAGTTTTTGTCAATGAACTCCACAACGCCTCTAGTTCCTTGGGAGTCATGGAGTACAGTTTAGTTCTGGGCAATTCAGCGCCTGGTTCCAGTTCTATTGCACAGTCCAACTTCCTATGAGGTGGGATCTGGTTAGACTCCACTTCTCCGAACATTTCTTTTAAATCTCTGTACTGCATGGGGAGGAGATCATTCTCCTCTCCTGCCACTTTCCCCCACATCTTGGACCACTGCACCTATTAGCTCAGGCTCGTCCTTCCACTCTCCAGGGGTTAACCCCTTATAAATTCCATCAATGAAAGTTAACTGCCCAGTGACCCAATTCACTTGGGGGTCCTGGGCTCGCAACCAAGCCAGTCCCAATACTACAGGTTGATCAGAAATAGGAGCCACTATACATCTCAAAGTCTCTTCATGGCTTCCTATTCACTTCTGAACCACTTTGGTGCAGGACTCTACTTTCATCTCTTTTTCTCCCCTTTCATCTCCATCCCATCAAGTTGAATGAAACTGATCGGCTCTTTCAGCCTTCTCACTTTCAGTCTCAGTCCAGTCACTAGGGCGGGATGCATGAGACATCTGGTACACCCCGAATCCAACATCCCCACTAGTTTCATGCTGCCATGACCCCCTAATGTCTCCATCTGTAATCTCACCAGCATTGCTGGGCAATTTCCACTCACCATGGAATCTTCGTGCCTATTTATAATCGCCTGCCCTTCGGTGCCACTTAGAACAGGCTCTCATCGTTTCCTGCCGGCTGGAGTTCTTCCTCAGTCGAGTCTCCCCCTTCCAATAGGGCTGGCAATATAATGACCCTCCTTGCCACATTTAAAGCATAGTCCCTTCCTCGCCCACCACTCCTTTTCTTCTCCCCATGACTTATGAGCTCCCCATCTCTCTGAAGGGTCAGTGGCGCTGGGTGGTTTCCCGTTGTTTGGGCTCGCTGCTGTCTCTTGAAGTGAATAAGGCTCCGCCTTAGATTCCCAAGGGTATTTTCCCCTTAGCTCAGTTAGGAACATTTAGTTTGGCAAGATTCTGTGTATGGTAGAAACAATAAAGAACGAGAGTTGAATTGCGGCTCAGCGTTGTTTCTTCGCCATTAACCTGACATTTTCTATGGTAAATGCAAACAGTATTGTGTGCTTTATTAGCATTTTCAAAAACAATTGTGCAACCCTAACTTTACAAGGCAATTACTTAACAAACATAGTACTTAGCAACACATTCTGGTCTGAGAACAAAGCTGATTTTGGAGGCACAAACTTTGCACTCCCTTTTCCGTATTTTACACCTAAGTGAAGCACTTTGTTGACTAGTAGTAAAGTCATCTTCAAGTTAAGTTGGATTGCTGGTGATTTCACATGGACACATCTATGCAGTTTTGTAAATGGAGTCCTTGGTGCTCTCTGAGCTTGGTTGTTTTCTTGCGGATGTTTCATTACCCAACTAGGCAATGAAATGAAATGAATTGCCTAGTCAGGCAATGAAACGTCTGCAAGCAAACAACCAAGCTCAGAGAGCACCAAGGACTCCACAGTTCAACCCTGAGCTACAGATATTCTCTTTGAGTTTTGTAAGTATGCTACAGAAATTGTTCCTCTCTGGCTTCTTCTAGGATTTTTTTTTTCTGATTCCCCAGACTAGCACAGAGTCCAAAGACTACTGAGGTGGTCTCTCATCTCCAAACAAACAAGGCTGGACCCTGCTTAGCTTTCTAGATCAGCTACCTCTTGTTGAACCTCCTCAAGACTATGCAACCTCTAAAGCAGAGCTTTCCAAACTGTGTGTCGCGACACAAAAGTGTGTCGCCACACACAGCGTGGTGTGTCGCCACACCACCCGGAAGGGGCGGCGCGTGCGCACGGCGGCCGCCACGCACGCGCGCACCGCCGCACGCCCCTCCCGCGCCGCCGCCGTGCGCGCGCTCCGCCGCACGCCCCCCCGCGCTGCCACCGTGCGTGCGCGTGTCGCCGCCGCCGCTCGGTGTGTCGCCAGCGGCGGCACTTTGGAAAGCCCTGCTCTAAAGATACAAATATATGTAACAGCTTTTCTGAAGTCATTATAAAAAGGAATAACTCTTGGGTTCTCTATTATGTTTCTAATATGACCTAGCAAAACTATTAATGTATTAAATTTATAAGGCTGCCCACCTTCATGACAACTCCAGGTAGCCTATAATAACAAAATCATTACTAAAAAGATACAAGTAATTTATATATTGGGTTCCACAGATGTTTAGCTTTGTTCCTCAAAAGCAAGATTGGTATTTCTGAGCAAACCAACAAAGAGTTAGGAAATATCTGATGCTTTCTAGCTCCATCCAGTTTGAGTATGTTCTTTGATGGCACTTAGTTAGCGTGTGTGTGTATTCACACACCACTTAATAATATTAAAAATTGATTTTAAGCAGATCAATAAATTTGAGGGAGGTGACATATTTGTATACCTTGTCAGGATTCATAAATGCTACATTAAGCAGAAGTGTTTTTAATTTTCTTTGTAAGTATAGTTCTTAAGAATACAAATGCAGAAAGCTAGCTAGTTGTCATGTCAGTGGAGTAAATAATTTCAGGCAAGTTGTCATCTGCCTTTTTAACCAGATAATTGATTAACTGATTTAATTTAAATCAATTTGCATGTTAAGGAAAAAAATTCAATATAAGCACCCTTTCAAGATGTTTGAGGAACAGAGAATTAACTTGTAATTGAAGAAACTAATTGTTAGAAGTAAATGTTTTCCTATTTATTCCCTTTTGCAATAAGATTGCAGAATGATAGCTGCCCCAGAAGTCTCATCCCATTTATTAAAATGTCTCCTCTTGCTTAGAATTCAGTCCCACATTTATTAACATTGCAGGTATGGCACTCTTTGCTGGACTCTTACGTACTTTTTTTAAAAAAATCCGTTCAATCGTGCCCGATTCTCAGAGACGGCCTAGACAAGTCCCCGCAGTTTTCTTGGCAAGGTTTTTCAGAAGTGTTTTGCCATTGCCTCCTTCCTAGGGCTGAGGGAGAGTGACTGGCCCAAGATCACTCATCTGGCTTCATGCCTAAGGCAGGACTAGAATTCATGTTCTCCCGGTTTCTAGCCTGATGCCTTAACCACTACACCAAACCTACGTAATAACACACAGAGCCGTCCTGTAAGAATCATTAAAGGTCTCTTCTTCTCTTTCCTAGCTGGCATGCTCTGCTATGGCTTGATTTCAGACCCTGCCCATGAGCTCATTCTCATGCCATGCACACCATCTGCCCGCAGGAGAAAGACGGGTACCACATGTAGAGCCTTAAGGGCCAGTGATGAAGCAGGGAAAATCCTGCCTTTGAATGGACAGTGAGATTGCCGTGTAACACCCTAACAGGAAAGAGCTACCAGACTCTCCCTGACTTTTCATATTAGTCTGAGAGTGTCCCATTCTGAAATCCAGCCTTCCCCCTCATCTCATTTCCTCCAAATCCCCAACCCACACAGCTTCAGGAACCAAGTTGGGAAAACTGCAAGAGTAGATGTTCAACTGACTACCGCCCTGTATCTCTCCTAGTTAGCTGAATGGTTGGCAGAATCTGTAACAGTTTACCAGTTATTTATAGAGAGACCATGTCTGATTAAGGTTCTCCATCAATGTTCTCAGGAGCCCCAGGAGTGCCAAGGTAACGCTATCACAGCAGCCAGATTTTCCAGAAAGATGGTGGTTGCTTTCCTTTTCTTTTTACACTTCATTGTCTTTCCTTTGAGATGAACATAAGCCCCCATAATTTTACCCAGCAGTCCAGAGATTAAAAAGATGGATACTGTTTAGTCAATGTGAGCTATAAATCACAGCTTCTGCGCCCATTATTAAAGAGGGGATGAAAAAAACTAGCCTTCTTTTATAAGTGATGACATGGTGCCCATGCATTCATTTCATTATAATAACACAGATGATGTGCCATTAGCATCTCACCTTAATAGCATATTAATTTGCAATTAATTTTCTTTTCTTATTGAACAATCAGCTTCCTAACGAGTCGAAACTTTTCAAGAGTAGCTCATCTCTTGCGAAGATTACAACTAGGGTGGGTACCCAAATCTAAACGGGGTGGGGAGCTGTTTTGGTTTTTTTTAAAAGAGTGCATTAACTCATATCAGAAAGTTTTTTTTAAAAAAAACAAGCCTTAAGAGATAAAGTAGATTATTTTAATGGGAACACGTTCACCAGGCTGCACGGCATGCTCTTCTCTGGAAGTCAATTGCCCAAATTTAGTTATCATTGCAATGAAGAGTACCCTGAATCAGGAAGAGTCTCCAAAAGAACATGAGAAGTGCACTCGTGTCTTCTGAGGTTCTGCTTCCAGCTAAGAAGCAAGTAGGTGTTTCTAAGCACAAGAACAGCACGACACAGATGGCCTTTTTCAATAGCTTCTCCCCAGCATCCAATATTCAAGAATGGAGCATCTTAGCTAGAATCAAACCAACAATATTATGACTAAGCATGATGCTCACTTGCTGTCTATGTTGAGTAGCTTAAGAGCTAGCTACTGACTGACTGTGCAGCATCATTCAATCCCTTTTTCTTAAAAAGAAATAAAAGCCTTTCACTCTGTGTACTGTTGTAGTGAAGACTGCAAGTTATCAATGCCATATTATTTAAGTCCCATTTCATAGTTCTCAAGAAAAGATGCAGAACAAAGTATGCTGTTTAGTGAGGTGTAGAGTTACAATCACTGTTTTTTTTTAAAAAAATCTGGTCATATGTTCTGTGAAGAGGTAGGTAAGCCAAGCTACCATTTTAATTTCCCATAATACTCTGCTGTAGTGTTGCTCCACAGCATGGGGGGTGGGGATGCTGATGACCAGGACCCAGACATCTGGTTCAACTTAATCTTCTCCTCTTGAGGGAGAAGAATGTCCATGAGCTGCATGTTAGGAGAGCCAATTCTTAACTTGAATTCATGGGATCCTAGTGTGAGGTGAGTAATAATGAAAGGGATCCAGAGACTGGCTGTTGATATTATACAAAATCATAATTGGCTGTTTGATGTGTGAACTCAGTCATCCTGATTTATAAACTCTGGTTTATGGCTTAGAATTACTTATAAGTGGGGCCCAATATCTTATTTAAAAAAACAGCTTTGTGTGAGATCTGAATCAGCGCACAGCTGCTATTAAGAAAGCAAATTCCCGGGTGAAGTAAGTGATGCGGTCGATGCCTTGTCTCAATGCCTGGGGGCTGTGGGGGGCTGGATGGGAAGAAACAGGCTTCAGCTGAACCCTGGTAAGACGGAGTGGCTGTGGATTGATGGCCGCCCTGTATCCAGGAAGTTATCATCTTTGGTTCTGGATGGGGTAGCACTACCCCATTCAGATCCAGTGCGGAACCTGGGGGTTCCTCCTGGACTCTTGACTCCTGCTCAAAGAGCAGGTAGCAGTCGTGGTCAGGAGGGCCTTTGCACAGCTTCAAGTTGTGTGCCAGCTACGCCCTTTCCTGGATCGGGATGCCCTCCGAACAGTCACTCATGCCCTTGTCATCTCCCATATAGATTATTGCAATGTGCTCTACATGGGGCTACCCTTGAAGAGTATCCAGAAGCTTCAGCTGGTCCAGAATGCGGCAGCGCGGGCAGTTACGGGTGCTAGAAGATCAGCACATGTGACACCTCTGCTGCATGAGCTGCATTGGGTACCAGTTTGCTTCCGGGTCCAATTCAAGATGTTGGTGATCACCTTTAAAGCCCTACATGGCATGGGGCCAGGGTACCTGAGGGACCGTCTCATCCTGATAACATTGACCCGCCCCACCCGCTCATGCAGAGAGGGCATGCTTCGTGCCCCTTCAACAAGAGAATTCCATCTAGTGGGGTCCAGGAGGCAAGCCTTCTCTGCGATAGCACCCACCCTGTGGAACATCTTGCCCCCGGAGGTGAGGCTGGCCCCCTTGCTCCTGACCTTCCGGAAGACTATTAAGTGTCGCCAGTGGCAGCACTTTGGAAAGCCCTGTTCTAGACTCTACTTCAGAGCTTTCCAAACTGTGTGTCGGGACACGTTAGTGTGTCGGCTGCAGTGTCTGGGTGTGACGCGGCAGCTGCTGCCTCCAAGCCCGTCCTGCCAGGATTCCACGCAGGTCCTAGTGCCTGCCTTGTGCCCTGCTGCCTCCAAACCTGTCCTGCCAGGATTCCACGCAGGTCCTAGTGCCTGCCTTGTGCCTCGCTGCCTCCAAACCTGCTGTGATTCCACGCAGGTCCTAGTGCCTGCCTTGTGCCTCGCTGCCTCCAAACCTGCTGTGATTCCGCGCAGGTCCTAGTGTCTGCCTTGTGCCTGGCTGCCTCCAAACCTGCTGTGATTCCGCGCAGGTCCTAGTGCCTGCCTTATGCCCTGCTGTAAGAGTGTGTCGCGAAATGATGCATGTCTAAAAAGTGTGTCACCAACATGAAAAGTTTGGAAAGCTCTGCTCTACTTCTTTTACCACACACACTTCTTAGGTCCTCCATTACTGTTGCATTCAACCTTATGTTACATTCCTTCTGATAACCCAACTATCATCCTTCACTTCCATATAACCAAGTGGGCAGAAACACACTTTTATGCACCTTGATTTTCACTTCTTTTGAAAGATATTCATTCCTAGCAACAAACTTTACTTAATTGTGGCTTGAGTGAACTACATTTTTTTGGGGAACAGAGAAGGGTAAACTAGAGAGCATGGCTGGGTTCAAACAACATCCAAAGCCAAAACCAAATGAATACCATTATGAACCACCCACTACCCTTTAGTCTTAAAAAACTGCTCCATCCATTTCTTCATGTTAGTAAGCATTCTTCGAAGTTACACAAATCTATCTCCTTTCACTATCTATATATTGATATATATCTATATATTACACCATTTCCCTGTCAAACCCAGCTGCTTTGGGTTTTAATGTTTTTATCTTCAGATCCAGACTCCTTGTTGCCTCATACAGTCTAAATCTAATATCTGCTGCAAATCATATCGGTTTTCAGCCAGCACCAGGGTATCATCCGCATGCAAGAGATGAGTAGGCTGTTTTCATGTCCCAACTAAACAAATTATATTGTGTTGTAGTGCAGTGTGCAGAGCTGGTCTCAGAGTGCCAATATTGCATCTGAAATGCAGATTTCAATGCAATCATATTTATGCAACATGATTATAAACTATGAACATTCTATTATTGTAACACATCAGTGGTGCAATTCCACATGCACTTTGAATTTGGGTGTGTACGATTTGGTCACCACACCTTTGAAAGGATATTTCTGAGATAAAAACGGCGAAAGGTCAAACAAGAAGATTGCAGAGGCTTCTAAGTAACATTAAACTTCTTTATAAAAGAATTTTAAAAAGTAGAGAAAATGAGTTTTCCCCGCTTTTTCTAATCCCCACTATATTCTGTACTCTATATACCTCTACCTTGGTATGGGTAATTTGCTCCAAATGTCTTCAGAGAGACCAAGATCACACATTGTGCTACAGTTTATTTAACTGTGGTTTGAGAAAGCCACCATTTTCTTGGAACACACAACACTAAATCCGAAGACACAACTGGGTTCATATACATCCAAAGCTGAAACCAAATGAACCACCATTATGAGTTAATATGTCAGAACAAAATTAAGCTGCCTAAGATGATATACCTGTGTTGAAATTGATGGGATATATGCTGGCTTAAAGGGGAAAAACCAAGGCTTGAGAATAAACAGACAAGAATGCAGCTTGTTAGGGCTAACAGTGTTTACTGGTAGCATAAGGCAATAATGTATATACAATCACATTATTGCAAAAACAAAAAAAGTTGAATATACAAGATACAGCATTGTAAAAGGAAAAACAAAACAAACTTATAAGCAGAGTTCCGTGTATTTATCCCAGGGCCAGAGTTCCTGCCACGGCCTATACCCAAAGCCAGGCATAGCTCACTCTGCCCAGTCCACGGGAAGTGAACACGTGAAGAACTACATGGCTAAAAGACACTAGAAATCAAGAAGTATAGAACACCATTTTGCATGGTTGTATATTCAGTTCTTCTAGCTTTCTGATTGGCTGGAAGTTAGCTGTGACACACACTAGGCCTCAAAGCACACAGCATTGGGTGGCAGTGGCTTGCATCTCAGCAAGCACGTGAGTTCCCCCCCTCCTTGCTCAGGGGGCCTGGGCAAGGCTTCCCACAGAAGGAAATCAGGAGGATTTGTTCTCATGGGAAGATTTCCATTGCTTGTGTGGGCACTAGTCATAACATGGTACCTTCTCGCTCCCTATCTTATGAAGATGTAAACAACGCCATTCAAAATTATGGGAATGCTTGTTATCTAGCCACCTGGCGTTCACGTCATCATGAGAACGCTTTGCTGGTAAAGGATGCAATTTGCCAAAACACTTCTCATATGGGTAATCTGACACCCCTCCCAAATTGGACCCGACACCAGCGATGGGATTGTCAAAGCTATAAAATACATTTTTACAGAAACAAGAAAAACATGGTTAGTACATGTATTCATTTACAAGCTTCATTTTTTCAGTTTTTACAACCAATAGTCATCAACACTAGAAAATGGTTTAAAAACACTTGTTACACATATGTATTGCACAATATACACTTCATGCAATGTTTTATTCAGATACATACAAATACATAATAATACACATTATGCAGGAACAGAAACACAGTACAGAGAAACAGAAAACATTGCCCTCAAATGTCCTGTCCTTTGCAAACATTGCAGCTGGCATAGATAAGCAGAAATTCCAAACTCACTAGCTGCTCTGTTTGAACCAAAGCTTTGTTTTGATTTTAAGAAAAACCGCAGGACTTTTTTTCACCCCTTTGCAAGCTCGCAGGCTTGGTACTCTACCTGGACAAAACTAATCCAGGGCATGTCCACTGCGTTATTGCAGAGTGATATACACCAAATTAAGGATAAGCTTTCCTTTACACAAATGACACTCTGTAAAGAACCATAGGATTCTCTATTCTGGGCTTTAGAAAACCAACATCAACACCAAGATAAATGTTTGAATTTGTGCTGAACTTCCTCAGCTGGCAATTCTATTTCAGCTGACTGACAAATTCTTATTCAAGGTGGTAAGATTCAGTTTCTAAGCAGAAAACCAACTACATAAGTACTACACTCTCTTATGTACACACAGAAAACAGCATGTGACTGTTCTACATATCCCAGTTAGCATCTGCACCATGCTATCAATGACTGGCCTGCTTTAAATTCCATAAAGCACCCTGTTAAGTCAATGGACTGTCTGGAACTGCCACACATGTACAGCCAAACTCTTTCCTTACACACAGTTTCAGGGAGATCTATATTCAAATATGCTGTGTCAACATCACAATATGTAAATGGACACCTGTTTCATGCTACGCAACCAGAAAACGCACCACACGTAAATATTCTGGCCTAGCTGTGGGTGCATACACTAGATCCACAGTTCACAAACTCCTTTTTGTGAAATCCCTGGGCAACAAAGCTGGCTTTACACTGCAGAGTATTATCAGAAAGAAATGTCTTTCTGAACACTCATCTGGAACCTACAGCGTACTAAAACAAAGGACAGGTTGGTTACTTTTAACAATTCACCAAAACTCAAACTGACTATCCACAGCTGTGTTCCAATGTTCTTCTTGCCTCTCAAAGGCAGGAGCAACACGTCTTGACAAGATTCTTAACAGTGTGTATGGGTAATCTGACAGAAATGGACCATCTTCAAGAGGTGATCATGTGAATTCCTGTGAAAATTCACTAAATAAATCTGGATTTCCCTGAGGCTAGCATAACAGTTTAAGACTATATCATGCTTTAGAAGTGGTTCTCTAAGTCAACAAGAAAAGTGGGACAAGTTAAATAAGTATGTCATAATTTAAGTCCCCAGGATTTATAAAGTATTGATTAGTTTTCCTTTCATTTTCCTTTAAGATATTGGTATCTCCACAATAGGCTCTCTTTATCATTGTCTATTGAGGTCTACATCCCAGCCTATCAATATTGTTTAGAAACACCTCAGCTTAATGAACCTCAGATACAACAAACCATAGCCATTAAATCAAGGCTCTACTGCAAATGACACCACTTACGTCAATTACGCAATTACACAAATGACATACATTGATGCAGGTAACATAAATCTAGTTTTAATGTACATTTGGATTAACTGACACCCCTTCCTCTCTTAACAGCCCTTTAAATTAAGGGTTTTCCATAATGCAGGACAAGATTTGGCGTTGGTGAGGGTGGCACTCCTGGCTGTGATTGGTGTGATCCCAAATGGCACCCAGGAACTGGTCAAGTAGAAGCAATTTTGGCCACTTTTCACTTTTACAACATCTTGCTGGCTCAGCATACCAGGAGGCAAAGGAGAATGATAATGCCCAGATGGTCTTAATGAGCTCCCCAGAGGCCCTTTGATGGGGCCTTAAGCCAGGATGGAGCCACAAGCGACAGTCATATAGAGCCTGATACATAAGGGCAGGTCTCTCTCACCCAGCACCTTCAGGGGGAAAGAGGCAATTTAGGAGCCATTTCAGAGTCAACGCATCTAAGATTCTCTCATGCAAGGGGGATCCTTGCTGGGCTTGATTAACTGGCTTTTCCAAGGCTCAAAGGTCAATGCAGCAACTGATGCTGTTTGAAAGACTGAAACTGATAGTCTCCAGCCAACCGCCAAATATCATGCAGGCTTCAAATGCGCTGCACCTGTGCTGCAAAACAGTTTGACCAGTGCAGCCACACCACCAAGGCCTCCCAAGACAGCAGAAACAGACAGCGGTGCCAAATTGAACTGCACTCTGTGGTAGGTCTCACCAGACAGGGACTGGGCTGAAACCGTTAAACCCATTTTTCTCATATAAAATAAGACAGATTGGAATTCTCCTTAGAGAATGGTGTGTTAATGTGATGGAATGTGTCTCTGAGGGAGAAGCTGATGTTATGGAGATTGCAGGCAGAGGAGGAGGGGGCGCTTTCCAGAGAGAGAAATGCGTTCACAGCCTCAAGGCCCTTGGGCGCCCGTCCAAGAAAGTCAGGCCGGATCCGCCTTAGAGTGCCAGGGGTTTTTCCCCAGAGAACTGGTTAGCGAGACTTAGTTTGACAAGATTCTGTGTAAGGTAGAACAATAAAGATCTAGAGCTTAATTCTGGGCTCAGCATTGTTTCTTACCCTAACCCACGACATCAGTCTTGCCAAACTCATACTCCCATTGAAAGAGGGAGGAAGAAAGTAATTTTTTGTGTTTCATGAAATGGGTTTGGATCCCCAGGAACTGCAGCAAGTAATCCAACAGTTAGCAGCTGCCTTGATTCAGCACCAGCAACAGGTCGACACACAGGTGAATGCCTTGCAAGCAGCACTGTTGCAGAATATACAGCAGCCTGGCCAGGTGGTTCCACAGCCAGCGACAGCAGCAGCAATGCCGCCAGTTGTCCTGAGAACCCAGGGCTGCTTACCGGAAAAGTTTGGGGGAAGCCATGCACTTCAGAACCTTTGTTACTCAATGTGGCATGTTCATCAACAGCAGACCTGCTGAATTTCCAACAGATCGCACCAAGATTACTTTTATTTTGAGTCTGCTAAAGGGACTGGCAGTGAGGAGGGCCATTCCCATGATAGAGAATAACAACCTGATTCTGAATGATTACCAGAACTTCATGGTGAGATTCAGAGGCCACTTCAACGACCCGATCAGGGCAGAGACAACCAGTCGGGAAATTAAGAGACTCAAGCAAGGCAGCAAGAGAGTCAGACTTTACATAGCAGATTTCAAGCTGTTGGTGGGAGATGTCAACTGGAACGAAAGTGCCCTAAAGGACCAATTTAAATAAGGGCTAAATGACGATATTCAGGATGAGCTGGTGAGGCAGGGGACCCCAGCCACCTTGGAAGGACTATATCAGCTTTGCATAGTAATTGATGCTAGGCTGGAAGAGTTAAAGCACCGCCAACAGCTAAGAGGAAGAGCGCACTACAGATCGGCATTTACAGGATTTACAGCTCTCCCTGCTGCAACCGCATACCCAGAGGCAGAGGAACCCATGTAGATCGGAGCTGCAGGAAGGTTAGTTCCTGTGGCGGAGAGACAGAAATGCAGGGAGAGGGCTCTTTGTTTTTCTTGTGGGGCCCCAGGGCATATAGCGAGAGCGTGCCCACTGAGAAACCCAGCGGCTGGGCTAGGGCATCACAGCAAGTTGCTGAGGCATGCCCAGCCACTTCCACAGCTACAAACCAGGGAAACTCCAACGGCCTCCCTCCCCAGAGCTCGCAAGGGGGGGGGCGTTAAGCAAGTGAGAAGGGCTCATTCTGATGATAATAGACAGGCATTTTCTTCATCCCAGTCACAGTGACTTTAGACTCAAAGTGTAAAATAGAGCTCGAAGCTCTCATTGATTCTGGGGCAACCACTAACTTCATAGATGTAGAAATGGTGCAGAAACTGCAACTGCCTACCATACAGTTACCACAATCCATAGAGGTCGAGACCATTGATGGGCAACCCCTGAAGGCAGGACCAGTCATACAATGCACAGAGCTGATTCTACTGACAGCTGGAAACCACACAGAGTGGATCCCTCTTTATGTAACAGCATCCTTACAAGTCCCCATAGTCCTGGGCACCACATGGCTGAAGCTTCACAACCCCTTGCTGGATTGGGCAACAGGAGCAATCTCATTCCCATCAAAAGATTGCCAGCATCATAAATTACAAACTGCCTCGCATTTTCCAGCACCGAGGACGGTCACCGAGGTGGGGGGGGGTGCACCTACCGGCCAAGTATGCAGATTTTACAGATGTTTTCAGTGAACAAGAGGCTACCGCACTACCCCCCCCCCCCCACAGAGACTGTGATTGCACGACTCAGCTAAAGCCAGGAGCAAAAATTGCAGCAAAAAGACAATACTCGATATCAATTAAGGAACTAACTACACTGCAAGAGTACTTGGATGCAAACCTCAAGAAGGGTTTTATTCGACCGTCTGCGTCCCCAGCATCTGCTCCTACCTTCTTTGTACCAAAGAAACCAGACCTGCTGGCACCTTCAGCTCCAGAGGAGGGAAGGGGAGCTCCCATGCGCACAGTCCACGGCTACAGTGCCCTTAATGCAATTACAAATAGGGACCACTATCCACTTCCTCTCATATCTGACCTGCTTGATCGCCTGCAGAGAGCATGCATTTTTACAAAATTGGACCCCAGAAATGCCTACAACTTGATTCAAGTGAAAGAGGGGCACGGATATCTGACTGCCTTAGATACCAGGTACACCCCACTCCCCAAACTGTAAAGGATGTGCAGCGCTTTCTCGGATTTGCATATTTTTATAGAAAGTTCATATCAGATTTTGCTGACAGGGTGAAACCTCTCAACTTTTAAAAAAGGGAAAGGTCTGCATGGAGAGAGTGAGAGCAGGCAGCATTCCAAGAGTTAAAGCAGCTATTCACCTTCCAACCCCTCCTTTGTCATCCCGACCCGTCGCGACCCTTTGTGATTCAAACAGATGCTTCTGACCATTGGCACTGTTTTACTCCAGGCTGAGAAGCCAGAGGGGGGGAGGGGAGAGAAACTGCTTCCTTGCGCCTTTTTCTCTCACATGATATCCCTGGCAGAGAGAAACTATGATATATTTAATAAGGAATTGCTGGCAATAAAAGCAGCTTTCCAAGAGTGGAGACAATGGCTAGAAGGGACAGCCTTTCCTATAAAAGTTTGCATGGACCATAAAAATTTGGAACTCTTGCAAAACACCAAGGTGCTCTCCTCCCACCAAATCAGGTGGAGTCAGTTTTTCCCTCATTTCAATTTCCACATAACGTATTTGCCTGGCTCAAAGAATCAGCTGCCAGACATTTTTTCCCGTAAGCCCAAATTCATCTCAGCTTTGAGACCCTATTCCCACACAGCAATTCTGCAGCCTCACAACTTTCAGCAGACGCCCAAAGGGAACCAGACAGAAGTCTTGGCAGCCAGACGGCAGGCAGAGGATCTCCTCACAAGAGTCAAGGCTCAGCAGCAGCAAGACCCGTACTTGAGGGCCAGGATGGATGACCTCCAGGGATCACAGCAAGGTGCTGCTTCTCCTTTCACAATAGACAAGGGACTGCTTTGGTATAGATAATCAAATGGCTGGCCATGGAGGCGTATTCAAAATGCTCCATAGAGCCTTAAGAGACCACTGGTGGCCAAAAATGGCTGTGGACATAAAAAATTACGTTGCCTCTTGTCACACTTGCAGGAGAGCAAAAGCTCTTCCAGGAAAGCAGGCAGGTCTGCTGCAACCCCTGCCTACCCCCCCACCCCCACCCTTGGAACATAGTCTCCATAGACTTCATCACTGGTTTACTCCCGGTCCAGGGATTTACTTCTATACTGGTGGTAGTGGATCTGTTTACAAAAATGGCACATTTTATTCCCTACAAAGGCCATCCTACAGCAAAAGCCACAGCGCAGTTATTTTTGGATAATGTTTTTAGGTATAGAGGTATGGTTAACCATATCATCAGTGACAGAGGCAGTCAATTCACTTCCAGGTTTTGGAAGGCGCTTTTCCAGTCGTTAGGGGTGCAGATCCACCTGTCCTCATCTCACCACCCATCGACCAGTGGAGAAGCTGAGAAAACTAACCAGGTATTACAGCAATATCTCAGATGTTATAGCACTTATCAGCAGGATAACTGGCCAACTCTGCTTCCGATGGCTGAATTTGCTTATAACAATTCTGTGCATTCTTCTACCAAGATGTCCCCTTATGGGGTTAACCCTCGAGTCTTGCCCACCTCATCAGAGCAAGGACCAATTCCTGCTGCAACAGACTTTCTCAAAGAACAGCAGGCTGCGCACAATCTTTTAAAGGAGCAGCTGGACAAAGCAAAGGCTGCTTACAAGAGATCTGCAGACTTCCACAGGCAAGAGGGACCAGCGATCTCAGAAGACGACAGAGTATGGCTCTCTACCAAATTTTTAACTTCCAGCAGACCTTCCAAGAAGTTGGACTCTAAGTTTGTAAACCCAGTGGCTTATCATTTGCAACTCCCAACCACCATGAAAGTTCACCCTGTGTTTCACTGGTCATTGCTGGTCAAAGAATCGCCTCCTAGTGCCTTGTGCTCTCACCACCTCCAGTGATTGTGCAAAGGGAGGAGGAGTATGAAGTAGAGGACATTTTGGACTTGAGGTGGCCGGGAAGGGGCATTCAATATTTGATACATTGGAAGGGGTACTCTGAGGCCGAGTGTTCATGGGAAAATGCCAGAGACGTTCATGCACCCATGCTGATCCAAAGATTTCACCAGCTTTTTCCTAACAAGCCCAAGCCTCGCAGATTCCCAGAAGTTCCTACCTTGGCTCAGCACGCAGATGAATCGCAAGCAGAGGAGTTCGTATGTTGGCAACCTTTACCCCTCCGAGAGGCCCAGAGACCAGAACGCGAAGAGGAGGGGGAGCCTCAGCCATTCACTTCTGGCATCCAGTTCCCAAGGGGGAGGGGGAAAAATTTTCTAACCATCTCGCTGTTTTGCAGGAAGAGATATCAGACCTGGAGGACACCAGCGATTCTTCCTTTGAAGATCTGCCCCCACTACCCAGCTCCCATGAGAACTCAGAAGGAGAGACAGATTCTGAGGAGGGGTGTGGTGTGATGGAATGTGTCTCTGAGGGAGAAGCTGATGTTATGGAGGTTGCGGGAGGAGGAGGGGGCACTTTCCAGGGAGAGAGACACATTCACAGCATTGAGGACCTTGGGCGCCCATCCAAGAAAGTCAGGCTGGATCCGCCTTAGAGCACCAGAGAACTGGTTAGCAAGACTTAGTTTGGCAAGATTCTGTGTAAGGTAGAATAAAGATCTAGAGCTTCATTCCGGACTCAGCCTTGTTTCTTACCCTAACCCATGACAGTTAAATCCCCACCCAATCCCCCTCCAACCAGCTTGAAGTTATTTGTTTGGTTGTGCACATTCTCTTCACTGTGAAAACTGACTTTGCAGGAACAGTGTGCAAAGACTGCATAGACTTGTAGCATCACTACAATTTGGCCATATTGTGCCTGCAAAACTAAAGATCTTTGCTTCTTCAAACTCTATCATCTAAGCCATAGTTTAACCACAGTTTAATGAATTAAACCACAATAGCTGGTCTGATGCAAAACTACCCCTTTTTTAAAGATTGTAATTATTGGGATTTGGGTCTAAGGATGGTGCTTTGTTCTCACACACATAGACCCATAGCTCTCCAGGGTGGATGGAGAAGTAACTGACATCACAGTCATCATGACATCATGCAATTGATGTAAACTATTTTCTTGCATCATTTTACATCATGATGCCAAATGCAATGGTATTATGACTTCCACAATGTCATTTTGATGTCAGTGTGTCTTTCACCAGATGTTAGTCTTCCCATGGACTTGGGTTACATCAAAAGATATTGGTTTGCATGATACCAGGCTGGTTAATGAGAATTGAGTGCTGCCCCCTTGCCCCTTATCCTGTATCACCCCTTAACCCCATTCTTGGCTTTTCTTTGGCTAAGCATATCCAAGCCTGAAATGGTTGCCATTTCTGATTAGAGGAACTTGAAATTGACAACTACTCCTGATACTACATTAAAAAGACCTTGTCTCATGCTTAGATAACCATACACTTAACCCTAACTAAAGCAACCCATATTAGAACAAAGATAGGATTATGTTGAATAAGTGAATACCATTCCAGCTTGTACTGAACACCATTTATCATTTCAAAATCCACCTACAAGTTCCAGTGGGCCAGCAAAATTTAGCTTAACATGGGACACTTACAGTGGCTGCAGAGGTAAGGAGCCAAGACAGGGGTTCCCAATATCTGCAGTTTTGAAAGCATATTGGTATTTCATAACATGTTTTCCTTTGCCAGAATGTTGGATAGTCTAGGTCCCCGTTATTACTACCTTATCATAGAATAAACCATTGGGCTGTAAGCCCCTATCATTTAAATTTTCTAAGAAGCTCTCTAAGATACATGCAGGGCTTAGAAAAATTCTTAGAAATGAATATAAAACTTGAGGTTATATGCTGGCTTTCTATATATATATATATATATATATATATATATATATATATAGAGAGAGAGAGAGAGAGAGAGAGAGAGAAAGAGAGAGAGAGAAAGAGAGAGAGAAAGCGTGCATGCATCTAGTCACTTGAAGCATGGACTTGATGGGCATCACAGGAAGGGTCTGTCAGTACCTTGGTACATGTGGGTACCATGTTTAAGACATCAACCTCAGAATAAGATAGAATCCAGAAGAGATCCTGCTCTCCTAGACATGTTCTGCTCTCTTCCTGCCCTTCTTTCCCAGCAACACTGGAGAAACAACACAGCAACACAGGATTCAAATTTATTTCCAAGTCACAGCTTCTGATTTACAATATGTATGTGACTGAATGTGATCAAGGGTCTATAGAAATAGCAATAGAATTCCCACCCAGCAGTTTTGATCATAGCAGCCAATTTAGATTGTTTTAAAGGAGGACTGTACAAGTTGATGAAGGATCAGTCTAGCAATGGATACTAATATTGATGGCTGTTTACTACCTCCTGGATCATACAAAACATACCTTAAATCTTGTTTGCTGGGGAGCTGATGTTCAGTCCAGGCTTGTGAGCTTCCCAAATAAAGAGCACAGAATACTGGACTATCTTGCCTCAATTCTCTGTACAACTAAGGGTCTAATCTTGACTCAGTTCCTTTGTATAGATTTAGGGTTGCTCTTCATGAAGCCAATTAATATGATTTTTTATTTTTGTTTAAGGTTTAGAGACATCTGTAGGAGATAAATCTCAGAAACATGTGGAAAATAAATCTTGGCGCTGGTGCCCGTGAAGATGGGTAGCTACTACTTTGCCCTGATCTCCACAAGAGATCCAGAAAGCAAACACTGCAGAAAACAAAGACATGCTTCAGCAACATGTGGGAGGATAGAAACTCAGCTTATGACATGATCCTTGATGTAGAAACAGAGACACTATGTCCCTATTTTTTGCCAGTTGAATGTGGGAGGGTTTACAGCAACAGTATTAAGCAACAGCTTAGAACAGAAAGCCCAGGCAAGATATCTGTTCCATTTTTCAGCAGACCTTCCAGAAACTGATTAATCTCTTCTGAAGATGCTCTTTGTTAACCAACCCAATCTTGGACAAAAAGTGTTAAAGGAACTGTAGTGACCTCAAGAGTCAGAATGTTCCTTTGAATCTCATCCAAATTTTGCAATAATCAAATACTACTTGTGACACCAGATCTAACAGACCTAACCCACTCTAGCATGTGATGAATAAGGACAGAAACTACAAATAAATTGCAACTAAAGAGGCATTGTGATAGAAGAGGTGGTTTGTTTTATCTCAGACAAGCTTCTCACTGAAGCATCAGGCAGGAGTGGAACACTGCCAAGAAGAGAACCAATCAAACTGAGAACTCTTTATCATTTTTACTAATAGTGAACGCTGCACTTTCACCAAAAGTACACTTATATCTTTCTAAGTGGCAGAACCTGGCTGAGCTGAAAAGCTAAGCAGGATCAGGTCCGCTTAATATATCATAAATATATCAAGGTGTTGAGACTAGATTAGAAAACCCCCCACAACCAAACAACCCAGAAGTTTCCATAGCAAACCACTTCCATATTGTTGCCAAGAAAGTTACGTACGTAGATACATCCCTGAAATCAAAAAGTCAGAATGTTCCTTTGAATCTCATCCAAATTTTGCAATAATCAAATACTACTTGTGACACCAGAACTCTTTGAACTCGAAGAGGATGTCATCTTTTTATTTATTAAGTCAGGAATTTATAAATTCTGGGGAAATTATCCTTCCCAGGTTGATATACAGAACAATACAACCTAAGAAGTGTCAAATACTTGAGATTTCAATGCATGTTTCAGCTCCTTCCAAGAAGTGGCCAAACTTAATTAAGGTTCACCTACAACATTTTCACAGATTTCTCAGCAAAGAATTAACAAGAACAATTTTAAAAAAGGTTAACTTACAGTCATGCTTGGTCATCAAGCTGCAAATCAGTCTTTAGTCTTCCATCAGAGTTTCAAGGGGTCAGACAGCAATAATAGACCAGTTTCCATAAAGCTACCTAAGCAGAGTTTAAGTAGTAAAACATATGCCAATGTCAGGACCCAGTGCCAAGACCAAATATTTCACATAGACAGGCTCAAGACACACAGCTTCAAAGGAGGACTACTACCAACACTGCTCCACCAAACATTGACTTCTAAGACAACCCTGAAAACTCACCTTTTCTGCATTCCCCCACTCAGGGGCAGCTGAAGCTAACCAGCCTTGACTTGCTGAGGTCTGATTCTGCAAAGCTCGTGCTCTCATCAGGAGCAAGCCACCGTCTTCTAACTTCTTCACCCATGGACACCTGTGTTCTCAGAGCTAAGGAACTTTGCCTCCAGTTCCAAGTCACAGGCATTAGTATCAGGGTCAGGAATCATAGAATTTGCATCTGGTCTTTCAGTGCTTATGTAGGTCCTCAGCATCTAAAACACCAGGGTCACCAACTTGGTCTTCTTCTAGGGAAGCTGACATATCCAGCTGGACTATGACAACTATTAGTAAAAATAGTAAAGTGGTTCTTCTAGAACCTATGAATGGGAAGAACAGGGCAAAAAAAGTGTGGCCCCTCTTACTGATAGAGAACAGGACCATTCAAACTGATCTTGAAGCACAGAGAAATGTCTGAAGGTGAAGGTGATTCTTCAGACAGCCTTGCTCCTAGTCCATTTTGGACTTTTAAAAAACACCCCTTTAATTAAACCAATGTATATAATGTAATATAGAGGGGCATGGTGGCTCAGCGGGTAAGGTGCCAGGCTTGTTGATTGGAAGATCGCAAGTTCGGCGGTTCGAATCCCTAGCCCCGCATGACGGCGTGAGCTCCCGCACTCGCCCCAGCTCTTGCCAACCTAGCAATTCGAAAGCATGCAAATGCAAGTAGATAAATAGGTACCACTTCGGTGGGTAGGTAACAGCGTTCCCCGCGCTTCATGCAGCCACATGACCGTGGAAGCGTCTTCGGACAACGCTGGCTCTTCGGCTAACAAACGGAGATGAGCACCGGCCCCTAGAGTCGGACACGACTGCACAAATGTGCGGGGGGAACCCTTACCTTACTATTCTAAGCATTTGGCTCTGGCAAGCATTTTTGCTGTTGCAGCCTTCATCAGGTGAAACTTTGGGGTTGATTACATGGGCCAAACACAATCAATTCCTTTTTTCAGGTAAACATCTATTTATCTGAACATTTCCACCTTGCTATTCTAAGACCCACTCATCACTCAATAAGGTTGCTTGCATCAGTTAAAATTACAATCCTGCAATAAAGCCAGAGCCTTGATAAAATCCAAGAGAGGCAAACTTGGGAGATGAAATTAATCTTCAAATCATTATTTACTTTCCAAGGGAAAAATTGCTAGTATATAATGGTCTTCATTTACCAGCAAAAACAACTAAACTTCCCTCAGGGAGACATTGGGAAGGGCATTTCCCTCAGATCTTAAGTTGCAGATATTTTGATTAGGAAGCATGCTAACGTCTCTGAAAACATATATCTGATAATATCATCTATTGGTTTTCACCAATATAATATAGAGGACTTCACCTGTTTAATAATGAGTGGCAAAGAGTGATAGTTTTACATACCTTGAATCTGTCCTTGGATGGTATCAGAATAAGGGACACAAACTACTTTTATCCTGGTACAGCTAGGAATGAGTTCAGCCTGTCTCACTTTGGGTGAGATAATAGCAATGTCAGGAGGCAAAGGAAAAAATTGTTATTGTAAAGCATGATTGTGTTGTGGCTAAGTGCAAACTGGGACAGCTCCAAGTTCTATGAAGAGGACTTCAGATATCTGAAAGGATCAAGATGGTCACGACCTATTCTCTATCATTCCAGAGTATAGGACACAGAATAATGGATTTAAGTTATAGGAAGACAGATGACAACTGAATGTTAGAAAGAACTTGCTAACAGGAAGAGCTGTTTGACAATGGCACTGGTGATGCAAAAATGTGGTAGGTTCCCTGCAGTGGATGTGGTCTAGCAGATGCTGGACAGCTATCTGTCTGAAATGCTGTAATTTGTTTCCTGCGCTGAGTTGGAGGCTGGACTCAGTGATTTAAATGGCCCCTTCCAACTCTAGGCTTCCTGATTTGTAGCAAGAAAGTGGAGACCAGATATATATTTAGCCATTGTTAGAGACTCCAACCAAATCAACGGTATTGCCAACAAATGTCTTCTGACACAATCCAAGCATCTCTTTATGGTCTTTCTTCACAAGAGCCATTTTAGAGAGCAACGCACAAAGCAAAGAATAGGCATTCCATATTATGTAGCATCCCAAATTGCTTTCCCAGTAAGAGGACAGCCCAGAAGATACACAAACACAACCTTCCTGGGACAAATATTCCAAACCCACCAAAGAAGGTGTTTACAGCTGCAGTCATTTGTTTACAGCTGCAGTCCTAGCAATATGGATGGGTGGGGGTGGGGGGAGCATGTATTGAAGGCAAGAGTGGAAGACAGATCCAGAGAGGAAATTTCATGATGCTCCAGAGAAAGAGTCTCCATAGACATTTTCCTTCCAATTTTTCCTTGCTTCAAGACTTAGCCCTGAATGCAAGAAGAATCCAAACTAGGGTTTATTTTTTTGCATGCCAAGATTCCTAGGTTCTAATCCAAGGTACGTTCTTACACTCTCATTGAGTCTCAGCACCTATCAGTCTAGGCTGGGGCTTGCAAGATAATGCACTTATGAACTTGGATATAGCAATATGTAAACCACAGTTTGTGGCAACATATGTGGCACCTAGCATAATCCATATGCATCATGTGTTGCAGGAGTGGGCTCACAACATTCAGAATAAGTGCAAAAGTTAAAAAGATTGGAAACAAAGAAAATGTTCAAAACACTAAAAACAATTGCCAAGCTGGGAAGAATCTGTTTAATACATGAATGGGGGGATCACCAGGAAATCCTAGAGATTTAGACTAGATTGGGAAGTTGAAATATCCTGCCAAGAGCGACATGGACACAGAATCACCAGGGCCTGAGTTTATATGATTCCTGATTCTCCTTTTCTCCCTTGAACCTGGAGTAGTTCACCCCTGCCTGTCCTGTGACAAAGCTTCTGCCCTATTGTCTGGCCCATCATTTGGCATAATTCAGCTACAGAATTATTGTTTTCAAATGAGCACAGTTACAACCTTGCTTATTTCATTATGGTTAGTGCACATAACATGGGGATGGGGACAGATCATAGGTAAAGAATTAATGTAACAATGTACTTTATGCCCCACTCACATTGTGATTTGATTTCCCCCACTTCCTTACTTTGGAGACTAATCTATCTTGGCAACAGGAAGATATGAGAGCCTTAAATATTATTTATGCCTCAACGTGCTTAATCCCTCCCTCTCCATTAAAGTTTACTAAAGGATTGTTAGGACACCATTGTAGCTGGTAATTGTGTAGCAACCCATGATAATTGCATGAATTTGAACTGATTATGTAAATGCACAATAATTATAACTTAGGGGGCTTTCTGTGGTCGAGCTCTGAAATATATATGGTTTGTCACTGGAAGAAAAAGTCACCGAATCATAGGAAAAGATGGGGTGGAGGTTTTAAGATGTGATAGCATTTCAAAAGAGTGGCTTGCTTTTATTCTGACCGCTTGAATCTTAAGCACTGCGAATGATTTCTTATTTCTGCCTTACCCTATTAAAATAAAGATCACTGGCTGTTCTTAAACAAAACTGAAAGTCAGCACCACAACTGCTGTAGTGCAGTAACTAAGAGATGATAATTTACAAGTCTTTTTGGCCACTGGTTTCAAGCAAGCTGATAGTTCCTGAGCATCAACACACAGTTCTAAGTTATGGGCATAATAACAGATATTTATTTAAATATTTATTTATTTTTAAAAAACAGTAATTTAGCCCCTCCCCTTCAAAATGCCCTTAGAGTAACTGCAGATAATAATATAGATGTCTAACTTCTGGGGTTGTTACAGGCATTAGCAAGATAATGTTTGTGAAATACTCTCAACACTTTTTTTTTTCAAAGCTATGCAAAAATAACAACAGTTGTACAAGGAAGTCAACAAAAAGTCGGCTTCAATGTTAGAACCTCCCCTATGAGGGACAATCCACAATCTACTCTCAGCATCACAGTTTATCCACTACTAGGGCAACCCTATTTTGGCTGCAAAATCCAGATGACCAGTAGTGGCCTATGGCTCTTCTAGTGGGCCATCCAGACAAGTCCCAACGTCAGCCAGAAGAGTTCTTCAACTTTGTCAAACGTCTGAAGCCACAAAATACATTACATTTTAATTGAAGCAAATTGTAATTTTTTAAAAAGTTTCTGATGCAGTGACAGATTTTCACACACATACACAAAGATAAATGTTTTATAAAACAAACGTGGGGATCTGCATATCTGTCAAAGAGTAAATTGGATTCTATGCATGTGTAAAATGTCTGTAGCTTGAATCATGTCAACTGGATTTCTATTTTCTCAGTGGAAACGTTTTGCTCCTTATCCAAGGAGCTTCTTCAGTCTGAGCAAAGTTAGTAAGGGAATCCTTAAATATGTTGCTGTGTGACCTTACACCTGGGGCTAGGTCATGGTTATTTTTTTGAGATGTTATTTCTAAGTCCCTTTATCATCTAAAGAAGGATCGTTAAGATCACCATGCTGCTGTTGAGCTTGAGAAATGGTCTTAATCTTCCTAGGCACAGAAGACAAAGCAGGGAGGAAGATAGGGGAAAGATTGTGCCTGAGGCCCCCACCTCTATTCAAGGAAGGATTTTCCAAGTTGGCATAAATGGATTCCTTGACCCCTCTCTCAGGTCAAGGAATCCATTTATGCCAACTTGGAAAATCCTTCCTTGAATAGAGGTGGGGGCCTCAGGCACAATCTTTCCCCTATCTTCCTCCCTGCTTTGTCTTCTGTGCCTAGGAAGATTAAGACCATTTCGCAAGCTCAACAGCAGCATGGTGATCTTAACGATCCTTCTTTAGATGATAAAGGGACTTAGAAATAACATCTCAAAAAAATAACCATGACCTAGCCCCAGGTGTAAGGTCACACAGCAACATATTTAAGGATTCCCTTACTAACTTTGCTCAGACTGAAGAAGCTCCTTGGATAAGGAGCGAAACGTTTCCACTGAGAAAATAGAAATCCAGTTGACATGATTCAAGCTACAGACAATTCCACCTGGATGACTGAGAACCTTCATAGACGCATGTGTAAAATGTACATAATGAAGCTAAAATATACATGATGCATGTAAAAACCGCCCAGGGTCCCTCCTTGTGGGGGAGATGGGCGTTGATATAAGTGTGATACATAAATAAAATAAATAAAGAAATAAATAAAATGTTAAGGCACTGTCCAGTATGAGTCCCCAAATTTGTCCATTGTCAGGACTAAATCCATGATTGCTTGAAATTAAGATTTTTGACCATTACATCTTGAGGTCTGTAAAATAATATTGGGAGGTTTTACTCCATAAAAGAAGTTCACTTCAAAATAATGTTCCATGACATAACTAATAATGTAAAGGATGCAACACTGTTGGCCATTCACTGAATCTTTGTGACTCTTTAAGGAAGCAGATGGAAAGCTGATTCATAAGCTTCATAATACTCCCAAATCTTTAGGCAAAAGTTTAAAAATAAGAAATTGTGACGCATGTACACACACGCACGCATACACAAATATGCAGTTGCTCTGTGGAGTTGCAATTTAGAGTGTGAAGGCTCTCCATAATTTGGGAGAAATATACTGTAGTTGCTTTGTGGCATTGCAGAGAACTCCATGCACTTGAAGATCCAAACCACAGTAAAGCTCTAGGGAGCACTCTGACTTAGAAGTTCCGTTTCTGTTAGTGCAGGAATGAATTTGTGAATAGTTTCATTTCTTGGTAAAATAACTTCTGGCTAAAGATGTGTGAGACAAGAATACATGTTGACATTTTGCTAAACATGCTGCTGGCTTTTTCAGAGCTCGTTTTGAAATGGAATTCAGGAACAAACGTCATGTCCTTATCTACTACTTGTATTGAATGGAATGAAATGCCCCCAACCCATCAATGGCCTCCACATACATGACAGCTGATCACCTTCCTCCCTTTTTCAATTATTCAGAAGTTAATGGGTTTCTATTGTCTCTCCAGTAATTCTGAGAAAATATCTGTTAATTGCACCAGGTTGCTGACATTCTCCAGTCTAATTGGTGATTAGACCTCTTTAATGGAGATCAGCCAAGGCTGCTTGTCCAAAGCCTAATATTCTTACAATGTTCTTTAATTCTGCATTCTGTCCAGTTTGTCCAGTGTCAATGCCCCCATGCTGGCAGTTTATTTTATATACTCCCTTGGTTGTTAGTTTGGGGGATTTATTCTTATTAGAGGGCAGTGGCAGTTGTGTCTTGTCCACCATTCCATATCTTCCTATTATATTTCCCTTTTCCAGAATTTTTCTCCCTTGCTTTAGTCACACCCAAGACGCAGGCAAGGTTTGCATACTGTTTATGGTCTTTCATGATGCTTTTCTTGCTCTAGTTTTATCATTTATGGTGCATTCATAATGTTGAAGGACATGTCTGGAGGTTCTTTTGGTTTATTAATTGCATCACTGATCTTTGTCAACCCTCTTCATTTAGTGACCTGATCATTTTTTTTCTTGATGGTAATGATGTGATGTGGTGCTGAGATAATAATGTACAGTATGTGTATCAGTCCTTTCTACAGACTCGGTCCTTTCTATATACTTTATGGTTTAGATGTGATACCCTGTGAACAGAGAGATGACCTGCTTATGAAAAACAATCACACCAGTCCTACGAACAGCAGTAGACTTCAGCAGTTACTGTATCTTGCTCTTTTACTCTCACACATGCACACTTTACACTCATAAATCCACAGCAGAAATATAGAACAGTGCTTCTCGTCAACACAGTAACATTCCTCTTTTTCACCCTTCAACTTAAACATACCTAATGTTGCTTTTCTAGCTCTTGATGTCTACAGGGAATGTTTTTCTTCAGGATGGGGAGACACTGGCCAGAAAACTTCAGTTTGCTGAATAGAATAGAATAGAATAGAATAGAATAGAATAGAATAGAATAGAATAGAATAATAACTTTATTGTCATCCCACTATATACTATACACCAAGTGCACAATAGAATGAAATTTCGTTGCAGTTGGCTCACAATTTCAATCAAACAGTAAAATACTACTAATAAAAAAACATAGTTACTATAAAATATACATTCTTTAGCTCACAATTTCAGTCAAACACTAAAATACTAATTAAAAAAAAATAGACGTATGCTCTTCATGTGCTTCTTGTTAAAATGATGAATTCAAATGAGAAGTTTGAAATATCAAGCCTTTAGGAAGATATGATAGATTTTCATCAAAACAGTGACAAGAAAGCAATTTCAATATCCTTGAATTTTAAACAGTGTCTAAGTCAAAAGGACGAATGGAAGGTATGTTAGTGGCATTGAAAAATGTTTAGAACATCATATTTAGAAAGGGGAGGGAATAAAGCCACTGCAATTAAAATGGGAATTTTCTGAAGCTTGACCATGTTACATTTCTCACCAGGAAGGTCCTTTGTGCCAGATTTCATGTTGCTGGGAAAAATGCCTTCATTCTCCAAGAAGTAAAAACTGTTAGGCTTTATTACTGCAGAATGCTGAAAAATCAAGCTGGCTCAAATATGGTCACTCTTGCATTCACTCTCTCTCTCTCTCCCCAGTTCCTTCAGAACTGCCAAAGAGCAGCGGAAAACATGTGAAATCTTGGTGAATACTGTACCTGTTGAATGCCAGGAGATATTTGTGGCTGGGGGGAGAATATCTGGAAGAATGCCATCAAATGTTTCTTTCTGGGAAAAGGGGGACCATAAGACATGTGATAAATCTCTGTGTGTGCTTATTTAGAAGTAAATTTAATTATATTTAATGTAGCTTACCCTGAGTAAATGTTTTTTTAGGGCTGGTCCAGCTTTTATCTCAAAGCAGGAGTGTCCTGGGGAGGGGGGGAACAATGGTTGCAATCACATGATCAAACCCCCTCCCTTTTATGTTCGATGCATGTAAAATAGGGGCAGGGCCTCAATCATACAGTTGTGGCTTTCGTCTTGACTTTTTTTTTAACACTCCCTACCCACCCCCCATGGTCTCTTCTCTCAAAGGTGGGGAAGGCTATTATAGAGCCTGGGAGAATGATTGGATTCAGAAAGTATAGTAAGATTTGTTAGTTTGAACCCTGGTTAATTTTAACTTTTCTTCATTTTAACCCCAGTTAATTTTGTTTTTCTTGGGGGTTAGAATATTGTGTGAACCCTGCCACTTTTCACAGTTCAATGTATTGCACGCTTAATTTGTTGTGTTGTCAGTTATTTCAGTAACCACCTTAAGCATGTTCTGCAAAACCTGCCTTGCTGCAAATAAAAATTTCACTTGTAACCATATGGTCAAATTGTATATTTTTTAAAAAATCCAAGCATCCTCGTCTAATATTCCATGAATGTGTGGCTCAGCCTCTTATCTTATCATCTTACCTTACCTTACCTTACCTTACCTTACCTTACCTTACCTTACCTTACCTTACCTTACCTTACCTTACCTCTTACCTCTTACCTCTTACCTCTTACCTCTTACCTCTTACCTCTTACCTCTTACCTCTTATCTTATCATCATCTTCTTCAGTTTTGTATAACTCTTCAAGTCCTGATCTAAGGACAGTTCTAAGCATACCATACTATATATGGGTTATGAATATCTGGATGAGAGCAACAATGAGATGTTCAGACTTCTCTTTGCTGCCATCTGGTGGTCGTTTGGATTTATGCAGCCTATACGTGGTAGCCCTGAACAGCACTACTGTAATACAACAGATTGTGTAGCTTTATTTTCTAGTTCGCAAAGACAAGATACATGTAGCAAAAGAGGAGAGGGAAACTCAGCAGTCTTAAAATAAGGAAATCAGGCAATCACTAAGTATAAGACAGCAAAGGGCTTCTGAAATGCTCAAGGAAGAGGGTTTGGTGGGATAGCCACCCTAAACAAGCTGTGTAGATGAGAATGTCATCCCCACACAAATATGAGTAATAATCAATAGTGATTTTACTATTACTGTCACCATAGCCCAGAATGTGCCATCCAAACAATAAAATAAAGCAAGAAAAAACTATTAAAGAATTTCATGACCTCTAAGGACAAATTAATATACTGGGTAGCAGTCTTTTCACACAGCCCATGTAAAGGAGTTGAGGTAAACAGCGAGACATTTTTTCAACAAAGCCTATTACTGTTGTTCATCTATCTTGCTACGTTCAGTTGCTTGGTATATGGCATCTATCCCCTAATTCACCACAACTATGAGAAAACATGTCAATGAAAGAACAAGGCACAAGGAGTTGATTTATTTACCTATTGGTTTGTCAAATTCCTCCATTCAAAAACAACACAACTGCTCCACAAAAAATGGGCATGTTGATTGAAATATGCAGATGCTCCAGGATGGAATATGGAAAGTGAAGGCCACAAATATCAAGGTAAAAATCGTTTCCAGAACCAAGGTACAGTGACCCCACTGAATTAAAGACTACTGCAATGCACTCTACATGGGGCTACCCTTGAAGAGTATCCGGAAGCTACAGCTGGTCCAGAATGCAGCCGCACGAGCTATCGTTAGTGCCCCAAGGTCGGCACACATAACACCTCTATTACGTGAGCTGCATTGGGTGCCAGTGTGCTTCCGGGTCCAGTTCAAGGTGTTGGTTATAACCTTTAAAGCTCTACATGGCATAGGGCCAGGTTACCTGAGGGACCGCCTTGTCCCCAATACATCAACACATCCCACCTGATCACACAGAGAGGGCATGCTGCGGACCCCGTCTGTAAGAGAATTCCATCTGGTGGGGTCCAGAAGGCAAGCTTTCTCTGCAGTAGCTCCCACCCTCTGGAACATCCTGCCCCTGGAGGTGAGGTTAGCCCCATCACTCCTGACCTTCTGGAGGAACCTGAAAACTTGGCTCTGCCATTTTGCTTGGGGCCGGGAAGGGAACAGTTACTTTTGGGGATGGCTAGCGCCTTAGAGTGCTCCTCACACACATGGACTGAATTAGACCTTTTTGCCACTTTTGCCACTTGGATTTTATTCTGATTTTATAATTATTAATAATTGTATTATATTTTATTTTTGTTGTTTATTCATTCAGTCGCTTCTGACTCTTCGTGACTTCATGGACCAGCCCACGGCAGAGCTTCCTGTCGGCCGTCACCATCCCCAGCACCCCCACGGTTGAGTCCATCACCTCCAGAATAACATCCATCCATCTTGCCCTTGGTTGGCCCCTCTTCCTTTTGCTTCCACTTTCCCTAGCATCAGCTTCTTCTCCAGGGTATCCTGTCTTCTCATTATGTGGCCAAAGTACTTCAGTTTTGCATTTAATATCATTCCCTCAAGTGAGCAGTCTGGCTTTATTTCCTGGAGTATGGACTGGTTTGATTTTCTTGTAGTCCAAGGCACTCTCATAATTTTCCTCCAACACCACATTTCAAAAGCATCTATCTTCCTTTGCTCAGCCTTCCTTATGGTCCAGCTCTCGCAGCCATAGGTTACTACAGGGAATACCTTTAACTATGATCTTTGTTGTCAGTGTGATGTCTCTGCTCTTAACAATTTTATTGAGATTTGCCATTGCTCTCCTCCCAAGAAGTAAATGTCTTCTGATTCCCTGGCTGCAGTCAGCATCTGCAGTAATCTTTGCGCCTAGAAATACAAAGTCTGTCACTGCCTCCACTTTTTCTCCATCTATTTGCCAGTCATCAATCAAGCTCATTGCCATAATCTTGGTCTTTTTTGAGGTTTAACTGCAACCCAGCTTTTTCACTTTCTTCTTTCACCTTCGTCATAAGGCTCCTCAGCTCCTCGCTTTCAGCCATCAAAGTGGTATCATCTGCATATCTGAGATTGTTAATGTTTCTTCCAGCGATTTTAACTCCAGCCTTGGATTCATCAAGCCCAGCATGTTGCATGATGTGTTCTGCATACAAATTGAATAGGTAGGGTGAGAGTATACAACCCTGCCGTACTCCTTTCCCAATCTTAAACCAGTCCGTTGTTCCGTGGTCTGTTCTTACCATTGCTACTTGTTCATTATTCAGATTCCTCAGGAGGCAGACAAGATGACTTGGTATCCCCATATCACCAGGAACTTGCCACAATTTGTTATGATCCACACAGTCAAAGGCTTTAGAATAGTCAATAAAACAGAAATAGATGTTTTTCTGAAACTCCCTGGCTTTCTCCATTATCTAAAAAAACTTTGGAAAGCCCTGATTTAGAACATAGCTCCCTTCTCCATACTTGCAGACATATCAGTGTCTGATTCCAAAAATGCTGACATATTATCATTCCACCTTCAATGTTTTTAAGGGGCTTTTGAATGGAGGAGAAATGGAGGTTGTGCAGCCAGGAAGCTTCTCTATCTAGGAACTACTCAGATGTTTTTTTGGGGAAAAAATCAGACAGTCTATACCGATAATGTGGAGGGAATTGCTAGCAAATTATTTTATTTTCTTCTAGGATGGAGTGGGAAGAATAACAGGTTCTTTGTTGCTCCAGGACTGGCAGTGGCTCGAGGATATTCTTTCAACTCTTCTATTAGTCAGCTGGAAGGAGCACTGATGGGCTTCTAACTGCAACATTTCAAGATAGGTCGACATGAAGATTATCATAAACCAAGCTTCCCACTGAGAGATTGGGGAGTGGAAACTGCACTATCAAGTGTCCACAGCCAATCCTGAAAGACTGTTGTGCCAACTAGACAGGACATTACTTGGACCTTCATTCAAACAGAGGTTGCTTGTCACGTGATTTGGCAGTTCAGGACCAGATTACATATAAAGGAGTTATACATTACTAGAGTATACTACGTTATGCCATTACTAGAGATCAGGCAAGCAAAGTGTGGAGACCTTCTCCATGATGTTCCCCAGCGCCAGGTTTTAATGCTGGGGAAGGAATGGGAGGGGAGGGGTGATCTGACCAGACAAGAGGAGGAGATACTTAAACATTTAGAGAGAGACTCCAGGGCATGTCTGTTTGAGAACTCTGGGCCAGTTTGAAAACAGATCTAGACTTATCTGATTTATTGCCTGATTTTGAGAGTTGAGCATGGTTTTTTTTTAAAAAAAAAAAAACCAAAAACCTCATTTAACACAGATAGTGCTTTCTCTGCAGCAGTGAGGCTCTATACAGCTTGTGGCCAGACTCTTTTCCTATTGGCAGGAGTTTTTGACTTGCCTCACTTCCTGGACTCGGGGAAAAATTTCCTGGTCCCTGTTTATAGGAATTGTTTAGAATGTCACATGCTAAATCAACTCCCCGTTCTCCAGACACATTAACAGCATGCAATTGTGCTTACAGCAACTGGGAAAATTGCTTTGTTGCAAAAATGCCAATATGCAGGCCTGTCACCGTCACAGCTCACAGAGGCCATTAAATGTGGTGGAGAAAAGATTCCTTGGTGATTCTGCAGGCCCTGCTCTTAGCAACTGCTCGGTTTTTTTATTTTTATTTTTTGCATACAGCCAATAACTGCACAGAGTATGAACTAAAAACCACAGATGAGTGGGTTATAGCTGTTTATGTTCTTTTCCTTTGGCACAGAGCAAGAAGATTCTTTGTGATATACATGGAGGTTCCAGGAGTGGGTGGACACTAACAGAATAACACACTTTGCATTCTCTACTGATCAGTTGGAAATGAGCACTGTGATTGGCTCATGGTATTCTATGCTTGTTCCCAGTATTTGAAGTTGGCAGTAGTAAGGACGCTACGAGGTTAGCTTTGGACCTGTTTGGAGAGTAGAAAAAGTGTTGGTCTCTTCCATATCTGATTTTCTGGAGAATACACCTGGCATAATAACTGAACTGCAACTAAAATCAATGGAATGAAATAAGAGATTAAAATAAGGGGAGCCTTTTCTTAATTTTAATAAACTAATTTCTACCCACCAAGGGTAAATGGTATTAACTATTACTGAAAGCTCATTCTAATGACAATTAGAATTAGTGTGATGCAATGATTCAATTCTATTCAGTTCAGATGCCGTGATGTGTTTATGCCTACAAAGATCAGAACTGTGTATAGTAGGCAGTGGCTTTCTCTGTGACACTGTATGAAAGTGAAGGTTGGATTTTGAAGAAGCAGGATAGAAAGACTATTGGTGCTTTTGAACTTTGGTGTTGGAGAAGACTCTTGAGAATACTATGAATAGGCAAGAAACAAACAAATGGATTAGAGAACAAATAAATCCAAAGTTCTCACTCAAGGTACAAATGACCAGGTTCAAATTATCATGCTTTGGACTCATTAAGCAAAGGTTAAAACTACAAAAAAGCAAAAAACTACAAAAGGAAAAAGGAAAAAGAAAAAATGTGAGTGAAAATACAGAAAAAGAAAATATTTTTAGAGATTACATAACAAGATGACTTCCGACTTTCAACAACAAGAATATACTACAATTTCCATAATCCCTTACTCTACGTCTAACCAAAATCACATTATTTCTATAAGTCATTCCATTAGCACGTTATAAAACTAAAAACAATTCCTCTTTCCCCTTATACTGTATATATAAAAAAGAAATAAGCAAATATATAAACCTCCAAATCCACTTCCCCCCCAAAAAAGGAATCCAGTTATTTAATACTTCCTTCCGACCACTATTCTATATATTTCTAACCACTGTAATAAAAATCAAATTATATTTAAATTTTCTACTTTTCTACTTAATAATACTATAACTATCTTAACACTATTAAACCTATAACGAAACACTAATTATTGTGTCTTATAAATCTTAAAAGATCAAACAAACTTTAAAAACAATAGAATACATCTTAATCCAAATCATTAAAGAAAAATAGAATCATACAAGCCTTAATATCAATCCACATACATATTCTTCATTTCTTATCCCACCTCAAAATAAATCAGAACATTTACTTGTCTCCACATTACACATAAGGCATTTTTCATATAAAAGTCAAACAGCCCAACTGCCCTCCCTACAAAGCCAGATTCTTCAGCTAAAAACCTCCCACAAAAAGGAACTGCTTCATTCCCAAAAAAATCCTTCAGAAAAACAAGACCAACAATATCTTGCAAGTCGAACTGTCTTAACTCCTTCAACACCAAAGCATATTTGTCTCCTGGCATTTCCTCGAAGCCTCTAATCTCACTGTCAGTAAAAACATCTTGCTCTTGATCAGACTCCTCTTCCTCTTCCTCTTCCTCTTCCTCTTCCTCTTCCTCTTCCTCTTCCTCTTCCTCTTCCTCTTCCTCTTCCTCTTACGCGTCCTCAACCAGTTGACACATTTTAAAACTGATATTTTGTGCAATATCCCGAATATCTTACAGAATAGTTTGGCAGGTATCATGGAGAAGCTGTTTAAAGTCACAACGAAGCTCAGAACGAAACTCTGAGAGTATTTCTTTAAGGTCGTCCATGTTTCAGGCAATAAATTATGGCATCCCCTGGATACTTAGCTAGCACAGATAGGAGCTGGTGGGTGAATAGAAGGCTTCCGAAAGTTATTGAGTGAAATTGAGTGATACTGACGAAACAGAAAGTATTCTAGCCAGCAACTGTGGTGCCCAAAAAAAGTGGATAGAAAAAGTAAAGTCTCAAAACAGTAAAGTCGATGTGTAGGAAAACGTTAAGTCCTTCAAATTAATTACAAAAATAGTAACGGGGAGATGATTACTTATTCTCAGTCCTCCTCAAAATTTAAATGGGAAGTAAGCCAACAGTTAAAAGAAAAATTTAAGATTAATCCAGAAATAACAATAAGCACCAAGAGAGTTCATTTCTTCTTGCTGTAGAAGGCCTCTCTTAGGGTAGAAAAACTTAAAGAATATATACATTGGGTGATTTAGAAATGGGAAAGGCTCGACCTATTGTCCCTTTAGGGCTGCAGCGTGGTCTGGAAAATGATGGCGTCCCCGACTCCCGTCGTCCTCTTACCAGATTAACGCTAACGCTGTTTGCGGTCCTCAGGCTACGAGGTGGTGTTCCGAAGTACAAATGGGGTGATTCCGAGAGCGTTTTCTGTCCGTGAAAACGCTCTAGGGCAAGTCTGTAGCTTGAATCATGTCAACTGGATTTCTATTTTCTCAGTGGAAACGTTTTGCTCCTTATCCAAGGAGCTTCTTCAGTTCAGACTGAAGAAGCTCCTTGGATAAGGAGCGAAACGTTTCCACTGAGAAAATAGAAATCCAGTTGACATGATTCAAGCTACAGACAATTCCACCTGGATGACTGAGAACCTTCATAGCTCTAGGGCAAGGGTCGGAAATGGCAGCTCGCGAGCGAGATGCGGCTCTTTGGCCCCTTGAGTGTGGCAATTCCACAAAATACTGCATCACTGTCCCGAACGGTCTAAAATAGAACACCGCTCTACGAATACCGTCACGTGCCCAGCTAAGCCTTCGGACGGGTGCGCGTGTATCTATGGCAGGGCTTTCCAAACTGTGTGTCGCACAATACTGTGTCACCTGGGGGGCCCAAGTGTGTCGCACAAGAACCCGGAAGCACTGATGGCGCACGGGTGCAACTCCACTTCCCCGCCGCACAGCTGATCCCCGCCGCACAGCTGATTGGCACACCGCACGGGTGCAAGTCCACTTCCCCGCCGCACAGCTGATCCCCGCCGCACAACTGATCCCCGCCGCACAGCTGATTGGCGCGGAGATTTTCCACCTGGGCCCTCCCCCCCCAGAATACATCTCCAAGCTTTAGCAGAACAAACCGTGAAGGAGGAGGAGGAGGAAGAGGGTGGTGGTGATGATGGGGGGAGATTTGAAAAAGCAGATCCAAGCACAAAAGTTAGTGAGTCATTTCAGTGGTAGCTGGAACAGCTTTCTTGACTCCGGCCTCCCTCCCTCTCTCACTCTCTTTCCCTGGCAATGGATCAGTACGGGGGGGGGAGGGAAGGGAAGGGAGGAGAAGGCAAGGGAGGGAGCGTTCAAGAGAAGTGGATTTAAAAGAGCAGGGGGGGGCTTTGTATACAGATGCCCGCGTGTTAATTCTTCCGGCGGTGATGCGATTCACGCCCCTAATTGATTTATTTTTAAAGCTACCCCCCCCGCTCTTTTAAATCCGCTCCTCTTGAACGCTCCCTCCCTCCCTCCCTCCCTTGCCATTTCCTCCCTTCCCTCCCAACCCCCCCCCGCACTGATCCATCGCCAGGGAAAGAGAGCGAGAGGGAGGGAGGCCGGAGTCAAGAAAACTGTTCCAGCCGCCGCTGAAATGACTCAGTAACTTTTGCGCTTGGATCTGCTTTTTCAAACTTCCCCCCATCACCACCCTCCTCCTCCTCCTCCTCCTCCTCCTCCTCCTCCTCCTCCTCCTCCTCCTCCATGGTTTGTTCCGCTAAAGCTTGGAAATGTATTCTTCACCCCTCTGCCTTGCCCAGGTAATTAAAGCTTTCTTTAAATCGTTAAAGCTTTCTCACCCCTCCCCCCAATATTCTCCTTCACACACACACCCCGCGCTGCGCTTCGCATTACTACGGTATTCGCTTTCTACTCCGCTTCCCTGTTTTCTCCCTGCAGTTTTTTACTTTCTACTCTGCTTCCCAACCACACAGCTGATTGGCGTGGATATTTTCCACCCCAGGGTGCCCCCCCCCACTGTCACTTTTTGCAGTGATTCGAGGCTTTTTTGCCTCGCGACCGCAGCTTTTTTTGGCAGAGGCAGGGCAGGGCAGGGCAGGGCAGCTGCGGGGCGGGGCAGAGCAACCCTGCCCTGCCCTGCCCTGCCCAAGGTGGAAGCCAATCGCGTGGGGCGAAGGACAGGCAGAGGAGAAGATCAGGGAAGCGGACTTGTCTCCCAGCAATTAACTCGGAGATTATACAATGCTGGTGGCAGGTGGGGAGCTGCAGCTACATTTTGCCACCCAAAATTGTTTTCAAGGCTCCCGCCCACAAACCCTGCCCCAGTACGTGCAATTGGCTCCCTCCCACAAACCCCGCCCCCTTCCACACGATTGGCTCCCGCCCGCAAACCCCGCCCCCTTCCACGCGATTGGCCCCCACCCGCAAACCCCGCCCCCTGGCTCTCGAGCATGTCAAAATGTCCTCGAGCATGTCAGAATGGCTCCTGGCATAAAAATGTTTGCCAAACCCTGCTCTAGGGCACCAGGAAAAGCCTGCCTGCACCCCCCAAAAATCCCACACTGTCGGGTCTGCCCGCAGCACTCGCGAGCAGAACTGTTCAGGCGGCCATATTCCCACCGGAAGTCACAAAGACCCAGATCCCTTGAGAAGTCCATGATGCTGGGAAAGGTGGAAGGGAAAAGAAGATGAGGATGACCTGCAGGAAGGTGGATGGGCTCACTTACATCAGCAATGGATGCACTGTTGGAAGACTTGGAGGCCTAGGTTGGGAAGAGACTGCCCTGGAGAAAATCTGTCAATGTGACTGCTAGGAGTCAACATTCACTTGGTGGCACAGAATTGATCAATCAATGATTCAATTAATTGAATAAGCTTGGAGAGACCCAGGTCCAAATCAGTCCTTAGACATGGAGTCTCACTGGATGCCTTTGGACTCTCTCTTATCCCACCTACCACACAGGGTTGTGGGAAAAAAATGGAGGAGGGAGTGCTATATGCCACCTTGAGTTCCTAGACAAAAAGGGCATTTAAAGAACATAAGCCCTTCCACCGCCAAACCAATACGCACCCCAGATGTGATCTTCCTTAATCTGAGATGGCAGTCCTGCCTTTATTTCTGTCCTTTCTCACTGTCAACATAGCCATCCAAGCAAACAAATCTTCCTCCCATATTTAGGTCAACCCTGTTGTAAATAAAGATCCACAAAAGTGGCAAGCTCTGAATATACATGGTTAAAAATATAATAAAATGAGTGTAAGGGATGAGGGAATTAATCCTAAAGGACAGTACTAGTGATACGGCAGTACTTTGTATAGTACCTGCCTGCAATATTTTATCAGCATTTCAGAGTGACCTCCTGCCCCTACTGTGACATGGAGGGTTGTGTTCCGCTTGGTGTCTTATCTATCTGCTTGAATGTGCATTTACTTCAAAGAGCACCAGCAACAATATGCATTCATCCTCAGCCTAGTAGAGCTGACTCTTGAATAAAGACATAACCAAGTATGTCTCTCCTCTCCTCTCCTCTCCTCTCCTCTCCTCTCCTCTCCTCTCCTCTCCTCTCTCTTTCTCTCTCTCTCTTTCTTTCTCTCTCCCTCCCTTCTTTCTTTCTCCCTTCTTTCCCCTTGCTTGCTTGTACCCAGAAAAGACGCTAAAACATCGGCCTTTAGCTAATGAGGCCATTTGTAGGCAGAACTGGACACAGCAATGGAAATAACACTGCATCTGAAAAGAGAATCTGTGGCAGCATCTTCAGTGGAAAGCTTCTGGTGTTTAAGGAGCTGCTACTCTGGGTGCAACATACCCATCTTAGAGGTGGTCAGAATGAAGTGGCATAAAAGCCTTCATGAATAAAGACATTAATGAACACAGATAAATCGTAGTGCCACATACCAGAATATAGTGTTGAACCTGTGGGCAATGTAGGCTCAGACTGAGTGGTCACCTGAGTTTTATCATTTGTGTTTACAGTGTAAACCTTGAAACTGTAAATTCAGTTATTGTATGTCTACCTGTCACAGAATATGAGTTTAAAAATATGGATTTGTCCAAGACTGCACAGCTGTGAAGGAATGCAATTAAAATTGTTTTAAAACCTTCATGCTTTTCTGTCTGCAAATTTCTTTCCCCTCCTGAGGTCAGCTCTGAAGAGAAAGCTTCAAATCTGAACCCCAGAATGCCTTCTTCCAGAACTCTTTGCATACTCCATTATCCTTTAATGTTGTTTTCATTGTCCTTTTATTTTGCTCCCTCAGGGCAAGAGACAAGATAAAAAAAAACACATTTGGGAGCTCTTGTTCTCCTCTGCAGAACTTGGAGATGAAAATGAAGCTGGAGGCTGGTTTTATCCAGCTATCCATAGTTGGAGGGAGGTCTGGAACTGAAACCAATTGAGAAAGAAGCAAGGAACAACAGAAGTGGAAGAAAGTTAGAAGAAGGGGAGAAGAATCCTCGATCTCCTAGGGTCACAAGAGAGGAGAAGAAGCCATCTTTGCCATTCTGTAAGAGCCAAACTCTATGCTGAGCTGGAATGACGGAGCCCTAGGTGAGCAACCCAACCAGGAGTTTCCGATCTAGATTTGTCCTCTGCACCAAACTTTATTCACAGCACCAACCTGAACTGCACGCAGCCTCAGGCTGCAATAAACCACATACGTAGGTCAAAGGAGAAGGCATGGGAAAAATTTGCCACACAGGTCAAGGGAGAAGGTGTGGGGAAAATGGTTGCAACTCAGGTTTGGCAGGTATAAAGCCACACCCACTGATAAGAGCTTGAAGGTGATGAGATTGGAACAGGAATAATTTGGTGATGAACAAGCCATGCTGAAAGTAGTCCGGGGGGGAAAAATTGAAGATGGAAGGAAAAAATAGTGTTGGAAATCAGAGTGTGTGTCACATTAACCAGATGTGGCAGACCTGAGAATTTAAAAAAGGCTGTTGATTGGCCCTCTTTGTCAAAATGCCCTTCCTTGTGTGGAGTAACAGAAACACGTGACATGAGCTTGTCATGTCACAAATGGCCCCCGGCCCAGTACTGAATAATGCAATGGAGAGAGGAAACAGCCTGTGGAGATTACCTCACACATTCTGTTCTGCGTTACAGTGAGGGAATAGGAGAAGTTCATCTGAGAAGGGTTCGGTTCCTTTTGCCATTCTTCTCCCCATTAGCGATTATGCGGAGAAGCAATGGATCCAATTGTCTTCTCTGTGATATTGGATTCTGTAGCTCCTCCTATTATGGAAGATGATGGAGTGAGCTGACCCCCGCTCTGACATTTTGGTCCTTCTCACCTGGTACATGGAACTGTACATGAAGATTCCTTCAGTTAAAATTAGGTGCACACATGCAATAGCAAGATACTTTCTGGAGGAAAATTGAGGGGCTTCTGTATGTAAACATATGATACTTTTATATAGGCCAGTGTTTCTCAACCTTGGCCACTTGACGATGTGTGGACTTCAACTCCCAGAACTGAGGTGGGAGTTGAAGTCCACACATCTTCAAGTGGCCAAGGTTGAGAAACACTGATATAGGCACTGGGTAGGAATATCATACATTATCCTGACATTTCCTGAGGAAGCACATTCCAGAAATAAGAATACCAGTAGCATCCGTGTGTGTTGTGTATGAAAAAAAGTCAAGATGGCAGCTATGACTGTGCAATGGAAGCCCCACCCCTTTTTACATGTGTTGTGTGAGTGTTCATGTCTGCCATTCTGTTGTTGCTGTTGTTGTTGTTGTTGTTGTTGTTGTTATTATTATTATTATTATTATTATTATTCCCCTTGGCAGATGCCTCTGAGGCATACTATGGCTTTGAGATGTTTTCTACAAGAGTTTAAAATATTTGCAGCTACAGGCTACTCTTGGCCCTTCCAGGAAAAATGAATAAACTGCTTAGACACTCATCCCTTTGACATTTTCATTGTGGGTCTCTCTTTGTGCTGCTGTTGTTTAAAGAAATTAAAATTCTAATTTTCCAGAGAAGGAGGAGGAGGAGGAAGGACATCTGAACATATCACTCTTGCAAGTGATGTGAAATCTTTACATAAAATAGTTTTTTTTAAAAAAAAATTACAAATATTTTTTCAAAGTAAATATTACAAAGAACTCTATCAAGTAGATAGCTAAATGCTACCTAAACCAGGTCCCAGAATGCAAATGGTTTCCTTTTAAGTCTGACTTATCTGTGGTATGAAGATTTCTTGTTTTAGTTGGACTATGATCGGAATGGCTGCTTCCTTCAAAGAGCAATACCTGCCTTTTTAATAGGTGGTTTACTCTTTCCACATCTGATATCTTCTACTGTAGATGTTTTGAGCTGATCCTGCTTTGCAGAGTCCGAAGCTGAAACCAAAGATCATCTGGGGGCTGACTGCCCTCGGGCGATGCTGCAGAAGAGAAAAATAAATTTGTTCAGATCAGCCAGGTCACGGAGACCTCTAGGAGTCACAGCCTTTGAAATCCCTTAGAAAAATTGGCCTGTTAATTATTTCATCCACAGGTCTGACTCAAGGTACCTGCAATTTCTTTGCAGGAACTGAAATCAGGGTGTGCTGACCCCATTTCTATGTTCAATTTACCATTCTTTATTATAAATTCAATCAATATGATAGGAAGCCTTTTCAATAGCCTTACACCTTGATTTCTGTCCATCGTTAACAATCATACAACGCATGATTAGATGTTAAGAAGGACAGAAGTAACTTTAAGTAACTGGCATGTTGCACCTCCAGAACCCCCTTTTCTACAAAAAGGTACAGCAACATTTCTGGGCATCTGCAACCTAGTTTAACTAAACTGATGATCTAGAAGTGAGCAGGGCACAGAGTACATGAGAGAAAAGTTCAAAATTTATTTATTTATTTTATTTTATCTTATTTATACCCCGCCTATCCCCTCCCTAATGGAGGGCTCTAGGCAGCTTACATTCATGTAAATTCATATATTATACAATCATATATTATTACAATGTTACCGCGCGATAGGGAGGAGGTGAAGGAACCGACTCTTCAGCTGCAGGCATCGGACTACATGCCCCAGAATGCCTCGCTCCGAGCCGGCTGCTGACGTCCAGGAAGTTGTTGTTCTAGATTCGTCGTCCTCCGCCGCCATTGTCGGGATTCCCCAGGTCTTCTTGGTTCGAGGACGACCCTCCGACAGAGGCCAGCAAATTGACCCACATGAGTGGTACCCAATTTATCTACTCGCATTCAGCTTTCGAACTGTTGGGTGGACAGAAGCCGGGGTGAATGGCGAGAGCTCACCTCGCCACGCGGTTTCGAACTGTCAACCTTGTGGTCGGCAGTCTAACGGCTCAGCGGTTTAACCCGCTGAGCCACCGCGCCCCAAAACCTCATTCAACCACAGGCATACCTTTCAGATACTTAAAGCGTCTTTGGCATTTATGACATGGCAAAGAATCGACAAATCATTTCTCAGGTGTCTGCGAACAGGAGACCTGTTGCATTAGAATCAAGGAATCAACAGACCATCCAGGTTCTGACTAAGCAACCTGGAGAATAAATCTACTCTTAATTGCTCTGATGGTTGGTGCTGCAAGATCTGTGAATGTTCCTGATGAAGAAAGAGGCAACACCATGAGATTCTTTAGTATTGGGGTAAAAAGGTAAAGGTTCCCCCTGCACATTTGTGCAGTTGTGTCCGACTCTAGGGGCCGGTGCTCATCTCCGTTTGTTAGCCGAAGAGCCAGCATTGTCCGAAGACGCTTCCACAGTCATGTGGCCGGCATGACACACGCAGAACGCTGTTACCTACCCCACCTAAGTGGTACCTATTAATCTACTTGCATTTGCATGCTTTCGAATTGCTAGGTTGGCAAGAGTTGGAGCTAGTGTGGGAGCTCACTCCATCACACGAGGCTAGGGATTCGAACCTCTGAACTTATGATCTTCCGATCGACAAGCCTGGCGTCTTACCCACTGAGCCACCACACCCCTCTAAGTATTGGGGTACTTCCTCTTATTTTCATTTATTTATTTGTTTGTTTGTTTGTGCCTTAGAGTCAGTCCTGAATCTGGGCAATTACATGGACAACTCCATGCAGTTTTCTTGGTACAAATTCAGAAGTGGTTTGCCATTTCCTCTTTCCTAGGACTGAGAGAGAACGACTGGCCCAAGGTTACACAGCTGGCTTTGTGCCTAAGGCGGGACTAAAACTCACTGTTTCCTGGTCCCTAGCCTTGTGCTTTAACCACTACACCAAACTGGCTCTCACTCCCTCTTAAACAAATAAGAAAGAAAATCTTCATTGCACTTTCATCCCTGGATGTAGATTTTCTTTCTGATTATTAGCAAAAATAAACTTTTTAAGAAAGGAAAACTTAGATTTTGGTAATACTGGCCCCTGAAATTTCAAAGCACCAAAGGGGTTTTAAAAACTCTCTCTCCTAAACTGGTCTATCAAAGGGAATCACAGTTGCATTTTACTAAGACAATAACATATTGTATATACTTGCGGATCAGCCAAGAATTTTAGGTGCCAATATACACCCCCAAAATTGGGTTCAGCTTATATGTGAGTATATACAGCATCTATTTTTTTCAGTACTGAGGGATGTGCAAAGCAATTCAGAAGGTGACAAAATAAAAGCTGCCCTTGATATTTTCCTTTTAATGTTCATTAAAATGCCCACATACAGGAGCGGAAAAGCTTTAAACATGGATGTACATTCCTAAACACTCTGATTTATTTATTTGCCAAACTTACTATACCCTAGCTACTAAGGTTTCCTGTTGGTTTATGATAATTGATTTAAATTTAAATACAAATTAAAATCTGCTGTGAACTAATTAATCAACTAAAATGTTGATTAATTTACCAATATTTTTATTAACCTTGGCAGTTAATCTTATCCACTCAAATTTGTGGCACTGAACTGTATAGCTTTCATTACAGCACTGAAAAAGGATGTGAGGTCTTGGGGTGGGTATCACCACGTTTCCCTAAAAAAAATAAATGCTTTTGATCTGAATTGCACTCTGATATACTTAATTCAACTGTGATCTGGTTTTTGCATCATTCTAAACCACAGTTAAGTTAGCAATGGTTTGTTGAATGTACCACATCTGGTTGGGCACATACATTGACTGACTTGATTAAATTTCTTGTGTGAACACAGCAGAAGAGTTTAACAATGTTTAACAAATGGACAGATAGAAGGAATTTTTGAGACATTCCTCGAGTTTTGAAAAGGATTGTGAGAGATTTTGCATGGCAGAGTTCCCTTTGAGGCAAGCTCAACTTTTGACATCCATGTGGTGGTGGGGATTTTTTGCAACAGTGTGGAAAAAATTTGCCATGGCCACCTTCTGGTATGGTTTTTGACTTCTCAGATTAGGCTACAGCTCTGGATTTTAGAGTCATCTCCCATCCCAAGAACTAACTGGACCCAATCCTTCTTAGCTTTTTCAAGTTTATTCACAGTCAAGATCATTTATGGGGCAGTACAATTTACATTCACAGTACCACTACTGGGTTCATTTTAGCTCCTCTGCTACAAAACAAATACATTGTGCATCGATGTATAAATGTATAAATTCTGCATCAGGTGAACATTCATTCTGTAATTATTCCGTCACAATTTTTTCTCCTGAGGGAATGTAACAAGCCTGAAGGAAAAGGTGGAGTTGGAAGCTGCAGAGATCCAAAAGGAGAAACAAGCAAACAAGTTGTAAATTGACCCTTTGAAGTAAGGAATTTGTTCAGCATTGAAGAATTTTGGAAGAATCACCCAAGGGCCAGTGTTTTGAAAAGCCCTCTGGTTCTGCTTGTCTTTCCTTGACACTTGCCATTGGTTCTCTAGCCAGAGATGGCCTGAGCTACAGAATCCAAATGACACTCCATCGCCTGCAACTATCAACAAAGAATATTTGTAATTCTATATAATTCTCTGCATTTTATAGGCATCCTAAAATCTATTGCTTTGGATGGTTACCTTACATTAGCCAGTGATAGGCAGGATATGCTTAAGCCAGAGCTTTCCAAACTGTGTGTCGGGACACATTAGTGTGTCGGCTGCAGTGTCTGGGTGTGTCGTGGCTGCTGCTGCCTCCAAGCCCTGCCAGGATTCCACGCAGGTCCTACTGCCTGCCTTGTGCCCTGCTGCCTCCAAACCTGCCCTGCCAGGATTCCACACAGGTCCTACTGCCTGCCTTGTGCCTTGCTGCCTCCAAGCCTGCCCTGCCAGGATTCCAAGCAGGTCCTAGTGCCTGCCTTGTGCCTTGCTGCCTCCAAACCTGCCCTGCCAGGATTCCACGCAGGTCCTAGTGCCTGCCTTGTGCCTTGCTGCCTCCAAACCTGCTGTGATTCCGTGCAGGTCCTAGTGCCTGCCTTGTGCCCTGCTGCCTCCAAACCTGCCCTGCCAGGATTCCACACAGGTCCTACTGCCTGCCTTGTGCCCTGCTGCCTCCAAACCTGCCCTGCCAGGATTCCACACAGGTCCTACTGCCTGCCTTGTGCCCTGCTGCCTCAAAACCTGCCCTGCCAGGATTCCACGCTGGTCCTAGTGCCTGCCTTGTGCCTTGCTGCCTCCAAACCTGCTGTGATTCCGCGCAGGTCCTAGTGCCTGCCTTGTGCCCTGCTGTAAGAGTGTGTCACGAAATGATGCATGTCTAAAAAGTGTGTCACCAACATTAAAAGTTTGGAAAGCTCTGGCATAAGCTTTTGAAAATTCTCTTTTTTCTGAGCAAAACCTATACCAACTAGGACTTCAGATACACAGGTGTAACATAGAGAACCTTCTATGGCAGAGAGGGGGAACCTTGTTTGATCTGAATGCTGCATGCTCCTTGAAGGAAATACTTGTAAGTTGTACATAAGGGATACTGAGAGTCAAATCTGAACATTTGGAAGGACACTCAATTCACAGATTGCATTCACACACCTCCACCCACCAATGCATTCACATGCACCCAAACACCATACACAGTTACTTAAATCTTATCTCCTCTGCAGTTCCCCCCATCTCCAGTTCTTCAGCTAACAAGTATGGAAATAGATGTGCATTGCTCATGAAAGAGGAGACTCTTTTCTTCCTTCAACCACAGATTGTCTGACTTCTGTCCTCCAGGTGGAGAAAGAGTCTGTTGGCTGAGGAAGAGATGGATCATTATGGTGGAGTGGCGGAAAGTTTTCGAAGAAAATACTGTGAGCAGATGGGAATCTGCTGCTTTATCCCAATTCTGCAGAAGATGCTAGAGATGTTTTCGAGGAATGAGGCTGACTTTCCCAGAACATATGTAACTAGGTCATGCAAAGCTCTAGCAGATGCATTTGTACAAGATGTTAAGCTTAGTAATTTTTTATCTTGGTTAGCTCTTTCATGGCTTAGGGTATGTAAACCCACCTCCTGTTTGGTTTCTTTCTGAGTCAATATATTTTGTCAACCCAGGACATGAGTTAAATCAGTATCCAGACTAGGTCTGTCCTGTTAATGTAGCTTGAATTCTATGCATGCTGTGAACTTGATTGGTTTAGTGACACTAGTGTTATTTGATACACCATCTGCTTTCTCCCACACAATGAGCAATGAAAGTGGAAGTGTTTCTTTATATAGTTTCTTTGCCTGATAGCGTAGTGATTCTGAAATTCAGCATCACCTCTGAAAATCTAATTAACTAAGGCACAGCTTTCCAAACTATGTGTTGTGACACAAAAGTGTGTCGCCTGCGGGGCCTAGGTGTGTCGCGTCAAAACCCGGAAGCGCTGATGGCGCGCCGCTGCTGCGCGCACGGTGGCAGCGGGCCATCAGTGCTTCCGGGTTTTCCATCAGCGACACACCAACAGCGGCGCATGGAAATCCAAAAGTGCCGCAGCTCCGGCGGCGTACAAAAAACTAAAGCGGCGGAGGCTGTTGTTTCTTCTCCAGTGCTTCCTGTCCCACTGCTCCTTTTCCTGCCCAGCTTCAACTTGCATTCATATTTCATGCAGTCAGTTGACACCAGTCTGGCTTGCACTATTCCTGATCACTCTCAAGCTGTGCAACACAGAAATTAGGAACAGAAGTTCTCTGAGAAGAATCAGGAACAAAATGTATTCCAATCATTTCAGCCGCTTCCCATAAACAATCAAAGGAAGCAATTATTTTAGTGAATCCCTTAAAATGGAAGCTAAAGTCACCTTCTGTGATTTCACAGACACAAACATGCTGTTTTCCTAGAAACATAGGAGAAAGAAATGGAGTTTATTTGTTCTCTGATGTAAGACTGGATTTAGGTACAAGATAGTGCAGAAGTACCACATTTTAAAGTCCCCACCTTGACTTTGGAAGAACTGTTATTGGAAGGTTTCTGCTGAAATACAATAATATTTAGCTAGAACAGTGTATAGGTATTTCAATATGCCAGTCACTTGAAGTAAGAGGATTTCATACTAGCTCCCAAGTAAGCAGCAGGGGAAAAAAATCCCAACAAAAAGTAGGTAGCTCAGGACAAGAAAAGTAGTAATTTATATCCTCCCATTTCTGCCAGGTTTTGAAGCACTGTCATTCTACCTGTCAGGCAAGTGTTACAGATGCTCTGCTATTAATACTCCTATTTCTCAACAGTAGCTGCAGCAGAGATTAGACAGCTGATTCAAGCGAAGAGGTGCACAAAAGTCAGTCAACGTGCTGGGGGTTGCCTAGAATAAATTAAGTGCAGCAGGCAAACCAGAAAGCAACCAGCTGAAAAATTCTCCTTTCAACTTAGAGCCAGAAAACACAGGGGGAAGTTGTATTTGTGGTGGGACGGAAGTGAGTAGAAGAGAGTATTATCCATTTCTGATCTCCAGAAATGATTGGTGGCCTGTACTCACAACAGTGTAGATATTGGGCTTCTGGTGGGAATGGCGGATTGAACAGCTGTGCCCGCTGGTTCAGCGGGTGGAGCTGACAATGTGTTAATATTTTTTCGGGCTCAGGCAGGTTTCCCTGAAGCCCAGAAACGTTCTCCGGATCAAGGAGAATACCTGGAATCATCCCATCTGTCCTCCGGATGGCTGCTTCCAGCCAGAAGATCGCAAACAGCGTTTTGCACTCAACTGGTAAGAAAAGCTGGGAGGCTGGGATGTCACCATTTCCAAGCCGTGCTGTAGCCTTAAAGGGACACTAAGACTGGCCACCCCATTTCTAAATCACCAATTTGTATTTTTTTGAAGTATATGTACCCCAAGAGAGGCTTTCTACAGTGAGGAGAAGCTGGTTCTCTTGGTGCTTAACCTTATTTTTGGGATTACTTTTTTTTAAAAAAAATATTTTAAGTTTCGGATTTTGTTTTCCTTCCAAAGGAAATTCCAAAGATTGGAAGTAAACAATTGTCTTTCTGTTATTATTTTTGTATTAAATTTGAAGATATTAGCATTTTCCTACACGTTGAATTGGTTGATTTGAACCTTCAGCTTTCTGTTTTCACTTTCCCTTGAGAACTGTCTGCTATCTCACTCTCACTTTATGTAAACACACTTTGGAACTCTTCCATATCTTTGACTTTTGCTGGTTAAGCTCCTAGGGGGCGCCATAATCTACTGCGTGAGACATGGAGGATTTCAAACAGATTTTTTCTGACCTTCACCAGGATTTTGAACAGATTTCTTCTGACTTTTATCAAACTTTTATGCAAGATATCCAGGACATTGTGGAAAATATGAGCTCTAAAATGTGCCATCAGGTTGGGGATGTGGTGGATAAAATTGAGGAATTTAAGAGTGATAGAAAGGGGTTTTTTTTAAGACTGAGATTGGGATTTTTATTGAGATGATGGATGAGGATCGGATAATGGAATTGGAGAAATCTAAGGGAGAGAGTGATCTGCAAGCCATAAGTAAAATCGATCTCCTGGTGGAATGCCATGAAAAGAACCTGGATTCTTTGAGGGTGGCAGTTGGGCTGTTTGATTTTTTAAAGAGGAAAGCTCTGTGTACATTGTGGGGATATGTAACTGCTCTGGTTTATTTTGAAGTGGGATAAGGGTTGAAGAATGTTCATCTGGTTTGCTTTGAGGATTTTTTTACTCTTGCCTTTCCTGAGCTTTTAATGTATCTAAGTTTTTCATTTCTGTAGATGAACATTCATGAAGCACATTGCATCAGAATTCAAAATCCATGTGAATTGTTCAGCCGTTAGTAGGAGTGTGTGGGAGCATTGTATTATTGTCATATGCCCTCAATATATTACACTATGGAGGAAATGCTTTCAGGTAGAACTTGATCCACAAAGTTAAGCAAGTCAAGAAGAACATGAACAGTGGCAATCTGATGTTCAACGAGCAACCCTTTCCCCCCATAATTTAACATTCAGAAAATTGGGGCAAGCAGTTACAGAGTGATACATTTTGTCAGATTGCATTGAGGAGAATTAAATGTGAAACCATTCCTTCATTAGGCTGCCATCAAGCCATTCAACTATATCTTCCTTGGAAAGACCTAGAACAAAGATACTGGCTTTATTTGTGTCAACATCAAGGCATCTTTGGTTGTCAAGCTTCTAGTGACATCTGCTTTAAGTGATAACAATCCTGTTCAAGATAGTCTATTTATATGTAGAGTATAACATCTATCTAAAAGTAATTACAGAAACTTGTTATTTCCATGTGTAGTTATCTTCAAGAATGAACGTGTTGTAAGGTTCTTCAAAGCCACTTCAGATCTTTTCAACGATCTACTGTTTGCTATGCCAGTTTTTCAACTTATTTTGCTTTTGATGTTCTAATGAAACAATGCAATTAGAGTGAGAACAAGGAACCTTCTCCTAAGTGACCACTTTTGAAATTAACTGGAGCTGCACAAGAACATAATTTAGGGCATTCCCATGTATTTTGTTATAGAATAATTCCCCAACAGCCTTTTTTCTAAGGTTTATAAAGAAGCACTTACTTCTAAATCAATCTATCAATGGATAGGCTGATATAAGAATCATCACCATACATAAAGGAATACATGCATTTCAAGTGTACCTTACTTAAGTTGGAACTGTTTTTGAGCTTGTATCATCTTGTACTCCCAGAAATACAGCAGGGACAAATCTTAACTGGCAGTGCAAGAACTAACAGCTGAGTATCATACAAGGATCAAGCTAAAGGCCAAACAAATCCAGCATTCTTTTTCCATAGTGGCCACCCAAGGGCCTATTGGCAGCCCCCATCTGGCTTCAAGGCAATAAGGTTTTCCCACGTACATTCCCCAGGAATAGCATTCAGATTCAGAAGCATATTGCTCCTGATAATGGAGGTAATATATTATCAGAATGACTAGGAGCTATTAAGCCTTTCTTCATTAGTTATTTACAACATCACTGGAATGGCCAGGCAACCCTCTGTCCCCATGACAGTGGCCTTGTTTTGTGTCCACAGGCCATGATGTAAGCATCCTTATGCTGCTTTTATCTGTATCTCTAAACACCAACCTGCAACTAAATATAGATGCGAACAAAGATTAAGACCAAGTCTTGTTTTGCAGACAGCTCTTTTTATTGCCACAGCAAGGCCTGGGTTCCACTAAGGATCATAATGGAGGAAAGTCTCATTGGTAACCTTAACCTCCACGAATCTGTCCAGTCTTTTTTTCAAGCTGTTCAAAGTAGTGGCCATTGCGATAAGAAGTTTCTTAGGTGAACTGTATGTTGTATAAAGAAATGCTGATTGTTATTGGTCTGGAATCTCCTATGACTTAGAAGAGCCGAGAAGCTTCAGGTAGGTATGTCAAACTACATATTTAAGTTAAACATTTGCATATTATTGAGCAAATATTTTGGGATGGATCAGCTGTCATTTAATTTGTACTCAGTTGTAGCATAGATTTAATACTTGTTTAGCATTTGCCCAGATTCTTTGGATGGGCACTTCCTGAATATGGCCATTGTGTTGCTGAATAATAGAAGACAAATAGAATTTTTCTCATGTACAGGGGCAGATCCTCTCTTTATCATGGTCTGGTCATTGAAGTTACAGCTGGACTATTTTGGTGGCAACTGAAAGTGAGATAGATAGCATTTCGGTTTTTTATAGCTCTATGGCTTTAGCATGATACATGAATCGATCTTCATGGTGGCCAGAATCTAACCACCATTTTTCTACACCTGCTACTGATATGTAACATGGATCTTCCAGAGAACAGCATGTTTTGAAAACCAAAATATTAATTTGTATGTTTTATCTTTTATAGGTCATGATGTTTCTGACTGCCAGATCTTTCTTTACGACCAGGTTCTTACAATCCTAATATGGTAGCCTATTTCTGACTGGCTCCAGCAAATCTTACGAAAGCTGAATACCCTGCCTGATACAGGAAAGAAGATTACATTACAAGATCTTCAATTAATAAGCAGTGCCATCTGGTGTAACCCAGGAAGTGGGTTTTCTTTGGTATAGTGCTTGCCCTTTGGAACATCATATTTCCCAAAATTTGTTTGGCCCTGTTCTTCCTGGTTTTTCATAAATCCTTGAAAACATAGATGTTTCCTTGGGCATGAGGCCAGAAGGATGAGTGATCCCATCAGTGTTTTCTTGACATGACTGTGGCTGTTTGGGTTCAGTTAGATTGCCATCGGGTACCATTATACTATCATTATGTTATTACTGTTAATGTGATGATTTATTATTATTTTGTTTTTGTTCTTGTTCTCTGTTGGCTTTAATCTTATGTTCACCACCCAGAATCACAATTTTGAAATGGGCAGCTATCTAAACCAATAAATAAATAAAAAATATTGTAACTCAAGTGGGGTTTACTTCTGAACAGTCATTGTTTTGGGAGGCTCCCTTTCCTTCAAGATAAGATGTTCCTGGAGGTGTATAAGGCTTTTTCCATCCTTGATCTACATATGCCATTTCACCCACTTGAAACCCACCATAATGGGAAGAATGTTTGTAATGTAGAGGTCTGCTGAACATTTATTAAGTAGGTTGCCATTATCTGTAGCTTGAATCATGTCAACTGGATTTCTATATTCTCAGTGGAAACGTTTCGCTCCTTATCCAAGGAGCTTCTTCAGTCTGAGCAAAGTTAGTAAGGGAATCCTTAAATATGTTTCTAGGTGGCTGTGTGACCTTACACCTGGGGCTAGGTCATGGTTATTTTGAGATGTTATTTCCTAAGTCCCTTTATCATCTAAAGGAGGATCGTTACCACTGAGAAAATAGAAATCCAGTTGACATGATTCAAGCTACAGACAATTCCACCTGGATGACTGAGAACCTTCATAGACATAGGTTGCCATTATGTTTTTGAACCTCTTTGCAATCAGTGCACGATGCAATCAATGCACAATGCATCGGGAAAAGTGCTTGTCAGGATGACATTACAGGGTGAAACTGGTTAGTGGGACATCACACATGCTACATCCATAAATATACAAAAATGAGGTAAACACATTATATTTTCATAATTCATAATTTTTGCTTATACAATCGATATACCACTTCCTGTGCTGAAGCATCTCACAGTGATTTACAATAAAAAGCAATAAAATACACAATAAACAATACAATAAATAATTATGATGATTATGTACCATCAAGTCATTGTTGACTCTTAGTGACCACATATAGTACAGAGATTTTCTCTGTGATGATCTGATCCTAACCAGGTCCTTCAGGACTTCCAATGACAGTACAATAAAACAACATGTAATATTCAATAAAGTAAAACATTTTCATTAAAATCAGGGTGCGGGGCAGTCTTCTGACATTTATATCAGGAATGCCTGGGAGAAGAAATCACAAGAGAGATCAGGCTGGGCTACAGTACAGTCCAATCATGCTGTGAAAGGGTTAGTGGGTGTTTGGGAAGGTTGCAGAATGGACTGAAGCAAGCAATTGCTAAAATAAAATACTATGTGATATGAAAACCCATTTTTATGGAAGTTGATGTGCTTCATACTTTCATAATCGTCTTTGTTCCATTCTGGTGAAAAGCAAAACAATCTAAATTAGGTAACCAGATTTTAAAGGAAGAGAAACTCACAAGCTATCTTGATGACATCTGACAATGCTTCATCCTCTATCATTATCTATTTTTTCCCCAAATTCCATCCCATTCTGATGAAAAACAACAGCAAAAGCAATAGGGGCTCTTTATGTGTTTATGCTTCTCCTAAGCTGAGTTTGACCCAGTTCATCCTTCATGGGGAGTTCGAACTAGGCCCCCGATCAAATTTGTTATAGCCAGACAGCCCTTGAATCATCCAAATTTAAAAAATAAATGGATAAAATTGTTTTTCTGAAGAGATTTTTTATCCCCTTTGTTCTTTCCTCCAATTCAATCACAGAGCTTTTGTCTTTATTCAGTTTGAGGCTACAGACCTCACTTCTTTGCCACACACATTAATCATCTGAACTGAAGCTTCCTCGCCATCACCTGTTACTTTAATATCTTCAGTAAAGATCAGCTGAACATCCATGATCATTTCGTACTTGTAGCATTGACCAGTTATAGATTAATAAAGGAATAAATGGTTGCCGGTGGATAGAAATCCAACTTTTATCCAAGGTTATCTGCTACATAAGAGGGATTCCATTATAAGCAATAAACTTATTTTGAGAAACACTGGAACTTGAAATGTCTGAAGCTGGTATCCATTGTGGTTAAGTAACCAGATCTGGGTTGCAAAGCTCCAGATGACCACCAAATGGCAGTAAAGACAATCATAAAACTTTAATTCTTTCCTACCATCTAGTGGTCTCTTGTATTTTTGCAATCCATGTCTGATAGTCCTAAATATAGTGAATTATTAATGAATATCTAAGCTGTGTACTGAAAAAGAAGAAAAAAACAGCATTCTAGATAATGAATGAATGAATTAATTAATTTGTATGGCCACCCATCTTACCAAGTGACTGGGCGGCGAACAAAATTTAAAAAATTGGCTCGCTATAAATTCTATGAATCTGACATTTTGCTTTTCTGTAATCCAGAAAACAAACAAACAAACAAATTGCACCCTGTTGAAACAATCTCAACTGATCATTTCATGGACACATCTATGCAATTTTCTTGGTAGGGTGGAAGTGGTTTGATACTACCTTTTGAGGTGGGGGGGGTGGAGTGTTCAATTTCCCAGTCTAGCCTTCAGCCCTGGAATTTTCTAATGACCTTGCTTCCAAGTATTAACCAGGCCCGACCCTGCTTAGCTTTGAAGAAGTTTAGCAAAACTTACTCAGTACCATCACCTGAGTGGGCAAAAAGTTAACATGTCCTTCAAAGTAACCACAAACCCTCATGACTTCATGGACATATCCATGAAGTTTTCTTGGCAGCAATACTGAAATGGTTTACCATTGACTGTTTCTGGGATTGTTTGTTTTACTTCCTAGTCTAGCTTACAGCCTTGGAATTCTTTAGTGGTTCCCCATGAACCGTTTAACCATGGCTAGCCCTATTTAGCTTCTGAGCCTAAGGTGAACCAAGTTCTGCCACCAGCAGAAACCAGTTGTCCTTGCCTTTTAAACTCTACTGAACCCAGTAGCTTGAAGCCTCCCTCAAAGTCTAACCTCTCTTCTCTAGGTTAGCCATGGACTGGCCTCTTCTACTGACACCATGATGAGCAACAGTAATAGCAGTGTATATTGCAATACTGTATATACAATAATTTCAGCAAAACATCGGTCATTACTCCAAGTTATTTACATTAATCCAGTGGCCAGAGAAGAGAGCAGGATTAGAAAAGAGTCAGGCAGAAAGAGAAGGTATAAGAACCTTCAGTAACAGACTAGGAAAGACGAAGAAAAGCAAGAATATATTTTTAGTATATTTTCCTCAATATACTGTGGAATATTCCTCCAGTATATTCAACCAATTTTTCCATATATGCCTTCTGCAAATCAGCAATGATGCAATGTTTACCAAACTTTCTCTCCTTTCTGAGATGAAGAACTTCTTCCTAAGGCTGGTTTTCTTTGGCTTGCAGTAGGAGAAGAGAAGTTGGATTTCCCTGGCATTTGGAATGGCCAGAAGGACTCTGCATGACGTATAATATCTAATATCCCTTTATACTTACCAAGTATAAAGTTGATTGGAGTTGGGTGGTGAGTGAATTGAATGAATTAAATTAAAGTAGTGTTAGATGAGTCATGCCCATTAAGTTTGGGTCTAGATGAAGACTGAAGCACCGTTGCTGCTCCCTTTTGCTGAATCAGAACCCAAGAGTCAACGATATGCTAGTCGCCGCAATTAATACGTGGATGACATTTTTAGTGCAGAGCTGAGCAAGCTGACACTGTGTTGGGCATAAGTGGACAAAGACTTTCATGGAATCATTGTCCAGAACTCACCAGAGAAGGGCTTCGGATTTTTCACCCTGGCTAGGCTCTACCCTGTGATTCAATTAGATCTTTTACATTGTTTGCTGACTTTTAGTCAATTACACCTTTGATTTCTGATCCAACGAAAAGGTGCTGATTACCTTTTTAAGTGCTCACTTAATGTTTTACTTTGACCTAAAGCATTTGGTGCAGCCAACTTGAGTGCTGGAAACTTCCAGAGGGTTCTCTCCACTGGCTTTGTTTAATCAACCTGTTCCTATATCTGCTCTCCTTTTTCCCTTTCAAGGCTTCTACACACCGCTAGTTCTTCTACAGATGGATAAATCTACTATATTGTTTGCTGAAATTGGCTGTCTTTTAGCATAATGAAAGCAGAAACAAATCAGCACAGCTTAGAAGATTCTCTGCCACATTCTGTGTTCCTCCTCCCAGTGTTCAGAGTGTCAGATATCTGCACTGGCTAACTTCACAAACTTTCTTCAGTAAATCCTGCTGAAGTGACAGGTTGCAAATTATTATACATTAGGTATTAACATATGGTGCATTGGATTTTCCTTGTTGCACTACTCATGCTTACGTCGATAGAATTTAGAAGGCCGTATTTTTCAAAACCACTAGATGAATAGGTATTCCAATTCTCAATTTATTTACTTGGAAATATTCTTTTACAACCAGCAGAGGTTTTTTCCCCCAAGGAAATAGGTCAACAATGGTGCTAGTGCACTTCGATATGGAATAGGGCTACCAGAGATAGGTTGTAAAAATCCAGATACCCAAGACAGCAGCAAAAATATTATTATTTTTTTGTCTCTGTTATCACCTACTGAACATCCAAATTTTGCAGCCCAGACATGGTAGCCCTAATATGGAATTTTGTTGTTTATTCGTTCAGTCGCTTCCGACTCTTCGTGGCTTCATGGACCAGTCCACGCCAGAGCTTCCTGTCGGCCGTCACCATCCCCAGCTCCCCCACGGTCGAGTCCGTCACCTCCAGAATATCGTCCATCCATCTTGCCCTTGGTCGGCCCCTCTTCCTTTTGCCTTCCACTTTCCCCAGCATCAGCTTCTTCTCCAGGGTATCCTGTCTTCGCATTATGTGGCCAAAGTACTTCAGTTTTGCCTTTAATATCATTCCCTCAAGTGAGCAGTCTGGCTTTATTTCCTGGAGTATGGACTGGTTTGATCTTCTTGCAGTCCAAGGCACTCTCAGAATTTTCCTCCAACACCACAGTTCAAAAGCATCTATCTTCCTTCGCTCAGCCTTCCTTATGGTCCAATATGGAATAGCAAGGAAAATTTCTCAAACACATGCACAGCACAGAGCATGTCTGATAACTACCAGCCACATAGTCACTGGGCTCATTAAACCCAGTTGAAATTTTATAGCCAGTGTGGCAGTGATGGCAGAGCAAAAGAATAGTCCCGTCTATCAGGTCAGCCATGTTCCAGGAGCTACCTCTATGATCCAAATGTTTTTTTATTGGACAAGTAACATTTCCTGCAGAGAATCCTTGGCATTGTAATGTGTTGAGATAAGCATTGTGCTAACGATCCCTCTCTTCCTACTACACAATTACAACTCCCAAAGTTCTCTAGGAAGAGGGAATGACCAATATACTATGTATATTATGCAACAATGTCTGGATGCAGTTTCTATGCTGGTATTCCATTTGTTACAGAAGCTTAAGTCTAGAACTGCAGATAATTTGATAGTAAAAAAAAATTCTACTGGCTTCAGCAGAATTACTTAAAGCAGAGGTGAACAGCCCAGAACCTCAGTCATCTATTTTGTGAGTTGAAGGGAACCCGAACTTCTCCCTTTCTTCGTGGCAAGATGAATGCATTAAATCCTCTATGTGGTATAATGTACCTATTTTGCTGCTTAACATGCCTCACAGCCAACGTGCTCATCAGCACACACATCATCATGTCATCATCATGTTTTTTAAAATATATTTTATTGAATTTTAAATATACATAGATAAAAGCTTGAAAAGGAAAAAGAAATAGAAATACAAATCAAAGAAAGAAAAGAAAAAGTGTAGTAAAGTAAATAGAAAAAGAGAAAGATGAAACATAGAAATTGGTCAACTTCCGATTTATCTCTGGTCTTAGTAATTTAAATATTAATCTCTTTCATGCTAGTACTATATATAACATTGTAAAACATTTCCTGTCTAATATATCAATTTATATATGTTTTAATCTTCAAAACCCCATATAAGCTTTGCCCCTCCTGCATTTTGCAAATAGTCCGTTAATGGTTTCCATTCTTTAAGAAAGTAGTAATTTGTATTTTCTTTTAATAAACATGTCAATTTATCATTTTCTGCCATGTCCATTACTTTTAACATCCAGTCCTGTATTGTAGGTATAATCTGATTTTTCCAATTTTGTGCATATATAAGTCTTGCTGCTGTAACCATATATTGTATTTTTGTTGTTGTTCAGTCATTCAGTCGTGTCCGACTCTTCGTGACCTCATGGACCATAGCACGCCAGGCCTTCCTGTCCTCCACTGTCTCTCGGAGTTTACTCAAATTCATGTAATTCTTGTAAATTTCTTTCCTATTTATTCTTCTAATATTTCCAATAGAAATAGTTCAGGTTTAAATGGAATTCGTATTTGTAGAATATTTTGCATCAATGAGTGTATTTGAATCCAAAATTTCTTTGCAATCTCACATGTCCACCACATATGGTAAAATGACCCCTCTTTTTTTTTACATTTCCAACACAAGTTGGAACACACACATCATCATGTCAATGAGCACGGTGGCTCTAATCCCCCAAAGCAATACACAAATAAGTAAATAATGTAAATGTATTTTCCAACTGAATACAGTTTGCTCATTCTGATTTGAACTAATTCCACTGATTTTGGGGGTGCCGTTCAGATGGATGTGACTTCTGCAAAACTCCAAGATTGTAATTAAGGCTTTCTTCTCACCCAGAGCTCTCTGGGTGCAATCCATGTGTTTGTGATGAGATTGTAATTACTTCCCACTGCTGTAAGGATAGTCTTTTTCTCCACTTGCCTCCTTCTCTCCTACATGTGTAACTTGAGAATAGAATCATTCAGTTGGTCTCTGACAGCCTTTGATAGATGACATGCAATCGTATTAAGCATTTGACAGCCTACAGTTTGTCAGATTTCATATACAATCCTTGCCAAAACCAATGCCTTAAGAAGTGTCGGTTGAAAGGTTGTGGATTTCATTTGAGGGGTAAAAAAAAAATGTCATATTCAGACCCTGGGAATATTGGAAATTTTACCATTCTAATATCTGAGTACTTGGAAACATTTCAAGTCTAACATGGCATTCCTGTTCTTGATGAATAACTTAGATGACCAGAAGATGGGACTGGAGACAGGCTGGAGAAAAAAAATAGTTACTAGTTTTAGAGCTATTACAGAAATTAGCCTTTTCATTCCAGGGCTCATTTCCCTGAATAAAAGTGACCTGAGGAAAACACCCATTCCCAGTACCATGGGTTCTGTTCAAGCTGTTTCAGAGCCAGCTGGCTTTTATTCTTTTTGTGTGTGTAATAGCCATTCCTATTCAGTCAAACCAACATGGTCTGAGCCAGAAGCTAAGCAGGATCAGGCCTGGTTACCCTTTGGATGGGAGAACACTAAGATTTCCTAGAGCTGAAGGACAGACTAGGAAGTTAAAAGAACATCCCAGGAGAATGAAACAATAAAGCACTTTCATATTGTTGCTGCTAAGAAAGCTTGTGGTGTCCATGAAGTCACCAGGAATCATTCAAGGAAGACCTAACTTATTCATCTCTAAACCAACTGGGGGCTACTTTTTCTAGGGATACCTTTATCCACATGCTCTTTTTATTGGATCCAGTCTCTGTATCTTCCTCTATAACAATGTAAGTTTAATGAAATTCCATCTTCTTGCTGAGCCACACTTTTTTTTCTGGATTAAACCAGGAGGTTCATGTCATTTTTCTATCTCTCAAAGTTTATTCTTAAGATGTAAGGGCAAGAAGCACTATCTGTAGTAGAGAAAACTCTTTTAGAATGTTTGCTTTTTAACATTAGGAACTCTTCCAATTAGGAGCATGTATTGGTTCCACTGTTTGCGATGCTAACTCAGTTTCCTGGCTCAGACACCACAAAACAGGATTTAAGGATTCCCTTACTAACTTTACTCAGACTGAAGAAGCTCCTTGGATAAGGAGTGAAACGTTTCTACTGAGAAAATAGAAATCCAGTTGACATGATTCAAGCCACACAAAACAGGCATTTCCCCATGGCAATATTTCCACTCCTTTCATTCCTCCAAACTGTTCAGAACAGAAAGAACAGGCAGGAAACACCAAGAGCTGATCAGAGCTCTCTTTCTACATGACCAATGGGAGAATGTGAAAACTATTATTCTTTCAAGGCTCTCTTCTAAAGTACTGTGAATCTCAGAGCAACCCAACCCCCTTCATCCTCACTCAAGACCAAAAGCAAATAAAATAAGTGGCAAAGTTCCTCCCTTCCACATTTCCTGTTGTATACAACTCTCTGGCGGTTTGCAATAAAATTAGCAATTGTTGTAAAGGAGTAGCTGCAAAGCCTCCAAGCCACCATTCCGAGGAAGAGGAATTCCTATTGCGACCCATGACTGTGGAAGGATAACATGCTGGCAATTTTCCCAGTGGCTGTGGAAGCGAGGGGAAAATACAGTTTAGTGATGTCCATAGACTGGCACCAGGAACAGGATCCCAAAGATCAGGAGACAGTCCTGAAACAACAAACATCTTTTAACCCTCTACCCCCATGCACACAAAAGGGAAATAAAAGAAATTACTAGGACCCTTCATCTACAAGGAAATACATAGACAAACTTCTTCTCAGCCCACGTTCCTTTCTCTCAGCTATTATGCATGCAAAAACACTTGCAAGCATCCTCAAAGGGTCTTCACTGCTTCTTAAAGTGGAATTAGCAGAGCTGGGTGCATTTGCCAGTTGTATGCAAGAAGGAAGGAAGGAAGGAAGGAAGGAAGGAAGGAAGGAAGGAAGGAAGGAAGGAAGGAAGGAAGGAAGGAAGGAAGGAAGGAAGTTTGAACAGCTGATGTGCAGAGAATCTGGAAGCCACCTTTCCCTTTTAAGAACCAGAAGATTAAATGCTATGCCATTTAAAATCCAGGAACCAGGAGTCAGGGTAAGGCAAGAATTCCTGCCGGTGGGGAAACAGGCTGCTCATAAGCTCTGCAGAATTTTGGCATAGCAGGTGGAAAGCTCACTGTTTCAAATACAGTGCAGCTGAGCCCCAAATAAATCAGGTTAGCCACTGAACCCAGATGATGGAATGAGAACCCAGATGCCCGGAATTGATTTTGGAGCTGTTTGAAGAGCCTAGGTAGAGGTGCCTGCAATGTGATTGTACAACCCAGAATATCGGCACTGAAAAAGATGCATGGGGAGGAGGGAGATATGAGATCATACATGGATGAGTTCCTATATGGCACTACCATGGATTGCTCTAATGATAGCTTATTCAATAAGCTAGTTTTGTAATGATAGCTTATTCAATAAGCTAGTTTTGTAAATAAGCCAAACTCAGGCAAACCACATCAGAACTGTACACAATGTGAGAATCCAGCCAGTCTGTTCCTGGTCCAACTAACAATGGTTCTTTGAGTCAGTCTTTTATCTCTCTTACAGAGGTCTACTTCACTCATTTAGAATGTGAGTGGACATCTAAATTCCTACTCCCACCAGCAGTATCAACTTTGAGGGATAAATGGCAAAGTTATGAAAGCTACTTTTGATTTTGGTGGCTGTTACAGTAATTTTGCCTATCATACAAGATCTGTAAACTCTATGTAAATGGAAGTAATTTTGCATTAAAAATCATGAAGCATAAACTGTAGTTTATCCTCAGTTTTGTTCTTTATAATAACAATCTTATATTTCAGAATTATTTCCCTTGGTTTGGCTTATCTGCTCTACAGACTAGATGTATTATTATTATTAGATGTAGAGAGTGAGTCCTTTACAGAATGAGCTTGCTGAAGAAATACACAGTTGAAATTTCTTATGGATGTACAAAAGATTATATATATAATTTCACCCATGTCTATTTATTGAAATGCTGTATTAGTTTTTCCTTTCTGTCTGTGATATTGAAGCTTAGAGTTTTAAGCATTTTAAAATAGTCTATTGTTTTAATTATCTTTTGATTGCTCTAAACCAACATGTTTAATATTTATTTTTAAGTTCAGAGTTTTAGAAGCTAGCATAGAGAGATCAATAAAATAAACTGGTCTTTTGCAGTAAAAAATAAAGTTGCATTTATTCAAAACAAAAGAACATATTTAATAAATTTGATAAATTTGACTAATAAATAAAATAAATAAATATTTACAATCCTGTTTACCTTCTAGAGGCACAGAGGCAGGCAAACACATCTTCATTTGAATAGATACAGATAAGGAGAGCCAGCCGGCAGAACAAAGGATTTATTTTATACAACTTAACTTCTTGGTTATAAACAATCATTCACCATAGAAACCAATTAGCACGTGACTACCCAAACTCAGCCTAGCTGAGGCAAGCATACCTTACATCAGGAGTCCCCAACCTGTGGGCCACGGGGCTCCTGCCTGCAAACCCCGCCCCCCGGTGGGTGGAAAAATTTTCTTCCACGACTGGTCCCTGGTGCCAAAAAGGTTGGGGACCACTGCCTTACATGATAATAAGACACTTAAGAACACAAAGATAAGCCTTATATGGTAAATGGAATGTTAATGCTTGGAGTCCTTCTGGTGCCAAAGGTAAGAGAGAGAAAATTAGCTCAGCTTGTCCTTTTAAACTGAGGTTTGTGACCCAGATTCTTTCAGATCACAAAATAAAAAATACAGCACAACAGATGGGTGTACTGGATAGAAAATGGGGGCACAAGAGAGAAAAGTATTATATTAAACAATATTTTTTAAGTAGTGATTGCTGGATACTTTACCTGACACTGGATCTGTTTAGTCATATGGGTCTAGGTTTGCTTTGTTTTGGTGCCAATAATTCTACGAAGAAATGTCTTTGTAAATCTGTTGGATGACAGTTTAGTATAACCTGGGTTTAGCAGACTTTGGATGCTATAAACTAAACCTGTCTGTACCCTTTATACTTCTGCACACACATAAAATAGCAAAATATGAATGTGTAAAATCCCATTCTGTCAACCCTTCGAGGTAGACCAGACTTGGAAACCAAAGTTATGAATACTAAAACCACTTTTATTATAAGGTTACATGAACAGAATCTTGCAAGTCTGAAAGCGCCTCCCCCCCTTCCTGCCTTTACCTACAGGAGAACTAGGGAGGGATGTTTTCTCAAATTACATTCCTCCTTTGGACTCAGATTTCTCTTATCTGACTATTGTCTTGGTTCTGGCTCTTCCTCCTGTTCCTCAAGGTTATTTTCACAACCCATTACACATTCTCATTTTACAATGTGTAAAATACACAAAATACACAAAATATACACCTGTAAAATGTTAGGATTATCGGAAGTCAACTCAGCATTGTCTCACAAGCATACGGGAGGGCTTTTCTACTGAAGTGTATCTCTACTGTGTTTGTGGGAGGTGCCTGGGTCACCTGACTTCCTGTTTCCTGCTCCTTCTTGGGTCTTTTGGGGCCATTCTCCATCTTCCCTTCTTCCTAAGCACACGTGCACACAAGAGGGCCACATGGCTATGTGGGTCTCGTCCAAAATATCTCGCTTGCATGCAGACTGGAGATGATTAAGCCTTTCTACCATGAAACTGCTTGTAACCAAGATTTACTGAATAAAAATGTAAGCTATCTTTATTTTTCTTCAACTAACTAATGTGTGAAGACTGTTTTATTTCTGAGCATTAATTAAGCTGTATGTGCAAGTCTTTTCTGGGCGCTTCTACTCTGCAAGATTGTCATTAGCTGCTTCAAGTGTTTTTCTAAGCTTCCAGACTCCAACATAAAATCCCTAACAGATTTAATGGATGTTTTGCCTTAGTTCGTTAAATTGAGGGTTTAAAATAATACTCCATCTTCTAAAACAGATTACATTTGTCCTAGTTTGGATATTATTTTAGCTTTTAACTAGTACTGTATCTTTTTTTCTCTTTCAAAAGGAATCTGAGACTGCTATGCAGTTAGAATAGAGTCTCTCAAACTTCCTTTCTGTTCATGCCTCCCTTTCCTTCCTGCCCTTACTTGACACCTGCATTTTTTTTACCTACTTATTAGCAAGAAATAAAAATCCATTGGTTTCTGATCATGTTGGGCTAAATCAAGGCTTCACAGATTTCTGGAGCACAGTTTTCTTTGGGGATTAAATTTGGAGGCATCTGCTTTTGAGTTCCCGATACTGATTCAAGATGGGGCAGGCTGCATCAAAGAATCCCCACTTCCTCCATGTCCCAGGATGGAGTCTACATCCTAACAGAGAGAGGGCAATCGGTATGTAATGCAACCTTTTTATGCCACTATGTATCTCATGAAGGTAAAGCTTTAGAGACACACTTTCCCCTTTCATGTTGCAATAGTATTTAGCACCAGCACGTAGCTGATGTTGGCTGATGGCCAAAAACTGAGGAAGGTCAATTAGTACTTGGATGAAATATCACCAAGAATCTCAGGTCTGTTGGCTAGACTTTGAAGTCACTACAGCATCCCTGAAGAAGACAGCAGCAAACCACTTCCAAGAAAACTGCATGGATGCCCTCTTTGGGAGTCAAGTTTGAACTGAAAGCATCTTTATCTTTCTTATATGTCATGGCACAAAGCTTTGAAATCCAAGAAAAAAGAGGGAAATCCTCAAGAATATTTTAAATTGTTATTTCTGTAGCTGAATAGTACCCACTTGATGACCAATCTGGAAATGTTCACACTATATTGGCTACAGAGTTGTGTTCCAATGAATGAGATGGCACCAGGCAATACAACTGGTTGTTGATAAGATAATGCATAGTGTTTCAAGCTTTGTAGAGGTATTTTGCAGGGACATATTTCATGCTTTGATCCATGTTGCAAAGGCAGATTAAATTTAAAGTATGTGTGCTGGTAGGTACTTGGGTATTTTAAATGCATCTTCCACAGTTTAAGAATAGATGGGGAGAAAGTTCCTGGGGTCTCTGAGAATGGATGCTGACCAACTGAACCTTTGACCAGTTGGGACTCCAAACCCTGTAGAACAGAGAAAGGAAAGGAAAACTATTTACACAAACGACTACTCTGAAAAACATCTTTATGATCGAGTTGTGTATTTAACTGATTCTCTATGATCTCCTATTTTCCATGGGCTACTAAGGTCTGACATGTAAATCTTCAGGAGCCACTTGACAGTCACTGCTTGCTGACTAGAGTGGTGGTATTTGTATCCCACAGCATGGATGTTCATAGAGGGAAAATATGTGAAGAGGCAATATTGCTTGGCCTCTGATGAAAGGTGAAGGAGATCTCAGAAGCTTGCACACTGTTTGAAGGTCCTGAACAGGGTCAGATTTGCTGAGGATTTGGATGGAAAACTGCCAGGAAATTCCAGGGCTGTAGATTGGCCAGGAAAATGCAAAGAAACACACAGAAAAAGGCAATGGTGAAGCACATTGCGGTCCAGAAAAGATGCACAGAGTCTTCATCCATATTAATGGTATCACGTGACTATTTGCAAGCAAGCAAGGAAGCTCTATGTCATGCTCCCTATGGAACTGTCTTCACTACTTGGTGAAGTACGAAGTGCCTCATGCTGTTATTGCTAGAGATAATACAGCCTGTTAGATTTCATTCAATCGTAATATGAGAATGGAAGCTGCATCTTCTCCTCCTCCTACCCACACTTTTGTGGGTGCATATTGTCATGGGGAGAGAGAGGGAGGGAGAGAAAAGATTATATAGAGAGAATTATATTTAAATCCTATAGGGAACAATAAATACCCTTTTAAATACCTTATTAGTCACTCCCATTTCTGCATATCATTGGACATTGCCAGCACCCCAAAAGGAGCGAGCTTGCTTCCGCAATATCTGTTTAGTTGGCTTAGTTATTTCAATGGACGCTGCATCCATCTGTTCTGCTGCCTGTTGTTTTGTTGTTTAAAAGGCTGATAGACCACATGTGGTTCATTGGCAAGAAGCTCTGAGAGCTGACAAGGCTTCAGTGCTCACGTCCCCTTTAATTATCTTCATGAGAATTCAACCAATTCCAGAAGGAAATGTTGATTCTATGCAACAGTGAAATCTATACCTTTTTGGAGAAGGGAGGAGATTCCACCACTAAGTTGCTTCTAATTATTTTGTATTTAGGGCAGAGTATTCATTCATTCATTCGTTCATTCATTTTTTGCTTATTTGGATGCCACCTTATTGAACAACTCTAGGCAGCTTACAACAAGATGAAAATGCAAAGCAGCAACAGCAACATCAATCCACCCTGAGCAACTACAATAGCATCCCTAATAGTTTATCCTGCTAATTTACTAATTACCCCTGCTCCTCTCTGGAAAAGTGCTGTTTTTACTGCTGGAAGGGGTTCTTTTAATCTGGGGGTGAGGGGGAGGCAAGACGTTATTTTTCTGTAATGCAAATTTTAAAACCAAATGGGAAAAGAACGAGTTAACATTTGATGATCATTGTATTTCCTTTCTAAACCAAACTTTTTTAGGTATGGGTATGGGATTCCTTTGAACCAGAGTTAGATGGCTTCCCTAGAAGTATCAGATGGGGTCACTATGTAGACTTTTAATTAGCCACGTCCGGCTAAGATCACTTCATGCACATATCCATAGACAAATACTAGATGTCCTTTCCTTCATGCCAGCCACATGAGTGCAGAAGCGTCTTTGGACAGCGCTGGCTCTTCGGCTAACAAACGGAGATGAGCACCGGCCCCTAGAGTTGGACGTGACTGTGCGGGGGAACCTTTACCTTTACCTTCCTTCTATATCCATTAAAAATAATTTTGAGTCAAGCTTGACTCATTATTACTTTGTGAACACATAGATATAATTTTCTTGGAAACAGTATAGAAGCGGTTTACCACTTTCTTCTCCCAATATTTTGTTGGGGTTTGATATACCCAGGAATTTACAGCTAGATATAAATTATATTGAGAGGCTTGATATTTAGGTGAAAGGGGAAATATTCTGCAGAGTCACCCAATTAGCAGCCATTGTTGTAGGGATGATGTGTCAGTGTGTGACTCATACAACAGGTGCTAAGAGTTAAGTTGGATGTGGTGGATAATGAGAGTGACCTATAAGGTGATTGGTCAGTTTATATATAAAAACAGAGATGTCCTGTATTCATTCTTCTCATTTATTCCCATTTTACCTCGTGTATGCTGTATCATTGGTTTATCATTTTGTTACCCGTGTGGAAGTGATCTGTAAATACGTATGTATATAAGTAAATAGGCTATTTTATATAATCTCTGTGTGAGTGTCTATTTACTATACAGCCTAAGGATCACTGGTGTCTAGGAGAAGAAGCAGGCCGCTCCATCCACTCGCCCGACAGGTTACGGGCCCAGAGGCGACAGAGAAGCCATAGACGACAGAGGCTTTGGACTGACTGTGGATCGTGGGATCGTGTGCAGTCTGTGAGCTGGAAGCTTTGGAAGCCTATCCAGGAGTCGTGTGGCTATTTGGAGTGATTTGGAGCTTTAACAGGTTCCGTGCCTGCGTGTGTTTTTTTCTCCTACGCTTGTTTTGCAGCTGGAGGACATTCTGATAAGGTCTGTGTCTTTAATCATCAGTGTCTGCCCAGAAGGGGCTGAGGACAGATGAGCTCAGTGAAGACGTTGCCAGCAGTCGGGGGAGGTTTTCCTCTGGAAAGACTGAATGACACTAATTATTCGTCATGGGCATATAAAATGGAAATGTATCTTCGACGTGAGGGTCTTTGGAGGAGTGTACTTTTCCCTGACCCAGACCTGGATGATGAAGACGTTGTTCTACAGGATGAGAAAGCATTGGCAAGCATAATTTTATGTCTGGAGAATAGCCAATTATGTTATGTTAGAGACTGTCAGTTAGCCAATAAGTGTTGGGAAGCTTTAAAGAGTGTTTATCTAAGAAGTACGCCGTTATGTAAGGTTTTGTTAACATGTAAACTTTATCATGCCAGATTAGGGGTATCTGATAATATTCGGGATCACCTGCATTATATGACAAACTTGTTTCAGGAGTTGGCTCAGAGAGATATGCCGTTTACAGAAGCAAATAAAGTGTATGTAATTCTCAGTTCTCTAAATGAAACGTGGGATAATTTAGCTACAAGCTTCGGGTCATTATCTGAAAGTGATTTGACCATAAATTACTTATCTGGCAGGCTCTTGGAAGAAGAGCAGAGGAGGAAACAGTGTTCTAATGTAAATAGTAATAACAGTGTTTCTGTTAAGGAATGTTATTCTAATGAGTCTAACAGTGTTTTAGTTGTAAAGTGTAAATGTTTCTACTGCAAGTCTGATAGGCATTTGTTGCAAGATTGTGATAAGAAACAGAAGCCTAAAGCCAAGCCGGGGATTTCCAGGCTGGGAGACAATGCACAGCTGTCTCTAATTACTTCAAGTGTACAAGATTTAAAGTGACCATGTTAGCCTAGCAAATGGAAGCATTGCATCTGTGACTGGTAAGGGATTAGTGTATGTACCAGGATTAAATACTGAATTATCAATGTTATGTGTACCAGAACTGGAGTACAATATTATAAGTGTTTCACAATTGGATACACAGGGTTATAATGTACAGTTTGGTAATGGTGAATGTATTGTCATGAAGGATAATAATGTCTGTGGTAAAGGTGTTTTACAGAACAGTCTTTATGAAATGGTACAATCCAGGACAAGCAGAAGCCATGTTGTTGCCACAATTAATAAGCCAACACATGATTCATGTGAGCACCTATGGCATAGAAGGCTGGGGCATCCGAGTTTCAAAGTGATTGAAAAGATGTCAGAAGCAAGTTCTGGAATGAATTTGAAACAGTGCCAAGTGTATTTGGATTGCACAGCTTGTAAGGTTGCAAAGTCAAAAGTATTTCCTGTGAGCAAATTCAGTGATAGGAAGTCACATAAATGTTTTGAATTAGTTCACGCTGACTTAATTGGTCCATTACCAGCTACAATAGGGGGGGCTAAATATGTTTTAGTCATTGTAGATGATTACACCAGATTTGGGTTCTGTTACCTATTGAAAGCTAAAAGTCAAACATTTGATGAGTTTAGAAACTGGGTGCAGTTTGTGGAACGTAGATATAGCACAAAGGTGTGTAGTTTACAAACTGACCGGGGCACTGAGTTTCTGAGTGGCAGTTTTCAGCAATGGCTCGGCAGAAGGGGCATTGTGCATAGGAGAACCAAATCAGGGCCAGGAGTGGCAGAACAAAGATACTCAGCATTGCAGACAGTGAAGGATTCACTTATTGCTGACTCAGGGTTATCAAGAGGATACTCGGGAGAGGCAATATTAACAGCTAATTATTTAATTAACAGGTTATGGAGTGTGTCTGTAAATCAAACTCCATATTATATGTTATATGGCAAGAAGCCATCATTAGCTCATTTGAAAGTGTTTGGGTGCACTGCCTATGTTCACGTGCATAAGGAAGTACGTAGGGAGGGACAGGCAAAAGCACAGAAGATGACATTTGTGGGATATGAGCCAGGGACCAATGGATATAGGTTCACTGATGGCAGGAAAGTTGTTATCTCTAGATCAGCAAGTTTTAGTGAGCACACCAATTGGCAGAGATTACACAGTAGTGCAGTTTATCTTCCTAGTCAGGGACGTTTTGAGTTCTCAGAGCGGAAAGAGTCAACTGATGTGATTAAGCAGGAAGAGGAATTAACTCCTAGTGTGCCAATGATGCAGGATGCTACAGTTTTGCGAAGGTCTGAGAGAGTTAACAAGGGCATACCACCTCAACGTTATACACCAGGTGATGTAAAAGTGTGTTTTATCAGTTATGAACCTTGAAATTACCAGGAAGTTTTGGAGTTGCCACAACACGAGCAGAGTAGATGGAAGGCTGCTATGGATGTGGAAATGAAAGCCATTAATTCTCATAAGGTTTTTAAATCTACTAGGTTGCCTGAGGGGCATAGAGCAGTAGGTTGTAGATGGGTGTATAAGAAAAAAACCTTAGTGAATGGTGATATTCAGTATAAGGCTAGGTTGGTAGCACAAGGATTTTCCCAGGTAAAGAATCAGACTTATGATGAGGTTTTTGCACCAACGCTAAGAGGGGAGAGATTTAGGTTTGCCTTAGCAATGGCAGCAGCTGGGAATTGTGTAGTAAACCATTATGATATTACAACAGCATATTTGCATGCTGATTTGAACGAAGAAATCTATATGACTGAAGCCCCAGTTTATGAATCAAATATTGCAGGAAGAGTATACAAGTTGCAGAAAGCATTGTATGGACTCAAGCAATCGGCACGTTGCTGGAATCTAACGTTAGATAAGGAATTACAAAGAATGGGATTCAAGTGTAGTATAGCTGACCCATGTCTGTATGTAAAGCAATGTGAGAATGATGAACAGATTTTGCTTTTGATTTTTGTAGACGATTTGTGTTTTATAGCGAAAGATCAAAGCAGGCTAATTGAATTTACTGAAAATCTAAAACAACACTTTGATGTCAAAGATCTGGGAGAGATTAGGAATTACCTAGGCGTAGGTATTCAGAAGGTTGATGGGGGTTATGTTCTAGAGCAGCGGAAGAAAATTGAACTGCTAAGAGAGAACAATATGGAACATTGCAAGGAAGTTCCAACCCCGATGACAACAGATTTTGTTAAAACAGAGACTGGAGATGATGACTAAACTACATGTGATCAGTCAATAATTGGAAGTTTATTGTATTGTATTGTATTGATTTGCAATATTGTCCATCTGAATGTAATGTAGCAGATGTGATGACAAAGCCTCTAAGCATAGATAGACATAGGATGTGTATATCTCAAATGTGTATGTCTTCTATTCTGTACAAGTGAAATGTGAATGTAATATCTATTGTAAATTGAAGGGGTGTTGGGTGTTGGGTGTTGAAAGCTGCTCCCGCTTTCGGGTTTTGCGCACAGCAGTTGGTGTGTCACCGCGGGAAAACCCGGAAGTGCTGATGATGATCAGCGCTTCCGGGTTGTGTGGCAACACACCAGACTGTGTGTGGCGACACACTTTTGTGTCACGACACACAGTTTGGAAAGCTCTGGTCTAGCTGGTTGGGGAATTCTGAAATTCTACATGAGAAGCACTGCTCTAGTCCTATTTAACTAGGTTACCGTATCTGGGCTGCAAAAATCTGAAAGACCACTAGATGGCAGAAGAGAGATGCAGAAATATAACTTTGCTTCCATCTGGGGATCATCTGGGTTTTTGTAGCCCAGATATAATAATCCTAATTTAATCAATGTCCTGACATTATTATGATTTTAGTTCCAAGCCCTTGGCTCTTGCTACAGCAAGGGCCAGGTATATCAAAATGACAGTAGGATTAAAGTTGACTTAGATATTAGGCCTAGAAGAAGGGGAATTTGACACATGGTTGCTATTTTAATTGACAAACAAGTTTTCTTAGTAGCATGTGTTTCTACGAGAAAAAAGGGGACACATTCATCCATAGCCCTACAAATGAATGGGGCTATTCATAGGCATATGAGCCACACGAACAATTCATAAATCTAAAAGCTGAGGTGGTACAGTTTTAAGAACTTGTATCATGAAAAAGGACGTCCTTCCTTAGTTCATATGTCACTTCTACTGTTGACATCAGCTCTTGATCTCCAACTTGTAGCACACTTTTGGCTTCAGTGCTATCTTTAGTTGAAGGATGAAAATGACCTACCTTTCAGGCTGTTGTAAAGTATTCCCAGTACTCTATAGAATGTTATCAGGGCTGCTATTGTTAGCATTACAACCAAATAAACACTTTATCAATTACACTCATTCTTACCAGATTTTGGCCCAAAGGAAGAATGGGGTCTATCACCGAGGCACCTACTGTCCTGAAGTGTCAACCTAGTTTGGGTGGCTTTGGAAATCAGTGGCAATTTGTACAAATGCACATCAACCCAGTACATCAACGAGGACAGGAAGGCCTGGCGTGCTAAGGTCCATGAGGTCACGAAGAGTCGGACACGAGTAAACGACTGAACAACAACACATCAACCCAGTGAGCTAATATAAGATGAAGGAATTTTCTCATGTATCCTGGAAATAGAATATTAGTTTTTTAAATTTAAGAGTCAGCATTTTATATCAAGACTGGAAGCAAACTAATAGAGGGTAGAACTTTTTGATTATAGGAATTAATCCCTTTACAATAGTCTGAGCCTGCTGTAATAAAACTATCTCCCTGCTGCATTCAGGAAATAGAGATTGTCATGAGAACAGAGCTCCTATTTGTCTAATACGTTCAAGATTATTACTTACAATCTGTTCATCAAGCTTTGTCTAGATCCTCACCATGGAGCTAATGACTATTCTTAGAAAAGATGTGGCTGTTTTAATAAATCAATGCATTAAAGCAGACACATCATTAATGGAACTCTAAAAGTAACCTTTTTTTCCCCAGGCTTGTATAGAAACCAGAGAGAGGGAGAGGGAGAGATGGTTGCTTTAATGAGCAGTTAACCCAGGATCTGGGACTGGACGTGCCTTGTTTCAACAGTCTTCATGCTGAAAAATGTAAAAATCTATGTGACTCTTATTGTAGTTGCTGCAGTTACAATACCCAGCTGGAAATGGCCAGAAAAGACAAGAGAAAAACTACCACTGAGCAGAAAGACATGAAAATAATACTTTTAAAAAAATATTGAAATAAGTAGTCAACTTTCTGCAAACCCTTTGATAAAATTTCATTGAACAGAAGCAACTGATTTTAGATGGAAAGCCAGTTAAGCTGATGAAAGCTTTCCTTTAAACTGTCACCATTAATTTGAGGCAAACTTAATTTAATTTAAAAAAAAATCAAAACAGCTGGATCTTGGAAGTGGCGTTGACCTCTGCACTGCCTGTTTTCCTGTTCTCTGTTCAAACTGTTGATTCATCAGCTTCCACATAAAGCAGACAAGGGGGGCTGACAAGCTAGCTTGGACCTATTATTTCCTGAATATTATGTGACATTAATGGTGGAAAAGTTGAACCTGTTTACTGAGAGGTGACCCTATTGATTTATCCTCTTCATTGAACGAGCCATTTTGGCTGCAGCTGAACTATCACATAAGGCATTATAGCAACATTAATTGGATGCCAACCAAATTGGTGGAATGTGCGGTGACTTCATCTACTACCTGATGCATTAACTCAGGAGCCTGATGTTTTGCTTTATTCCTCTCTGAAACTCATCCCTGGAGCCATGTTAGGAGAAGGAGTGATGCCATTTATTATGTGACATTTCTTGATTCTATTCCTTTATTAGATTTCTATCTTGCCTTTTGTTCAGGAGCTGAAGGTGGCATAGTAGTGTTCCCTCCTCTTATTTTTCACCGCAACAAAAACAAACCTGTGACATAAGGTGGGCTGAGAAAGAATGACCAACCTCCAATCACCCAGTGAACTCCCATGATTAAGGGTGGATTAGAACATGGGTACAAAACCTTAACACATATTTATTTCTAAAATGTTTAGAAACAGTAAAGGTTGCAAGGCCACCTGATGATAATGATAAGAAAGAGAATATCAAATAAAATGCAATGAAACAACAGTCACATAAACAGGAGCTGCTAACCTTTTGCGGTCAACTTCATCTCACTTGATGACCCAACACACCCTCCTGCACCAAATTTTGGTGATCTCACTCTAAGATCTGCTAAGAATTTTGTGTGTGAACACAGAAATCTCGTTATATCTCACAGGAGACTTCAGCATTATTTCATAAGTTCTTATGCAAGACCCCTCCAGGTGCATGAGAATTAAGCCAATTATTTTGGTAAAAACATATCTTAATTGAATGTTGATGGGTTGTGAACAAGGTATTTTGGGGAGTGGGGGCAATGGAGACCTTGGTGCCCATAGGCACTGCATCATTGATCCCTGTCATAAAATGATTCCTGTTTGATACGTCATAGCATCTGCTGAAACAAGACTGCCATTATTTCAGTGGAACTCTTGTCATCAGTTATTGACTTCCAACCATTCTTGTTCTTTGCAGGATATGAAAATGTACTCTTCTTCTTTCTTTCATCTAACTCCTCTGAAGTACTTCTCTGCCAAGCATCAGCTCCAGCTAACAGCTGTTTACCATACCCAGTTTTTTCTTTCTGGTTTTTGTGCTCTGATGACCCCAGCCTCTCAAGGTTTGGGATTCATGGTGGTTCTCAAATTCCCTTAAGCTTGTGGGTATTATTTCATTAATTTAACATATTTATATGGCCATCCAGCTCACAAATGCACCCTGCAGTGGGAGTCAGACTTGGAAAACTCCAGGGCAAACAAGAAGTGATCTGTCAATGACAAGGGACTGATGATAACATTCCCCAACTCCAGACCATGTCACCACTGCCCCAAGACAAAAAACCAGATCTAGTGTGTGACCTCCACTGTGAATCAAGCCACCAATGACCTAGATCAGGTCCATGGTGGTCATAGTGGCCCTGAAGTCCTGAACTGCTTTCAACTCTGGACTCAGTGTAGGCAGGTTGAAATCCCCCAGAAACATAAGCCTGGGGAACTTCACCACCATCCCAACCATAGAGTCAAGCAGCTTAGGTAGGGAGGCTGCTATGTAACTGGGAGACTGGTACCCAAGCAGCAATCCCACCTAATCCTTACAATTTCAGAAACATAGCCCCTGGTTCTGACTCAAGGTCTAGCATAAGTTTTTCCAGAGTACCTCTCAGAACTCTGATCAATCTGCTTTGATGTCCCTGATTAATATAAATAGCAGGGAATTTACTTTCAACACTCTTAGCTGCCTGAAGTGTCTTGCCCTCTTCAGCAACAAGATCCCAAGTCTCTGTCGGCATTCAAGACCCCATAGACTGAAATTATGAGAGAAATCAGGGGGCAGTCGGATATACACTTTTATAATCATGGTTCACTTCAAACTGAAATATTTACATATTATTTACATATTTACATATTTCATAATAAATATTTGCGCTCTACATGGGGCTACCTTTGAAGAGTATCCGGAAGCTTCAGCTGGTCCAAACTGCGGCCGCACGGACAGTTATTGGAGCCAGAAAATCGGCACATGTAACTCCTCTGCTGCGCGAGCTGCATTGGGTACCAGTTTGCTTCCGGGTCCAATTCAAGGTGTTGGTTATCACCTTTAAAGCCCTACATGGCATGGGACCAGGTTACCTGAGGGAACGTCTCGTCCCCAGAACATTGACCCGCCCCACCCGGTTATGCAGAGAGGGCATGCTATGGACCCCATCGATCAAAGAATTCCACCTAGCGGGGTCCAGAAGGCAAGCCTTCTCTGCAACAGCGCCCACCCCTTGGAACATCTTGCCCCCAGAGCTAAGGCAGGTCTCCTCGCTCCTGACTTCCGGTCAGATTGGCAGTGTGACAAGTCGGAGCTTGTCAGAGTGTTGAGAACCCGGCTAACTTTTCCCTGTTTGCGGTGGTCCCCAGAAGGTGAAAGACCACCGGTGTCTCTCCCCGGAGAGGGGGGGGGCAGAAGATTACTCATCAAGCCGTTAAGACTGCTCCCCTCTGCTCTTTCGGCTGTTTTCCACCATGGAAGGAGCGGGGGGGGTGGAAGCGGAGAGAACGGCAAGAGAAGCCAGCTAGCTCTGCAGGGAACCGTAAATCTCCTAATAGAGACGCAAGCGCAAGAAACCGACTCTTAGATCACTATTATTTTACTTTTCTTTTTTGTTTACATTGCCTTATTACTATCTAAAGTCTATCCTTGGACAATGCTCAAAATGTTGGTAATTTTTTTTGCTTTCTTTGCTGTGATATTTGTGATTGAGATGGATTTTGCATTTTGAAATACAGTGAAACGTCTTCATTTTTTTATTGTACTAGAGTGGTTTGCCTCCCACTTGAAAGTAGAAACTTTCTTCAAACCCTTTATTGGATTAATGACTAGTGACTTGAAAATCTTTATATACAGTGGTTGAGTTTTTTATTGAATATATTTCATTGGATTAATTATTAGTGAACCTGTTTCTTTTTCTTTTTTCTATAGTGGCTGAATTTTTTTTATTGAATATAAACTGTTTGAAGTACTTTTCTCTTTCCTATTTTTGCATATTGGGTTTTTTTTTTTTAACAGCCTTTTGAATTTAGGCAACAATCCATTTTTTTATATCTGGAACCTATTAGATCCTGTTGGTAATTTTCCATTTGAGTGGAGTAGCTGTTTACCTTCCCTCTGGGAAATTCCTTTGTTGTGTCTGTAGAAGCCACTGTGTGCTAGAGTGTGGAGGAGACATCACGGAATTTTACAGTATTGAGCCAGTAGAGGGAACAAAGGGGGTGGGGGGATGGCAAATATAATAGGGGAATTAATTCAAGACTTTAAACAGGAGATTAGAGAGGCATTTCAGGAAATTAAAGAAACACTGAAAAATCTTATGCTTGATATGCAGGGTCAGATACAAAGGATAGGATCTGAACTAGAAGAGGTTGTGACATATATTCAGCGAAAAGGGGATGCCACTGAAATAGAGAAAAGGGAGAAAGAGATTTTGGGTACCTTGTTACAGCTGAGAGGAAGGGAGAGAGATTCGAGTCTAGAGATTAATAAATATTTTGGAGTTGATTTACCTATTGCCGGACAAGGAGAGGTTCAGAGTAGGTGTGGTGTCGGACAGGGAAAAGTCCAGAGAAATGCCTTGGCATTTTGTATGGGACAGATGACAAAACAGATTATGTATTATAATTTCGATGTGACTTGAACAGAAGATCTCAGGGGAAGACATGAAGGGATAAAAGTTCATAAGAAAACCACGGACTCTAACTGGAAATAGATTACTTTATGAATGCAAATTAAGTTTAAACTAGTAATATAATTGTTGGGAATATTAAATATTAAAAACTGGTATAAGAGGATGTATTGAAGATATATATAAAAAATTGATATTTTAAGTGAAGGATACAAAGTTCTAAAATCAGAGATACAAATACACGTTGATGTTATAGATTAAATTTAAATTAGAACTATGGAGTCCTTGGTGCTCTCTGAGCCTTGTTGTTTTCTTGCAGACATTTCATTGCCAGGCTAGGCAACATCTTCAGTGTGAAAAGGGAGTGGAACTTGCTCTCTGTTTATATACCCTGGCTTGTCCTGCCTGTGTTGGTGGGGGTGTTGTACTCTCCTTGGTAGTACCTTGATTGGGTTGTTGTGTGCTGCTTGGTTGATTGACTGAGATAATAGTTCCTTGATTAGGGTCTATTGTGTTGTTTGATTGCTCCTCTGCTGCTAATCTTGCTGTCAATCTTTGCATATCTTGTTGTTGATTGCTGGCCAAGAGGTGTTCTGGTCTTCTGGCTTTTCTATTGTCTCTTATGAATGGTATGTAAATGTTGTTTACCTCTATGTGTCTGTTGATGGCTGCTTTGTCTGAGTGCCAAGCTTCCAGGAATTCTCTAGCATTTTTGGATTTGGCTTGGTTTAATATGCTCACAGTTTCCCAGTTGAAAGTATGGTTAAGTCTGTCTATGTGTTGTGAGATTAAGGAGTTTTCATCATGTCTTCTGACTGCTAGTTGGTGTTCATGGATGCGTTCTGCTAGTCTTCTGCCAGTCTGTCCTACATAGTGGCTGTTACAGTCCTTACACTGTATGTTGTAGATAACTCCTGTTTTTTCTTCTTGGGCTACTGGGTCTTTTGGTTTACTTACGATGTTCTGAAGGGTTTTGGTTGGTTTGTGTGCTACAGTGATGCCGTATGGTTGTAACAGTCTATTAGTAGTTTCTGAGATGTTTCTGATGTATGGCAGTGTAATCCTTTTCATAGCTTCTGTTGGTTTTGCTATGTTGGGTTGAGTGGTCAGGCACTTTTTGATAAAGTTGTGTGGATATCCATTTTGCTGGAAGATGCTATATAAGTGGTCTGTTTCCTTTTTCTGGTGTTCTGGGTTGCTGCAGTGTGTTTGTGCTCGTCTGAATAGTGTTCTTACACAGCTCCTCTTGTGGGAGGTTGGGTTATTGCTTTGGTAGTGGAGCACTTGGTTAGTGTGGGTAGATTTCCAGTAGACTTCTGTTTCTAGAATGCCATCATTTCCTCTACTGATGAGGATGTCCAAGAAGGGTAGTGTGTTGTTGTTTTCTTCTTCCCTTGTGAATTTTATTCCTTAGAAGATGTTGTTTTTTTTTCCATAAGTTTTATTAAATTTTAAAATACATATTAAGAGCTAATACAAAAGAAAAGAAATAGAAATACAAAGTAAGAAAAAGGAAAAGAAAAAGTGAAGTCAAAAAATAACAAACAAAGAAAATATAGAAAATAGATGTTGTTAATGGCTTCATGTGTTTCCTCCAGTTGATCCTTTTTTATTATGACGAAGGTGTCATCTACATACCGGATCCATACTTTGGGTTGTATGTGTGGGAGTGCTATCCTTTCTAGACGTTGCATTACTATCTCTGCTATGAGTCCTGAGAGTGGTGATCCCATAGGTGTTCCTTTGATTTGTTGGTATATTTGTCCATCAAACTGAAAGTAGGTGGTGAGGCAGAGGTTGATGAGGTCCATGATTCTGGGTATTTTGATCTTGGTGTATCTAGTTAGGTCAGGTGTGTTACGTAGAACTGCTGCCATGGATTCAATTGCTAGTGCTTGTTCTATGGATGTAAAGAGTGCAGTGACATCAAATGAAACCATAATTTCATCTTCATCTATTTTTAGGTCTTTGATTTTCTGGAGGCACTGTAGTGGGGAGTTGATAGAGTATTCACTCTCCTCTGTGAGATGCCCAAGTTTTCTTGTAAGTTCTTTAGCTATGTTGTATGTGGGGGTCTCTGGTAATGATACAATTGGACGGAGTGGTATGTCGGGCTTGTGTATTTTGGGGCATCCGTAGAAGCGTGGGATGATGGGTCCACTGCTTTTCATCCCCCTCTGTTCTTCTTTACTGATTTGACCTTTCTTGGTTAGGTCGTTGAGGATTCTTTTGACCTGGTTATCCAGTTTCTGTATCAGATTGGTGTTTACTGGGGGGTAGGTTTCTTTGTCCTCGAGTAAATCTTTGGCTTTCTGTATATATTGTGATCTGTACATAATGACGGTGGTGCGGCCTTTGTCTGCTGGGAGGATGGTGATAGTTTGGTCCATCTTTAGGTTTTTGAGGGCTGCTCTGTCCTCTGCTTACAGTTTTTTAGTGTCAGTAATTTTAGTGTCTAAACAGTTGTCCCAGTAACTGATTCAAAGAAAATCAAACAGATAGAAGAAATATCTGTACAGCAGGGATGATATCTTAGAAGATTTTATTTTTATTTATTTAAGTGATATTTATACCCCGCCTATCCCCTCCCTAGTGGAGGACTCTAGGCGGCTTACAATCATATATATATATACACACATTTCAATTATACACCAAATTTCAAATATACAAATGCACCGCGCGTGAAGGGAGAGGGGTAAGGGAACCGACTCTATTAGGTTCTGGACTACAATTCCCAGGATGCCTTGAGCCGGCTGCTGACGTCCTGTAGCTGTCACTTCCGGGTCCGTCGTCACCCCCGGCATTTGATCTTCCTCCGATACTCCAAACCTCTCCTCCGGCGGAGCCGACTTCCCGACAGGACGCCAGCAAATTAGCCCACTTTAAGGTGGTACCCATTTATCTACTTGCAGAGCTTTCGAACTGCTGGGTTGACAGGAGCCAGGACTTAGCGACGAGAGCTCACCTCGTCGCGCGGGGTTCGAACTACCGACCTTCTGATCGGCAGCCTACAGCTCAGCTGTTTAACCTGCTGAGCCATCCGCGTCCCAATATTCCTTATTTACAAGAATCTCTAGAAGATGAAGCTAGATCAACGCATTACTAGGTCAGAAGGCTACAGGAATTGATGGAATATTCACAGAAATATGGCAAGCAACAGAAGGCGAATCAAACTAATGACAACAGGAATAGCAACCAGTCTTAGAATTGACAATGAAGACACTGAAGTGGTGGAGAGCGTCTGCCTTTTAGAATTGATTATCCACAGTAAAGGAGGCAGCAGTCAAGAAATATACCACAGACTAGCACTTGGAAAAGGTATTCAGATCCCGTGAGTGGTCAATTCCTACAAAGATCAGAATTCTGGAGGCAAAGGTTTTCTCTGTGACACTCGATGGAAGCAAAAGTTGAACTTGATGTGGACAGAAAGAGTGTTGAACTTTTGAACTTTGATGTTGCAGAAGACTCTTGAAAATACTATGAATTACCAGGAAAAGAAACAAATGGATCATAGAAAAAGCAATCCAGAGTTCTCACTTGAGGCACAAAAGACCAGGCTCAAATCATCACCTTGAGAAGTCCATAATGCTGGGAAAAGTGGAAGGAAAGAGAACAGGATAAACAGCAGCAAGTTGAATGGATTCAATTCCAACAGCAATGAATGTACCATTGAGAGACCTAAAGTCCAGGATGAGGAGAGATCATCTTGGAGAAAATCTATGTACTGTATGCGGTGTCTAAGAGTTAACACCGACTTGGTGGCACTTAATCAAACAAATGATTGCCCATTTGCATTTAATAAGAACACAAAAGATTTGGTTTCCCCACAGTTACTATGATACTTTTCTGTCTTTTTGGCTTGGAGGTTAGTAGTGCCAAAAATCTGGATATGTAGGGGGCGTGGTGGCTCAGTGGTTAAGATACCAGGCTTGTCAATCGGAAGATCGCAAGTTCGGAGGTTCGAATCCCTAGCCCCGCGTGATGGAGTGAGCCCCCGCACCAGCCCCAGCTCTTGCCAACCTAGCAATTTGAAAGCATGCAAATGCAAGTAGATGAATAGGTACCACTTCGGTGGGATGGTAACAGCGTTCCGTGTGTGTCATGCCGGCCACGTGACCGCGGAAGCGTCTTCGGACAATGCTGGCTCTTTGGCTAACAACCGGAGATGACCACCGGCCCCTAGAGTCGGACATGACTGTGTGGGGGAACCTTTACCTTTACTATGATATTTTTCTGTCTTTTTGGCTTGGAGGTTAGTAGTGCCAAAAAGCTGGATATTCACCAAGTCCATACTTTTAAAATCTCTGTGCATTTGCATCTTAGCACCTAGACCTCTTATCAGAAATCATATATGTTATTATAAATAGGGTTTAAAGAATCATGACATGCCATTTCCAAAAGAACATCTGCCATTGATTACCCAGGTCATGTGACAAGACCCAATCAGTCTTACTCTATTGTGTTAACATTCAATAAAACAACTAATTGTTTTAGTAAGTGCAAAGGCCAGCATTTTTTAATCTCTTTCTTGATTATAAAGAGAAGCATGACGGAGCAGACACTGTGGCTATATCTATACTTTGCCAGTATATATAAAAAAGGGCTTTCTGGGTTTCTTTGGGTTTACACCGTATCGATTTACTTCTATTGATCTTTAATAAAAAATGTATAAGTTGAAAGTGTTTTCCCAAACAGTATAAATTAATTGCTATTGCACCATAGAAGACAAGAAACTGCACTGCAGTAATTAACATTTCCTGGCACCAAATTTGAAAGAGTGTGTTTCAGTAATAGATCTCAAGATGTTGGGGAAGTTTCACAATGCTGCCAATACTAACACAAGCCTGTTCACCATTGATAATCCTGGCTCCTGCCAACTTCTGTCTATATAATGTAGTCAAAGATGTTAATAGTCTGGGCAATGAATGTTGGAGATCAGTGTCCTGCTCAGCCAGACCAAGAGGTCCACCCATTGTTCCTAGCTCTCAGAAATAGTTAACAGGAGCTCTCAGCCATGCCATAGACTGCATCTGGAGATGGTGTGTTTTCTTTCACTGGAAGCATTTAACCAGTAGGAGCTCCCGCACTCGCCCCAGCTCTTGCCAACCTAGCAATTCGAAAGCATGCAAATGCAAGTAGATTAATAGGTACTTCGGTGGGTAGGTAACAGCGTTCCGCACGCGTCATGCCAGCCACATGTCCACGGAAGCATCTTCGGACAACGCTGGCTCTTCGGCTAACAAACGGAGATGAGCACTGGCCCCTAGATTCAGACACGACTGCACAAATGTGCGGGGGGAACCTTTACCTTTTTAGCAGCCATCTGCCATAGACCCAGTTGCAACAAATAGCATTGCAGATCCTGCAAAGCTTGGACTAGAGGATCTATCCCAAAACTGATGTCCTCAAGACATATTAGAGCTCAGATACCTCATGTGAAAATCTAAATCCATTCAAATCTTACCAGGGCTAATAATCCTGGAATGCAGGATTTAAATATATGTACAATGAATCCATGTGGAAGTAGATAGTTGGCTCTACTAGGCCCTATTTCAATGAAGGTATATGTAGAGAACTATCTGTTTGATCAAATAGATCAAAATGTACATGTGAAGATCCCATACTTACGTTTGGAGGCAGTGCTTCTTACAATCTCCCTGGGTACAGCATACAGAGTACTCCTTGACTACAAAGATTGTACATGCTCATGAACTGAACAGGTGGCCTAGTGAACACTCATAGGGATTACAAACCTATTTTGCCTCTGCACATTCATTGTACATACCCTTGACATTGTTCATCTGTTCACTGTGATCTCAAGATATACAATAATCATCTTAGCATGCATAAAATTTTATTCACCTAACTTCCCACCCTTCCTGTCCTTATAGAGGAAATAACCAAAAATGGAAAAGAAAAGAAACATAGTAAATGTAATCACAAAGTTTAAAAGGTGAAGTCTCCTCTGAGTTGAACCTGACTCTTGGCAATTCCCTGGACATTGAAATTTACACTGAAATGAAACTGAAATTCCCAGTCATCATGAAGATGCCTTTGCTTATGATTGTTTAACTAAGGAATGGTAAAGAAATTAGGAGAAGACAGCCATTGTAAATAATAAACAAACAAACTTATGAGGCATATGAGGACAGTTCTAGTGTCTTTCTTAATGAATAATATGAATGTTATACAGTATAGCAAATGCTACTTTCATTGATACGGTTATTACAGCAATTCTTGATAGAAATTACTTTGTTCCCTCTTTTTTTAATCCCTCAATTCTCAATTAAAAAAGTCTTACACTCCTTAATAAAATCTATTAAGTAAAAAATCGTTTCAGGTTGCAGATAATATGCCATTAACCTACAGACTGACAGTTGCAGAGGACACAATATTGCAAACTAAACTAATATTTTGACATTGGTTAAAAAAAATCACAGCCACAGTCAGAATCAGATGAAGATTTTGAATAGTAAGCCTTTCTGACAATAGAATTACCATCCTGGAAATTCTTTGGCTGAATAATATTTCTATGATTAAAAAGAAAAAAGAGAGATTACCTTACATTTTAATAAGGTCATATGACATATGACATCATGTAACACAGAGAGAAGGATGGTAAAGGAATGGAATGTTTACTGCGTGGCTGGTTAGACTTGAAGTATATTGATAGATGCAGATCTGTCACCGGGCATGACTTAAGACATGTCCCCCCACCAGTCATGGTGCAAACAAATTCCTGGCAACTTTTAACTGCTCTCTCCCCATGGTGTGGTCACCATCCCATTCCCAACCCATGACTGAGACAGGCTTAAGTCATCCTTAGCTGAACCAATGTTAAAACAGTCTTTTGCTCCTTCTTCTAGCACGGTTCAAGGACAACCTCAAAGTATGTAGAATTTGTTTGGCTTTCTTACTTGAAGTCAGGAGATTGGGAGTGACTAGGAATGGAGGCAATAGACGCAGTAGAGGGATCACCAATGAGAATAGAATATTTCATTCCAGTATAGTTGTCTGCCAATTCAAGAATGGGTGGAGAGCAATTCCACTCAGCAGTGTATGTGTCAGCCCTTTGAGGTTGACCAAACCAGGAAACAGATTCCACAACTATACTATACTTTATTGACATAGGCTACTGTAACAGGGTCTTGCAAGCCTGACTGTTTTTTTCCCCTTCCCTCCCTCTTATAACCCAGGAAGTCAGGAAGGAACCAGTCTGAGTCTCTTCCTGATGCTTCCCCTGTTTCCTGGGCTCAAGACATGTTTTTGCACATGTTGTAACTGTCTCTGAATAGTTTCTCCAAGGTCACCTCCATGGCTCCCTACAGTATGATTCTACTATGGTATATTCATATTTCCTATGCGTATAAGTCCAGTTTCAATAACATCAGTTCCAATATGTGCATTTCTCTCTTTTTGCATTTATACACAGTCTGACTACAGTATATTTATAAAAATAATAAAGGCAGGATAGAAAATAAATAAATAAATAAATAAATAAATAAATAAATTCACATAGAAGAGTTATCCATCTATCTCTTGATAATATGCTAGGAAGTTGATTCTTTCCATTGAAGTGTGGGATGTTTTATTCTAATATTGCATTGTCATATGTGGAAACAAGACGCAATGAAATCTGTTGTACTGAGTAGGACTACATATGCTATAGTTATGTGTATTGTGGACTTTAGCACTGATTCCCTTGGGGAAGTGAATCTTTCTGCAATAAGACAAGCTAAACATCAAATCACTTCTTGGTTATGATGACTTCAGGTGGAAGACCAACAGCTTGAAGGTGTTCCTTAAGTCATTCCCAAGATTGAACAGAAGGCGTTTTTGGGGGTGGGTGGGCATTTGGTTCCATTCACTTTTGCAAGCTGTGAATGGGGAGGACATGTTGGCCAATCTCTCCTCAAATATCACATTGAAACACCAGGGTAAAAAATCCTTACTAAAAGACTTTTAGAGGGAAGTTCACAAAGAACACGGATAATAAAAGGGGAGGGCAAGGGACAAGGGATTTTACCATGATGTCATTACACAAATGATATGAATTGTATAATTTGAGTCATTTGCATGATGATCATGACATCATTATGGCTTCTACCAAACACCCATGACAGGGAATATGAGGTTCTAGGTTCAAAGATATTGAAGGATCAAAAGGATTAATACCTTTTCCTTCAAATTTTTGTTGTTGTTCAGTCGTTTAGTCGTGTCCGACTCTTCGTGACCTCATGGGCCATAGCATGCCAGGCCTTCCTGTCCTCCACTGTCTCCCAGAGTTTACTCAAATTCATGTCCTTCAAATTACCTTTGTGAAAAATGGATTTTCATACCTCACTACAATCAGGACCAAATATCAAATTTATTTATTTATTTATTTAGCCACTACAGGGGAAAAAAAAGAGTGCATTTTCCCCCCCAATAGTTTTCTCGGTGTTGTTTCCTGCTTATCTGTATGTAGGCTGCTAGGAAGTGTGATGACATCTCCACATTTTGGTGTCATCGTAATTTGCTGTGGATGCCACTATTTCCTTTATACACATATTGTGCTCTTTTACTAAGAGGTGTCCTGAGGAGGATCTGTTGTCCCAAAATTAGGGACAACTACAGTATGTAATAGACAGATGTCATTTTTTAAATTGATATATATATATATATATATATATATATATATATATATATATACATACATACATACATACATACACACACACACACACACACACACACATACACACACATACACACACACACACACACACACATACACACACACACACACACACACACAGCATATTATATCAGGCAAATCTGTCATACTTATATCAGACCAATAATGAAATACCTAATATATAGTATATTAAATATTTTCTAAAGAATAATTCAGAAGAAGAAAAATAAGAACACCCAGGGACTTGATGAAATGTCCTGGCTTGAGATAACTGTATGAGAACAGTGGCAATTGGCTTCTGCCAGGAAACCAAAGAGGGCTTTATTAGCTGGATTCATATGCTAAGCTGTAAACACAGACGTTGGGGTTTCATGCAAATTTATTTTGCGTGCCTAACCATTGTGATTTGTAAATCAAGGTTTATGGCTTAAGCCAGAGCTTTCCAAACTTTTCATGTTGGTGACACACTTTTTAGACATGCATCATTTCGCGACACACTCTTACAGCAGGGCACAAGGCAGGCACTAGGTCCTGTCCGGAATCACAGCAGGTTTGGAGGCAGCCAGGCACAAGGCAGGCACTAGGACCTGCGTGGAATCCTGGCAGGGTTCGGAGGCAGCAGCAGCCGCGACACACCCAGACACTGCAGCTGACACACTAACGTGTCCCGACACACAGTTTGGAAAGCTCTGGCTTAAGCAGTTGTGCAAAACCAGCCAGTAGAGAAAGAGCTAGGTCTGGGATACAGTGATTTGGACAACCAGTAGATGGCAGCAGAGGGTTTTTTTTTTTTTTTTTGCTGCTATCTAGTGGTCATCTGGGGTTTTGCAACCCAGATCTGGTAGTCCTGCCAATTGGGGTTTATAGTGACAGGATTAGATATACCACAACATTGGGTTTTTTCTCTAATGGTTGTTTGAATGATACGGAATAATCCATTGGTTTACAGCTATGGAGCGGAACCAACTGAGAAGGTATGTGCTATTCCTTCCTTTATGATGGAGAAAGAGAGGGTAGCTGATTCAAAACAACAACAACAACAACAACAACAACAACAACAACAAGTAAAAGTGGTGTAATTATACCAATTCTTGTGACTGGGTTTGCAAACCACACGAAGCCCCAAACTACATTATGTTTAGTGTTTGGGTGAACAAGGCTCCAGTTCAATCCTTCTGCAACCTGAAAACGCTTTTCAGCCCCTTGCCCCATGTTTGAACGAACACAAAGCTGCCGAGCGGCTTCCCCCACATCCTGCTTCTCTTGTATCATTAGCCAAGAGAAAAATTTAAGGGTTGGAATGCCCCCACAAACATCTTATTTGTATGTTTTATTATATGCTTTTGCACAGGCACCACTTTAGTTTAATGGCGTGTTGGATGATGGTACAAATTTATAGCTAAAGGTTTACATTGCAGACAGCTTGAATGAATAACAATAAATTAATTTAAAGAGCTGGAAAAGTGCTCCCTGTGGTATATGATGCCTTTGCACTCCAGGCCAATAATTTATAAATGTGTGTCCTTTCTAATCCTGAGCTAACATCTTGAAAGCAGCTAGTTAAAAAGCAGTCACATGACATAAATTATTTTTATTAATATTTCGGTTGAGTGATAACAGTGGCCCCACAGTCATTAGCATGAGATGGCTTTCATTTATGACCAACAAACCTAGGTAGCTTGTAACCAAAGCCATCATATTGCGGTATAATATACAATAGCCCAACCCAGTGGGAAGAACAAGCTCCCTTAACTGACAAACAGCAGAGAAGGAATATAAGCTACACTGATTACACAATCTTGAGCTATGTTTTTCCACCTAATTTATGAGATACCAACATGGCCAGTAACTTAGCCAGTTAGAAATTACTAAGGAAGTGTGTTAGAGTGTCCCATAATTCATGGTTCTATCCTTTCTCCAAGACTGCAGTCTCCCTGGCTTCCCATATTCAGTCCCAAGAGAAACCATCATTGTGGAACTCTGCCCTTGGAGCAGAGGCTGCTAGGAAAGCTGTAGAGTGATAGGGAGAGGTGAGTTACGAACATCCAGAAGCAAAAACCAAACTCATTCATTCATTCCATCAATCCATCAATCAATTTATATAGCTGCCCATCTCAAACAGTGACTCTCTGATCCCTCACACAGCAATTAAGCAAGCTCAACCATCCCATACAAAGAACTTCTAAAGAACCTAGAGAATGAGATGAAAAAAGAGTGACCTTTTCCTAGTAAAGCTGGAATTTAGGAAACTTTGTAGTCTTTATGTAACACTTAACTCTTCTCCAAACTTGGCACCAGATTACAAATCGCTTGCTTTTGCATGTGTGCGTATATATAATATATGTGTGTGTGTGTGTGTGTGTGTGTGTGTGTGTGTGTGTGTGTATACACACATACACACACCCTAAATATCTATATCTATATCTATATCTATATCTATATCTATATCTATATCTATATCTATATCTATATCTATATCTATATCTATATCTATCTATATCTATATCTATATATATCTATCTCATCTATCTCTATCTCTATCTCTATCTCTATCTCTATCTCTATCTCTATCTCTATCTCTATCTCTATCTCTATCTCTATCTCTATCTAATCTATCTCTATCTATATCTATCTATTCAGCAACCAGTAACCACTTCATAAATATTTGCAGTATTCATCCATGAGTGTGATACTTACTATTCAGTCTGAATCACCAGTGCAAAGAAAGGAAAGTAATTGTTCAGGCTGGCCTTTTGTCTGCAAGTTAAATGTAGATTTGCTTTTCCCAACCTCTGCTGAAACTGCAAATGGCCATGGTCACAAGGATTCTTGTAGTTTCTACACCTGGAAGGTGCCAGGTTAGCTGATGTAAACAATCTCATAATCCTACTGTAAATCCATTTCTATCTTCATCTTCCTAAGTGAGAGGTAATTATCAATGATTTCAGTGGGACTAAACCCAACATAAAAAAAATTCAGATCATGGCATCTGGTCCCATCACTTCCTGGCAAATAGAAGGGGAAGAAATGGAAGCAGTGACAGATTTTATTTTCTTGGGCTCCAAGATCACCGCAGACGGTGACTGCAGCCATGAAATTAAAAGATGCTTGCTCCTTGGGAGGAAAGCTAGGGCAAACCTAGACAGCATATTAAAAAGCAGAGTTAGTTAGTCGTTTTTTTTTTCCCTTGGGGGGGGGTAGAATGAAGAATAGGTGAAAATTAGGGGAGAGTAAAGGGGGATCAGGGGGATTAGGAAGTAGAGAAGGTAAGAATAGGTAGAGGAGTGGGAGAAGAGAGTAGAGGGTATAAGAAGGTTAAAGGAGAGGAGATTTAGACAGGGTTTGTGTGTATAAGAGGAAGTATGTTTAAAGTAAGAGTTTGAGAAGGTTAAAGAGAGTAAGAAAATCTAAGTATGAGAGGTGAAACGAAAGGTGGTTGTGAAAGAGGGTTGAAGTTGTACTTAATTTTATAATGTAATTTAAAGGTTGTCTTTTATGTAATGTATTGTTTTGTTATGTTAGTTATTGTTTTTTTTCTATGTATTATTATTTTGTAAAAGAATAAAGATAATTAAAAAAAAAAAGCAGAGACATCACCTCGCCAACAAAGGTCCATATAATTAAAGCTATGGTTTTTCCAGTAGTAATGTATGGCTGTGAGAGTTAGACCATAAGGAAGGCTGAGTGCCGAAGAATTGATGCTTTCAAACTGTGGTGCTGGAGAAGACTCTTGAGAGTCCCTTGGACTGCAAGGAGGTCAAATCAGTCAATCCTAAAGGAAATCAACCCTGACTGCTCATTGGAAGGACAGATGCTGAAGCTGAAGCTCAAATACTTTGGCCACCTAATGCGAAGAGAGGACTCACTGGAAAAGACCCTGATGCTGGGAAAGACTGAAGGCAAAAGGAGAAGGGGACGGCAGAGGACGAGATGGCTAGATAGCATCACCGATGTAATGAACATAAGTTTGAGTAAACTCCCGGAGACAGTGGAGGACAGGAAGCCCTGGCGTGCTGTGGTCCATGAGGTCACGAAGAGTCGGACACTACTATACGATTGAACAACAACAACAACAAATTCTAATAAAAAATGCCAAGAGCTGCAATGTTAGCTCCAAACTGGTGGGATGCAGGGAACAATATATTGGCCTGCCTAGCTTGCACACAACAGTGGGAGCATGCTTGGTTGAGTTTCTATTACACAGGACCAAAATGTGCTAAAACAGACTGATATTGTCCTCCTTACTGCTAGCAGAGGAAATTGCACATGAAAGCCATAAAGTAAAGTAGATATTTTGTATGTCTGGGAAACCAAGGAAAAGGGGGAGGATATGGTTGATATACTGTATATGGAGATGGACTTATCTTGTGGAGTTGATGAATACATTCAGGGAAGTGAAATAGTAAGTTTAATTATGAATGACAAGGCTAAATATATGTCAGAAATATGAATTGGTGTCATTTAACTTGTGTGTATATATGAAAGTAGGATTTCATAGCTTGGTGACGGCTCAGCGTTACGTTCTAATGAATGGTGGTAAGGAAAGTACCAGATACAGTATGAGTTTGTGGAAAAAATTGTGCAATGTTCTGAATGAATGCAAATTGCAAGAAAATACCCTCTTAGGTGACATAAATGAATGGGTGGGAATAAGATGAGAAAATACAGAAAAAGTGACTGAGCTATTCAGAAAACCAAGCATAATCTATTTACGCATCCAATGGCAGAGAAATGAATATACATCTAAAATCATTATTAATATGATTGTTTATGATGAAAGAGGAAGGATGTGAAGGATACCTGGGGGACAAGAGATTCTGAATGTGGGATAGACCATAATATGCCAGTGTTCAGACTAGATCTTGGAAGAAAAAGTGGGCATGGAAGAAAAAGAGGTGCTAATGGACCACAAGCAGCCTCCAGGCCCCCACTTTTCATACTACTGTTTTAACCAAGAAGCACACTCTGAAAATAAGCAGTTGGGCTTAGAGCAACAATAAACATTGTTGCAACAAAAGCATTGTTGAAATCTGAAGCATTAAAGTGTGGTTTTGTAAAAACCCAGGGCAGGCATAAGGGTAGACTTCCTTCAAGTTCTAAGGCAGAGCTTTCCAAACTTTTCATGTTGGTGACACACTTTTTAGACATGCATCATTTCACGACACACTCTTACAGCAGGGCACAAGGCAGGCACTAGGACCTGTGCGGAATCACAGCAGGTTTGGAGGCAGCATGGCACAAGGCAGGCACTAGGACCTGTGTGGAATCCTGGCAGGGCAGGTTTGGAGGCAGCAGGGCACAAGGCAGGCAGTAGGACCTGTGTGGAATCCTGGCAGGGCAGGTTTGGAGGCAGCAGGGCACAAGGCAGGCAGTAGGACCTGTGTGGAATCCTTGCAGGGCAGGTTTGGAGGCAGCCAGGCACAAGGCAGGCACAAGACCTGTATGGAATCACAGCAGGTTTGGAGGCAGCAGGGCACAAGGCAGGCACTAGGACCTGCGCGGAATCCTGGCAAGGCTCGGAGGCAGCAGCAGCCGCGACACACCCAGACACTGCAGCCGACACACTAACGTGTCCTAACATACAGTTTGGAAAGCTCTGTTCTAAGGCCTCAGCTGCTTCCCAAGGCTGTTGCCGAACCATGCTGATGCCAGACCTGATCTGAGCTCCAGCTGTAAGGATGTGCATTTGTCTGATTACAGTGGAAAAATAGAAGAAACCTGGGATTGATTTGTTTTTAAAGACAAACGCCAGAATCATGCACCAGCTGAATGTCATCTGTTCATTGGTCATTCTCTTGAAACACATTTACTGCACTCTTTTGTCCCCCTTACAAAACAGAACAGGTCAGCTGGAAGTTAACAGGGAAGAGAAAGGAGGGAGACCAAGGTAAGGTTGAGGAAGGGAGATCAACAACATGAGCCATATTCCCCCAACTTGAGTACTCACTATATGAATTAATTTCAAATCTCAGAACCCCCCAGCGTGTACAGTCCTGTTGGCTAGAAATTCAATCAGGATAGTGTCCACCTTAGTTCCCCAAGGAGGACATCTAGGGAGCAACCCCCCAGAGATCTCTTCCATTTCAACCAGCTTTGTTTTTGATTCAGAGAAGCTCCCATTCTTGATCTAATTATATGGGAGAATATGGGAGAAGACAGGAGCTGGTGGCCTTAGGCTTTTTAAGGCTTTGTAAGGTCCAAGGTATGGTTGGCCCAGAGCTTTGTTTGCAAACCTTTTCAAAAATATCCACCCACATGCATTGTTGGAAACAAAATGCTGGATTAGGTGGACCATGGAACAGATCCAGCGATGTTAATTTGCACCCAGCACTTGTAGAGCAGGCCAGAGCATACAAGTTGGAGGAGAAGCAGTAGAATGAACGTGGATGTGTAAAAGAGAATCCGAACATGTTTGTACAAGTAGCAGAGAAAACAGCGAGGAGAGGCCCGGAGCGACTGGTGGGTGCCAGGGAAGGGGGAAGGAAAGGGAGGATGTAGGAATGACAGGCTAATAGAATGACTGCAGTGACAGGCATGCTATACAAGAATAGTAGACATCAGGGAAATCAGTTAAAGTCATATTATTTCCCTTTAGAGGTGAGAAAAAACAGACGCAGTCAGCTGCCAGTGAATGGTTTTGCACAGAAGCTGCAGCTGCTCGGATGATTTGTTTGTTTGTTTGCTTGTTTAATTAATGATTTTCATTTCTGCCACAGACCACAAAGTTAAAAAAAAAAAAGACAACGCCGAAAAAGAAACAAAGTGCCAGCTTCGGCCCACTTCCCTTGCCCCTCCTTTTCGCAACAGGAGACTCAATCAAAGCAGATGGAAAAAGAAGGAAGTCATGCACTGAGAAAGCCAATGGTGCCCCAGGCTAGAGAGGAAAGAAGGGTGGATAAAAAAAGCCAGAGAGGGAGGGAGGAAAAAACCAGGTCCTGATGCTTTTTCCAAGTACAGTCCACTAAACATCTCCACAGCTCTCACCTCTGGGGGAACAAACAAACAAACATCAAGTCTGTGTCCTGTCCCTGTTGCCTTGTCATCAGGGATGCTCTTCTCACCAGCCCCCGTAAGAAAGTAGGTGATGAAAAACAAAACAAAGCAAAAACTGAAAACCAAAAGAAGTCCACTTCTACTTTTCAATCCTGTATCCTCACGGAAAGGCAGGAATCCCATTCTTCTGCCCAGATGTCACCAATGGCATCAGGAGATCTGGGTAGCATACAATAATGTCCCTGGTTGAAACACAACATCAAAAAATAGCCTGGATAAAACCCACTTTAAGATAACTGATTGTAAGAAGCCATGCATGGAAAATAAAAAAGGTTGACAGATATGCCTTGCTAGGAGCCCAAAGCATGTAAAACAATTGCCTTTAATGCCTTCCAAAATGAAAGGGGAAGATAAACTTCTGGGCAGCATCTTACACAATGTTGGGGACAACCATGAGAAGGTCTGCCTTCCAATCCATGCCTCTCCTGGCAGTGGGACCTTGAACAGACCCTCCAGGATTGGTAGAATCACATTGGGAATGGCAATTAATAAAGATTTTTCTTTTACCACTGTCTGTCATACTGGTTTATTCTTTAGAAGCCCAATGTAAACTGATACAGGAGTAAACGGATTGCCATAGATGCTTTTAAAAAGAACCACCCTCAAGAATGCTTATTAGAATGTTCAGCATCATGATGGATCTAGTTATCCTTGTAGCTGCAATGCAAACAGGTTCAACATTTATTATTTAGAGATTATTTATTATTTATTTAGAGATTATTTAATCAATTCACTATGAATATGCCTACACAAATCTATCTATCTATCTATCTATCTATCTATCTATCTATCTATCTATCTATCTATCTATCGTCAGAGTTTGGCAGACCTCTGCCATTAAGTCAGACGGGCATGTGGATTAAGGGGAGTTAGAAACTGACATGAAAGAGACAGCAGCGCGGGGAGAATGCCCGTTGACACCAACTTGTGAAACTGAACTACACATCCCCTTGACCGACTGTCTAGCACCCTGAAGCTGGGAAACAACACGTGTCAGCAACTATGAACAATGGGGAGGGAAATGCTTAAATGTACTGTACCACGCTATGCCTGCTCATTCAAGTCTTTGTTCGTGTTAAGCCTTCATGTACCGGAACAAACCCTTTTACTTCTTAGAAATCACGAGTCTGTGGTTTACTCAAGAGAAAGGGGTTTCAGGGCATTGGAGAGGAGCACCTTACAGAAAGACTTGAATCAAAAAATTTTTGGCTATGTATCCCGAGGGACCCTGAGTAATCAGCGAGCCCATGGTTGAAAGTAGCTGCACAACCTACAGAGCACAATGGAACAAGCTGAGGCAGTAGACGAGACCATTCCCAGCACGTCTTCAGCCAAGAGGATGGAGAGGGTAGCGCAGCAAGCAGTGGAAAACCCCATCAAAAAAACCGGCATTAAGAAGGTAGTGAAGACCAGAAGGAAGGAGGTAACTAACCCCCCCAAACCCCAAGACTCGCCAGACTAGGTCGGCAGACTGGTCATTCAGAGTCAGAGAAGGGATGGCGGAGGAAGGGAGGAAGTGACCTAAACAGCGCGTCACCCAGACTCAGCGCATTGGGGCGCTAGAAGAAAGATGGTCTCGCATGGACTTTGACATGGAGACAATGAGCAAAAAGTTGGACTCCATGGGTTTAGTAATGGAAAAAAAATTACGTACCCTTGAAGGCCACAGGGGAAAAGGAGAAGAGGCAAGCCCATCAACCTCCGAAGGGGAGGAGGAACTCATGGAGACTAGTGATGAGGGCGAAGAGGAAGAAGAGGAACCTCACTCTTACAGCCAGCTGCAACTAACCCCACTGTTTGGACAGCGCCGGACTTTGCCCCTCACAAATGTACCGGCAGGATTAAGCGAACTCAAAATGAAATTTTATGGGGACCCTAAGAAACTGGCCTGTTTCTTGACGCACGTGAGGGGGTTTATGGGGGAATTTGAGGACACTTTCCAAATGGAGGAGGCAAAAGTAAGGTATGTCTCTAGTTTTTTGGAAGGTGAGGCGGCTGACTGGCTGATAGTCATGCACGATGCCAGGGCTAGTGAGCTACAAGATTTCGTAAAGTTTATGTACACTTTACGCAAATGGTTCGAGGACACTTTATCTAAAATGTCTGCGAGAGTGCGGTTACAAAACTTGAGATAGGGGAATAGGACGGTAGCTGAATATGCTATGGAGTTTAAGAAAAATTTTGAGCAAATTGCCTAATTGGCCTGAAGCTTTCCAAATTGAATACTTTCAGTATGGGTTGCGGCAGGACTTGATTGAATTGGCAATGGGAAGAGGGGATCCCGATACCCTAGAGGGGTGGATTCAGCTGGCAGGGAAAGTGGAACACAGTCAAATGCAATTACAGACTATCAGAAATTTCCACACCCTGCGGAAGAAACAAGGACACTACACGCCCTCCCCCCATAAAGACACTAAGCAGAGAAATTGGGAAGAAGAGAAAGAACGATGAATGAGAGAGGGACTATGCTTCCGTTGCGGGAAGGAAGGACACCAAATAAGCAACTGCTCTCAAGACAAGACACCCTCCAGAGACAAGGCACCCATCAGGAAACCAGCGGGCGGCAAAGGCAACAAGGCAACAACCACAAAACGTAAAGGGGCGGCGGCAGCAATGGAGGAAAGGAAAACTCCACAGTACCTGGAAGACGACAGCGATGCATCTGACATCGAATTCCAGCCGGTGGGAAACGACCAAGGTCTGTTCTAAAGAGCGCCGCGGGACAGGCCTTTGGAAAGGGATGCAATGAAATGGAATGTCACAGCAAATGCCCTACAATGCATCTCAAGGTACAGTTACAAACCTTGGATGGGAGGGAGCGACTTTGGGGGGTGGCGATGCTGGACTCTGGCTGCTCTAGATGCTTAATGCACCCCTCTGTAGCGAGCAAAATGGGACTTAAATTGCTGAAGTTAAGTACGCCCATCACATTTTGCCAATTGGATGGGTCAGAAATGAAAGGGGGGCCAGTTGAGCATTTTACAGAGGAAATTCAAATGACTCTCGGGACCCACGTAGAGACATTACGGTTCATTGTGGCTCCCATTGCAACGCAACCCATCGTGTTAGGACTGAAATGGCTTAGGACGAGGAACCCCCTCATTGATTGGGCTTAAGGAGAAATTGAATTTATCGACGGGACTTATCTAGGCATGGACAATGATATAGTAACTGACTGCTTAGAAGTGGGGGCGGCTGGGACTGAGTTTTGGGAAGAGGACCAGGAAAAGGGGGAAAGCTCAATACCAGAGAACTATCTGCCCGTGGTAGAGGTGTTCAGCGAGCAAGAGTGTGAGCAATTGAGCCCCCACAGAAATTCGGATGCTGCATTTGAACTCATCCCAGGAGCGCCTTTCCCTAAACCCAAAATGTATGCTATGACTCAGAAGGAATTGCAGGAGTTGTGTAAGTTTACTGACAAGAACTTGGCGCGCGGGTTTATCGAACCGGCTAATTCTCCCCTGGCAGCTCCTGTCCTATTTAGAAAGAAAAAAGATGGGTCTCTTCATCTCTGCACTGACTACAGGGGGCTCAATGCAATATGCAATATAAGAGTTCCCCGTCGGGGGAGATGGGCGGTTATATAAATTAAATAAATAAATAAATAAATAAAATAAATATCAGTAACTAACCAATACCCTCTCCCGTTATTGAAGGACATGTTAGCCCAACTGTCGAAAGGGAAAATCTTCTCAAAATTAGATGTGAGAGAGGCTTATTACCGGGTACGCATACGGGAGGGGAACGAGTGGAAAACAGTGTTTAATTGCCCGCTGGGTCAGTTTCAATACCGGGTTCTCCCATTCAGGATTGCTGGAGGCCCGGGAATATTCATGAGATTGATTATGTATGAATTCCTGTACAAAGGGGTAATTGTGTACTTGGATGATATCTTAATTTTCTCTGATAACATGGAAGAGCACGTGAAACTAGTCAGGAGAGTTTTAGAGAAGTTATTGGAGGCGAAACTGTATGTAAAGCTTGACAAGTGTGAGTTCCACAAAGAAAGCTTGGACTTTTTGGGGTACCGAATTTCACATAAAGGGATTGAAATGGACCCTGCAAAGGTGAAAGCAGTGTTGGGGTGGGAACCCCCCTGAACCCATAGACAACTCCAGGCATTCCTCGGGTTTGCAGGGTTCTACAGGCAGTTCATTCAAAATTTCACCCAGATTGCTTTGCCCCTCACAGACTTATTAAAAACCAAAAGCAAAGGCACGGGGGTTAAATCTAAATTGCCCAGTACAAAAATAGTGTGGACCCCGGAATGCCAGGAAGCATTTGATAAACTAAAAGCGTTGTTCACGGAGGAACCCATTCTCAAGCATCCGGAAGTGGAGAAACCGTTCATAATTCATACGGATGCTTCGCATAATGCTGTTGGGTCAATATTGCTGCAGGCAGATGACAACAAGAAATTAAGACCGTGTGCTTACATATCTAAAAAGTTTAGTGAGACAGAGAAAAGATGGCATGTGTGGGAGAAGGAAGCATTCGCTAGGAACTTGGCGACACCTTTTGGAAGGGGCATCCATGCCACTCCAGGTATGGATGGATCACAAAAACTTGGAAGCACTCAAATCGCCCAGGAAGTTAAACCCAATGCAACTGTGTTGGGCCGAGTTTTTTAGCAGGTTCAATTTTACCCTGCAGTACTTCCCTGGCGGGAAGAATTATCTAGCTCAGAGCTTTCCAAACTGTGTGTCGCGACACAAAAGTGTGTCGCCACACCACCCAAAAGCGGCAGCGTGCCCCCGTGCCGCCGCGCGCCCCCCGCGCTGCCGCCATGCGTGTGCGTGCCGCCGCATGCCCCCCCGCACTGTCGCCGTGCGTGCGCGCCGCTGCACACACCCCCGTGCCGTCGCCGTGCATGCGCGCGCCGCCGCTGCCGCTGGTGTGTTGCCAGCGGCAGCACTTTGGAAAGTCCTGATCTAGCTGATGCATTGTCATGCCTTCCACAACACGAAGGCAGGACAGAAGACATCATTGAGACTCTCCTACCCACACAGGAAGACGGGTTACAGAGGCAGGTGGAACAGCCTGAAAGGGTCGAGGGAAACATGGCAATCACACGCAGCAAAGCCAACAGACTGGCAGTGGGCAGCCCTTTTGAAACGGACTTGCGGGCTGAGACACTGAAGGACACATGGTGGGGGGAGAACAAACACACACTCCATGAAAGCAATGGGTTGTGGTGGAAAGACGATAAGGTGTACGTCCCAGAAAATTTGCGCAAAGGGGTTTTGGAGAAAAATCACGATCACAAAACAGCTGGACACTTTGGGTTCGTGAAAACTATCCACTTAGTCAGAAGGAAATTTTGGTGGCCATCGCTGCGCAAAGATATAAAATCTTATGTGAAAACTTGCCCAGTATGCGCAACGGCTAAAAGGACAATGGGGAAACCCACAGGGCTGCTGCAGTCCGTGGCAAACCCAACACAACCATGGAAGCAAATTGCCATGGACTTTATAGTAGACTTACCAGTAAGCAAGAAGAAAACGGCTATTTGGGTAGTCACTGACTTATTTTCCAAACAAGCTCACTTCATTGTTTGCAATGGGATTCCAAATGCACCTAAGCTGGCTAGGATGTTCATTCAACACATCTACCGAGCTCACGGAACGCCCGAACGCATAATAAGCGATAGCGGCAGTACTTTCACTTGCAAGTTCTGGAAAGCCTTTTTAAAACTGATTGGATCAGAACAAGGACTGAGTAGTGCGTTCCATCCATGCACAGATGGCTCGTCTGAACGCCTTAACTCGGTACTGGAGCAGTACCTCCGGTGTTACATCAGTTACCAGCAAAATGATTGGGTAGAGCTGTTGCCTTTTGCTGAGGTAGCTTATAATAACGCTTGGCATCAAAGCACGGGGTTTTCACCGTTTAAAATTGCTATGGGTCAAGACTTTGTAACTATACCAAAAATGCCAATGACCCAAAATGAGGAAGTTGGTGCCCCATTGAAAGCGGATGAATGGATTGCAAAAGTAAAAAGCAATTGGCCGGTCATGTTACAGACGTTGCAGGAAGCGAAAGCTAATTATAAGAAATATGTGGCCCGCAAGAGAGCAGCGGAATGGGAGTTGAAAATAGGGGACAGGGTGTTGTTGTTGTTCAGTCGTTTAGTCGTGTCCGACTCTTCGTGACCTCATGGACCATAGTACGCCAGGCCTTCCTGTCCTCCACTGTCTCTCGGAGTTTACTCAAATTCATGTTCATTACATCGGTGATGCTATCTAACCATCTCATCCTCTGCCGTCCCCTTCTCCTTTTGCCCTCAGTCTTTCCCAGCATCAGGGTCTTTTCCAGTGAGTCCTCTCTTCGCATTAGGTGGCCAAAGTATTTGAGCTTCAGCTTCAGCATCTGTCCTTCCAATGAGCAGTCAGGGTTGATTTCCTTTAGGATTGACTGGTTTGACCTCCTTGCAGTCCAAGGGACTCTCAAGAGTCTTCTCCAGCACCACAGTTCGAAAGCATCAATTCTTCGGCGCTCAGCCTTCCTTATGGTCCAACTCTCACAGCCATACATTGCTACTGGAAAAACCATAGCTTTAACTATACGGACCTTTGTCGGCATGGTGATGTCTCTGCTTTTTAATATGCTGTCTAGGTTTGCCATAGCTTTCCTTCCAAGGAGCAAGCGTCTTTTAATTTCATGGCTGCAGTCACCGTCTGCGGTGATCTTGGAGCCCAAGAAAATAAAATCTGTCACTGCTTCCATTTCTTCCCCTTCTATTTGCCAGGAAGGGGACAGGGTGTACCTATCCACAAAGAACTTAAGGGCCACACAACCATCGAGAAAACTGGCACCAAAATACATAGGCCCGTTCCCCATTATCACAGTAATTAACCCTGTAACCGCTAAGCTGCAGCTCCCGAAAGCGCTGAGAAAGGTGCACCTGGTTTTCCATATTAGTTTGCTGAAGCAATATCATCCTTCCGTGCAGTGGCACCCAGAACCGGCTGAACCAGAACTACTGGTGGTAAACGGAGAACCACACTTCAAAATAGAAAAAATCCTGGACTCCCAATGGCACAAAGGACAACTACAATACCTAGTGAAATGGCAACATCTGCCGGTGGGACACAAGGAATGGGTTAGCGCAAAACACACACACGCTCCGAAATTAGTCAGGACTTTTCATAGGGAATTCCCTGACAAACCCCATTGAAATAACTTGCTTAACCGTTTTGATTTTCTTTTCTCGTTACAGATCACGGAAACACCAGGGGAAATGTTTTAATTGTAAATGTTGTAGAAATTAGTTAAATAAGTGTGCACATGGTGGTGGGTAGGAAATCTTGGGCCGGTAGCATGTCAGAGTTCGGCAGACCTCTGCCATTAAGTCAGACGGGCATGTGGATTAAGGGGAGTTAGAAACTGACATGAAAGAGACAGCAGCGCGGGGAGAATGCCTGTTGACACTAACTTGCGAAACTGAACTACAAATCCCCTTGACCGACTGTCTAGCACCCTGAAGCTGGGAAACAACACGTGTCAGCAACTATGAACAAAGGGGAGGGAAACGCTTAAATGTACTGTACCACGCTATGCCTGCTCATTCAAGTCTTTGTTCGTGTTAAGAGTTCATGTACCGGAACAAACCCTTTTACTTCTTAGAAATCACGAGTCTGTGGTTTACTCAAGAGAAAGGGGTTTCAGGGCATCGGAGAGGAGCACCTTACTCTCTCTCTCTCTCTCTCTCTCTCTCATCTATCTATCTATCTATCTATCTATCTATCTATCTATCCATCTATCTATCTATCATCTATCTATCTATCATCTAGCTAGCTATCACAATGGAAATATTTTTCTTTCCATTCATTTTTTATTTAATTCTTCACAAAATGCAGGAATGGGACAAATGAGGAACTGTGATTTCTTAGGAACAAATAACAGGAAAAGGGCTTGATCTGTCAAATAGGGACAATGGAAGAGTAACTGAATGTAGTATGATTTACTCTGTAGTACCCTCTCCTGAAGCATGGTTTGGTAATAAGCTGATCAGACAGATGCTTCTTTAGAAATAACAAGACAGCTTTAATGCTGGGAATAAATTCCACTGAAATCAGGGCAGTTTTAAGTTGACACATTTAGGCTGCAAAATAAATAAATACTTCCTTTAATTTCACCATGATCCTTGTATCTGCTGAAAGTCAAAACCCATTCAGAAATATTTACTACCTAGACAGGGGATTATGGGAAGTAGGGGATGGAAGCAGTGAGTTGGCATTCTTTAGCGATGTAAAAACATTTGCAAATATGCATAGGTTTGTACAGATAAAGCTATGAGCCTCAATCTAATTTAGGATTTGTTTACAGATTAAGAACATTTAAGGCATCCTAAAATAGTGCATCACACTGTTTAATGATGTTATTTGTGTGTTTATTTATTGTTAGATTTAAATTTACTTCCCATAAGTCCTCCAGGACATCAAGCTGGCATACTTAGCATTCTATCTTCCAGTCTTTCCCTACAACAACAGCCCAGTGAAGAAGATTAGCCTATCACCCAGTGAACTTCAATGCCTGAAGGTAAACTTGGTTGTCCTTGGCCTTAGTCCAAAAGAAAGCAAAGAGAGGTAAAGGCTCAGATGCTCATGCAGAAGACAGCAGGGACTGTTCTGAATCCCAATGAAGCCCAGAGGCTAAGAAGGAACCAACCGTCCTGTACCCAAGATGGAATGGAGAGCTCTAATTTTCCTTCTTCAAAATCAAAACACTGAAGCTTTGATCTCAACCTCTTATCCTGGTTCTGGCACGCTGCAAATGGTAGCACTATTCCAAGGAGAGGTAAAAACTGGTTGCATAAAACCATTAGTAGGCAGGTGAAAGCAAGCCTGTCCTCACATCAGAGTGACCTTTGGAATTAATTTCTATTGGTTGTCCCAATCAGAGTGGCCCTTGTAGTGAGTCTACCAATGGCTAACCCCATTGCAATGTCTTTGAGAGGTGCAACTATCCTAGAGATAAGGACTCTCAGGTACTGGTTGGGCAGCACAGGATGGCCTCCTGGAGAGATCAAAAAAGGGAAGGGCAGGTTACTGGGACTTTGGGGGATGCCATTGGAGTGGTCTAAGGAAACAGTTGCTAAGATTTGGAGACATAATTATATAGCATGAGATGCCTCCAGTGACTTAAAAACAAACTCCGAGAAAAGGTTGCAGTCTTGTCAGGGACCCTCTTTGTAGAGGGATGGCCTGCAAAGTCAAGATGGTACTTGGAATGAAAAACGTCATCCCTCCCACCTTCTTATGGAGAAGACCATTCCATTCCCAGTCACTGAAGAATCTCTGGGCAGCCTGAGAAAATGCCTGTTCCTGTATCATGCAAAGCAATGTAATGGTGACTTCAAGGATTAAAAAGATATTTCTGTATTCTCTTCAATCCTACATATTTCCCCTGTCCTACTTTTGTTTTACAGGTCCAAACCTGAACAGGAATCTTTATTGGATACCTTTTAATTTTTTATTTTGGGTGCCAGTTTTTAGAACCAATACCTAATTGTTGACAATTCTAGTTTCCAAGGCAACCAAATAATCCCTGCAAATGCTACGAGGAAACCCTGCTCTTATGGCAAAATTCCCACTCTATTCAATGCAGCAGTTAGACTGTACTCTAGGAAACCAAACCTTTGCACAGCTTCGGGTGGTGCGCCAGTTGCGCCCCTTCCTGGATCGGGAGGCCCTCCGAACAGTCACTCATGCCCTGGTCATCTCCCATATAGACTATTGCAACGCGCTCTACATGGGGCTACCCTTGAAGAGTGTCCGGAAGCTTCAGCTGGTCCAGAATGCAGCTGCATGGGTAGTTCTGGGTGCTATGAGATCAGCACATATAACACCGCTACTCCGTGAGCTGCATTGGGTACCAGTTTGCTTCCGGATTCAATTCAAGGTGTTGGTTATCACATTTAAAGCCCTACATGGCATGGGACCAGGGTATCTGAGGGACTGTCTTCTCCCGACCACATCTACCCGCCCCACCCGATCATGCAGGGAGGGCATGCTTCGGATCCCTTTTGTAAAAGAATTCCATCTAGCGGGATCCAGGAGGCGTGCCTTCTTGGCAATAGCACCCGCCCTGTGGAATAACTTGCCCCCTGAGGTGAGACTGGCACCCTCGCTCCTGGCCTTTAGGAAGTCCTTGAAGACCTGGCTCTGCCACCGGGCCTGGAGTGAAGGAAATGATAGTTCCTCCTGGGGGTGGTTGGCTTAGTGGTTTTCCTCCTTTTAAGAACAGACCATCTTCTGGATTTTTATTTTTTATTTTTATAGTAGTTTTAATGTATAGGTTTTATCTTTTATATTGATTGTAAACCGCCCAGAGTCTACCATGGTAGAGATGGGCGGGGATAAATTCAAATAATAAATAAATAAATAAATAAATAAAATATATTTATGTTTAGCGCTCCTGGATCTGGGCAGTAAATATCTGAACCACCACTAGAGAGCAGCAAAAAGATGCATAAAATATAAAGTTTTGCTGCCCCTTTGTGGTTGTCTGGATTATTGCTGCCCAGATCTAGTGGCACTATTGACGTTGGAACGATCTTAATTTTAATTATATTACACCAACTATGCTTTTAATCAACGTCTGTGCAAAGGTGAACGTCAATCGATAAGGAGAATGGCTTTAGACAGTCTTCCAAGATTTTCTGCTTAGAAGAAAATTTCTATAATTCTCTCTCTCACATGTGCTTTACTTATTTAAACTCTCTTCTCCCCCTTCTTCAAATCAGAATTAAAAATGAATGACCAAATCAAACCGGAGGGACCTCCCAGTTGAGTAACAAAAAGTGATTCTCAATTCAATGCTGAAAATGATTACTTTTTATTTGGTTAGCAAATTTATTTGGTTAAAATGGGTATGAATTGGAATGAGCTCATAGATGGTCAGCAGGATGACAGATGAAAAAAGAACTGAAAAAAAAGAGATGTTTGGGACATGCTAACAGTCTTCAAATATGTAAACCACTGTCAAGAAGAAGAATGTTTTCTGTAATTTTGGTTCTTGTTTCAAGAGAACAGTTGTTGGCCGAACATCAGGCAAGGCTTTTTGATAGTGGACAAGTTATCCCTCACTGGAGATATTCAAGGAGAAACTTGACCCTAATCTCTGGGGTAGTAATTGCTCTGAATGTCTGGATGTGGATTGGATGTTCTATAAGGCCCCTTGAAACATTATGTTTTTGTCAAGGAAGAACCTGAGCAAATTTGAATTTTACAAAATGTATCTTAAGAAATCTGAGAACTTTGTGGAGAGGGAGGGAGGGAGGGAGAGAGAGAAAGAGATAACAACAGCAGTTTACCTGCACATTTGACAATGAACTGAATAGGCCCCCCCTTTATCCTTTAGATCAGTGTTTCTCAACCTTGGCAACTTCAAGCTGTGTGGACTTCAACTCCCAGAATTCCCCAGCCAGCATAGCTGGCTGGGGAATTCTGGGAGTTGAAGTCCACACAGCTTGAAGTTGCCAAGGTTGAGAAACACTGCTTTAGATAACCTGAACTGAAGCAACCATATTTAGGTCAGACATACCTGCTCCACTTAGCCTCATATGTAGGCTAACAACTAGGCTGCAAAAATTCAGATACCCAGTAGTTGGCAGAAAAGAGTTAAAAGTTTTCTGCATCTCTTTGCTGTCATCTAGTGGCTGTCTGTTTTGTTTGCAGGCCAGCTGTGGTAGGTTTTTTTTTCCTTTGGTGGCACAGTGTGACCTCCATGTTCCTTAAAGTCCCCTAATTTTTTCCATCTTCAAAACGTGTGCTTATCTCATTGAATACTCTGCCAGAATTGATACAATGGACGTGAAACATGATCATTTGCAATCTGTAACTATTTATGACCATGTATTTCATTAATAAGTGCAACACTCTAATTCTTTGTTAACTGAAAAATGAAGCCATTAATTATCCTCATTTGCAAAGCCAGACTGCTATGAAACAAACCAGAACTTTGTTTATAACCTGCTTCCAACAGTTAGATTTAAAATCCTTACTATACAATAGAATAGGACTATCATTCACTGAATCTCTGAATTTAATTTGGGTCTGATCAGGCCAAAGGAAGTCACATTCATTTGAATACACATGTTAAGAATGTGCTATTTTCATTTCCACTGAAACCAGTGAGACTTCAAAAAGTGCCATTAATCTAGCTGGATCGTGTCCTCTGCTTCTAAAGGTATATTTATTTTTATTTATTTGTCAGATTTATCACCTGCTTAGGGCAGTGTTTCTCAACCTTGGCTACTTTAAGATGTATGGACTTCAACTCCCAGAATTCCCCAGCACTCCCAATTATAGGAGTTGAAGTTCACACGTCTTAAAGTTGCCAAGGTTGAGAAACACTGGCTTAGGGTATGTTAAGGTAAAGGCTCCCCCTGCACATTTGTGCAGCCGTGTCCGACTCTAGGGGCCGGTGCTCATCTCCGTTTGTTAGCCAAAGAGCCAGCATTGTCCGAAGACGCTTCCATGGTCATGTGGCCAGCATGACGCATGCGGAACGCTGTTACCACCCCACCGAAGCGGTACCTATTAATCTACTTGCACTTGCATGCTTTCGAATTGCTAGGTTGGCAAGAGCTGGGGCTAGTGTGGGAGCTCACTCCGTCATGCGGGGCTAGGGATTCGAACCTCTGAACTTGCGATCTTCCAATCGACAAGCCTGGTGTCTTACCCGCTGAGCCACCGCGCCCCAATAGGGTATGTTATTTTCATGAAAATTATTGGTCATTAGGGATATCTCTGAGCATGGTTTGGTTTAGGGCTACTGATTGACCACTAGAGGGCAGCAAATATATTTGGTGCCCTCTAGGGATGGTCTGGATTTCTGCAGCCCTGAGATAGTATCCCTAGTTTCTGTCATTCTGTTAAGCCCCCACTGCGGGGCCAACTAATACTGTTGAGAGCAAGTCAGTGGTGCAGGTTAGGATCACCTCTGGTTTCTAAGTATTTTCCACATTATATTTCCCCAGATGCCCATTAACGCAACTCATCCAATGAGTTAGAACAAATGCTCAATATTTATTTATTTATTTATTTAACTTATATGACCGCCCATCTCCCCCAAATTTAAACTAACTCTACACTAACTCTCCTTGGTATAGGGTGGGAACATGCTGCCAGGTGTCAAGATTCTCTTACTATATCTTGTATCTGTTGGAGATTCTGGCAAATCCAGCATGCCTCATCAGCATATGGATGGGTGCTCTAGGATGCAAGCTCTCCAAGCTTTTTGAGGAAGCTGTTTGTGGCCACTCCCACTTCCTCTTCTTCTCTCTCCCTTCTTCCTTGGACTGGGAGCAAAGCACATGGCTGTGTGCTGCTCCATCTTAGGCCATGGATGGGCCTAGGAGATATTTATTTATTTATTTATTTATTTATTTATTTATTTATTTATTTATTTAACTTACATGACCGCCCATCTCCCCCAACAGGGAACTCTGGGCGGTTTACAATAAAACTGATTAAAATAGAATAAAGAATATAAAAACACAACCAAATAATACAATAAATAAATTATAAAATCCAAATGGCCAGATAGCTTAATATAAAGAAGGACATTATGAAATTAACCACCCCCATGAGGAACTATTATTTCCTCCTTCCCATGCCAGGCGGCAGAACCAGGTCTTCAGTTTTTTCCTAAAGTTCGGGAGGGAGGGGATCTGTCTCAACTCTGGGGGCAAGGTGTTCCAGAGTGCTGGTGCCACCACAGAGAAGGCCCGCCTTCTAGACCTCACCAGATGACACACTCTTATTGATGGGGTTCGTAGCAGGCCCTCTATGAATGATTGGGTGGGGCGGGTCGATGATATGGGGATAAGACGGTCCCTCAGGTATTCTGGTCCCATGCCATGTAGGGCTTTAAAGGTGATAACCAACACCTTGAATTGGACCCGTCAATATGCAGTACAACATGAACCCCACAATCCTCACCTATACACAAGTGGATAAGGCAGTTTTTAGATTTTGGAAATTTCCCAAAGCCAACTATCAGAGCTCTGCAGGGGCCTGCAAGTCCTCCTCTCAGCCACTACGTTATCTTGTTGTTGGTCACCAATCCATCTTCTCTCACTGCCTCTCTCATTCCTAGATTACAATTTCTACGTACGCTCTAGTTTATTTGGCAGCCATACAGAAGTGTTTGCCCTTGCCTCCCTCTGGGATACCTTTCCATCTTCTCAATATAGTTTACAGTTCTGGGATTTCCTGATAGCCTCCCATCCAAGAAGTAACCAAGTCTGACCCTGCTTAGTTGTTGGAGCTCAGCCAAGCTTGGTCGCAGGCTGCCACTTCTCAGCTCCTTTTATTATATCAGCCCATCCATTTGGAGGGGCCTTAAAACCACAAGGCAGACTCGCCTTGTTAACATCACCTCCCATGGCTTGGCTTCCTTTCCCTGACACTGAAAATGCAGATCTGCACCTAGTGGGGAGAAGAGAAGGGGAAGGAGAAGATGTTTCATGACACACTGTCATTTTGGTCTGTTATAGGATAACAATGATATTCCAGCAGGTGGTAGCTTCTTGTCTGGAGGGAACACTATGATGGTCAGGTTGATAAAAGACCTTCCTGAGGAAACACAATGTGAGTGTAATGCTAAATATTTGAGGAACAAGACTGTACAATCCTTCTCAAATAATGAATTGTCTAGGATTGTAGCAGAGATGAATCCACATCTATGGAACTCCAGGCATTTCATTTGAAATTAAATGACATTCTTTCTCTTCCTAATATACCCATTTATTGTTGCCCACAAGGAACAGTGGCATTTGTACAGTAATAGCTACTCCTTTTCTCTGCTTTTTTCTGCTCTAACCATATCTGGATTTCACATCCAAAGGCAGTTACTTCTCTTTCCCTCCAGTATGGCAGTGTTCACACAATGCATTCAACCTGGGTACTGAATTAACCCATTTTGGGAGGCACACAATGCATTGAAACATAAACTAACCAAATCATCTAGCTTTGCCCAATACGATAAACCACAAACCAAACCAACCAACCATATATGGCACCAAACAAGCTTTTCTTGTTGAACAAATTCAGAAGCTGGATCTTTAAAGGAACCAGTAAATATGTCGTCAGCATATAGGTGCTGAGAAGCTGTCACAGGTTGAAATAATTGCACACATTACATGGCAATGCATGGTTTCCTTGGGGGATGACATGGAGTGGTGTTAGTGCCAGCAATTTCCAGTGTATTTTTCTTCCCCATTCACACATCACATCTTGTAGACATCTCTGTTTATCCACTTAGTAATGTGAATTAGACCTCAGACAAATGATGCAATTAGGGTTAGTGTTGATTGGAACTGCATTTCTACTGCATTTCTATAATGTGGTACAATGTAATAATTGAATATATATACAGTATGTATGTATGTATGTGTGTGTATACACATACACACACACACACACATACACTGTATGTATATATGTGTGTGTATCACTAACTAAATGAATTTTGAGTTTGCTGGCTCCACATTTTCCTTTCCTCCAACTTTCTTTATAAAAAAAATCCCTGTAGCCTACAATCCTGGCTAGTTCAGATAAGTATTAATTAAAACTAACAAGTTCCTGCACATGGCTGCAAATTGAAGCTGGTGCCTCTTCCAATCTCCACTTTATGGTTTTACCCCAAGAATGAGGAGAGGGAGAAACTGGGTTTGTTTGTGCTACTTTTTTTTTTATTAAATTTTATTAAGTTTTACAATACATAATAAAATTTAAAGTAGAAAAAAGAGATAGAAACAGAAATACAAAATAAGAAAAAGATAAAGAAAAAGTGAAGTCAAGAAATAATAAGCAAAGAAAATATAGAAAATAGATGTCCTCCAATCTATCTTTGAACTTAAAGTACAACAATTGATTTTAAATGTTAGTCCTTCATACAGTATACAGGAACTTTTCTTTGTCATATGCCTTTTGATTTCTTTAATCCAATCTTCTAACCTTCATCTTACTGTCTCCCAATAATCCATCTTTGGCTTCCACTCCTTGAAGTAGTAGTTAAATGTTGAATGTTCATTACTACATATTTATATCTTCAATAAAGACCAATTAGTATAACAAATAAAAGCCTTATTTACTTCTAATAAACTACAATATATTCTATTCATATTATGACTCATAACCTAACATGTTATGTAACTTAATACATAATTTAGAAATTCTTATAGTGTTCATACATATATATTTCTATAATATTAATTCTAATATATATATATATATCTCCATAAAAAAGGAATTCTTGAATCTCAATTATCCATCTGTAATTTCCATTCCTTGTAGTAGTGTCCATTTAAACTAAGTGCATAATCTATCATATCACTTAACCTAATAGCTAATATATCAATTCTTATAATATTCATACAATACATATTGATATATATCATCCTGTAGTAACCATCATTCTAATTCCATCATATCATTATCTTCTCATAAATATATCTCTAAGGAAAACAATATTCTATAATATCAACTTGTGTTTGTATTTAGCATCTTACATTTAGAATATCACTTTTTATATATCCATACAATTTCTCATAACAATTCAAGTCCATATTTTCATTAGCCTTTATATCCATACAGTTTCTCATATCTTCTGTTTAGGTTATGCCAAAATCACAATACACTGTGGCAGATTCGCAATATACAGCCTGCTCTTTTCTATATCTCATATAGAATATCAGAGCAACCTTCTCTCCCTTTCCACATATTTCACAACATCCATCCAACTGTGCACCCATATTTTCACTCTGTCTCCACTGCCACAACATATCTATACCAAGATTGTAGTGTAAAGCCTTCAGAATGTTCTTCTGAACTAATATACTCAAAATTTCCTCCTTCTGTTTCTCCTCCACTTGAAAAACATTTTTCCTTTCTGTCTCCGTTTCTGTTCTCTGTTCTTTCTCTCTGTTTTGCAGAGTTACGAACAGTAATTCCAACGACCTTTGAATATTTGAAAAAGCCTCAGTAATCTCTCTTCTGAGCTCCTCAGGTACAAGTTGGAAAGCCATCTTTCCTGTGTCCTTCAAATTAAAACAACAACCCTTCTAGGCAAAACAATAATCATGTAATCTGTCCATGGAATACTACCAGCAGAATCTATTAAGCAGAACGTCGTTGTTGTTTTTTTTTTTTTAAAGTCAAAAGAAAAAAGAAAGTTCCAATAATCCAAAATACAGGAGAGAATAATATTTTAAACAGTTTATAGAAGGAGAAATAAAAAATATATTCCAAATGAAGCAAAATCCAACCAGGGAGGATGTAGAAAAAGAAGACAAGGAAAAAAACACGTTACCCTGTGTTTTTATTCTTCAAACTGCGAGCTTTCGTTCTTCAAGCTGCAAGCTGCTTAATCCAAACAAAGAGTTTCTCAAAAAATGAATAGTCATTTAGTTTATCAAGCGAAGAATTACAAACAGAGTCTCTTAAATCCCTCTAATACAAAAGAGAAGTAAAAAAAAAAATGCAGACGTTTCATTATGTTGCAAATATAGAGTCCATCAAACTTCCACCAGAATCAGTTATAGCAAAGAAAGCACAAAGTTAGCCAACATTTTCAACAAAGTCCAAAAGATAGATCTTAGATTTCAAAAATATTTTAATCTAAAAAAAACATTCCTAAAGTGATCTAAAAGCGGCTGGGCGCTCTTGTGTCTCTTCAAAGAGACTTGTTTCCCCTGCGAGAGCCTGATATATCTCGGCCATTGCCTTGCACTTACCCTGTTCTTTCCGCGGTGGAAAACTACAGAAAAAACAAGGGTAGGCAATCCCAATGGCCCCACAAGTAATCTTCTGGTCTCCCCCTCTCCAGGGGAAAAAAAACTTCAGTGGACCACAACTTCTGCAATCCACTGCAAGCAAGGGAAATTCAGTCAGTTCTCAGCTTCTCTGAGAAATCTGACTGGTCGAGCTGGCAGCCAAGCCTGGAGTCGGTTTGTTTGTGCTACTTGATTAGTTTTACTAGGCTTATAAGCCACTCTAATCAAAGCCAACTCTGAGTGGTGTACGACCCTACCATTGTAAATCAGGTTATAAACATACTATAAGTGTTGCAATGAAGTAGCAGCAACCACAGTTCATAAAATAGCAATATATAAAGCAACATACAGCCCAGGAGTCCAACCCACGCCCCCCCGCGCCGCCACTGTGCATGTGCGCGCCGCCGCACGCCCCCCCGTGCCGCCACCGTGCACATGTGCCCCCCGCGCCGCTGCCGTGCACGTGCGCCCCCCTGTGCCACCGCCGTGCGCGCGCGCGCTACCGCCGCCGCCACTGGTGTGTCGCCAGCGGCGGCACTTTGGAAAGCCCTGAAATGACCATTCTATTGCACGTTATATCCATATGGCCAAGCCTGAAATTAAGGTGATCCCTTGTGTATTAAATTCACAGCCACCAAAAACAGAACAACTGCTAATGCAAAAGGGGATAGATCATACCATTCAGAGAAAACCTGATGAAAAAGTCAAGTTTACCCATTCCATTAAACCATGGCCTGCTTTAACCGAGCCCTGTTGAATATGCTACAATAGCTGGGTTCACCCAACACAATACTTCACCAACAGACCACATTATGGTTTAGAGCAGTGCCTTGGTTAAACATTGGTGCAATCCTCTCTAATATTATTTATTTATTTATTTATATTTATTTATTTATTTAATTTATATGACCGCCCATCTCCCCACATGTGGAACTCTGGGCGGTTCACAATAAATAATTAAAATAGAATCTAAAAATATATAAGACAACAATAATACAATACAATAAATAATTATAAAATCCAGATGGACGAAGGCATTCATTAATAGAAGGACGTTAAAATTAGGGAATTAGCCACCCCCATGAGGAGCTATCCCTTCCTCCTTCCCATGCCAGGCGGCAGAACCAGGTCTTCAGCTCTTTCTTAAAAGTCGGGAGGGAGGAAATCTGTCTCAACTCTGGGGGCAAGATGTTCCATAGAGTGGGCGCTGTCACAGAGAAGGCCCGCCTCCTAGACCCCATCAGATGGCATTCTCTAATTGATGGGGTTCGTAGCAGGCCCTCTCTGAATGACCGGGTGGGGCGGGTCGATAACATGGGGATAAGACGGTCCCTCAGGTATTATAGGCAAAGGAAATGACCCAGAGCTTTCCAAACTGTGTGTTGCGACACAAAAGTGTGTTGCCACACACAGCGTGGTATGTCGCCACACCACCCGGAAGCGGCGGCGCGCGCGTGCACAGCGGCAGCGGCAGCGGCAGCAGTGCAGCATCAGTGCTTCCGCGTTTTAGCAGAGGATGCTGCCGCCGTGCACGCGCATGCCGCCGCACGCCCCCCCCGCGCTGCCACTGTGCATGTGCGCGCCGCCGCACGCCCCCCACGCCGCCACCGTGCACATGTGCCCCCCGCGCCGCCGCCGTGCACGTGCGCCCCCCTGTGCCACCGCCATGCGCGCGCGTGCTACCGCCGCCGCCACTGGTGTGTCGCCAGCGGCGGCACTTTGGAAAGCCCTGAAATGACCATTCTATTGCATGTTATATCCATATGGCCAAGCCTGAAATTAAGGTGATCCCTTGTGTATTAAATATATAAATGAAGCTTACATATTTAGGATTCTTAACAATCAAGGCAGAACTCATCTGGTTAAATGATCCTAACTATGCACTTGTGATGGATTCAGCCACTATCCTACTAAATTTAGCACTCTTTCCAAGATTCCCAGAAATCAAAAATAAGAACATTAAAGCAAACCAACCAACCTTTGGATCAACCGAAAGGCCATGTTGTCTCTCACATTGGACCACCAGATGCTTCTGGGGGGTTCACAAACTGGAGTTGGACCTCTGGTCTTACTATTTTGCCAGCAATAGACCAACTTTCCTCTTCTGCCCATCTTTGCACAACAGAAGGGGAGACCCTTTCTTTCAGAGCTTCAGCTCATCTTAGGCAGCTATTCAGATCCCCCTAATTTTGTTGAGCAAATCACACCTTCTGGGACAAAATTTGGGTGGTGCAAGATCGCTTGTTGCATACCAAGCAATGATGAAGAGGAGCATATTGGATAGTTACCTACTTGAAAAAAAACACACATTTTAAGATCTTAACTTTCTTTATTCCAAGAAATGATTGCTTCTAGTCCACTAGTAATGGTGTTCTAAAGTAGGTATGAAAGAATTTTCTTTCCAGGTGATGGTGCTTATGGGCTTCTCCTTGTGGTCATGTTATGATGCTATCCTATGGGCCCTGAGTTGGCAGAAAAGTACAATGGGATACAGGTAGTCCTCACTTAACAACCATTCGTTTAGTGATGGTTCGGACTTTGATGGTGCTGAAAAAACTGATTTATGACCAGTCCCCACACTTATGACTGTCACAGTGTCCCCCCAGTCACGTGACCATGATTTGGGCACTTGATCATCGTAGCATCCCGTGGTCACATGATCACCATTTTTGACCTTCCTAACCGGCTTCTGGCAAGCAAAATCAGTGTGGAACTGTGTGATTTGCTTAACAACCATGCGGTTGGCTAAACGCCCGCAGAGATTCGTTTAACAACCACCACAAAAAAGGTTGTAAAATTGGGTCAGATTCACTTAATGACTGCTCCACTTAGCCACTGAAATTCCGGTCCCAATGTGGTAGTTAAATGAGGACTATCTGTAAACTGCTGCTTACACTAATGAGACCTATTCATCCCCACCAAAGAGCAAGTGACTGGTGCTGTCCCTGCAGTTTTAATGTAGGACAAGTTAAGGAAAGAGATGAAGGATGTTCTGGCTCGGTTTCGTCTCCCACCAGGCTTCATCTGCTCCATGCCAGAAACTTGCCACTCAGGCTATTATTTTCTAAGCATGAGTCTAGGGTTTAAATAGTCCAGCCTACAAGTCACAGCCAGGTGTGACACACAGGACGCAAGGAGCATTGGGGGAACTTCCTTCTGCTTCACCCAGTCCCCTGAGCCATGCCTATGAATTGTCACTGGGACTAGAAGCAAAGGCAGACAGGACTCTTGTCAATTTCACACCATCTCCCTTCACCTGCCCTCCTGGAACATTATGCAGATCTGCAAAAGCAGGAAAGACACACAAGAATGATACATTGGATGGAATTGACTGAGATTCTGTTGCAAGAGGACGTTAAAGTTGAAAATTGATGTAAGATATATATTCCAAATCAATAAATGCTGTAGGGAAATGGCAAAGCTGGCAGTGAATGGTCATGGCTGGCAGTACTCAGAAATAGTCCATGCAGCACACAAAATGATATAGAGTTAGGGCAAAATTCCCCCCCCCCCATGTAATAAAAATAGTAAACATTATGGGCACATGAAATCCTTGTTAGCAGAAGCAGAGGAAAATCTGTAATGCAGTCATATGGGACAGAAGCAGCAATGCACTGCAGGGGAAACCTGGCTTTCTTTCCCAGCCCTACTGTGCCTTCAAAACAGCACTAAACCCATGGTTAAAAACAAGTCTAGTGCTCTTTTGAAAGAGCACTAAACTCAATGTATAAAAGATGCCTGCTTAATGTCTGACAAGTGCTTTCTGAAAAACCAGGTAAACTTTTTTACCAAAAAAAGTCAGTGTTGATTCCTGGTGACTGCCTGGACAAGTCCCTGCAGTTTTCTTGGCAAGATTTAGGAAGTAGGTTGCCATTGGCTCCCTCCTAGGGCTGAGAGAGAGGGACTGGTCCAAGGTCACCCAGCTGGCTTTGTGCTTCAGGTGGGACTCGAACTCCCGGTCTCCCGGTTTCTAGCCTGATGCCTTAACCATGACACCAATCTGGCTCTCTGGGTAAGCATTATGTGGGCAAATACCTTCACAAGCCAATTGTTTAATCTCTTCTGCAACTCAAGCCAAAATAGTCATGAAGGGCAGTGCTCGGTGACTGGAGGAGGGGCAACAGGTCTGCCGCAGCCTAAAGTGGCCAATAGTAGAGAACCACAGAAATGACCTTGGGGAAGGAATAGGACAATTATCAAATTATGATTTAAGCCCAGGAAAGGAAGAAAACAGTAGAACAGAGCTTTCCAAACTGTGTGTCGCCACACAAAAGTGTGTCGCGACACACAGTCTGGTGTGTCTCCACACAACCTGGAAGTGCTGATCATCATCAGCGCTTCTGGGTTTTCCCGCGGTGACACACCAACTGCAGCATGCAAAACCCGAAACCAGCAGCAGCGCTTCCGGGTTTTTGCACGCTGCCGCACTTCCGGGTTTTCCCATGGTGACACACCAATGCCGGTTGGTGTGTCACCACGGGAAAAACTTTGGAAAGCCCTGCAGTAGAAAGAAATTTAAACTAACTCTACACAAACTCTCCTTGGGAACATGCTGCCAGGTGTCAAGATTCTGTTACTATATCTTGTATCTGTTGGAGATTCTGGCAAATCCAGCATGCCTCATCAGCATATGGATGGCTGCTCTAGGATGCAAGCTCTCCATGCTTTTTGAGGAAGCTGTTTGTGGCCACTCCCACTTCCTCTTCTTCTCTCTCCCTTCTTCCTTGGACTGGGAGCAAAGCACATGGCTGTGTGCTGCTCCATCTTAGGCCATGGATGGGCCTAGGAGATATTTATTTATTTATTTATTTATTTATTTATTTATTTAACTTATATGACCACCCATCTCCCCCAACAGGGAACTCTGGGCGGTTTACAATAAAACTGATTAAAATCGAATAAAGAATATAAAAACACAACCAAATAATACAATAAATAAATTATAAAATCCAAATGGCCAGATAGCTTAATAAAAAGAAGGACATTATGAAATTAACCACCCCCATGAGGAACTATTATTTCCTCCTTCCCATGTCAGGCGGCAGAACCAGGTCTTCAGATCTTTCCTAAAGGTCGGGAGGGAGGGGATCTGCCTCAACTCTGGGGGCAAGGTGTTCCAGAGTGCTGGTGCCACCACAGAGAAGGCCCGCCTTCTAGACCTCACCAGATGACACACTCTTATTGATGGGGTTCGTAGCAGGCCCTCTCTGAATGATTGGGTAGGGCAGGTCAATTATATGGGGATAAGACGGTCCCTCAGGTATTCTGGTCCCATGCCATGTAGGGCTTTAAAGGTGATAACCAACACCTTGAATTGTACCCGAAAGCAAAACAGCACCCAATGCAGCTCGCGGAGTAAAGGTGTTATATGTGCTGATCTTGGCGCACCTAGAACTGCTCGCGTGGCCGCACTCTGCACCAGCTGTAGCTTCCGGATAGTCTTCAAGGGTAGCCCCATGTAAAGCGCATTGCAATAGTCTACATGGGAGATGACGAGAGCATGAGTGGCTGTTCGGAGGGCATCTCGATCCAGGAATGGGCATAACTGGCGCACCAGCTGAAGCTGTGCAAAAGCCCTCCTAGCCACGACCACCACCTGCTCTTCGAGCAGGAGTCGTGAGTCTAGAAGGACCCCCAAGTTCCGCATCAGCTCCGAATGGGGCAGTGCTACCCCATCGAGAACCAAAGATGATAATTTCCCAGAAGACGCTAAGCCATCAATCCACAGCCATTCGGTCTTGCCAGGGTTCAACTGAAGCCTGTTGTTCCCCATCCAGGCCCTCACAGCCCCCAGGCACTGAGACAGGGTGGTTACTGTCACTTACTTCACCTGGGATGGAGATATACAATTGAGTATCATCAGCATATTGATGATACCTCATCCCATGGTGTCGGATGACCTCACCCAGTGGTTTCATGTAGATGTTGAATAGGAGAGGAGAGAGAACCGAACCCTGCGGCACCCCATATAAGAGTGGTCGCAGGCTGGATCTCTCCTCCCCTATCACCACCGACTGGGAACGGCCCCGGAGGAAGGAGGTGAACCAGCGCAAAACTACACCTCCCACCCCCAACTCCCTAAGCCAACCCAAAAGGATACCAAGGTCGATGGTATCGAAAGCCGCTGAAAGATCCAAGAGAGCCAGGATGGATGCACTACCTCCATCCCACTCCCGCCAGAGATCATCCATAAGCACGACCAATGCAGTCTCTGTTCCATATCCTGGCCTGAAACCTCACTGAAAAGGGTCTAGATAATCCGCTTCATCCAGGGTCCTCTGAAGTTGCAACGCCACCACTTTCTCAACCACCTTTCCCAAAAAGGGAAGGTGGGAGACTGGACAAAAATTGTCCAGAATGGTGGGGTCCAGGGATGGCTTCTTGAGGAGGGGGTGCACCAATGCCTCCTTGAAGGCAGTTGGAAACACTCCCTCCAACAAGGATGAGTTAACCATCACCTGGACCCACCGACACGTCACCTCCCTGGCCGATTTTACCAGCCAGGAAGGGCAGGGATCTAAATAACATGTGGTGGAATTAACAATTCGGAGGATCCTGTCCACTTCCTTAGGTCCAACAGGATCAAATCGTTCCCAGGTAATAAGGCCAGGCCGCTCTCCCGGCATCTCCCCAGACTGCATTTCACACATGGAGTCCAACTTAGACCGAATCCGAGCGATTTTATCCTGCAGATGCTCAGAAAATTCTTCTCCACCCTACCCAAGAGAGATCGTGTAATCTTGAACAGGGCCTTTGGACGGCATTCTGCAGATGCAATAAGAGTGGAGAAATATTCACGTTTCGTCGCTCTTACCACCACAAGGTAGGCATTAATAGTGGCTCCAGATTGTGTTCGGTCCGATTCCGCCTTCGACTTTCTCCAGCGGCGCTCTAGACGTTTCTTCACCCTCAAGACCCACAACTCCTCCATAAACCATGGGGAGTGACGGGTCGAATGGGGCTGGAGAGGTCGCATTGGCGCGATCCTGTCCAAGGCCCCGGCCACCTCCCTATTCCAGGCTGTGGCCAGTGCCTCCGCTGGACCGTGCAGCAGATCATTGGGTATTACCCCCAGCTCCCTCTGAAACCTCATTGGGTCCATAAGTCGCCGGGGGCAGACCAATCGAATAGGTCCTGCCTCCCTGTGGAGTGGGGTGCCATAAGAGAACCTTAGGGATATCAGGACGTGATCTGACCATGACAATGGGGATAGTTCTAACTTTCCACTCAGGTCACTTTGCCATTGCTCTGACAAGAAAACCAAATCTGGGGTGAGTCCACTGTCATGAGTCGGGTCCCGAATAATCTGGGACAGGCCCATGGCTGCCATGGTAGCCATGAACTCCCGAGCCGCTTCCGAAGCACACCCCAGGGATGGCAAGTTAAAATCCCCCAGGACCATAAGCCTGGGAAACTCCACCGCCAACCCCGAGATGGCCTCCAGCAACTCAGGCAGGGAGGTTGCTACACAGCAGGGAGGCTGATACAGTAGCAACATTCCCAACTGTTCTCGGGCACCCAACTTGAAAAACAGGGTCTCACATCCGAACACTTGTGGAGCAAGGCCCCTGAAAGCCACCAATGATTCTCTGATGATAACTACCACCCCTCCTCCCCTACCCCGGTGTCTCGGATGGTGCCACACCTGAAACCCGGCTGGGCACATTTCTGAGAGGGCTACCCCTCCCTCTGGGCTGAGCCAGGTCTCAGTAATACACGCCAGGTCGGCCCCTTTCTCCATGATTAATTCACTTATGAGAGGGGCTTTGTTGTTTACTGACCTGGCATTAAGAAGCAGCAGTCAATACAATTCCCCCCCCTTTCTACACGCATCTCTTGCCAGCAATGAGGGGCAAGAGTTAATTAAGTTTAGGGAGCACAAAGAAGAAATGGAACATCATTTACCTACCGAAAATGCTGTACCTGCAATGAATAAATGTAAGGACTCTTTTGTACTTATTTTCATATCTGCCATGTCTAAGTGTGCGTTTATTTATGCTAAGGTGGGCTAAAGGTGTAAGACTAACCTGGATCTCTCTAATATGCTCATGAGCTCTGTTTTTAAACAATATTCTTTTTCTGTACACAAACTTTGCAGCTCTGCTCCATTTCAGTAGTTCTAACAGATTGCTAAATGGGCTTCAGTATCCATAAAGTAGAATTCCAGGATCTGCGTGGGAGTCTGTTTCCTGATCTGGCCTGCCTTGAAGGGCTGACACCAGTAGACATTGAGCAGATCCCAACCTCTGACCATATCCTTAACCAGACTGTCAAGGAAACGTGCTAGATTATGGTAGTGACAAAATGTTGGGGTTTGATAAACCCAGGAATTTACTTCTAGATATAAATTATACAGAGAGGCTTGATTTCTAGGTAAAAGGTGAAATATTCTGCACAGTCACCCAATTAGCAGCCATTGTTGTAGGAATGATGTGTCATGTGTGACTCATAACAACAGGTGCTCAGAGTTAGGTTGGGTGTGGTGAATAACGAGAGTGACCTATAATGTGATTGGTCAGGTTCACTATATATGCAGACATTCTCATTTCCCATTATTCCCATTTTACCTCGTGAAAGCTGTATCGTTGATGGTGTATCATTTGTTACTTGTGGAAGTGATCTGTAAATACGTATGTATATAAAGTAAATAGGATATTTGATATAACTTCTGTTTGGAGTCTATTTACTGCATAGTACTTGGATCACTGGTGCCTAGGAGAGAGGCAGGCCGCTCCATCTCCGCGCGCTCCCTCTGACACAAAAATTATACTGGGAAAAGAGGGACAACAGTATTTTATAAGTGGAACACTTAAATACTGCTTTGCGGTCCCTCTCTGAAGGGCTGGGCATGAGACAAAGGCAACATCAAGAGGACACATCCTTTAAAATTAGTTTGTGGGCTACCTTCATGCCACAGTTGGAAGAATGTGAACATGATCTCTCTGTCTCCCACCATTCTTAAATATTGTTCAGGCTAATTGGACTGAGTTGTATTGAGTCCAAAACAATGGTTTCTCAACACTTTTCTAGACCAGGGCTTTCCAAAGTGCCGCTGCTGGTGACACACCCAGCGGCGGCAGCGGCGACACGCGCACGCACGGCGATGGCGCAGGGGTGTGTGCGGCGGCGCAGGGGCGTGGGGTGGCGCGCACGTGCATGGTGGCAGCACGGGAGGGGCGTGCGGCGGTGCGGGGGGCATGCGGCGGCACGGGGGGTGCGCGCCGCCGCTTCAGGGTGGTGTGGCGACACACCACGCTGTGTGTGGCGACACACTTTTGTGTCGCGACACACAGTTTGGAAAGCTCTGTTCTAGACAAATATTTTGCTCTAAATCTGTTATCATGGATGTATCCACTGAAGATGTCAAGGAATGACACAGCCATGGTTATAACTAAACTGGAAGGATTGCAAATATACAAAATAAGCCCTCCTCAATGTTCTTCTTTCTCTCAAGATGCATCTCAAAGTTAGGGATATTTAAACTTCTGAGACAAGTTTATCATTTTGAGAAGTACACAGTAGAGTAGAGAGTTTAAGCTCCAATTCTGCACATTGTTCTGAGGCCTGCTGATAAGGTTAGTGGATATAAGAATTAGGAGACCCTAAACTCCTTGAGCCCAGCATAGGAAGTACAACTTCCTATGAAGTTTGAAGGGGCACCAAAGAATGGAACATTACTTGGCAAGATGCACTGGATGACTTCGTAGTAACGTTAATTCACACCGTTTACCTTGAAGCTAGATTACTGCAACATACTTTACATGGGGCTCCCTTTGAAGACATTTTGGAAACTGCAATCTGTGCAGAATGTGGTGGCCCACCTATTTGTGGGTGAGAACCAGGGCCACAGAAATTTCTAGTTTTAATCTATAAACCACTATCTGTCTTGCTTTCCAGATGCCTCCAGGATTGTTACCTTCAAATAAAACCAATTGGTCCAATTTTCTCATCCCCGAAAAAGATTCCCCTCATTTGAGAAAATTTGGGGGGGGGAGGGGATGAGGCATTCTTTCTCCATGGTAGCCTCTTCCCTTTGAAATGTCCCCCCTCCCAAGTTAAGGCTAGAGGCCGTTCTGCTTTCATTTAGGAAGTTTGTTCAAATTGTTTTGCTTGGAAAGCATTTTGAACGTGGAGGTCACAACAGTTGGGCACCAGGGGTGACGTTTTGTTGTGTATTTTGATTTTATTTTTCAATGAAGTTTACAATCTGTGTTCTTACTGTTTTTATTGCAATTTTTATTGCAACTGTCTACTGCTGGGACTCCCTCTGGTGTGCAGTGGAAATGCAAATAAAGATATGTAAATAAACTAGAGTCCCTTCCTTAGGCTGAAATGGCAATGTCCTTTACCTTGAGATCACATTTGACTCTGCTCCTTGTCTATTTCTGCAGCCTCTGCCAGAGAAAGCAGTTATAAATCATGCATAAGGACATGCAGCGTGTGGAACGTGAGCCCCGGCTCTGAGCAACCCATGCAATAGATCACATGGTGCAGCTTTTTATGGATTGTACCACTTCAGACAGAGAGTGAGGGAAGGATTTCATTACAGAATTTCCCCACAGTGGGGGAAAAATACATCTCAAAGAAGCAAATCAGGAAGTAGGTTTTTTTTTTAGCTTAGCCTTCACATGCTTTTTTTTTCCTGAATTTTTCTTTGCATAATAGAGCCCTCAAAGAGACAATTGCTAAGTGACCCTGTCTGGGAAAATCTAAACCAGACGGTTTTAATGCGCACAGTTTTGTTCTGAAGTATCCTCCTTGGGCATTTCACAACAAGGTTGGGTTTGTGTGAATGCTAGCGTTCGCCAGTGGCTTGGAGTCTGCATATTCTTTCATTCCGAAAGAACATGATTCTGTGCAATTGAAGTCTGTCAGGAACTGAACAATTAGCTTCATTAAACTTCCCCTCTAAAATTCTCAGGCTTAGGAGAGATATTGCAAACATGAATTAAAGGAATTATATGATCTTAGCATATGAGCATTGCAGAAATAGGTATGGGCAATAGAAAACCAGCTTCAGGGTTATAACTGCAAGAGTAAATGGATGAATGGTTGGGAAAATCTGTTTTGCTTTGCATTTTTTTTAAATGGGGTGTATTTGCAGCAGACAGTAGATTTACTGCTGCTTCCCACATGGGTTGAGTGGGAGAATGATGGCTAAGGCTTTTACAGTGTGTGTGTGTGTGTGTGTGTGTGTGTGTGTGTGTGTGTTTGTGTGTGTGTTTGAGAGAGAGAGAAAGAAGGGAGACTGCTGAAGACTTTTTGCATTTATCTAAAAATACATAAGATAACACAGACAAGTACGCAAAGTTCAGGGCCATTTTGCAAAAGAGGCATTTGCCCAGGGCTACTAACTCAGGGCTGCAAAAATCCACGTGACCACTAGATGGCAACAAAGAGAGCAGAAACCTCAAACTTGTTGCTGCTATCTCAAGGTCATATGGATTTTGCAGCCCAGATCTGGTAGCCCCATGATTGCCATTCATGGATTTGTGTGTGAAAGATGTAAGGACTAGCTTTCAGAATGTTTTATCAAAAGTTGGCAGTGATGAAAACGAACTCTGCCTGGATTCTAATTCAAGCACCTAACAGAGCAGAGAATATTGACCTTCATGGATAAATTTTCTGACCTAGTATGAAGGGCTTCCCATATTCTAGTGCAAACAACATCCATCTTTTTAGTTCAAGGCAAGGCAAAGGCAAGGCATTTTCCAGTTCAGCATCAACACACACATGCCACTTCCTATCCTGACCATCAGGGAATTTAAGAGCGGGCAGCAACCAGCCAACAAATTAAGCTCATCTGAGCAACAGTCTTCCTTTATATTGATAGAATTTCAGGGTAAAATTGTTTCCTCTTAGCTAAAGAAACAAGAAGGGACTCATGGACACAGGTTGACTTCCTTTCTCTTTATATCACATAAACAACAGCTGTCTTTGGTTACGTATCAACTCTGACTGTTATGATGACTATTATTTCCCATTAATGCTGCTGCTGTGATTCCTTACTTCTCTTTCCAGAGAATACTTGCCTCTGAACTGAATAACCAAGCTGCTTCTCTCTGCATTAGGGGTTTGATTCTGGTTAAGTCTATTGTTCCAGCAATATGTTCTCTTATTGATTTATTATTTATTATTTAAATCTATATGACCGCCCATCTCCCCCAACGGGGGACTCTTGCCAATTGAAGCAAGGATCTTCACTTCTGAGCAATGCTGATGAAAAAATGCTATTATTGGGAAGTAAAGTATATCGGTGTGTTGATGAATAGATAGACAGGAAGTAGAAAGTGTATGTGTGTGTATGCCTGGTATGCGTTTCTGCTGAGCCAGCCTTAGGTGGTGTAAAATAAATACATGAATAAAGAGGACAATGTCTTGGTTGATGCCTGGATGCCTTGGTTCATACCAGAAAATCACAGGGCTGTAGATTAGACTGGGAAGTTGAAAAAAACTTCCTAGAAGAAGTAATGGCAAACTAGTTTCATCCTGGTAGCTAGAAAATAAATGGAGGTGTCCATAAAGTCAGCAGGATTTCAGCTCAACTCAGGACAATTTTACTTTACTCTTGTTTCTCGATGTAATCAGAGGTACAAAAAAATGAGAAAGGTAAAAGAATTACAATGTAATGCTTGATCAATGGGAGAATATGTGGAGTAAAGGATTGAAATTTACATTGACTTATAAGCTGAAAGAGAATTTTTATAAGATGATGTATCGTTGGTATTTAACACCTGATAAACTGTCAAAGATGCATAAAGGAGTGTCAAATACTGTATATGTTGGAAATGTAATCAGCGTGAAGGTACTTTTTGTCATCTTTGGTGGACGTGTAAGAAAACTAAGAAATATTGGGATCAGATATGTACTTTAATTCAGAGAATTCTCAAAATAAATGTATAATTGAAACCAGAGGTTTTCCTTTTAGGTTTGATGGATAAACAGATTGAAAGACAACATGGGGCTTTGTTCTTACATAAGATAACAGCAGCAACACTATTATATGCATAGAGATGGAAGGACTTACAAATACCTACAATGGAAGAATGGATGGTGAAGTTAATGGAATTGGCCGAGATGGTGAAACTGACTACTTCGATTAAAGAAAAGACTTTGTCTAGCTCTGTTTCTACTTGGAAACCACTTTTGGACTTTTTGCTTGAAACTGAAAGAAATGAAACTTTAATTTTGGGATTTGATGATTAGAATTGTTTATGATTATAGAAATATTGTGTACTATTGTTAATTTTATAGTAAGAGGATAATGTATCATATTTGTATCTGTACCAAAGAAAGTCAGAAGCTATTCTTTTTCTAGTCTAGTCTATTCTTTTCTTTTTCTTTTCTTCACTCTTAATTTTGCTTTCTTTCTGATCTTTTCTTCTCAACTCCTTTTTTCTGTTTTTTAATATTTTATATCTTGTTGAAATTTAATAAAGTTTTATTTAAAAAAAAAGATGGGTAAAGGAATATACAACATCAACTATTTATAGTAGAGACCATTGTGGGAACCCCAAAAAATGACCAGCACATAAAGTACAAATGTTTGAGCACATGAGAGATTATTAAAACTACAATGTCAGGGTCTCCTTGTTCAAGCATGAAAGCTCAAAAATGTGGCAGTACCCATTTCAAAACATGTGGAGAAGCATAGAGATATCCAGAATCATTCACTGCAAGTGATATTTTGGTCATCTGTTGATTAGGCCATTTGTTCTACCTATCTTCCTTCTTTCTTGAGTTTCATCTGGCAAGGAGAACCTAGCCTCAATGTCATTTTATTAGCATTTCCTGTTTCTCAAAAATACAGATCTCTGGGAGGTGAATAACCCTGTCAAATTGGAAATTTTCCATACAGATAAAAACATTCCTCTGTAGCTTATAGGAATAAGAAGGCTGGGTTTTATTCTAGCCTATTCTTAAATAGGTAGGATTAGAAGGAATCACTTCCTCCTAATTTAAAGGCATGAAAGATCTAATTTGGTATCTACAGTATCCTTCCTTTTGAATACCCACCCCCCATTTTTTTTAAAAAAAACATGTAGAATCATTGGAAAAGCTGCATTTATGAAGATGGCTACTATACCTGATTTTTACTCTAATATTTTTTGGGAGGATGAAAGCCACACTGGCACAACAGTATTGTGCAAACAAGGAAGAGAGAAAAAATAGCACTGTAAGTATCTTTTCACAATATATGTAGAACAGCTCCCTGTTTCCAATGTTTGTGGAGGTTGGCAATCTCAATGATCTGTGGAGTCAATGATCACAAGGAATAACCACCGATCCCACCAGCCACTATTCTCAGTTGTAAAAACTGTGTTGGATTTAACAGGCTGGAGGCTGCAATAAACAATTTTCTAGCATGGTTATGAGTAGAAACAATGGTCTGAGATCAGAGATCCCTTGCAAATGTTCCCCCTGGCAAGCCGGCTCTTGTAACCTTGGACTGTGGTGACTTAAGGACTGATATCATACTGTTGGAATACTGTGTCAGCCTTTCTCAACCTTTTGACCCTGGAGGAACCCTTGAAATATTTTTCAGGCCTCGGGAAACCCCTGCACATTCAGGCTCAACTATACACCAGAAGTTAACAAAATTATTATATTCGTTTCATGCATAGGCCTGTATATATGCATAATCAGTGTTCTTAAACTCAAAATAAAGAATGAAACTTACCTCTTTCATGTAAGCTGCCCGAATTTGAAATAACATTTTAAATAAATCCAGAGAACTTCTAGTGACCTCTCATGGAACCCTAGGGTGTCACGGAACCCTGGTTGAGAAACCCTGCTGTATGGTAACTGTATGATGGAATACTGGAATATCAACTGTTGGTGGCTGTTGGAATCTATTTTATACATAAGTCTACAGGAATAGCTTCCCATCTGCTATTCCTGTAGACTTATGTATTGTTGGAGGTCCCAGCAAATCAGCATGCCTCATTAGCATGTAGATGAGCACTCTAGGATGACTATGTGCTTCAGGAGGAAGCTGTTTGTTGCTCCTCCCACTTCCTCTTTCTCTCTCTCTCTGCCTTTTGCCACCATCAAAGGAGCACGCGGCTGCTGAGCTCCTCTCCATCGAGAGGCCATGCCTAGGCCTCAACTCCAGAAGCTTTCCCCTTTCTCCATGCAGCTCTTGGCAGCAATGAGGGCCAAGGGTAAACAGTTTAGGGAAGAAGAATCTTTACAGAAGAAGAATCATTCCTTGAATTGCTGCCATTGAAGAGTATTCGGAAGCTCCAACTGGTGCAGAATGCACCAGCATGGGCAGTTATTTGTACCAGTGACTTGGTGCATGTGACACCACTGTTCCGCGAGCTGCACTGGCTTCCATTGTGCTTCTGGGTGCAATTCAAGGTGCTGGTTTTGATCTCTAAAGCCCTTCATGACTTAGGACTAGGTTACTTATGGGACTCTCTCTCCCCAATTGTTTCCATCTGTCCTACTCAATCTGACAGGAAGGGCATGCTCCAAGTACCATCAGCTAGAGAGTGTCGGCTGGCAGGGCCCAGAAGGAGAGCCTTTTCTGCTGTGGCACCCGCCCTTTGGAATATCATCCCCACAGAGATTAGATTGGCCCTGTCCTGTTGGCCTTTCATAGGGCCTTGAAAATTTAGTTTTGTATCCCAAGTCTGGGGCCCTAGGCATGGGATAGAGCCCGTCTCCTGGCTGTGTGGATAATTTTATTTATTTATTTATTTATTTATTTATTCATTTATTTGTTCAATTTATATCACCGCCCATCTCCCCCCACAAGGGGACTCTTGGTTCGATGATGCCCTGCTGCTATGTGTTTTATATTTTATTTTATGTATTTTATTGTTAAACTGCCTAGAATCACATATGTGAGATAGGCAGCTATATCAATCAATCAGTCAATCAATCAATAGCTATATCCTTCAAGAGGAGTTACAAAGAGATTCACCAAAGGCATTCACTTTCTACCGCCTTTCTCTTATGGGCTGACTACTAGGCTGGTGAAGGAAAGAGTGTTCTTGGGGTCATCTTCTGGACAAGTTAAGCAATTCAGCTTTCTTCCCTTCTCTTGTCTTAAGGTCTTAATTCTGCGGGTTTCTCAGTTGATTCATGAATGGTAGGATCCCTTTCGAAGAAAAATCCTAGAGTAATTCCAAGGAGTTGTCTTTTCTTCTCCTGATTCATACAGAATATAACGTTTGGTTGCCATATGTCATTAGAAACAAACACACACCCAGACTGCAGAAACGGAGCTATATGTAATACACTCCACAAAGCACAACATTCATTTTTTTTCTTTGTTCCTTTGCTATAGTAAAACTACAAATGGCTCCCACCAGGCTAACTGGGCCTGAAGCAATCTTTCAAAATCAAAAATATCTGGTACTTGAATCTGGGTTGGCTGCATGAAATTGTTGCTTCCCCTCCACCACCAAACCACACCAGTTTCATTGTATGACCTCAACAACCTCTACAATTTAAACTAGTTTTTAAATGATTGCTCTTAATAAGTCTTGCTCAAAGAAAAAAGAAAAGTAGATTTAAACTATCATTCTGGGGGATGGATCTTGGTAGCAGCACTTCTTCTTATATCCTTTGCTGGCCACCCCACTTTGTCTTCAAGCATCAATCCAGAGGTCAAAGGGCTGGGACATGAGGCATCTGTAGGGTCCAGCAATTTTGTAAAAAGGACAAAAGCAATATTGCATGGTTGTGATGCAAGTTCCACCCTTTATGTATGTGCATGGACCGTCATGAGGCCCATCCCACAGGGATAGAACTTGTGTTACATCAGCACAATGCTTCTTTTTTATCATTCCCACCATTTCATGCACAACTTTAGCCAGGACGTCTTTCCCAGAATCCACAGTTGGCAACCATCATGCACATTTACTCCTATCTGCCAGCCAACATTCTCCATTCCAAAATATCTGGGAAAGGAAGCTCTGATTCTGGATATACAGGATAGTTTTATTTCCCACCCAGGTAGGACATGGTAAGGCAAACAGAAGACATGTCTGGGGAAATCTAGGTGTGCATCCCACATAAAAAAAATGGGCAGAGTTTTGATGGAACCGTTGTGACCTCCATTTTGGCTTTTTTTTACTGTATCTTGCAGACAATCCTGAGTCTATGAAAAGGAAGCCATGGACCACTTTGTAAAGTGGCCATATCCGAGACTCAGGACACATCTCCCAAATTGGCACCTGACCTGCAACAAAGACGCAATGCAGACAAAATCTGGGTTGCATTCTCCAGGCCTGCGGACGTGAATAATGTAAGACAGTGGTTGTCTCAGCTGGTTGGCAATTACTTCAGAGCCTAAAGAATCTGAGCCTCAAATCAGATTAGATTTGTGATGAGGGAGTGACAGCGTTCCCAAGGAACAAGCAAATCAGTGTTTTCATCCTCGCTGAAATCATGTTTTCTGGTTTCTGACACCACAAACAGTTTCCTAATAGCCTGGCTGCCTCTCTCATAGCTTGACAAGGTTAGGAGATTAGAAGTGAACAAAAGCTTTCCTGAGAAGCACATGGAACTGCTCCGACAGCGATGATGTCATTGGTCTTCTTTTGCTAGTTACTCCTGGGAAGAGGGATTGTCATTTGTTACCACTGTTCCTTCTTCCTGGTGCTTTTTATAAGTGAAAAGCGCGGTTTCTCTTCGGATAAGGAATCCAGGGGAAAGCCATGTGGACACGAGAAGGTTTCTTCAATATTTTAAATCATGTCCTTGTTCTGGAAAAGAAAAAATTGAAAGCAGGAAATCCACCCCCCCACCCGAAAATGAACTTACCTTAAAAACAGAAGGAATATGCTCCAAATTTCTTAAGAAAGCAGCTTAAATGACTGTATGGGCTTCTGCCAGAAGTTAACATTAGATCAAAGTTCAAAGCACACTTTAGGACTTTAAAAAAATGGTTACCCCAAGAGCATGATCAGTGCCATAAAATATTATTTTAAAAAAAGTCTATAAAAAGCCTGGAGGACACATGCCCAGACAGAGAACAGAGCAGGAGAAAGAATAAAATTAAGCCATCATTCTCAACTTAGGAGAAAACAGATGTAGTCATTTTTCAAGCAGGGATTTTCTTCTGCTCTTCTGTGAACTGACATTAAAATCAAATAAAAGTTAAGCACCATGGTAACTCCATTTCTGCCAGACTAAACCCTGGATTCTGTGACTTCTCACCAGGTGAAGCTCCAGACAAAACTCTGCACCATTTTTCTTATTTCTAATCGTTTACTCTGCTTCTTTTAGTTACCTGAGGCTGTTTCCAGATTCAAGATGTTCTTGAACTGTCCCTCCTTCCTTGCTGTCAGAACTGCGGCACTGTTCATATCATGCGCTGCTGCTCCACGTTTTATCAAAGAGATGTCAGCTCTGTCTACAGCCACATCTCAGTTCATGGCTGATCTAACTGATCAATGATCAAACACTGCCTTCCTAATGTCTCTCCTGTCTATTTCAATTTGCTGCCCTATCCTATTTCCAGGGGTGTCCAGACGGTATGGTCAAAAATGTCAAGAAGGCAGCTGTGACAATGCGATAGGAGCTCCACTTATTCTTTATATGTGTCACAGTGTGTGTTGACTGTTTTGACCCCATTCCATGGACTGCTCCCTCCTATCTAATGAAAGCATGAATGACCATGTGTCTGGTTCAGCTCCAGCATGGCCAATTCCTTTATTTTTGGAGGGGAGCAGGTTGCTTCGCAACTGAGATTACAACCTTTTTGGAAATCAAGAGAGATACTCTGCCCTCTTATTCTCTGACATGAGTTTGGATAATGTCACGGGAAGTCTACATATAGACCTTTCACTGGAACTCTGAAGGGTGGGTCAAACAGGCAATACTATGGCAGTTTCAGCTGAACCCCTTTGTACATGCATGTGATGTCAGTGCACATACAAAGAGGGTAGGCTTGGACTGTGCTGTCGTGACTACCATCTTGCTTATGTTGATCCCCTTGGGGATCCTGCTGTGTTTGTGTGTATGCTGCAAAGCACAGAGAAAGCTGCTTGAGCTCTCCTCCAGGTCACATGACTAGAATGTTAGAGGTCCAGTTTCAATCAAGCACATCTCACACACACACAAGCTCGAAGGAGGAGACAGCCTCTGCTGTAACCTGATCTCACTTGCTGTGTGTGGGAGGGGCTGAATCCCGGTTTCCTGTTTCCTGTTTCCTTTCTCTTTTCTCTCTCTCTTTGCTTGAATCTCCCACCAAGGAGGGTGGCCAGCCACGTGTTTCTCATACTTCCAGACCGCAAGGCCACATTAGAAGCATGTGGGTTTGGTCAGAACTTCTTGCTTGCATGCATGGACTGTTTCTACTAAGGAACTGTGTGTTACAATAAACTTGTAAACTCTTTTTTATGTAACTTTACGTTTAACGTGTGAAGTGTGTTTATTTTTTGTTTGAACTGATTAAGCCTTGTGCAAGTTTATGGGAACGCTTCTACTCTGCTATATACTAATAAGAAGCTGCGTGGAGTTCTGATACTGCCATATCAGAATTTCCTACATAGAAGGGAGGGAGAAGCAGCTTAAAATGGAGCAGTCATCAGCATTCCAAGTCACAACCCAACTTTTTCTTCTATAGGGTAGATAGATTGAGATTTTTTTGTCCTGTCTGGCTTCTTGCTGATCTGTTGTCCTGTCTGGCTCCTAGTGGATCTCGCCCATGTTCAAACTCAGTCTTTCTTCTGTTTGCTTCTTCTGCCAGATGAAACGTGGTCCTGTTCTGTCTAGTTTCCAGTGTCCATCTGCTGACAGATGTAGATCGACAGAGTCCAAACCCCTTTACATAATTTTCCCCCAACAATGTATTGAGTTTGAAAGAATAAAAAAAGGCATAGCACAAACTTCCCTTCCCTGCTCAGCTCTAGAAAGGAGCAATGTCAGAAAGGCTCAACTAAGGGGAAGTAGATTGTTGGTGTGTGTGTTTTCTTGCATATGCAAGAAAGTGCTTTGTGTTAGAGACCAATAAATGATGCCAGTCATTGTAGTAAATCAGTTGCAGTTGTA